>OZ022325.1:30897312-31511562 GCA_963989225.1 Dromius quadrimaculatus
ACAATTATATTCATATTGGCCCGTAGTCAAGACGCAGTTTTAAGCCCTGGTTCTAGGTCTGGCTTATGCATAACCATGACAACATGTCAAAACAGTGTTATAACCTAATTAGGGATGATCGATATTAGAAAAACATCGATGTTAACATCGATTCAAGAGTATCGATATACGAAATATATCGAAAGAAAAACATCGATACTTTTTGGAGCAAATGTATTCATTACACGAAATAGATTCCTTAGGTTTTTAATTTCCAAAAAATAGATCACAAACTGCCAACACTGCTCGAAATTGACACCCCCTTCTATTCTGATAGCCAACATTGGGTGAATGTTAGTGAATTTCAACAAGTGAGTGAACTAATGCTATTAGCATTTGTCAGCGAAATGTATTACACGTACACCTAATTCACGCTGGATGGCCCGAACCTAGAGTAATATCGATGTTCTGATATTATTCTCATAACATCGATGTGTCGATGTTTTCGAAGACATGACATCGATGTAAAAGCATCGATGTTTTTCCTCTTAACATCGATGTTTATCTACCATCGATGAATATCGATCATCCCTAAATCTAATCGATTTTTAAACGTCGTCATGGTTGTATATAAGACAGACTCAGGCCTGGGTTTAAGACCGCGTTCTGACTACGGGCTTATAGGTTCAAATTGATTAATACAATATAAATTTAGAATATAAAGAATAATAATAAAAAAATACAGTAATAGATCACATTAGGCATATTTTGGACAAGTTTTCAGATATTTTTGCTTCGTTGATTGAATAAGTTTTTGACTATATTCAAGAAAAAGCTTTGGAAAATTAATATAATAATAATAATTGTCCGAAAATAGCTTACTACGCATATCGCTGCGACATATCCCATAGCAACAGCGCTATTTTGCTCCTTTGTAAACTGATAACATTATATGTTTCTATTGAAAAGCCTAACAGCTTATCTACGTATAAAGTGCCCGAAAAACATAGCGGATGTCGAGGCAAGCGCGCAAAAAATTTTTAACTATGAAAAGGACTATTGAATTTCGAACCTAAATCAAATAGTTGTGGTGTGTACACAAAACGCTAAATTCCGAACACTGCTCCGTACATGTATAACTTATTTTAATACAAACAAAGCCTCATTCATTTAGCAAGAACTATTTTTGTAACACGTGCACCGAAAGTACCCTATTACTTTACTTAAAATTGTGGATCATGGATGCCGCTTTTTGTTTTTATTCCATTTCATTGTTAATAAATAAGGTTTTTTCAATACATCTAAATTTATTTAAAAAGCTCAGTAATAGGGCTACTTCGGTACTTATTACAAAAGGTATCGTATGCAACACGGACACTGAACGACTGTCATTATTGTCATGGACGAATTTGGCAGCACGAAGATATGCCTTGGGCTATGATTTTGCTGGTAGAGGCAAGAAACTGGGTAGACATAAACAACGTGGAAAAATAAGTACCGCAATATGATTTTTTAGACAGAGCTGGATTAAGGTAGTCCAGAGAGGGATTAGACTATTTCTGGGAGTTCCGCTGTTTTTTATGTCAGGGAGTTGAATTATATTAATTTCTTTCAGAATTTCAATGTTTTTAATGCCAATGAGAAATACTATGATATGATTTCTACAACAGGGGTGGACTAAGGTTGTTAGCAGAAATAAAAAATATGGATTATGTTAAAATTTTGAAGGTTAATTTGTGGAAGGCAAAGGTCATTTGAGAAAGGATTTTGCGACTGGGTTGAAATAAGGGGGTATAAAAGACGATTGCAAGTTTATATGAATGTTCGATATCTTTGCTGTTGGAAGCTTGATATGTGATATTTAGGTAGTAGTCTGGTCAAAACGGACATTTGCCCTTGCATAAATTCTCAAGAAGCTGAAAATTCACATAAACGCTAAGAATACCATTATAATGAAGTTGTGAAAAGTACCTATCGATCCCGTGTGTGCAAAAATTTTTATAACAGGTCAAAGCTCGCAAAAACGGATTTTTGATTTTTTTTTGCGAAACTGTCAGTTACATGATAGAAATAGCTAAGTCAAAAATAGTAGATGTCTCAATTCTCTACAAAAATGATCCCCACATTTTTTTTTCCAAAATCCACCATTTCTGAGAAAAGCCATTCAAAAGTTATATTCTCCATAATATGCACACATTTGCACGCCACCTATGAGATAGTGTACTTGGCGCGTATTCTTCAACGTGGTTTCTCCGGTAGGCATTCTCCACGAAGTGTAATATATATATAGAAGTTGAAACCAAGCGCTTGTATACGGCACAGACTCTTATCGCCGAACAAAGAGTGAGATGGAAGATAGTGGGCATATATTAAGGTGTAACATCATCCGGAAGAACTATTTTAGCGCGAAATTTGAATTGATGAATCTTGTAGCAATATGTTTGATGAATATTTTTTTATAATAAATTAACAAAGTTTTTAGTGACGTGTATATCAAAAATTAGATAATTTGTCAAAGTCTCATTTTGTCTGTAATAAGTCAGTATAAAATTAATGCTAACGTATAAAATAAGCATGCAAATCGTATATTTCAGAGACTTTGATAGCTTCTTATCTGGTAAAAATATATATACTAGGCACTATAATATTTGCAGTTATCATATGAAAATTTCAATGAAAATTGAACCAGGCAATTTAGAGAAAAAAAAAAAAAGTTCTTTTAGGCAATCCGGTTTTCTGAGACAAAATTTGGTCGACTTATAGATGACATTTTTCTTTAGAGTGCGGTTCAAGAATTATTGATTTTTATTAATTAAAATTACGCAAATAACCTTTTCTGTGCACTTTTAAATCTTATCGTAAATAATTTATTTACACAGGTCACAGTGCCAATATTTACTTATACACTTATATGATCACTATTTCGCCCACAGTTACTCGTACTGAATCACTGAATGAATTTCTCCCCTAGCTCACGCTCTTATATACCTAAGCCGACAATGGGCCAGCATTCAATTGTCTAACAGTTGATGCCTGGCAACCACTGAACATCTTGTAACCGTAGGCTGTCAATCAGGTTTGACAATTGAGCATTAACTTGGTCAAAACTAACTAGAATTACAGTTAAAGCGAATTCAAATAAATTATTTTGTGAACAATCATTTAAAATATTTCACATTTGTGACAGTATAATATTTATATTTAGAAAGTATATATATTTGAATAATTAATTTTTGTTGATATCGGTCACTGGATTTCGGGCTCAAAATTCTCGATATTTTGTGTACTTCACTGATGTCCTTTTACACTTTTCTTATTCCATATCGAAATTTACAGGTGCAATTTTGACGAAAGTAATTATATTCCGTGGCTAAATATTCCTTGGAGATAATATATATTTTTTTGAGAGTCGTGAGACTTCAAGTTTTCTAGAAATTAATTTTTTGTTGTTCAAATCATAGATTTTGTTATGAAGAAACGCCAAATGGACGAAAAAATATATTCGTCATATTTAAAAATTATAAGCAATATTCTAAAATATTTCTTGGAGTATCGGCGGCTGTATATTTCAAAATAATAATTTAGGAGAATATTCTTTTATTTCTTCTAGTAGTATGAATACGACTTTTAACTGGTAGATTTGTTCTGTGGCGTTATCTAGTCTTCACATGTTGTATTACATGAGAAATGTCAATGCTTGTTAACCTACATAACTAAATTAATTTTATTATGAGTACGTTCCACTAGTCTACCGCAACGCTCATGTCGCCTCAACAATCGTTCCACAAGACGATCGTGGTCTTGACGTTCATGATAAATGTGTCATAAATGACGTCATTGATCTCGACCACTCCAAGCTCACAACGTCTGCGATTGAAAAGTGGGCCGAAGCGGTCGTTGCGTTGATCTTTGCAGGAATTGCCAAAAAGCTCAAATTAAATGAGATGTCTATCCAATTTGTACTTTCGATTTTCAGTTATGTCAATTGATTCAAGATTTTTCATTTGTCAATATGACAGATGATATCATGATTTCTGATTATCATTTTTTATTATTTAAGAGCGATTTATTTACACAGGCATACTGGATTCATTCCATTCGTATATCCTTTTTGCTACAGGTTAGTTTAATCTTATTATTGATTTATTTCTCGATCCTAACGACAGATTGTAAGTTTATTTGACATTTGACAGACACTCGCATCGTTCCACTTGAAGCACCAGCCACATCGACCATGATTTAGTGCAACAGCAAAAACCGCGGTCGTGAGCGTGAGCGTTGCGGTCATCTAGTGGAACGTACTCTATGTATTTATTTATTAGATGACAAATAGCCTATGGCTGATTTTAGTAACAAGAACCATTTTCAATATCTGCTTCGGGCTGTGTTTGATAAAATGTTATTTATGAATAGTGTAGGAGAGATAAGGAACCAGCATTGTCGTGAAAAGATAAGAACGCCTTGTGATTATCTACACAATACACACCCCAATAAACCATCCGCTTGTCGCAAGTCTCTTGTCAATCATTCCCAGTTACTTATGAAACAGAGCCGGGCAAGCTTCTATCATTATATAAGTAGGTAGGTTCATATATATATATATAGTTTTCTGAATTTTAGTATTATGAAGTATTTAATTTATTGATGTAAAAATTATTTTCGGAAAACAAAATTTGTTACTTAATGATAATAAATATCTGATAATTTGAAGTTCACAAGTTGTTGGTAGTACCTGATGGTACAGGAAAGTATGATTAATATGGGTAATTAATGATTGTGCTAGATGAAATTGTAAGAAGCAAAATTTATTGTCTTGTTATTTTAGCAATACGTATACAATAGATATAAATAATGGAATATAATAGAAATTGAAACTAAATTAATACTAAATGTTGGATATCTAAGTGTTTAATTGACTGGGCTTCGCGCGCAACAATATTCTATTCCTCGTGGTGCTGCCGCCTACTGGGCCTTAGTTGAAAGCAGTCGCGATAAGGCCTTTTTTGGAACGAGTCACCAAAATCAAATTAAACGGTAAGCAACGTGTTTTTCGCAATTTGGAGTTTTTTGCGCTTCTACATAATTTTGGTCCTTCGAGCCGGATATCCTTTCGAAATTAGTTCTGTAGTCGCGAGTGATAGTTGTTAAGAGTTTTCGTGCAAATTTGCAAAAGTGTATATTTCGGTGAATTCCTCTTAGAGTTCGTTTCAATGTTCTGGGTGGACTATTGCTTCAAAATTTTGATATACATATTTTATTTTCATTTTACATTATATTAAATTAACTAAAATGATTGAAGAAGAGATAGATCTGTTGATTACAATGAACTTTGTGGAGCTTACCGCTTTGAATGATACATTCAAAACAAAAACTCCTGATCTAGCCGAGTGTAAGATGCTTGAAAGAAAACTAGCCTACTTCGAAGAGGCAGTTCTTGGTTTAAATAATAAGGCAGTTCTATTGAACGCTAAAAGTCCTAAAAAGAAGGATAAGGTTAACCTCTCATCATTTACTTCCGCTGAAACTTTAATTGATACATTGTACACTAAAGTGTACAGGTCTGAAACTATTAGTCCTGTAACTATGCAACCAACCAATACTTCACCTGTATCGCTTCCCAAGGTTGAATTGCCCTTATTTGACGGCCAAGTTGAAACCTGGACTGATTTTAAAGAACTGTTTGAAGCAATGATCGACAAAGATACATCGTTAAATGATATGCAGAAATTCTCATATTTACGATCTCGATTAAAAAATGAATCCTTGTCTATTGCTTCGGCTCATGATTTTGCACCTACTAATTACAAGACTGCTCAAGCTGCTCTCAAATCAAGGTATGATTCTACGAGGCGACACGCTAGCTATTTGGTTAGAAAATTGTTAGAGGAACGGTCGTCTGTTAATATATGCCTCATACACTGGAATCCATTCGGATAGGTATTTCCAATTTGAAAAAAATTCAAGCTACTGATCTGGCTGAATATTTATTGTTTGAATTAGCCTACAATTCATGCGATAGCGCTATTCAAAGGTCCTACGATGAGGAACATACTAGCAACGCATTGCCGGACACCGCTTCTTTAATTAAACATTTGGAAGGTATGGCCCGTATACAAGAGTTAAAGTTGGATACTACTAAAAGTAGTACTCTGTCTACAAATAGTAAGCCCGCTGAATCATGCTCATTTGTTACGCAATCTACGCAGTTAAAATGTCCGATTTGTTCTATGGATCATTTAATATATAAGTGTAGTCAGCTCCGCTCTATGCCCATTAAAGATAGGTTTGATGTCGTTCGTAATCGTAAATTATGTTATAACTGCTTGTTACAAACTCACGAATCTCGCCATTGCAAGAGTATAACTGGACGTTCAAAGTGCAACAAAATGCACCACTCTCTCTTACATTTTGAAAATAGGATGCTAGCTACACCTTCTGCGCCCGCTGAGGTTGTATCTACATCTGATGCTGTTCTTATGGCTTCTTCGCCCGCGCCGCCCAAGGAGAGTTATGCTATTCTTTGCACTATTGTTTGTTTGGTTAAGGACACTTTTGGAATTTTTCATGAAGTTCGTTGTTTGTTAGACAACGCTTCACAACGCTCACTAGTAACCGCACGTTTAGTTGAACGTTTGGGATTGATTAGTGACTCAGAAAATCGCTCTAGTTTGAGAATAAATAGTATCCCTACTAGCTCACTTAGTTCAGTTCGTTTGGAACTACGCTCGCGCTTTGATAAACAGGAAAAGCTCTTTTGCTACGCTACAATGCTCGCTAAGTTGTGTGAAGACATGCCTGTTCATGATCTTCCAGCTGACATAGAGAATAAATTTCCTGATATCTTGTTAGCTGATGATAGATTCTATCAGAAACGCCCTGTTGATATTTAACTCGTTACTATCGAGTACGATTCGCTATTAATGCAAGGTGATCCTAACTTGATCAAAGGGAAACCGTCCGCTATTTGCACTAGATTTGGTTGGGCAGTATTTGGAAACTCGCCTATTGATCACGCATCTCGCAGCTCTCGCTCCTATTTGATACAGTCCACATCGCTCGTAAATTCTTCATCTAACGAATTTGTTGATGCTAGGCCGCTCTCTGTTGATAAATTGTCGTTGGACACAGCGCTCGCTCGTTTTTGGGAGGTTAGGCAATTGGTCGCTGATGAAGGTAAACTCTTTACGCTCGCTTCGTCAGATGTAGCAACTGCAAGTCGTTTCCGCGACGAGCTGGTACCCTGCTTGATAGAGGCGGATTCTTCTTGCGCAATTGGTCTACCAGTTATAAAGAAATCTTCAAAGACTTGCCAGAACCACATTTAGAAAAACCGCTTGCTTTCTCAGGGGGAGATGCTATTATCAAGGTACTTGGTTTCTGTTGGTTGCCTAAGGCTGATGCATTTAGCTATAGAGTCATTCCATTTGACGCTCCGCTCACAAAACGCACAACTCTCTCTTATATTGCTCGTTGGTACGATCCGCTTAGACTCGCATGTCCAGTGTTCAGTTATGGAAAACAGCTGCTCCAGCAGCTTTGGCTTCTGAAGATAGATTGGGACTCCATTTTGCCTGAATCTTCTGGTTCATCTTATGAAAACGGAAAGTCGCGTCGCTCCTCTAAAATCTGTATCTATACCTCGCTTAGAACTTCTAGGAGCGAAATTGCTCGCTGAATTGGTCAGTTCCGTAGTTGCAGACACCCCATCATACAAATATAAATCTATAATCCTTTTTTGTGATTCTACAGTGGTACTTGCTTGGTTGAAGATACCACCTCATTCGCTAAAAACTTTTGTCTCTAACCGTGTTTCGGCAATTTTTGATTCAACTGCGAATTGTGATTGATCTTGGGTTTGTACAGATCTAAGCCCTGCAGATTGTGCTACTCGTCCAATTACGGCTGCAGAATTACGCTCCAATTCTCTCTGGTGGAATGGCCCGCAATTTCTCTTAGAAAGCCCTGAGCTTTGGAAGTCTTATCCCAAAAATACAATCGAATATTAGGATGTGCCGGAAAGAAAGAATACAGCCAACGTCTTAGCAGTAACTGTTATCGACGCTCATTTACATTTGATAGACGTCTTGGAAAGATTTTCAACTCTTGGCCGTGCTCAAAAAGTACTCGCATATGTGTTTCGCTTTGCTCATAGCGCTCGTAACCCTACAAAAAAAAATAGGTCCTCTTTCAGTTAGAGAGTTGAATCTTCCGCTCATTCATTGGATTCGCACTGCTCAAGCCGAAAGTTTCGCAGAAGAAATCAAGGTTTTGTCTTCGAACAAACCACATTGCTTAAAACGCTGCAGAAATCTTTTGCCGTTTCTTGACGAATCCAGTTTGATTCGTGTTTGAAGTCGCTTACGCAACAGCGATCTTCCGCATTCCGCAAGACATTCTTTTCTTGTGGATAAGAAGAGTCGGTTGTCATCGCTGATTTGTGATCATTTCCATCGCTCACTGCTTCAGCTGGTCCACGAACGACGCAATCGCTTATATAACGCAAATATTGGATTTTATCGCTTCGCTCTTTGCTCCGCCATTGTATTTATTTGTGCCGCCCTTGTTTCACTGTATCAGCGAAACCAGCTTAACCCATTATGGCTGCCTTACCTGTAAGTAGAATTACTCCTGCAGCTGCTTTTTCGAAGGTAATGATTGATTTCGCCGGTCCATTCATCACGAAGGACACAAGTCGTAGACCAAGCTCTAGACATCGCTCGTATCTTTGCCTATTTATTTGTATGATCAGTAAAGCTGTTCACGCAGAATTGGTATCAGAATTAGGCACGCCTGCGTTTCTGAACGCTTTACATCGCTTCTCTGCGATTGTGGCAGAAATAATGTTGGTGCTGCTCGTCATTTGAGAGAAGTTACCGAATTTCTCAAAGCAAATGGTAGCGAAATCTATTCTTTGTTGGCCAGTCTTGATGTTACTTGGTATATTAGCCCGCCTTACGCCCCGAACTTCAACGGTCTGGTGGAAGCTGAACTTCGAATCGCGAAATCGCTTTCATATCGCCAAATTGGTTAAACTGTTCTCACGTTCGAACAATTTTCGAGCCTATTCTGCCGCATCGAGGCTATGATGAACAGTCGTATTCTCGTTTCCTTGTCTGCTGATCCAAATGATGGAATTAATCTCCTCATTCTGGGGCATTTGATATTGGGTCGCCCTTTGGTTGCTCCGCCCGAACCAGTCTTAACTGACGGTGACGTTTCGATTGGAACATAATGGAAGAGGATCCTAGCGCTCGCTTAACAGTTTGACGATTTGAGAAAGAATATCTCCATACTTGGATCCAGAAGCAAAAATGGACAGTTGGTAGTACGAATATTCAAGTGGATCAATTGGTGTTACTCACTGGATTAAATGATTCGCCATTATCGTGGCCTATTGGAATAGGTTCACCGTTCTACAGACAATGTAGTGCGTGTGTGCACTGCGCGTACCCAGAATGAGACTTACACTCGCGCTACTAACAAATTGATTGTGTTGGGTCTTAGTTAGAAGCAGTCGCGACAAGGCCTTTTTTGAAACGAGTCACCAAAATCAAATTAAACGGTAAGCAACGTATTTTTCGCAATTTAGAGTTTTTTGCGCTTCTATACTAAAGAATATACAGAATATACAATATACAATAATTATCCATAATTCTCGCTTTCACTACTGTCTAATTCACTAGAGGAAGAATCATTCACGTTTATTATGAACTGTGTGGTAGTATAATTGCTAGTAAAATTCTTTTCAATTTTTTTGACATGATTTACACATTTCAACCAAGTACTGGCGGGTAAGGTATCAACTTCTTTACGAATGAATTCTAAAACTTTCACGGAATTTGTAGGATCAAAATTTTTTTGTCTGAATTTTGTTTTCAAATCGGCCCAAATTAATTCAATCGTGAATAATGTGACCATACTTTTCTGCAAGAGAGTCAACAGAATATACTTTTTGAAATTTTTTTTCTCAAACTAAGTCTATCAATATTTTTTTTTGTAACACCTACACACCTACACCGAAGGTACCCTATTACTGAGCTGACTTCTGCTTCGAAAGTTCTAAATTCCAAACCATGGTGACAATTTTCATTAATTCTCTGTTGACTGGAAATTAATGGATATTTTTGTCCACTAAGGAAAAATGAAATTATGGATCATGGATGCCGTTGGATTTTTTTATTTCATTGATATATTATGTCAAATTAATATTTGAAAAAAATTTGTATCATAGAATGTGCTCGTTATAGTATGTGCATTTATTGTGAAAGGGATATCACAGAAAATGTGAAAAATATCAATCAATAAAATAAATCATGTAAGTTATGTTTCATTGTATTGCATTTGCAAAAATCTGTCTGTCAAATCGATAAGACAGTTTCAATACATCCAAATTTATTTAAAAAGCTTAATAATGATGGTATTTCGGTGCACATGTTACGAAAAGTATCACATGCAACACGGACACTGAACAACTGTCATTAATGTTATGGATAAATTTGGCTGCACGGATCTACGCCTTGGGCTTTGCCCTCGTCTCTACGGAATGCAACCAAATGTATCCTGGACAAAAATGACAGTCCTTAAGTCCCTTTAGCATTATATAATATCTTGTCGACTTCTTTGGTACGGGGATTTGTTCATTTTGCATAAATTTTATCATTTCGCATCTCCTAGTATTTGCGTTTGGTATTTTTTTACTTTGACGCGAATGGTATGGAGCATTATCGATGACAATTACTGTTTGGAATGTTTGGTAATAATGTTTTTTCGAACCATGTTTCGTACAAATCCGCATTCATATCTTGGTGATAATCGGCCGACGAAGAAGCAATATTCTTCGCAGATAATAATAATGTGTTTGGCACAAAACCACTTTCATTACCCGCGTGTGAAATAATGATATTTTTACCAGGTGTGCACTCTTTTGAACTGTCGGTCAATTTTTTTTACTACATCATGGGTATCATGCCATGTTTCATCAGTAAAAATAATGCTTCTGCCCCTAGCGCGGTACTCTGTTAGTTTTTGTAAATAAAAATGCTTCCATAAAACTATTTATTATATGCTCATTCTTTTGTTCAATGTTTTTGAATCAAGATTCAAACTTTTTACTGTTTTATATGATGTTCGTGTGGAATATGGGAAATTAGAATCATTTTCTTTCAATTTTTCATGAAGACGAGGTATTGTTGGTACTTCATTATTTGCATAAAAATTATGGATTGTTCTTTGTATCAGTTCTTTGTCGAAGCTCCCCAATTCTTTGAAACTTTCTCTATGTCATCTTTTTCTTATTTTTGTGGGTTCACCCTTGGCTACAATTCTCTGAATTGTCCAGTTTCTGAAGTAAAACAAGTTGAAATATTATTATTTCTTGAAAGTTTTTTTTTTAACATTTAATTGAGTCTTTCATTTCAAAGTTGATTCAAAAAATATTATTAAAATTATTTCTAGTACATAAGTATTGACAATTTTGGAATAGGTGGAAAAAAAATTGGACCAAACATTCCATTCATGTTTCGAACAGAAGAAAAAAGATTTCGTGCAAGGCCTTATTAAAAATAAATTATATATTTATTGCATACCTTCGTGTATTCTGCTGCTATTTTCAAAGCACCTTTTTCGCCATTTACTGTGACGCACTTGTAATAAACATTCAGAACAATCTGCTGTGAAGTTTCATGTAATATTTTGTTTTGAAAATTAAACTCCCTTCTTTCATCCACAGTTTTATTTTCCACATAGCCATCTGCAACAACTATTTCTTCTTCGTCATCCACTCCTGTATTATTTGTAATATCGTTTTCATCACTTCTCCACGTTTGCCACATTTTCAAACACAATATTTTAAGACGATCACTTGAAACTGACGAACAGAGACATACCAAAATTTTGTGACATATTTCTGCTTGAACCAGTGCACTGACTTATAATAATACGTAATTCTATATCCTGGAACTCTTAGATTAGCGGTATATTCTTAATACCATTGTGCTGCCCATCGGATTTTTCCAACTAATTATGATAAATTCGCAAAATAATAATCTTGTTTAATGAGCCTTATCCTCATATCCTTACTAAGAACTATTTCAAATTTTGTTCTCATGAATAATTAATGTCTCCAAAAAATTTCGAATTATCAAGTTTTAGACTTTCCAAATTTTGTTGCCAGTAATGAAGAAATCTGTGGAATACGATCTAGTGTTGTGTCAAACCTGCTATTTAAAAATAGCAGTTACGTCTGCTACTGCTACTTTCATTTAGCAGATAAAAATAGCTGCTATCAAAATAGCATCTAAATAATATTTAGAAGCGAATCTTATTTAGCATTGTCTTTCCTTGAACTTAAAATGAGATGAATCTATACCTGAAATTACAGTACAGGGACTAGGTTGAATGTGGGTGATAGAAGACTACTTTGTTCTGCTTTATTCATTGTGATAACTATATTAGAAACAAGCTCTTCAAGCTTGTGCTTCTGCAATAAAATAACTTATTATAGTAGGGATGTTTTTTTGAGGGCAGATTATTATAATAACAGTTCCCTGTGAAGTCAATAATAAGGACTTCTCTCCGTTTGCCTAATTGATATGTGAAATGAAATAATTAAACTTATCAGCATTATGCCATAGGGTCCTATTTGGGTTCAATGCCATGCCAAATTTCCGAACGGTAACAGAAACAAAATATTATTGAAAGTAGCCGAAGAAACAGTAAAATGAATGCGAGCATATAGCGAACTGCGAAAAGCAGTGAATAAGATTCAGTTTAACAGTTTCACCATGTTCATATCTGTGCCGTGGTGCTATCGATTGGTGCGTTTAGCAGTTTATTCCCATCTGCTAAGTGAAATAGCAGCTATTTTCTAGCTCGTAGCGGTAATTACTGCCTTGTTTATGTCTGTGCTAAGCTGCTATCTAATGGCGCGTTCAGCAACTTATTTCCAACTGCTATTTAAAATAGCAGCTATTTTTCTAACTCGTAGCAGTGACCAACTACTACGAATCAAATAGCAGTTGAAAAATAGCAGACTGCTATTTAGCAACCCATCACTTAAACGGTCTAGTAATGTTGAGTATATGATTGGCAGTTTTGTAGATATTTATCTGAATACCTATTGTGTAGAAAATTGCGGGATGGATATTCTTTTTACGACAATGTTGGATCCTTGAGTTTCCTACACTATATATGATATTTTGATATTGTATTTGTCTCCGCATATTTAAATATCAATCTTTCAAGAACCGAAAAAATTGATTTGAATTGTAGTTTTACCGATCTTGTCATACTGATAAGAAGAATGGTTCTGATTCCAGGAAATTTGATAAATCTGGCTTACAATGTTACAGTAAGTTCATTGAAAATCAGTTTTAAATCTAATTTTGTAAAATTTATCTCTTCTAGATTTCTGAATATTACTATAGCTGGAGGTGTACAAATGAGAATTTCAAGTTATGAATATCATATTTCTGAAGTTGTATGAAGCGGCAAACTATTTTATTCAAGTCCATCAATTATTGGGATCTGTCATTCTACAAATTCAACACCGTGCTCAAGAATTGGATATTTCGAGAAGCTCTCTGTAGTTTAATCTCACGAAAGATTACAAAGCTCCATTGACTGAAAAACTGAAGCCTCGGAACTATACACAGCGAAGATAATTCGTTGAACACATTATCGAACAACAAGTGGATGTTTATCTTTCAAACAAAATCGTTTCCAGCGATGACACTTATTTTAATATTGATGGCTTCGTTAATCGTGAGAATTGTTGCATCTGAGATTCAGAAAATGCACTAGTGATTATTAAGAAACAAATGCATCCAAATGTGTCAATATTTGGTACAAATTTTGGGCTGGAAGCAGTATCGAGCCATTTTTCTTCGAAGAAACAGCTGATCAGGCAAACACATTTGATGGTGCTTGCTATCGCGACATGATAATCAGGAGTTCGTATGTGCCAACAAAGCCGTGAAGACCATTTGCTCTATATAATATTCCATACATAATTCTTGTACTGTATACTTTATGATTCAATAAAAAATATATAAATTCCAATTTAAAACCAGTTAGAATTAGATAACCCTTCACTTTACTTTACAATAAAAGACCTAATTTTTAATTTAAGGTAGTTGTCGTGCTATGGGCATAGTACCAGAATGTTCCAAATTTTTGTACACTCATTCAGAATATTATTATACAATAATCCCTAAAATTTGAAGTCGATTGACTATCTCAAACTCTAGATGAACGCAGTTAAATTTCAAATTTTTAACATGGAGAGCAATGGAGAGTATGCATTTTAGGCAGCAATTATATCAGTTTTAATGTTTTATGCAAAAACTAACTGTCAGATTCTTTTGAAAAACTAGCTGTGAATTGATGTACATGTTCTGCGTACTTGAAAATAAAAAGAAAATTATTGACCACCTCATTGTTTAGATATGAGAGCGCAAAGTTGAACATTTTATATATAAAATACGTCGTGACACGTTGAACAGAAACAACTTGGCAACACTGTACATCACTAAACATTGCATTGTACTAGCCGACCTGCAAATTCAAACGAAAAAAGATCAAAATAGTTGTTTAATAATGGTTTCAGTTAAACAATAATATTTATTATGAATAAAATAGATTTTATCTAAGGTTTTTTGTCTTAAGAGTTGCCTTTATACGATAGATTTTTGGACATGTTTTCTATACTGAGATAACAGTTGAACACATTGTTGCCAAGCTACGATGAACGTGTTTGAGATACACTCCGACAAAAAATTCAGGCACCCACTAAATTTATTCTAAATTTCTTAGTCTTTATTTATTAATATTATCATAAAAATCTATGTACTGAACTATCTGTATTATGAACACGTGAATAACAAGCATTTATATATATATCAGCTTGCAAAGCGTTTTTTGTAGTTACACTAGACTCTACTTTTTAACAATAATGTACTACGACAACAGCCTTAAGACATGTTTTCTATGAAAAATAGTCATTGTGTGTATTTCGGGACATTTTTTTATCATAATATCATATTGTCATTATTGAATAGTTCCATATTAAACTCATGTCTTTAAAAACTTATTTACTATGCGACTATCAATTTCAGTAAATTTCTCTATGAAATGTTCTCTTTCTGGAATGTAAAATTTAAATTCTTGTGTATTCTGCCATAATTACTGACCTTCCATAAGCCTCACTCACTCCAGAACAAGACTAGACTAGAAAAAGACCACTAGTACCGTTTCACATTAACAACTCTAGACAATCAAATCACTTAAAATATTTGTCTCAAATCGAGTGATTCTTTCATAATGATCTGACCTGCGATTTCAGTTCAGTGATTTTTCATAATAAAAATCATGGATCAAATCAAACAAATAAAGAGATTCTTTCTACTTCCATCAAAGGAACTATAGAATTATGTTCAATAAGTAGTCTATTTATTCTGAATATGTATTTTATTTAAATATAATAATTGCACTATTTTATATGACAGTCTTTCATATATCAATCAATCTATATATATATTTTTTTTCAAGTATCTTGATTCAAACTTTTTATTAGTCTATATTTTCATTGTATATTCAACAGCCACCCTCAATGAAAACATAAATTACAAATTCAACAAACTCAAACAATTACAAAACTCACTAAATTTCAATTTGCTCAATGGCTTGGTTAAGATGTCGGCTACTTGGTCTTCTGACGGGATATATTTTACTTCGATTATTCTTGACTCAACCAATTCTCTTATAAAATGATATTTGATATCAACATGTTTCTGTCTTTTGTGAAGTTCTGGATTTTTAGCTACCTTTATAGCAGATTGATTATCTTCGTAAATTATGATAGGCTTATCAGTTGGTATTTGCAAATCTTGTAAAAGGTTTTTAATCCAACAGGCTTCCGATGCTGCCAAACTTAGCGCCATATACTCTGCTTCTGTTGAAGATAATGTAACACTCTGTTGTTTTCTACTGCACCATGACACTGTACATCCAAAAACTTTGAAAATATACCCTGTAGTGGATTTACGATCAAATAAATCTCCACCCCAATCAGCATCAACGAATTCAACAATTGTGGGAGCTTCTAGATCTCTTTTGCATATAAGTTTATTTTCTAAAGTTCCTTTTATGTAACGGAGTATTCTTTTTAGTGCTTTCCATACATCTTCATTTCCTAAATTTTGATATCTACTCAAATAACTTGTTGAAAAACATAAATCAGGACGTGATCCTAGTACTGCATACATGAGACAACCAATTAGTTGTCTGCACTTATTTTCTACTACTTCATTTCCTTTCAAAACAGTTAATTCGCGTGATATCTTGAAATTTTGTTCCAT
The DNA here is from genome assembly GCA_963989225.1 of Dromius quadrimaculatus. Taxonomy (NCBI): domain Eukaryota; kingdom Metazoa; phylum Arthropoda; class Insecta; order Coleoptera; family Carabidae; genus Dromius; species Dromius quadrimaculatus. The sequence goes on from OZ022325.1 coordinate 30,913,647, forward strand.
TGGCGTGTCAACTGGCTTACTATCTATCATACCATATTTTTTCAAAATATTCTGGAGATAAGAAGTTTGACTTATTTCAGTTATTCCATCTATCTTCTTACTTGAAATTGATAGTCCGAGATAATGAGTAGCTAGTCCCAAATCAGTCATCTTGAAATCTTTGTTCAATTCTATCTTGAAGTTTTTAACTTCTAATTCGTCAGTTCCGCATATTAATAAATCATCAACATATAATACTACGTAGATAATATTTTTACTAGTTGTAGATTTCACGTATAAACAATTATCTACCTGAGATCGACTAAAACCTTGTTTTATCATAAAATCATTGAACTTTTGATTCCAATATTTTGGTGATTTTCTCAATCCGTATAATGTTTTATTCAATTTCAGAACTATATTATTTCCAATTTGTATACCTTCTGGCGTTTTTATATAAACATCTTCGTTAATATCACCATACAAAAAAGCACCCTTCACATCCATTTGATACAATTGTAACTCGAAATAATTACTCAATGCAATTAGTATACGAACTGTGGTTAATTTGGCAACTGGAGAGTAAATTTCAGATAAATCAAAATCATCTTTTTGTTCAAAGCCACGAGCTACTAGCCTGGCTTTAAAAGTTTTAGTCTCGTTGTCTTGATTTCTCTTTATTCGAAAAATCCATTTTGTACTTATCTCTTGATATTTTTCTGGTCTTTTAACTACATTCCATGTGTTATTTTCTTCGAGAGTTTCTACTTCTTTTCTAATTGCTTCTAACCATAAATCTTTATTTTCGCTTCTAATGGCCTCTTCGTATGTTAAGGGTTCATTAGTTTCTGTTAAACACATATTGCATACTTCATGATGATTCTTCTCCAACTTGCTTCTATCTCTTAAATTGTATTTATGGATTTTTTCTTCAATTTTATCTGCTTTATCTGCTTTGTCTGCATTTACCTCATTCGTTTTATTTCTTCTTCTCCTGGGGAAGCGCCTACTTCTTCTCCTGGGATAGCACTTCCTTCTTCTAATGATGTAGTACTTACATCATCTACTTCAGAAAATTCCTATTATAGTTTGTTCTTCTTCAGCTTGTTTTTCTGTTTGTTCTTCTTCTTCTACCATCTTATTTTCTAAATGTATAATTTGTTGTTCGTTTGTGTTATTTGGAATCTTCGGTTCAACAAACCAAACGTCACGAACAATAATTATCTTCCCCTCGTATTGTGAATATATTCTGTAAGCTTTAGAATTTTCCTCATATCCAACGAAAATACCTTTCTTACTTTTAGAATCCCATTTTCTTCTCTCTTGTTTTGGGACATGCACAAAAACTTCAGTGCCAAAAATTCTAAGCTCTTCTAAATTAGGCTGTCTCTTGAACCACAATTCATACAGAGTTTTCCCCTTTACAGAGCTTTTACCAGTTTTATTCAAAATATAAACAGCAGTGTTAACTGCCTCTGCCCAAAAAGCTTTTTCTATATTCTTCGCTCTAAGCATTGTTCTTGCTGCTTCTGTAACGGTTCTTATTTCTCTTTCAATAGAACCATTTTGTTCTGGAGTATATTTAACAGATTTTTGATGTCGAATTCCAAGATCATCTAGTATATTCTTTAGAGCTTTATTCACGAATTCAGTACCGTTGTCAGTTCTAAGAACTTTGACTTCATTTCCTGTATCATTTTTAGCCATAGTTAAGAAACTTTTCAGTTTGCTTACAGCTTCTGATTTGAATTTCAGAAAATAAACAAATCGATAATGTGAAAAATGATCTTTAATTAGAAGAAAATATTTTGATCTACCAAAACTCATAGTTTCCATAGAGCCTGCAAGATCAGCACTTACTATTTGACACGTATTTGTTAATTCTGTTTTACTTGTACCAAAAGACAATCTGTGCTGCTTTCCCTCCAAACAGTAATCACAAAAATTATTCTCATTGTCAATATAATCAATATCTAGTTGTTTCAATACTGATTTTACTTGCGTGTAGTTCTGATGAGCTAGTCGTTCGTGCCAAATTTTTATATTTTCCTTACTACTGCTAGTAAATCCAGCATTTGCTTCATCTTCTCTTGATTTAAATATCATTCTGAATAATTTTCCTTCTCTATTCGCTAGTGCACAACAAACATTATCTCGATTTATAACTTTACATTGACTTTCATTTACAATTAGTTTATATTCTTTATCAACCACAGTACTTGCAGAAAAAAGATTTACTTTTATTTCAGGAACATACAATACGTTTTGTAGAACTGAAGGAATCCATTCTGATCCATTATACGCTAAAATTGATACATCTCCAACACCTTGAGCTTCAATAGTAGTACCATTACTAATCTTTATCAATTCACGTTTACTTGTTACTTCACAAAACCATTCTTTATGATTTGTCATGTGTTCCGTTGCACCACTGTCCAGATACCACGTATCTTGAACATCGTTTCCAAATATTGCAATACTAATAAAACAATTATCTTTCACTGCTTTATTATTGTTTTTACCTGTTTTATTATCTTTCATTAATTTAAATCTGCAGTCGCTTATTACATGGCCTGGTTTCTTACAATAAAAACAAACTTTACTTTGTTCTCTACTTTTATTTCGGAAACAATCTTTTTTAACATGACCTGGCTTTCCACACGTAAAACATGTTTTCTTAGCTACCAGTCTACTTGCTAAAGCACAGTTATCAGATTCATTTGCCTCTTTATTATTTATTCTTTCTTCTTCAATTATTAATCTTGATAATAGTTCATTCAAATTTTGCTTGTCACTAGAAGTAGACTCCCAAGCTGACGTAAAATGAGAGAATTCTGTAGGCAACGACATAAGAATCTTTGTTATCAAAATTTTTTCTGATATATTTTCATCTAATTGTTTCATTTGATTAACCAACTCTTCCAATTTGGACACATAAATCGATATTCCTTGATTTTCATATTTGTAATTGAAAAACTTCTGTTGAATCATATGCAAGCTTATTTCTGATTTCTTGTCGAAAACTGAAAGTAATTTACTCCACATTTCATATGCTGTTTCACAGCTTATAATATGATGCAATGGAGCTTCTTCTATTCTTGATACAATCAATTCCTGAGCCAATTTGTCTTTAATTGACCATTCTTTTAAAAGTTTCTCACATTCATTTTTGTCAGAATTAGGTTCTACAAATGGTTTACTATTCTTTTCGCAAACATCGTAAACATTCTTTGATTTTAAAATTATTCTTGTTCTGAATTTCCAAACTGCCCAATTTAAGTTTCCTCTTAATAAAATAGTATTGTTTATTCCATCCATATTCCAGTATTTACTACAACACAATGTACTGTATCTCAAACCTACTTATTTATTATTCGTGTCTGGGCCTCATAACCTGTAGAATTATGTTCAATAAGTAGTCTATTTATTCTGAATATGTATTTTATTTAAATATAATAATTGCACTATTTTATATAACAGTCTTTCATATATCAATCAATCTACATATATATTTTTTCTCAAGTATCTTTATTGAAACTTTTTATTAGTTTATATTTTCATTTTATATTCAACAAAATGCGCATTTTGTGGAAAGTCCTGATTTACTAAGATTAATATTATTTGATTTTTTCAATTATCACGATTTTCATAGATCGTCTGACTTATTTATAATTGAAAATCAGTTTCAAATACTTGTTGTATTGTGATAAATACTCTTGATTACTTAAGATTAAATTTTATTACACACCACCATACATCGTGCACGTTCTTGCACATTGCCAACACTGCACACCATGTGCTGCCATCTACATTACAAAATCTCCCTTTTCAAGTATACAAAAATACTCTTTGAACAAGTACATCACTGAACATAAATATCTTATAATTATACACAAATATTTTAAATCATATAATGATATAAGTGAACGCTAATATAATAATTATGTTTGATTACTTCACTCATGTCAATTATACTGACAAATTCTGCATAGTTACAATGACAATTATAATAATAAATTCCTTGCCAACGGGAATTTACCTCTGAAAATTCCCATTACCTCGGTAAATTCCCGTTGGCAAGCGATTTATTGCGATAAATTGCCTTTGTCATGGAGAAACAATACACAGTTCTAATATAAACAGACAATCAGTTCTCGGAAATGTCAAAATTCAATCGTATTGGAAATGCATTTTTCGCCGAAAATAATGGAATTGAAAACAAAAAGTTAAAAAATACAAGAGTATATGGAGGAAATTTAGTGCACTTTTCAATAGAAAAGGTTAGTAGTTGCAACTAACATTATTTAATAGATACTCATAGTAGCAATTTCATTCGAGAAATATTCTCCACAAATACCACTCGCGACTTTAATTTTATCATAAATTTTTCTTTCAAACATTGATTACCTTCAAGCAACATCCTTCGAGTCATCTGCTCAGATGAAATCCCTCGAGCTACGCTCTCGTGATTTAATCAGACAGATGACTCTCACGATGTTGCTAGGTAATCAATGTTTTCAAGAAAAATTTATTGATAAAATTACACTCTTTTCGTCTTATTTCTTATACTTTCTTGTTGCCTGAAAAACGTTTTGCGATGTATAATATTTGTCAATGCCATTAACATTCAATTATCCAGGTCAATCCACATTTTCTTCATGAAGATTGATTAATAAATATATCTAGCCATGAGTCAACTCAATTTTTGCCAGTTTTTGTTAGTGCTTTCTTTAGTAACTTTTTTAATGTTTGTACTTGCCTTTCAATGAAACCATCCAGCTGAGCTTGTCTTATGTAATATCTTCCAATTATTCATAAACTCTGCGAATGTGGCACTTGCGAATTGTGGTCCATTGTCACTATTGAATATATCAGGTTTACCATGTCTTGCAAATATTGACTTCAAATAATGTATCACAGCTTCACTAGTGGTCATTTTGGTTAAACTACAAACTTCTGGGAGTTTGAAGTAAGAATCTACAACCGAAAGATATTGTTTTCCTTCTAAGCTGAACAAGTCTCCTGCTACTATTTGCCATGGCCTAGTTGGTACTTCTTTTGAGATCAAGGTCTCTTTTTGATTTTTATTGTGATACGTAAGACAAGTTGGACAATTAAGAATTCTATCTTCTATCTCTTTATTAATAAGTGGCCAGAAAATTGTTTCGTTAGCTCTTGCGATAGTTTTTTCTATGCCCATGTGATGAGAATGTAACTGGTCTAACATTTCTTTTCTCATTGATTTTGGTATAACAGCTCTTTTTTCTTTCATAACAACAACTTTTGCCATCGTGAGGTCTTCTCTATATTGCCAATACGGTCATACTTCATATTCGACTTTGTTCTTATTTACAGGCCAACCATTTTTTATATATTCAATCGATTCGACCGTAAATCGCTTACAAATCAGATATTGGTGAAATCGCTGCGCGCCGAATACTTTAGCCAACATTTCTTTCTCGATCTGAGCATAGTGTTTTTGAGTCTGCGTCAAGGTTTTAGAAGCATATGCAATAGGTGTACCATTTTGTAACAGAACAATCCCCATGCCTTCTTGTGAACTATCAACTGATAAGGTCAAAGGTTTACTCTCATAAAAGAGATGCAAAACTGGACTTTGACTCAGTAATGATTTCAGTTTCTCAAACTCTTTATTATGTACCGCGGTCCACATCCATTCAACATCACCTTCTAATTTATGCAGATTTACAGTGGATTCCGCCATGTTTGGAATAAAAGGGCATACATATGTATGCATGTCTGAAATTCTTGCTGATTCTTTTTGATTTTTTGGTGTTGGTATTTTCTCAATTGCTTCAACACGATAGGGATCTATTTCTATCTCTATTTCAAAAATAATGTGGCCCATGTATTTTACTTTGTTTTCAAAAAATTTACTTTTAATTATATTAAATTTGACAACGTACTCTTTTACCCTTTCAAGCACCATTTTGAGAATCACATTATGTTGTTATTTTGAATCTGCCTACATTATGATATCATCGACATAAACTTTTACTCGTGGTATGTTTTCAAAATTTTCTGAAAATACTCGATGAAAAATCTCAGCTTTCGGTTGATTCTATCCGATGAAAGTCTCTATCCGCATCAAGAGTCGTGAAAAACTTTGAGCCTCTCATTTCACTCGTACTCTCCTCGAACGTTGGCAGATGATAATGTTCACGAAGAATTGATTTGTTTGAATCCTGCGGATCCAAACAAATTCTTAACTTACCATTTGGTTTTCTTACTATTACTATCGGATTTACAAATTCTGTGGGATCCGTGATTCTAGAAATAATTTCTTCTTTTTCCATTCGATCTAATTCTAATTTTAGCTCGTGTTAGAGGTGAAATGGAATTTTTCTACAGGGTGTCACAACTGGAGTATAGTTTTTTTTCAATTTAATATCGCACGGCTTTGTTTTGATTCTTCCAACTCCACTAAACAATCCGTTATACTTTGTTTTTATTAGTTTTGTCATATCAATTTCATCTATCTGAAACTGATTAAACTGTAATGAATTTGAACTTTGCATTGTTTTGATGCCAAGAATTGCCACACTGTAATTTTTTTGTATCTGTAATAACAAAATTTTTTTTATACTGAGCATTATTGACTTTTACATTCAAATCTATAGTACCTACTACCTTTAACTGAGCACCATCATAATTGGTCACTTGAATCGCGCTATTTGGCTCGATTTTATTATTTAAATTCAATGATTCAATCATTTTTGCAAGAATGACGTTAATTTGAGCTCCAGAATCTAATTTCAATTCAATATTCTTGTTAACGTCTAATAACTTAATCTTCAAATTCCAACTGTCTTTTAGCTCATCAACTACTAAGCAATTAATAACCAAACTATGTCACTATCTGTATCATTCGAGTTAATGGGACAAGAGCTTCTATTTTCTAACACATTTAAATTTTTATACCTGCACACTCGAGCAAAGTGATTCAGTTTCTTACAGTTCATACATGTTTTACCTACTGCTGGACACTTGAAGGTATGTTGCCCTTCGCACCTGGTGCATGATCCACTGCTGGTTTTTCTGGACGTGAGCGTCCACTTTGTTGATCGCTGAGTAAAATTCTGCTTGTTATCTGTGGATCCTTCTTGCTGATGTCCCTGTTGCCATTTTGCCTTGACCTTCTGCATCTGCGTTCCATATTTTGAATTTTGTTTGCTTTTTACTTCATTCACCTACAGTTGGTTTTATTTTTCATTGAATGTCTTTATATGCTGCTCTGTCAATTCAGCTGCTTCTCATATTTCCACAGCTCTCTCTAGGCTAAAATTTGATTCTCGCAGCAATCTGTCTTCAACTTTCGGATTTTTCACGCCGCACACAATTCGGTCTTTTATCAATCCATTATTAAGATTCTCAAACTCACATGAGCTTGCAATTTTCTTCAAATCTGTTGAAAATGAATCAAACGTTTCGTTTTGTCCTTGTATTTTTCTGTCAAACTTGTGGCGTTCTATATTGATATTGCTTTTTGGTACAAAATGCGCTTCTAATCTTCCGATGATGGTTTTTTATTTCTTATTTCTTCATCAGTCAATCCCAATGTCTGCACCACTTCACGAGCCTCTCATCTAGGATGTGTAAGAACACAGCTGCTTGTATTTGTGCAGTTTTTGTGACACATCCGCTGGCAATCATATACAACTCTATGTTTTGTTTAAATTTCTTCCAATTAATAGCCAGATCTCCGTCCAAAAACATTACTTTTGGAGGTTTGAGGTTACCCATGCTGCACTTTTATTTTGCGAAAATACCAACTTCAGCAATTAATTTATCATATTTTGCTTTAGTTTGCCGACTGCGTCTGTTGTATTGTGATAAATACTCTTGACTACTTTAGTTAAAATTTTATTATACACCATCTTACATCGTGTACGTTTTTGCACATTGCCAACACCAGGCCAACACTGCAAACACTGCATACCATATGGTGCCATCCACATCACATCAATACTGACTTATTCTATTTCCAGAATGGTTAATTTTTTGGAAGACAGTGATTGGTAGTTGAAATTTATAGACAATGTTAGATTTTTTTCAATTTCAAATAGTTGACTTTCTTTTATATCAATGATATAAATTTCGAAATAATCCAGGTGACTCAGGTTACTTGAAATAATCATTAATTAGCATTTGATTGTCATATGAGGATTAAATGAAAGAGATAGTGTGAAAAGAAATAGTTGTAGAAGGAAGTATCGTGTTTTTTATACACAACTTACATATTATAATGTCATAATTATTACACTGAATTTAGAACTATTATAGCGGTCATAAGTCACTAGTGTCTTATATCCTATAAGACTTTCTGGTCTCTTTACATTCAGATATCTTATTTATACTTTCTTTTGTCAAATTTCCATTTGAATAAAGACATGGATGATATTGCACGCCGTTTTGCTATTTGATAGAAACAATTTATTCCGGTTGAATTTAAACTATACATTTGCATTATCTTGCAAGATAATTTTAATTCATGAAATTTTTATGATTGAATTAAAATTATATACATAATGAAAACTCAGAAATATTATTATATTGCAAGATAATTTTAATACATTGAATTCTCATGATTGAATTGAAATTATGTACATAATGGAAATTCAGAATTATTATTATTTTGTAGGAAAATTTCAATTCATTGAATTTTTTTGATTGAATTAAAATTATGTACATACTGAAAGTTCAGAATAATTATTATCTCGCGAGATAGTTTTGATACATCGAATTTTTATGATTGAATTTGAGTTATGTACATATTGATAATTCAGCATAGAGACTATCTAGCAAAATTATATGGAACCGTTGAGTTTTTATGATTGAATTTAAATTATGTACGTAATGAAAATTGAGAATTGTTATTATCTTGCAAGATAGTTTTAATGCATTGAATTTTTATGATTGAACTAAAATTATGTACATGATAGAAATTCATACTTTTATCATTCTACAGGATAATTTTATTTAATTGAATTTTTATGAATAAATGAAAATTATGTACATAATGGAAATTCAGAATTATTATTATCCAACTAAATAATTTCAATACATCGAATTTTTATGATTGAATCAAAATTATGTACATAATGGGAATTCGAAATTCTTATCATCTTGCAGGATAATTCCAATCCATTGAATTCTTATAATTGAATTAAAATTATGTACAACTAAAAGTTCAGAATTATAATTACTTTGCAGGATAATTTCAATCAATTGAATTTCTATGATTGAATTTCAAATTATGTACATAATTTTAATCCAAGATATCTTGCAAGATAATAATAATTATGAGTTTCCATTATGTATATAACTTCAATGAAGGAAAAAACTTTTCAGAACTCATTTTTGAATAAATATGTTTTATTGGGTATAAGTTCTGTAATTTATTAGAAACACAACGTTTCAACAGCAAAGTGCTGCCTTTTTCAAGTGAAAAGAAATATAAATATGAATAAACAAAATTGTCAAGACAACAAAAATAAAAATAAAAGTACAAATCATAACTAGATTAGTTTAAAATATATCAACTCCTAGGATCGTAGAGCTCTGCCTGTAATTGATGATTCAATATCCACAGGTCTTCAGGAGATAATAATGAAGATCTAAATTGGGAAATTGTCAACTCCTTGTGGTTCTAGGTCAATCTGGCTCTACTCTTTTTGGTTTGGCGCATAACTGAACCATCCACAGATCTTCAGGAGGTGGTGATGAAGTAACTCTTGCAAGTAGATTCGTAGATACAAATAACTTGAAATTATGAACTGATGATTGATAGCCATGATCGATTAAGTTCATAACCAGTATTCAAATTCAAATTATTCGGTGATTTTTTAATTTCAATTGCTTCTCTTATGAGCCTCTTGAACCAATTGTTCTCTTTAGCCAGAAGCTTCGTATTATTGAAGTCAATGCCATGTAATTCTTGAATAGCATGCTCAGCCACAGCAGATTTTCCTGGATGGTTCAATCTTATATGACGAGAATGCTCTTTCAATTTTGTTTCTACAGTCCTCTTGGTTTGTCCAATATATACTTTGCCACATTGACAAGGAATCTTGTATATACCTGGATACTGTAGAGGAAATCTGTCTTTAACATTACCAATAAGATTTCGAATTTTCAAACTGGAAGTGTATGAAGTTTCAATGTCATATTTATGTAAAAGCCTTCCAATTTTATCTGTTATATTGGCTACGTAAGGTAACGTAACAAATATTTTCTTATTATTTGGATCTTGAACAGGTGGCGTAGAGTTCTTCTGTCTAAGTGCTTTCTTAATCTGTTTTCTATTATATCCATTCTTCAAGAAAACATCATCCAAAAATTTGATTTCATCAGAAAGTTTACTTGGATGACATAATGAAGAGGCTCTCTGATATAAAGTTTTAATAGTACAAATCTTCTGAGCAGGATGGTGATTTGATGACTGATGTAAATATTGATTCGTATGGGTCGGCTTCCTATATACAGAATGGATAAGTTTGCCATTACCTTGTTTCTCTAGGTAAACGTCCAGAAAAGGAAGACAGTTATTTTCTTCAACCTCAATACTGAATTTAATGTTCCTATGTTGCATGTTAAGATGATCCAAAAAAACATTCAATTCATCTCTACCATGAGGCCAAACAGCAAAGACATCATCAACGTAACGAAGCCAGACAGTAGGTTTCTTCATAGCAGTGTTTAAAGCTTTTTGTTCAAAATTCTCCATGTAAAAATTAGCGATAGAAGGAGAAATAGGGGAACCCATGGCGACACCATCAATTTGCTTGTAGAAATTACCATTAAAGATGAAGAAACAAGAAGTCAAACAATGTTTAAAAAGATTGACAATATCAGATGTGAAATGATCTTCTAATAATTTCAGTGTCGATGATAGGTACTTTCGTGAATAAAGATGAAACGTTAAAACTGACAAGTAAATCATTATCTGTCAATGTCATATCACTAATCAAATCCACAAAATGACGGGAATCCTTGACGTATGATGTAGTATGACCAATCATCGGCTTCAACAAACTATCCAAATATTTGGCTAATCCATATGTTGTTGAGCCTATTGAATTGACAATAGGTCTTAGAGGAACATCCTTTTTATGAATTTTCGGAAGACCATAAAACTTGGAAATGACAGGATCTTGGGGAATAAGCTCTTTCTGAATATCTTGAGGTAAAGAAGATTCTTTCAAAAGTTTTGTTGTTTGATATTTCGAAGAGCTAAGTGGATTACTATTAACTTGAATGTAGGCAGCATCATCCAGTAATTCATTTGCTTTTTTAATGTAATCTTCTTTATTCATGATGACCGTAGCTTTGCCCTTATCAGCGTGTAAAACAACAATATCCTTATTATTTCTCAACTCCCTTAGGCAGTGAAGTTCAGTTCTTGATAAGTTGGATTTGACAGCTGGAGCCTTCTTCAAAATACGCACAGTTTCATGACGAATTTCTTGAGACTTTTCTGCAGGTAGCAAATTGATAGCAGCTTCCACATTCGTTATGATTTCTTCAACAGGAATACGGCTAGGAGTAATTCCATAACCCAAACCTTTACATAAAACATCACAAGCAGTATCTGACAAAGAATGATTACTGAGATTCATCACTAATTTATTTTTAGGTAGTGAGTGGGTGTCAGTTTCAAGATTATGTTGCTCAAATAATTTATCAAATTTAGTTTTTTGTGAATTACTTAACTTTTGATGTTGATCTGTTGAACGAAGAGTGAGAATTTATATAAAAATGAGTTCTGAAAAGTTTTTCCCTTCATTAAAACGCCTCTATGGGGAGGAAATATACAAACATGTCAATAAATTTGAAAAAGTCAAGAAACAGAAAACTGCCCGGCTTTGTGATTTAATATTTTTGAAGAGATGCAGGGATAATAACATCATTCCTAGTTGTGCACGTGTTTACACATATATAGAAACATATCAAGCAAGAAGAATTGTGAATCGTGCAAGTTTTGCTATGCTACGGGAAAGAATTCAGTTTATTAGAAAAGAAATTGATCGCCTGGACAAAGAATGTTGTTCTCTTCATTTATACCTGTCATCAGTTCTGGCACCAGAAGATTGGACAATTTTGGATAGTATTCTTACTCTTCGTTCAACAGATCAACATCAAAAGTTAAGTAATTCACAAAAAACTAAATTTGATAAATTATTTGAGCAACATAATCTTGAAACTGACACCCACTCACTACCTAAAAATAAATTAGTGATGAATCTCAGTAATCATTCTTTGTCAGATACTGCTTGTGATGTTTTATGTAAAGGTTTGGGTTATGGAATTACTCCTAGCCGTATTCCTGTTGAAGAAATCATAACGAATGTGGAAGCTGCTATCAATTTGCTACCTGCAGAAAAGTCTCAAGAAATTCGTCATGAAACTGTGCGTATTTTGAAGAAGGCTCCAGCTGTCAAATCCAACTTATCAAGAACTGAACTTCACTGCCTAAGGGAGTTGAGAAATAATAAGGATATTGTTGTTTTACCAGCTGATAAGGGCAAAGCTACGGTCATCATGAATAAAGAAGATTACATTAAAAAAGCAAATGAATTACTGGATGATGCTGCCTACATTCAAGTTAATAGTAATCCACTTAGCTCTTCGAAATATCAAACAACAAAACTTTTGAAAGAATCTTCTTTACCTCAAGATATTCAGAAAGAGCTTATTCCCCAAGATCCTGTCATATCCAAGTTTTATGGTCTTCCGAAAATTCATAAAAAGGATGTTCCTCTAAGACCTATTGTCAATTCAATACGCTCAACAACATATGGATTAGCCAAATATTTGGATAGTTTGTTGAAGCCGATGATTGGTCATACTACATCATACGTCAAGGATTCCCGTCATTTTGTGGATTTGATTAGTGATATGACATTGACAGATAATGATTTACTTGTCAGTTTTGACGTTTCATCTTTATTCACGAAAGTACCTATCATCGACACTCTGAAATTATTAGAAGATCATTTTACATCTGATATTGTCAAGGTTTTTAAACATTGTTTGACTTCTTGTTTCTTCATCTTTAATGGTAATTTCTACAAGCAAATTGATGGTGTCGCCATGGGTTCCCCTATTTCTCCTTCTATCGCTAATTTTTACATGGAGAATTTTGAACAAAAAGCTTTAAACACTGCTATGAAGAAACCTACTGTCTGGCTTCGTTACGTTGATGATGTCTTTGCTGTTTGGCCTCATGGTAGAGATGAATTGAATGTTTTTTTGGATCATCTTAACATGCAACATAGGAACATTAAATTCAGTATTGAGGTTGAAGAAAATAACTGTCTTCCTTTTCTGGACGTTTACCTAGAGAAACAAGGTAATGGCAAACTTATCCATTCTGTATATAGGAAGCCGACCCATACGAATCAATATTTACATCAGTCATCAAATCACCATCCTGCTCAGAAGATTTGTACTATTAAAACTTTATATCAGAGAGCCTCTTCATTATGTCATCCAAGTAAACTTTCTGATGAAATCAAATTTTTGGATGATGTTTTCTTGAAGAATGGATATAATAGAAAACAGATTAAGAAAGCACTTAGACAGAAGAACTCTACGCCACCTGTTCAAGATCCAAATAATAAGAAAATATTTGTTACGTTACCTCACGTAGCCAATATAACAGATAAAATTGGAAGGCTTTTACATAAATATGACATTGAAACTTCATACACTTCCAGTTTGAAAATTCGAAATCTTATTGGTAATGTTAAAGACAGATTTCCTCTACAGTATCCAGGTATATACAAGATTCCTTGTCAATGTGGCAAAGTATATATTGGACAAACCAAGAGGACTGTAGAAACAAGATTGAAAGAGCATTCTCGTCATATAAGATTGAACCATCCAGGAAAATCTGCTGTGGCTGAGCATGCTATTCAAGAATTACATGGCATTGACTTCAATAATACGAAGCTTCTGGCTAAAGAGAACAATTGGTTCAAGAGGCTCATAAGAGAAGCAATTGAAATTAAAAAATCACCGAATAATTTGAATTTGAATACTGGTTATGAACTTAATCGATCATGGCTACCAATCATTTGTTCATAATTTCAAGTTATGTGTATCTACGAATCTACTTGCAAGAGTTACTTTATCACCACCTCCTGAAGATCTGTGGATGGTTCAGTTATGCGCCAAACCAAAAAGAGTAGAGCCAGATTGACCTAGAACCACAAGGAGTTGACAATTTCCCAATTTAGATCTTCATTATTATCTCCTGAAGATCTGTGGATATTGAATCATCAATTACAGGCAGAGCTCTACGATCCTAGGAGTTGATATATTTTAAACTAATCTAGTTATGATTTGTACTTTTATTTTTATTTTTGTTGTCTTGACAATTTTGTTTATTCATATTTATATTTCTTTTCACTTGAAAAAGGCAGCACTTTGCTGTTGAAACGTTGTGTTTCTAATAAATTACAGAACTTATACCCAATAAAACATATTTATTTATATAACTTCAGTTCAATCAAAAAAATTCAATGAATTGAAAATATGCTGCAAGATACTAAGAATTCCGAATTACCATTATGTACATGATTTTTATTCAATGTATTAAAGTTATCTTGCAAGATGATAATAACTCTGAATTTTTATTATGTACATAATTTTAATTCAATTATAAAAATTCAATGAATTGAAATTATCTTGCAAGATAACAATAATTCTGAATTCTCATTATGTACATAATTCAAATTCAATCATAAAAACTCAATGAATTAAGATTATTCTGTAAGATAATAAGAATACTGAATTTCTATTATGTACATAATTTTCATTCAATGTATTAAAGTTATCTTGCAAGATAATAATAATTTCAAACAGGCAGCTGAAAAAAATAGAATCAATGATTATGTTATAGCTGTTTACTATCTTAAAACAATGACAACAATCAAATTTCATTGAAAAAAAAAACTGTAATCCCTTTTTGGCCTTTTGAAATTATTTGGTTGCTCAAATTACTCATATCCAATAGATAAAAACAATTGAAAATACCGCATGCTGATGACTTCATTTTGTATGATTACCAAAATGTCAACACAAAGTGAATAAATTTTAAGACCTTCTGATCAACAGTTATCGAGCTTAAAATGTGAATAAGAGTTCAAAAAGGATTCATTACTTAACAATAGCTTCATTTAATAGCAAATGCACGAAAAAATACGATTCTCAACTTGTTGACTAGACTATACAGACAATGTGAGAAAAATACATACCGTATCATGATTTTTCCAAATGGGATGGATCAAAGTGATAAAAAAATGAACTATCTGTGTAAGTCCTTTTGCTTTTGCTGTCAGGGATATGAATTATATTCGTTTTCTTCAAAAGTCCAATGAATACTGTAATAGTTATTTACATAATTAGTTATGAAAAGTGCCATATTGTTTGACGAAACGTAATATTTGCCAAAACGAGCGAAGCGAGTTTTGCAAATTACGTGAGTCAAACAATATGGCTTTTCATAACGTATTCTGTACAAAATTTTGTCTAATTCCGTCAGAATAATTTTAAGTATATTTTTCAATGGGAACATCTCTCACGTCACATCACCAAATTCAGATGACTGTGATTCATGACCATCTATTGTTACTACAGAAACAAGAGTGCACTGAAATAAACAAATATCGAATTTTCACAAAACGTCAAAATAATTTTTTTAAATGTGCTCAAGCAGTAATATCCTGAGTGATATAGTACTCTTTGATATCAAATACTCTGCCAATGCTGCATACTGTGAATAATAAATCTTCCAATTAATTGTACGCAGATAAGTATAATTGATTAGCTCTGAAACATGGCCAGTTACGTAAAGTCATTACGTAACTACTTTATGCTACTTTACGCAACTGTTGCATTGCAGTTATGAAAAATGGGACGTTGCATAACGTCAGGAATTGATGTAAAGTTTGACTTTTCATAACGGAATTAGATTAAATGATTTTTACAACAGGAATGGATTGAAGCTGCCAACGAAATACTGAGGAATACGAATTACCCTGAAAATTTATGGATAAGTAGTTTATGGGGAGCAAAGATCAGATGGAGAAATATTTTACGGCAGGGACGAATCAAGTAGCCCAAACACGGTTTCAAGCTCATGAGAAAGCTCTATGTTTCTGCTGTTACAGTAATGAAGCTTGATATTTGACTGAACGATGTAAATATCATAATCTTTACAGAAAGATTAAATCGAAGTTTCTGTCTGGGACTTGGCAATAAGGCGACTTTTTCTCAATCTCATATCAGAGCTTTCTCAATTTGTCTGTCTGACAGTCTGTCCCTTTGTTTGTCAAGTTCAATTTTCCGAGACGCCTTTATCAATTACCTATATTGAAACTTTCTACATTTGTTGTTGGTACTTGCGTGATGAAACTATCAACATACAATGAGTCGTACGTCGTATTTGTTCGTTCGCGTATCATACATCCGATTGAATTGAAATTTTGTACAGTGCTTATTGACTGTTACGTGAGAGTTTCCGTTTCAACAATATTAACTTAGTAGATGACGCGCCAGTCGTATTAAATAACTGTTCGTTCGCGCATCGTTAATTCGATTGAGTAGAATAGATGTGGTTGGCATTTGCATGAGAGCTCACAGTATAGTACAACTAAAGTATAATTCGCTTAGCAGTGTAAATATTTCTTTCCATTAATATCTTAATAATTGGCTTAGAGCCGCTGGACCTGAGAGGCTGAAATTTGGACACTGCATTTCTATAATGACATGGATAACCACTAATTGAGAATTTTCTAAAACTCCATCACCAAGCAGAGCACTCCATCAGATTTTCTGCGAGCGTTATTATATTCATATGAGGGAGTCGATTGAAAAAGTTAACCTTAGAATATTGCAACAAAAAAATTCTATAGCATAGGGCTACCGCAGTAAAGCCCCTGGTTTGCTCTGGTGCTGTAACCAATGAATAATTTTATTCCGATTGGATTGATCAACAAAAAAATATCTAAAGCATATTGTTTGAACCGGTGCTGCGATCAATTACCATATATAGTTTTCATCGATTCCAAAGAGTACATCTATGTATATGCGGGTGAAACCGCGGGTAACAATCTGCATAAATTAAATATGATCGATACTATTTTAAAAATAAGTTTGAGCAACTCGATTGTGAAGCAGTTGATTTTGAGGTCACAACCGTTCATTATTCATCCTGCAATAATGATTATTTGAGAAATATCTTCTATGTTCGATTCAATAAAAAATCTGACGTAGACATCATGTGACTTACTTGAAAATCATTGGATAAACTTCTTGCATGTAATAATACGATGAATCAAATACAAAATTCCATCGTTCCACGGTTAATTGTTTTGAATTTATCCAAAAACTTCAAAATTTGTAGTACTTTAACATCCAAATAACATAAATGACCAGGATACAACGTTGTATCGACGTCATAGACCTGGTCGATCGACGGTTCTCAAGACGTCTCAGCGAGAAGCTTACTGGCGTCTTTTTGTGACGTCAAATAGACCATTATGTTGACGTAGAATTAAAATTTTCTGATGACGTCAAATTTTTTAAACAATGTTATATGACGTTATTTCATGACATATGGAATAATAATTGTTCAAAACATATTACAACGTCACTTTACTACATAATTTTAATAGTCCGGTCAAAATAAACATTCACCCCTGCATATTTTTTTAAGAAGATGAAAATTTACATAAACGCTAGGAATACCATAATGATAAAGTTGTTTAAAGCTCGTATCGATCCCCTGTGTGCAAAAAATTTTATGCTATACTCCGTTTAGGATTGACTGACAGTAATAAAACATAACTTTCGAGAGTAGTATTGGATTTTGCTCAGGTATGCGGCAAATGAATCTACTAGAAAAGTTGAATATATCTTAACTACGATATTCATAGAAAGCCACACACTATGTACTTGGAATATAATTCACTTTTTGAACAGTAGAAATGTCTCTATAATCTCACCGATAAGCCCTTTTTGACCCCAACATAGACGTAGATAGGATTTTTCAGTATGACCTGTTTATGTACTTATTTTATTTAAAAATAGAAGTTCTACATCAACTTAACTTTTCCTAAACTGCCTCATTTATAGTAAGACACATGGAACCAGGTTTAATCTTGGTTTACTAGACCTAGTTTAAGGGGGCGTTCATGTGTTGCCTGTTGCATAATCAAATTAATACAAAATAATTCGACAATTTCTAATAAATGATGGATTATATGAGGAAAAAGTATGTAAAAACGAAAAGTATATTCTTCTCCCGAGGGCAATAGCTATTTTTGATCCACTTAATATTCTGAACTGAAGAAATATAATTAATTTCTTCCATTGAAACATACCAAAATTGAATGATATTGGTCCATTGCCCTCCACAATGAAGAATAATTTATAAATAATTGGGAAAAATTTTAGTTATATCAATAGTTCAGTCTTTTCTGACAGGTGGCTGAACCATCGGTCTGGCTTGAAATTCTCAGAAATTCTAATGCGAAAATTGACTCCAGCGATTTTGAAGGAGTAAAAGATCATTTACTCCTTTGTGCATATAATTTTTATGATGGAATTTCAGAATTGCGCAGCATTCATAAGCGGTAGAATTGAAATTATCTACTTCGATAATGGTAAAAAGAATTGCCATTAAAATACGAATTTGTTATTAACAATTGATTGTTTATAACAAATTTGTCATAAACATATTATTGTTATCAACATAACAATTTGTTATAAGCAATCAATTTTTAATAAACCATTTATTAGGAACAATGATAACATTACAAATTAACAAGTGTAGTGTAATTGCAGATTATCGTACTTTTTCGATGAATCGTAATACGAATTAATGAGCATGAAAAAATACAATTGAATTATGTATAAAAACATCTTCTCTGTGTCAATAACGACAGAAAAATCTAAAATAATAAATTGAATCTTGTTTGAAACTTTTGTGCTACGGCTGTGCTAAATAATCTATAAATCACTGTTTACATATTTGATATTCTAATTTTGTAATATTCTTAGCGCATTCTTGCAAAAAAATACGCTATAATGTTCACTTTGGCTGTCTGGCTGGTGGCGTGACGCTGAGATCGCAGCAACTACAGCTCTTACAGACTTGAAACTGGTACTAAATGGAAGCTGGGGTACGTTCGGAAACCTCGCCCAGACAACAATTTTTCGCCCAATGCGTTTTTAGTGGACAATTTGTCTAGATAAAACGACTTGAACGTTCGGAATCAATTTGGGTGAACGCCTAGACGAAATTATTTCGCCCT
This sequence comes from Dromius quadrimaculatus, assembly GCA_963989225.1. Classification (NCBI taxonomy): domain Eukaryota; kingdom Metazoa; phylum Arthropoda; class Insecta; order Coleoptera; family Carabidae; genus Dromius; species Dromius quadrimaculatus. The sequence continues at coordinate 30,932,969 of OZ022325.1, forward strand.
GCTTTTTACATGGGCGAGTTGTGAACAATGTATATCCGACTTGCGCAGTAAAACTATTACATCTCATCTGTAAAAAAACTCAAATATTCAGGTAGTGCTAACACGTTGCGTAGTGATCACAGACCGCACTGTTATTGACATTTGACGTGTGAAGTTTCCATTAATTTAATTTTCCAAGCTGCGTTTGTGCCATTTGTGAGATAAAAAATGGATAAACCATCAAAAAAAGTTCTCCATTCTTACAAGGCCAAAAAGTTATGCTGGTTGAAATCATGGAGCAACATCCACAGCTCATAAGTGGAGGATTTGACTAGACCCCCAGTACTTCATCAATCACAATTGCGTTGGCAATATCATCAAATGCTGCCATTGTATATCAATACTTGTGACACACTCAAAATGACATTTCAAAGTAGCCAAACGAATGAAAATTGCAGTGAACGAGTGGTTACTACCCAACCGTGTCAAACGCACGAAAGTCCTACGTTTAGAAACGTATACGTTCACCAAGCGCACACTCGAGAATACCAACTAAAGAATTTCATGCGTTTCGACGTTACAAACATATACGCTTTGATTCGAGAATAGAGGCCCTGGTATGATGCTGAGTTCTCAAGAACCACAGCACTTACGGACTTGAAACTGATACTAAATGAAAGCTCTTTCGTTTATTTGCTCAAACTGCTTGATTTCAAGCTCAGTGATTGTAGAAGATAGTAACTTGAGATATTTTTGAAATAACAAGCTTTCATGAATTGCCAAAAATGTGCTTTGATCATCAAGATGATTCTTTAATTTTTATATAGCTTTGATGAAGGTCAAATTATTATTTTATGCTAAACCACATGACCTCCCGTCAGTCAGTAGCTAAATAATAAAGACTAAAATATCATTTTGAGTTTTTACGTGCACAAGTTATATGTTTATAATGTTATTATTAGTCCAGATTTTACGAAACCATTTACCATTCAAACTGATGCTTCAAATTACGGCATAACCGCTGTATTATCTCAAGATTCATCTGGCGAAGAACATGCCATTGCTTATGCAAGTCGTACTCTTACGCGCACTGAACGCAATTACTCAGTTACTGAACGCGAATGTTTAGCCGTTCTTTTCGCTATTACCAAACTCCGTCCTTATGTCGAAGGTACTTCTTTTACTATTATTACTGATCATCATTCACTATTATGGCTTATGAGAATGCAGGATCCCACAGGTAAACTTCCTCGTTGGGCTGTTAAGCTTCAACAGTTTGATTTTCAACTTTTACATAGACCCGGAAAATTAAATACTGTCCCAGATGCTCTTTCACGTGCTCCATTAACAATTTCAACTTTATTTGTACCAGCCGATAACTCAGATCCATGGTATATAAATCTTCGTACTTCAATTCTTGCTCCTCCTTCTGATTATCCAGGATGGCGTGTAGAGGACCATACAATTTATAAACTTGTTCCGCGGAACCGTGCTGTTAATTTATCTCCATGGAAAATAGTCGTTCCCTCAGATCTAAGGGATGAAATTCTTAAAGAAGCTCACTCTGCTACTACTTCTGGTCATTTTTGCGTATTTAAAACCCTTCGTCGTCTTTCCGAAACATACTATTGGCCCGGTATGAGACGTTCCGTACACCGATTTGTAACACAATGTAAAATTTGTTTAGCTCAAAAACCTTCTCAGTTACCTTCTTTAGGCCATATGGGAGAGCCTAAGAAAATTAACTATCCTTGGCAGGCCATCGCCATTGATTTATTAGGTCCTTTTCCCCGTTCATCACATGGGAATATGCATTTAATAGTAGTATCAGATTGGTTTTCAAAATTTCCTTTATTATTTCCACTTCGTCAAGCTACTACTAAAAGTATTACTACTATTCTAGAACGTGATGTCTTCCTTCTCTTTGGAGTCCCTCAAATTGTAATTTGTGATAATGGTACTCAGTTTAATTGTGACGAGTTTCGTCGTTTGCTGAAAAAATATCAAGTTCCAAAACTTTGGTACAATGCTAAATACCACCCGCAAGTAAATTTTGTAGAACGCACCAATAGAATAATTAAAACCGCTATTCGATCCTTTATTAAAGACAACCATCGCGCTTGGGATGTAAATTTACCCCAAATTGGTCAAGCAATACGTACTTCTGTTCACGAAGTTACTGGTTTTTCTCCAGCATATCTTAACTTTGGCCGTCACGTACCCTTATCCGGAACTTTTTACTCCACTCCACCTGATACCATTTTATCTGATACTCCAGCTACTTATGCTAATTCATTTGAAGAATTGCATACTAATTTCCAACTAGTTCAGAAGAAAATTATATCTTCATATGACCGCTCCGCTAAACGTTATAACCTTCGTAGACGTTCTTTAGAATTCTTTATAGGTGATTCAGTTTGGAAACGTAATTACGTACTTTCTGATGCTACCAAACATTTCTCTGCCTCTTTAGCTCCTAAATACATTCCTTGTGTAATACACAAGAAAATTTCTAAATTAGTTTATCAACTTCACGACCTAAATGGCCGCGACTTAGGACGTTGGCACATAAAAGACCTAAAGCCTCATCCTTCTGATGATGATAATTCTTCAAATCAATAGTTTTGTTACAAAATATTTTACATTTTTTTAAAATTCTTTTTACACATATTTCGTTACGTCCCAAATCGACCCCAACTTATAATTTGCTACCTCCTATTTCGTCCCTATTCTTAGAAATTTTTCGTTTCAAGAAAAATTCCTTTTTCGTGGAGGGGCAGTGTTACAAAAATTTCGTCTGACGTCGTTTTTTTGTACAATTGTTTTCCCATTGCATACCTATGTCGCCATCTATGTAACAGATTCGCACTAATTTTGTAAAATAGTACGTGCGTATGACACTTGATTGAAGCGCTAACTTGAGGAGTATGCGCGTCTGGTTCTTCCTCTCTTTCGTCCTAGCCGTTGTTGCAGACGGGTTGTTTTTGAGCAGTCTTGTGATTTTTCTTGTTGTTGTAAATTTTGTGATTATTTTATTTAATTAAAATCAGTGTTATGATTTTGTAAGTATTTCATTTATTATTTTTATTCACGTTATTCCAAATTTAGTATTATTTTTGCTAGTGATTTCGTTTGTGGCGACCCGCGTGGTTAACCTTTTATTTTCCAAATTTATCTCTTTCATCCTTAGTTCTTTGTTAGTTTTTTGTGCTCAAAATCTTTTTACTACCTTGAAACTTGTATACCAAATTGATATTTCTGATCTAAATTTACTTTTTCTAAATTTTACAATAACGTGGGCAATAGCCGTTCCGGTCGAAGGAGCTGGTCTTTTCCTCTTTGGGAGGTTAATATTGTTTGTTGTCCTTCCTCGGGAAGATTCGTTCAACTATTTCTGATGTTTTATATTCAGATTAGTTTTGATAATCATTACTATTGATAGTGTTTCGTACACATGTTCTAGTTGCTACCTGCCCTAGTTTACCATACTATTCCATCTAGTACAAGAGTAGACCTTCTTTTTTGTAATTTACCGGTTTTTTTTTTGTATTTCTGTTTTAAATTTTTTTCTACTACCAAACGCGATCAGGCGGATATCGATTCGGTGATACGCGATTTTTTTTATATGTACACTCGAAGTAATAAAACCTACGAGATTTGTGGCTATCTTCGTTCCTTCCTTTACCTTTCCTCACCTAAGTATGTGTGATGTATGAATGATTAGTGAAAGTGGTTGATAATACATAATTTAACTATATTTTGGATCCAACGCGTTGCGGATTTGTCATTCAACAACTGGTAGTTTAGTTTCTTACGTTGTTTTTGTAGTTTTTTGTTTCCAAAGCTTGAAATATTTTGTTGTGGGCTTTAGTTCCCGTTTTTAAGCTGGAACATCCTACGAGTCTGTGAAGATTGATCCAATTTTTTAGTAACGAACCACGTTCGTAAATTTATCGACTCGTCGCTAATAAATCCTTCTTCTTGTCCTGCTAGACTTTGTATTTTCTTTGTTTTTCTTTTCTTTAATGCTCAGCGTAGTTTTTTTTTACTTTGTTATATTTTTAGTGCACTATTTAAAAATCAGACAAATAAATAACTTACTGATTATTTCAGTTAACTTTTACTAAATTTACAGTTTATCCGTTTTTCAATTTGAATCTAAATTTATTAAAATATAGAATCAAAACCTGATAAGTTTCACAAAATACAAATTCAGGGGTCGGTTTTTACACCATCAACCTGAATAGGGCAGCAACCGTAGACACGTGTTTCGTCCTTATTAGGACTCTTCAGTACGGTATAGCAGGCCGCAGATAGTCGGACTTGTAGCCGCGATACTATTAAAAGTGAGTTGGTACATGGCATGCAGCGAAATTAATCTGCAGCAGTGCCATCTACCATAATACAGCCGAGGTGGCGAGGTTTAAAGAAATGCAGGACACTGTAAAGTGACCTTTAAAGTTTAACCGTGAAACAGAATTTGATAAAAAATATAGAATCAAAACCTGAAAAGTTTCACAAAATACAAATTCAGGGGTCGGTTTTTACACCATCAACCTGAATAGGGCAGCAACCGTAGACACGTGTCTCGTCCTTATTAGGACTCTTCAGTACGGTATAGCAAGCCGCAGATAGTCGGACTTGTAGCCGCGATACTATTAAAAGTGAGTTGGTACATGGCATGCAGCGAAATTAATCTGCAGCAGTGCCATCTACCATAATACAGCCGAGGTGGCGAAGTTTGAAGAAATGCAGGACACTGTAAAGTGACCTTTAAAGTTTAACCGTGAAACAGAATTTGATAAAAATATAGAATCAAAACCTGATAAGTTTCACAAAATACAAATTCAGGGGTCGGTTTTTACACCATCAACCTGAATAGGGCAGCAACCGTAGACACGTGTTTCGTCCTTATTAGGACTCTTCAGTACGGTATAGCAAGCCGCAGATAGTCGGACTTGTAGCCGCGATACTATTAAAAGTGAGTTGGTACATGGCATGCAGCGAAATTAATCTGCAGCAGTGCCATCTACCATAATACAGCTGAGGTGGCGAAGTTTGAAGAAATGAAGGACACTGTAAAGTGACCTTTAAAGTTTAACCGTAAAACAGAATTTGATATACCGTACTGAAGAGTCCTAATAAGGACGAAACACGTGTCTACGGTTGCTGCCCTATTCAGGTTGATGGTGTAAAAACCGACCCCTGAATTTGTATTTTGTGAAACTTATCAGGTTTTGATTCTATATTTTTATCAAATTCTGTTTCACGGTTAAACTTTGAAGGTCACTTTACAGTGTCCTGCATTTCTTCAAACTTCGCCACCTCGGCTGTATTATGGTAGATGGCACTGCTGCAGATTAATTTCGCTGCATGCCATGTACCAACTCACTTTTATTAGTATCGCGGCTACAAGTCCGACTATCTGCGGCTTGCTATACCGTACTGAAGAGTCCTAATAAGGACGAAACACGTGTCTACGGTTGCTGCCCTATTCAGGTTGATGGTGTAAAAACCGACCCCTGAATTTGTATTTTGTGAAACTTATCAGGTTTTGATTCTATATTTTTATCAAATTCTGTTTCACGGTTAAACTTTAAAGGTCACTTTACAGTGTCCTGCATTTCTTCAAACTTCGCCACCTCGGCTGTATTATGGTAGATGGCACTGCTGCAGATTAATTTCGCTGCATGCCATGTACCAACTCACTTTTAATAGTATCGCGGCTACAAGTCCGACTATCTGCGGCTTGCTATACCGTACTGAAGAGTCCTAATAAGGACGAAACACGTGTCTACGGTTGCTGCCCTATTCAGGTTGATGGTGTAAAAACCGACCCCTGAATTTGTATTTTGTGAAACTTTTCAGGTTTTGATTCTATATTTTTATCAAATTCTGTTTCACGGTTAAACTTTAAAGGTCACTTAACAGTGTCCTGCATTTCTTCAAACTTCGCCACCTCAGCTGTATTATGGTAGATGGCACTGCTGCAGATTAATTTCGCTGCATGCCATGTACCAACTCACTTTTAATAGTATCGCGGCTACAAGTCCGACTATCTGCGGCTTGCTATACCGTACTGAAGAGTCATAATAAGGACGAAACACGTGTCTACGGTTGCTGCCCTATTCAGGTTGATGGTGTAAAAACCGACCCCTGAATTTGTATTTTGTGAAACTTATCAGGTTTTGATTCTATATTTTTATCAAATTCTGTTTCACGGTTAAACTTTAAAGGTCACTTTACAGTGTCCTGCATTTCTTCTAAATTTATTCATTCAAGTTTAACGCTTCACGTTTGAAGAGAGCTCTCCAATTTTTTTGTAGAAACCTCCTGTTTCAGTTGAATTGGATACTGGTTGGGTTGTTTGTTTTCAGTGTAAACTGCTAGGAATCTTAGGGACCAGTGGCCTCTTGAGACTAGTTTTTGACCAACTTCAAATTAAGAAAAACATCAACACGTCTACGAATTTAAGAAGAACATCAATATCTCCCGAAGTTGTAGACCAAGCGCACGGCCAACCTTAACATCTTCAAGGACCGTTGGTTATTCATCAAAGCTCTATAAGACGCAAGATCAACTTTACTTAATTCAGGGAACGTTCTTGTCTGACGTTGTTTTTGTGGCTACCAATTCGACATCTATCTTCTCTGCCGATACTAGTCTTGAGTTCCGCCTGAAGAGGATATTTAGCTAGTTTTTGTAACGTAATTTTGAACGTCTGTGACGTGCTCTCCAGTTCCCTTTTGGCTGTAGCAGTGAGATTTTTTTTGTATAATAGCTTCAATCATTTTCGTAAGTAACAAATTTTTTGAATTATAATTTTTGGAACTCTTTGCTTTAAATTAATAATAATTTTATTTATAATTGATTTCGACGTCTATGCTTTATTTCTTTTTTTGCTGTCGCTATTGTCTCCCAAAATAGTACCTTTTTCTCCTTTGATCATTTCCTGGGAGTGGCGCCCATTTCCTATTTTTTAGGTAAAATATTTCTGGTGCCCTTATTAATAGCTAGCCTGGGTCTTCACTTCCAAGGTAGGATATTCCATTACTTGAATTTAGTGTCAATCAGCAGTACATAAAGTCTTTGCTACCAAATAGTGAAGAAACATTACCTTTTTTAATTTCCTACTGCCACCTTGGAAATAGGAAAAGGTATAAATTACTGGAATAGATGAATATACCACATAATTGGCTATAAAATCAATTAATATTGCATATTTGCTTGATACTGAGAAAATGGATTGAAAAAAAATTCAAGTTATAATTTATATACACTTTTAACCAAAGGATTGGGAGCTCATTGTATTTTATTTGGTATTCCATTTCCTATCCTGAGATTTGATAATACCCTGACAAAATAAATTCTTAAGCTTACTATGAGTTAAGAAGATTAGTTGGACACTTGTTTTCAGGTAGTTTCTATAAATAGACTTATCTTTAGATCTCAGCTACAAGCCAATATTAAGCCATCTACTGACAGTAACTTGAAAACTCACTAGTAGTTGTAACTTTGGCCACTATCATTTCAGGTCGCTGTTTTGGAAACGAACCTTTAATCCTAGTCTAAATAAGTCAATTCATGAAGATTTTCAAACCAGTTCTAAACTAGGACAGACAAAACTGAGTTTTAATCAGATATGAGAATTATGTCTTATAGGCTTTGGTTTGTTTCTGATATGCATTGACATTTGACAGTTATTATCCAGTGGGATTATCATATTTTTTGATGATTATATTTGGTCAAAATGAGTCAACGATTGGTCAGTACAACAATATAAGATAGACGAACAAAAATGTATATTTACTTTGAGATGTATTAGTAGATAATAGAAAACAAAAAGATAGAGTGGAGTATCGAAAGAATTTCAGACACAGTCGCTGCAAATATTCAATTCCTTAAGATAAATAAACGTGATATTGATATTGCTTATAGCAGAACGAAAGCTTGACCACAGATTGAGTTATAGAAAGAAGAAAGAGAAATAGGTTATAGTCAGAGATAAAGACCCTCACTAATACATATTTGACAATCACACATTATTTTAAGTGTGAAAACAGATCCTAATCTTTAATACAGAGTGATCAAAAATGATTGTCCGTGCCGCTTTGTTCTGATTTTTTCTTTGCCGCCTGCTTGACATAGTAGCATTCATGTGACAGATGACAGTTCCTCTTAAAACACTATTCCAACCTAATAATCTGGTAAAATAATAATAAATTCTCAATAATAAGTCAATAAAACCGCTATTCACTTACTTTTATGTTTATTGAATCAGATTATGGATGAATCTGTCATAACATATTGTTATAAGTTTTGTAATAGTATTTGGAACAATACACACAATACAAACGTTGTAGTATATCTTTATTGAATTAGAAATTAGAAAATCATATGACATTTTAAGAAATCGGGCACATAATAATAATAATTGTTTTTCAGAGAACACACCTTGATCTGGGAAAATGTAAGTATATATAAACGTTACTATAATTCTCCCTCACTGATTGAAAGCTAACTATTTAATAAATTGAGGCAAATAATTGCAAAAGTGCGCTGGGGAACGACGTTGGCGCTCTGAACGTCTAGGAGCTGGAGCTGAGAACTGAACATTCTCTGGAGGAACCGCGGCAGCAGGCGGAGTTCCTATACCTGCCAGCAGCGCAGCTGACTGCTGAAATGCATATGGAAGCATAATTTCGGCTGAAGACGACGAAGCTGGTACATCATCTTCAGAAGTTGTAATATCTGGAGCGAATTTGACGCTCTTTTGAACTTCAGTCTTCCGTAGCTGGTCTACGTGCCTTTTGTACACGAATCCATCATCAAGTTTGATGTTGTAGTGAAGTAGACCAAGCTTTTCGATGACCGTACCAAATCGCCAAGTAGATCGCAACTTGTTATAGTACCGTAATTAAACTCGGTCTCCGACTTGGAACTGGCGTGTTCCAGGCTTCCGAATAGTTTCGTATTCTGTAGTCTTCTCCGGTGGTTTAATAGCTTCCAAACGAATACGGAGCTTCCTTTTGGGATATAACTCTGCAGCTGATTTCCCTTCAGCGAGCGGAGCTGCACGATAGACTTGAAGAATTTTCTGCAATTTCTGATGGAAATTGAGAGGTTCATGCTCCATCGCTTTTAGTTTAGTCTTTAAGGTCTGAACGTTTCTCTCGGCCAGCCCATTTGTCGCAGGGTGACCTGGCGCTGAGAATTTCTGAATATTTCCGCTACGTTTGCAGAAAGTCTTGAAGACGTCGCTTGAAAAATAGGTTGCATTGTCCGAAACAAGTATTCTAGGATAGCCATGTGTAGCAAATACGATTTCAAGTAGTTCAATAGTTTTTGCTGATGTCGGAGCTTCGTTGATGGAGCGAAGTTCAATCCACTTTGATTCTGCATCAACAATAATTAGAAGATGCTTGCCTAGATAGGGTCCAGCATAGTCTATATGCAAGCGATCCCAATTATCTTGAGGTTCTTCCCACACATGATGCGGTGCTTTTGACGGATTTCCTCGAGGTATGGCACATGGTTCACAGGCGCTCACAATTTTTTCGATATCGCGATCCATTCCTGTCCAGGTGCAATAACGTCGAGCGAGCTGCTTCATTTTTGAAACTCCCAAGTGTGTGGCGTGGAGCTCTTGTGGAATGACTGAACGAAGTTTTCTAGGAATCACGACACGCTGACCCTTGAACAGGATTCCACAGTCAAGGATGTAATCATCATGCATTTTACCTTCAAGAAGATCAATCTTTATTTTTGAAAGTTCATCGTCTTCATCTGTAAATTTGGCAACAGACTCAAAGTCAACTTCTTCAGAAGATATTTGTAATACCGAGTGATTACAGATTTCATGGACTTCTTGATTAATCGAAATGTCAATAGTTTTAGATGGTTTCGAAATAGAGACAAAGTGTCAACATTTGTATTGTCTGAGCCTTTTTTGAACTTGGTTTCATAATCGAATCCAGACAGAAATGAAGCATACCTTCAAACACGAGCTGACGTCATAGATGGCAGTTTTGAAGATTGATGAAAGATCCGGTACAGTGGCTGGTTATCAGTGATGAGCTTGAAATGATGTCAGTAGAGATACATGTAGAAATGGCTGACAGAGAATACAATTGCCAACGCTTCCCGATCGAGTTGACTATAGTTCATTTCCGCAGGAGTAAGAGAACGTGAGGCAATTGCGATCGGTCTTTCTTCATCCTCAACCAGGTGCGAAACCTGCAGGACTTGCATCACAAGTTAGAACAATGGGTAATTCAGGATTGAGCGGTACCAGAACTCTATCGCTGCAAATTTCTTTCTTGAGATTTATGAATGTAGTCTCGCATGCAGGATTCCACTTAAAATCCAAAGATTTCTGTAGAAGCTTCCTTAGAGGATACGTCAGGGAAGAACAATTTGGAATGAATTTCGAATAATAGGTTATCATCCCCAAAAATCTTCTTACTTCATCTTTGTTTTCTGAACGTGGCATTTCAGTAACCGCTCTTATTTTGTTTTCGCATTTCATGATTTGATTGCAACGAATCTTGTGACCTAAATATTGAATTTGCGTTTTGAAAAATCTGCATTTCCCCTTATTGAGATGGAGGTCGTTTTCTTGAAGCCGGACTAGGCACTTGTCGAGTCGCGTATAGCATTCGTTGATTGTGCTGCCATACACAATGATTTCATTAAAATATGACAAAGTGCCTTCCAATCCTTGTAGGATATTGTCAAGAATTCTATTGAACTCACTAGGAGCTGTCTTGATTCCAAAACTAAGTCGATTCATTTTATAGATTCCACGATGTGATGAAATTGTTTGGATTTGAGCACTGGAGTCATCCATTTTGACATGAAGATACGCTTTGAAAAGATCAAGACGACGAAAGAAGGTAGCGTTCTCAAGATTGTTGAAAATATCTTCAATTTTTCGAATTGGATGATGCGCGGATTGCAGTTGTCCATTCACTGCAATTTTGTAGTCAACGCATAATCGAACGTTGCCATCAGGCTTTGGTACAACAACGAGAGGAGATCCCCAGTCGCTATGGTCTACTCTTGAAATAATGCCTTGAGATTCCAAGGAGTCAAGTTCTTTCTCTACTTTTTCACGCAGAGCATATGGAACATCACGTTCTCGAATAAAAACAGGTTTGGCACCCTCTCGTAGGTGCAGTAAGCAAGTAACGCCAAGAATACATCTGATTTTTGGTTCGAAAATGGATGCATACTTCCCAAATATATCGTCGTCCAAAGAAATTTGTTTTATGGTTGATTCATCCAAATTCTTAGGCTCTATGTCCAAGTGTCGAATCTAGCTGCGGCCCAATATTGGACAAAAATCATACGGAACAATGAACAGATCTTCAACAGAGGAATGATTTTTTGTATTGAACATTTACTCTAATTCTTCCATCAGGCACAGAAACATGCTTGGTATAAGATCGAAAAATAATATCTGTCTTCTCTAGAGGAATTTTGAGGTTCAGACGATGATACAGGGAGCGTGGTATAAGGGTGAGTCCCGCTCCAGAATCTTATTCAAACCTCACAGATTCACCCTCAATATGTAGCGAAACATGATATTTTGAAGAGTCAAGAACTTCTGAATGATTTGACATAATTTCAACTACTTGATCAAAACCATATGCCTGATTACTTCCATCTTCAGACGATTCTTTATTATCTGAAACAATATGAGTGCTTTTTGAACCCTTTGTTTTATTGGCCAACAAAGTTTTTATGCAAACTCTAGACACATGACCTGTTTTGGAGCATTTGCTGCAACTTAATTTTCTTAGGTCTGTACAACAGTCTTTCACCTTGTGGGTACTGGATGCACATCGAATACAAAGATCTTGAATTCCGAGAAGTTCATAGTTGAGGCGAGATTTTGAACGCAGTCGATTTTGCCTTGAATCCTTCCCTGCTCGGAAATGGCTTCGGCGGTGTTGGAAATCATGTCGATCAGATTGCGAATGGTCGGATCTTGAAATTTTATTGACATCAGCTGAAGACGTAAGCGATTCAGCAATCAAGGGCTATTTTGAACCGATTAATCGACTGTCCAATTTACTAGCTTCAATAGCTAGTGCTTTTTGGACAACATCTTCGAATTTGGTAATGTTTTCTGATTGCAATATTGACTCGCGTACAGAGTTTGTTTGAAGGCCCCTAATGAACTGAGCCCGCAAAAATGTATCAGCAACACTAAGTTTACAGTTACACATGAATTCGCATTCACTTATGTCACGCCGTAAAAGAGCCACGTAGTCTGCGATCGATTGATTCTCTTGCTGGTATAAAGTTAAAAATTCATGTTGCGCAACTAGAACATTACGTTTAGGACATAGGTGTTGTTCAAGATTTTTAATGAGTTCATCATACGTCAAATCTGGAGGTTGTTTTGGTGTGACCAACGAAACAATGAGCTTGTAGTGACTAGAACCGATAGAGTTCAATAACATCTGCTTAACACCCTTCATTGTGAGATAATTTTCGAATCGGGCCTTATACATTTTGAAATGTTCTTTTGAAGAGTTGAAATTTTCAAACGGAGACAGAAAAGCTGAAGTACTGACGGGCTGCGCAACTTCTTGAACGCGCGGTAGCGCTCGGCCACTAATTGCATTTATTAGCTTTTTTTGTTGAGCCTGAAACGTTGCTAATAATGTTTTGAATTGTTCAGCATCCATTTCTTCTTGAAACATAATGTCACAGAATATTTATCAAACAATATCACTTTCACCTCGTCGCCAATTTTGTTATAACTTTTGTTATAGTATTTGGAATAATGCACGCAATACAAACGTTGTAGTATATCTTTATTGAATTAGAAATTAGAAAATCATGTGACATTTTAAGAAATCGAGCACATAATAATAATTATTGTTTTTCGGAGAACACACCTTGATCTGGGAAAATGTAAGTATATATAAACGTTACTATACATATGCAAAATATAGGCCACTGTGCTCGTCAAATGTCGGTAGCGTAGTTTTCAAAATAGATAAATTTATACTAACTTTATTCCATGAAGATATTTTTGATCATAATGCAAACTTTGGCTGTCACCTGTCAGACAGTCATTATTGATCACTCTGTATTACAATAATTATGATAATTGTCTTAGTGAAAAAACGGTAGATCTTGTACCGGAATTTGATAGTTTATACTTCATGGTGTACTATTGATTGTTCCATTATTATAATTAGTGAAAAATGTTGTTGGCTTATCTGATTTAGTTCAATCCATAATAATTGCTCGCTGATTTAATTGAGAACTGATGAAGATGATCTAATATATTGATTATTCTATTGTCGTGAACAACTAAACCTATAACTTCTTAAATATGTGTACTGTAGTGATTTTTGACCAATCCTTTGTTGTAATCAAGACAAAAGAGTCATCATCGCAAAATAGATGATGAATGATTGATAGTTCTTATAACTATTATTTTGAGTATCATTCATAAATAAATTATTTCCTATCTCCGTTTTCGACGAATGCTTAAGTCATTCTCATATTTGACTCATTTCAGACAGAATAATATCCTGAAAAATATAAAATATCTAAAAGTCAATGAGGTATATCTGATCTCGTCAAGTATTCAATAATAATAATTCAAATCAGGATCAACATGCGAATAATACACCACGATTTTCTACTTCTGGATATTTCGCAATTGTGTATATTGCATTCAAATACGATATGTCAGTAGCGACGAACGCGACTCCATGCGGTAGAAGTTATAAGCTCTTTACTAATACTGACTAGAGCTGTCAAAACAAATATAAAAGAGCATAAAGCCAAACTGAGTTTTTGAGGCAAATAAATATGGAGAATCCTTTGAAAAAGTGGAGATCTTCGGGACAAGGTTTAATTTATTGTGTGTCTGAGTGTTTGCACACACAACTGCGCAATGGTGCACTGAAATTTCATTCATTTCCGAATCGCGGATGGGCGTAAGAAACTGTGAAAAAGTTATCTTCTCAGTTTGCTTTTATGCAATAGGACATACTATCAATCCTTGCACTCTTATGATATTCATTCAACTGTACTGGATGATTCCAAATAATTGACTGGTCAGTCTTGAAGCAGATACTTTCTGTGTTAATTAATATGCAAACTGCAGCTGTATGTTTGCAGCTGCAATTAATATTAACAATTTTTCGACCTAAATTTATCTGTATTAATAATTTTTCACAGCAATCATGTAAAAAACACAGACTTATTATTATATTAGCGAACTTTAGAAATAAGCAGTTGGTATTTTTTAAATTGTATAATGTTTGTACAGTATCAATATTGAATTATTAAAATTATATTTCAACAATATTATCATTGATCATAGATTGAAGACAAAATATCATGAATGAATCCGTATTAATGAATTTCCACTTATTTAAATGATTGATGTTTTCGGATAACTCGTATCTGGCAAGCAAATATTAAATCATCAGGCATGAATGATGCTGATTCCTTAATGAAGAATTCAAAACACACAAAATCAAGAAGTTTTTATGATAGTCACACAGATTATTTTCAATTTATAAAAATAACTCGTAAATATCAGATAAAGCTATCTAAAATCACGAAAAAAATTAATATTGTTTATCGATTCAATATTCAGACAATAATTAAACAGAAGATACAAGAAGTTCACCCGAACGTACGTATTATCATGTCAAGTAGAAAACTATGTTTACACTTATAATAATTTACACATATCTCGACCAATAAATTATACAAATTCAGATTTGTTTTATTACTAAATGTGCCAGGCGTTTCGCACAAAGTAACTCCCGTAATTTCACTATCTTCTTCGTTATTTTTAATTTCTTCTTCGTCGCTGACATGAAAACTTTGTACCAATTTTGTCCCTTTGCTTAAACTTTTGGATCTAAATATAGGTAAATAAACTTCTTGAGACCTGCATCAAAGTACTACTGTCATTGTAACAAACTTTCTGCTAATTCTGAGTGCCAGTTTTGCAAATTACGTGAGTACGTCAAAATTTGTTGATTGTCACGATTTTAAATATATTAGTAAATAGATGCCAAGTGTCGCCACCAGGACGGCGCTCGCGCCGCGCACAACGCTACTGCCATAGCGTATAGTGTGAATATGAAGTTTCTTAGGATATATTTTCCAGAATTCATTCTTGCTTCTTATGATTTTACTGGGAATATGGCATAATCTAACACAGTAAATATCTGTAACATCCATAATCATCTTCACGGGTTCCAAAAGAATAAATAAACTCTTTTATAATAACCTGTCACTCCAGTTCTTTATTTTTGACATATAGGTTAGGTTTGAAACATATTTAAACTAGGGTGCCAATGGGTTTGGATATTTGAACCTGGTTTACTTCCAAATCGCATTAATGAATAGGAGAATAACGGACCTAAAGATGAACCAAGCTTAAACTAGTGGTGAGAACTGGTATCGGTACTATTTGATACCGGTTTTAGTAAGAGCCGAATACCCGGTTATTTGAATATGCAACTAACCGGTTCTCGGTTCCGAGTCCGATTCCGATTCCAGAATCGGTTTTCGATTCCGATTCCAGAATCGGTTTTCGGTTCCGATTCCAGAATCAGTTTTCAATTCTGATTCCCAGTCTACTTGGACTCGATTCCAGAACCAAGAAGAGAAATTTCGATTTAAGACACAGTTATTTTCAGTATCCATTGAAAAATAATGTGTTCTGTACCTAGCCGATGTTCTGTTTCGAATAAGTAGACTCGAAACGAACCGAAAAAAGGCATTTTTCGATTCGCATATACTTAATTTTTTGTTACCTATACTGGTTTTATGCTATGATGACGATAATTTTGGCCTTTCGAATCATTCATTGAACACATGACAAAGTGTAATGAAAATTTAGAAATATTATTTCAATGATAATTGAGTGTATTGACAAAATCAGGTAGTTTAGTATCAAAGACTATTCAAGATGCTGCTTGTTATTTCTAGTTTTGGGTAGGATTAATTTTATGGCCGGATCAAAAGCAGATGGAATACTATAGTGTAGTTAAAATTATTTGGCGATTGACTTGACTCGCTAATGTTTAGGGCTGGCTTAACTCAGCAAGTATTAAGGCTACTTTTGTTCAGAAGCGGATCAAATTAATTTTTGCATTTTCTTTCTTGAGATTGGCTTTTGGTCATTTTAACGGTATATTCACTTTAAACTTGTTTTTTAGAAGACTATTGATTAGGAAAATTTTATAAAAACTATTTCAATTGTTCAAGATCTTAAATTCATTAGTTTAACAGTACTGTCGCAGTGAACATTGAGAATGTTACAACCTGAGAACGAAAATTTCGAAGAAAGCACCACAGTCGCGAATACAATTAGTTTCGAATGTTTTCTCACTTTTGATGATTGTGTAGAAACCGAAACACGTGTACAGATATGGAATACAATTTATTGAAACAGCCGAGTGTTTTTGAATCAATTTGAAAAATGTTTGTATTATATTGTAATAAAATATTTTGTTTCCAGCTGAATTTTTTTTCTTTCTATTATTATTGGTATTATTTTATGAAAATCCCACGTGAAGAATATGATATAAATTCTACCCTGGTAAATATTGCCCCATTAATTTCTTTAACCCTCTGGCCAAGTACCCGCTAAGATACTTAACGCCAAATAATTTCTACCATTTTCAGCCTCTTTCAGTTCATTTTGATGTCATTGTTTTGTTCAATAAACTTATAGAAAGATAGGACCTCTTGGAAAATGGGAATATTTGATATTTAGGTTAATTTGCAATCCTCTTTGATGTACAGAATTTTATGTTCATTCATAAGTTAACGTAGTTATGTATGGCAAATGTAATGTACAAAACATAATTCTTAAAAATTCTAAATGCTCTGTTTGTTCTGGGGGACATAGACCGTTTGAGCGCAGCGGTCAAATTTTTTATCCGTATAGCAGGGTCTGCCGTAATCCCTATGTACCACTTGAGCACGGCGGAAGCTTAACAGATTATTGGATTAATCATAAACAAAGATACTAAATAAAATGTAAAATCTTCAATGTACATGCAGATAGCCAGAATGAACCAATCACGTAAGAATAATGAGAAATAAACACTCCAATTGGACAATTTTTTGAATGAATAATGTAGTAGTAAGTGTATAAATTGACACCAAAATATAACATTCACATTAGTATTCATTAATTAAAATGTAAATATGTATATATGACGAGTTTTCAATGAAATGAATTGTGTTGGTTGTAAAAAAGTGTAAATATTTGTAAATATGTTATATTTTTTCTACCTATATAGTTTTTATCAGTCATTTGTTCATGATAAAATAAAATGAATTGTTATCCAAGTTCGATCATTATATTGACTCACAATTTTGGGCATTCAGAGAAGGTACATTTATTTGGTTTTTGACAGCACTAGTTTAAACCCAATTATTTCAATTATGAATGAGGCTGAAAGTGTTTCAACTCTTCCCAAATGAAAAAATCTGACGTGAACATCACGTGACTTACTTGTACATCATTGAATATATATTGGATGCCATGTTTCGCGGTTTAGGAAGTCATACTTATTCTTCATATGATTCTTTAGTCAGTGTTGTATATTGGTTGCATGAACGTCATACCTAGACGTCATTTTGTTACGTCAAATGTATGTAGAATCAACGTTTTTATTCACGTAATTTAAATGTTATATTTTGACGTTATATTCAAGTTGCATTGAAGTCATAATTTGACATTATTTTTCAACGTTATGTGATATACAATCCATGTTTGAGCATCCCTTTATTATAAATATGATTTAACCGTCATGTGTATCAAAATTATTATTCATATTATTTTAAAATTTATCAACAAATAGATAGAAAGGAATAATAAGAAAAAAAGTTTCTTGTTATTTTTAATCTGCCTTAATGGTAATAAGTAATTTTTTTTTTAAATATTCATCCGAAAGAACTTTCGTATTTATTTGTTGAAAAAAAAAATTTTCTCGATTGATAAATGATTTCTCAGAGATTGAAGGAATGGACTTTCGTACACAAAATTATCAATTTCCATTCTCCAAATTTTTATAAAGAAAAAAAAATATTGAAAAATCTAAAATCTAATGAAATTTTATTAATGAACTTTACCTATTGTACAAGATAGCTAGTTGAGATTTACATTCTTTGATTCTTGATTCGACTTGTTCAACTAATTGTTATGAACAAATGCATTATTTATGAATTTTTCAGCATTTTCTTTTTTGAAAATGTATGTGCTCTGAATCATTCATATTACTCGAGCAGTGGGAAGTAATTGAAAGCGTTCACTGAAAGTTAATTCATTTGTAATTTTACTATTTCCAATTTTATACTCTTCACTGAATTATGGACGAATATGGAGAGTGACATTAAACTTTTTCACGAGCTCTGCTTGTTTATCGTAAATGACACGGAAATAAGAGGATAGAACTTTGATTATTTCACTTTCTTAAAATTATGTTTATTTACAAATTTTCAGTTCCCTGAACGGAGCTCAAGCAAAATATTTTAGAGGGATGGGATGAGTCACATCGTAGGCTGATTCCATCTTTTTTATATCAAGCAAGCACAAGCACTTTCAGATTTTTCTTGTTTCGTGTTTGACGAAGTGATATAGGTATTATTTCTCTATTATTTAAAAAAAAAATTAATTACATGTCAAGAATCTGTAATGAATTCACAATCTGGAGCAGAACAATGATCTATAATACTATTATTTTGCCGCATTTTATATATTGTTCAACAATTTTATACATGTGCAGTCAAACAGATCAAGAAAGATTACAAAAGCTTCAAAACAGAGCAATGCGTACAATATTAAAATGCAGCAAATATACAGGTATAGCGGTTATGCTTGATACATTAGGATGGTTGTGTGTTCAGGATTTTATAAAATTCAATGTATTAATATTTATTTACAAAACTTTAAATGATAAGCTGCCTCAATATCTGCAAAAAAATATCACATATGTGTCAGATGTACATGCTTATGCTACGCGTCAATCAAGTATGCTATATGTTCAAAAAACAAATAAAATGAAGACAAGCAGAAGTGTATTTTGTAATGGTTTGATAGAATATAATAAGCTACCTACTATAATTAAGAATTCAGAAACTGTTAAAGAATTTAAAACTAAGTTAAGACAAATATTATAGGAATATTCATTTTTCATCTGGAAATCATAATTATGTTTTTTTTTTGTATGTTGGTTAGCATATTGCTATTTAATAAAGGGTAATTATTATTATTATTATTATTATTATTACTATTATTATTATTATTATTATTATTATGACAAATCAAAGTAAGTTAATTCTATAGGAATAGTCGTAATTATTTTGAATAATACATTTTTTATTTGCAGAATGCCATGTGATTGTATTGTAGTAATGAAGTGGTAGCAAGATGGCCCTATCATCAAAAGAATGTGTGATAAGTAATTTTGCGAAGAGTGAGCTAATAGACCGTCAGATAGTCGAAGATTTGAGTGTCCCATTTTGTTTTCTCTGCCTTCAAGAGTTTTGATAAGTATGTATATTTAGAGTATAATAATGCCAAAATTAAAGCTGGACCGTGTGGCCAACATAATAATAATTAATTTTGAATTTTCATGAAAAATCCTGTTTTGATCCAATTTTCTCGTTTCTGCCATGCTTACGAAATGAAATTTAAAGAAAAAAGAGTCAGCGAAAAACGAAAGGCAGAAGTGATCCACTAGGCCAAGGGTTTGGAATAAGGGCTCGATCATGCAAAAAAATGTATCAATTTTTCACGTTTTTCTCGTTTCTGCCGTTTGGCCATATGAAAGTTAATATCATAAGTATCTCGTAAAAACGAATGGCATAAGTTTTTACGAGATACTTATGATATCAACTTTCATATGGCCAAGCGACAGAAACGAGAAAAACGTGAAAAATTGATATATTTTTTTGCATAATCGAGCCCTCATTCCAAATCCTTGGCCAGGTGGATCACTTCTGCCTATCGTCTTTCGCTGACTCTTTTTTCCTTAAATTTCATTTCGTAAGCATGGCAGAAACGAGAAAATTGGATCAAAACAGGATTTTTCATGAAAATTTGAAATTATTTATTATCATGTTGGCCACCCGGTCCAGCTTTAATTTTGGCATTATTATACTCTAAATATACATACTTATCAAAACTCTTGAAGGCAGAGAAAACGAAATGGGGCACTCAAATCTACGACTATCTGACGGTCTATAATTTGAGACAAAATATGAATGTCTATCAGACTCATTTAATAGGTACATCATTAGCGATATTAGGATGATTCTCAATCTTCTCGTTTCACAAAATAATCAATATTACTAACATTTATCATATATTTTTGCTATTATTTCTGAATTCAGCCAGAGCTAAAACGCACTTTTCTAGCCAGAGTTTCGTAGATATCAAAAAATTTATTTTCACGTTTAAGAGAAGAATAAACTTTTGATAATACCTAAGCCACATTCTAGATGAATCATATTTATCTATATCGATTAAATTTTTTGTCAATATCTATACCATAAAAACATAAACAACTTTGCGAAGAGTAAGCGAATTGTGGACACGATATATGAATATCTATTTGATCCATTTGATACATTATCAGCAATTGTAGGACAAGGTTTGAGCCTATTATCTTCATTCCTATTTCTATCGTATCACACCAAATCATTATTATTAACATTTATCACATACTTCAGCTATTATTCTTGAATTAAGCCAGAGCTAAGACGCATGAATCTAAAAAGGGTCTCGCGGGATGTAAAAATAAAATTTCACGTTTGAGAGAAGAGTGACATGTGATAATACTCAATCCACATGTTGAATGGATCATATTATCTATGTCGATATCAATTTCAGGCAATACCTTCACCATTTCTCTATACAAACATAAACAATTTTGCAAAGAGTGAGCGAATTGGAGACAAAAATATGAATATCTATTGAAATCATTTGATATATTATCAGCGATTCAAGGACGAGTTGTCTGGCCGTTATCTCTGATCTCAATCATTCAGTAGTATAAAAAATTATTGATGAATCGAAAAATTGAAAAGTTGTTTCAAAAAACATACGTTTAATTTGGAATCTTTAGGCTATCGTTCTTGGACAATCGTCCATCTCCAGGCCTTGGCTAAAAAATACATTGCAATTACAAATTTTGGAATTTAAAAAAAAAATGTCTTTATATAAAGTTTAGTAATTAAATTTGAGATTAGACTAATCATGTTATAGAATTAATATTGAAAATTCATATTTGTTATTTGACAGTTGAAGATTGGAAATTGGAACACGTGTTGAAAAAATATTTGTGGGGCTAAGAATTTGATTAGATATAAATAAAGAGAAGTAGGTGCATGCGATATTCGAAAACAATGGATAGGCTCACCGTCAAAAGTTTTAAAAGCAGCTAAGTTGGTAAAAAGTCATGATTTTGTTCAAATTTAATGGAGTTTTGTTGTGAAACATTTTTAGCCTGTGTTCCAGTCAAGTGGGCGAATTACATTGAATTATGGGTGGAGTATTGTTTCCGGATTTGTATCATGTGTGGTGTCGGGAGAATGGCGGTAATAATTTGAAAATATGATTAAGGAAACAGTTTGATCGTTCAATATATGTTGTTCTTCGTTATTTTTAAGGTGTCTTAAAATTTTTAGTTTTTCTATAAGAATAAGTTTTTTATAATTATCTTCTTTGTATAGTAGTTTACTGTCTTCAATTGAAGATGAATGATTCTCTGTTTTCAGATGTGTGCCGAATAATAATCCATCATTAAGTTTGTAAATTTGATTCTCAAAGTTAAAGAAATTCTGATCTGAAATAAGTTGAAGAAGCTCTAATATATTAAGTATGTCATTATTTGAGATATTGTATTTTCCCCGAAAATCATTATTATCGTATAAGTATTCTTGTAAGAGTGTCAGTGTATCTTGTATTGGAATGTTGGTGTAAAGGTTGACAATATCGAATGAAATCATTCTGAAATTCTTATTACTTATTGTATTAAAATGTTTTATTTGTTCAATTGAATCTGAAGAGTTTTTTACGCTGCAAGGGGAGTTGTATTTGAATTTATGTATTATGATGTTGTTCATACTATGTGCTAGTTTG
Source organism: Dromius quadrimaculatus (assembly GCA_963989225.1). NCBI lineage: Eukaryota > Metazoa > Arthropoda > Insecta > Coleoptera > Carabidae > Dromius > Dromius quadrimaculatus. Next base: position 30,955,101 of record OZ022325.1, read on the forward strand.
TATGCTGGTGAGTGTATGGAAGAAGTTATTGGTCTGATTGATTTATCTGGTTTGTGTAATTTTATCAAACTATATAGGGTTGGAATTTGAGAGTTTCTTTCTGTGAGGAAGTATGTGTTTATTTGTAGCTTGTTAAGTGTGTCTGAAGCGTATTTAATTGTGTTTTTATATGTTTTTATATAGGATGGGAGTGAGTTTTTGTTGCATGATGTGATGTTGTTTGCATTGAAAAAACAACCACTTCTTTCACAGCAAACAACATCACATCATGCAACAAAAACCCACTCCCATCCTACAACAGTAAAATTCTATTCTGGAAAAGATATGTTGATGATACTCTTTGATTTTGGAATGGTGACGATGCAGAATTAGATCCTTTCCTAACCGACATTGATAATTTATCAAAAATCAAATTCACACTGGAAACAGAACTAGACCAAACTATTAATTTTCCAGATCTCACACTATTACACTCACAACACAATATGGAATACAATATATACAGAAAACCTACATCGACAGACATAATAATTCCATACAATTCATACCACTCACTACAAATTAAAGTTAGTGCCCTTAGATACATGTATCAGAGATTATTGACCATCTCTCTTTTACCCACACACTTCACTTCAAAGCTAAAAACAATAACAACAATAAGTGTAAACAACAACTACCCCTTAGATTCAATAAAAATATATTTAAAAATACAAAACGTAACTTAACCCTACAACAAATCTATAAACACAGTAAAAATACTACAATATACATCTCCATACCCTATTTTACAGATATTCACAACAAGAGAACCGTACACTCAAAAAACACAATATACAAGTAACTTCCAAATCACACCCCACATTAGCTGACATCTTCACCAACACTAAACCAACAACATCAAAAAATAATAGCAGTGGGATCTACAAAATTGATTGTAATGATTGCAACAGTACATATATCGGAATGACAACACGTAAATTTGGAATTAGATACAAAGAAGATGTCAAAAACAACCCTTCATCAGCATTTGGCACACATCTAAAAACAGAGAATCATTCATCTACAATTGAAAACAACTGTCTTCCCCGAAAATCATATTTTCAAATTATTACCGCCATTCTCCCGACACCCCACATGACACAAATCCGGAAACAACACTCCACCCATAGTTCAATGTAATTCGCCCACTTGACTGAAACACACGCTACAAATGCTTCACAACAAAACTTTATTAAATTTAAACAAAATCATGACATTTTATCCACTTAGCTGCTTTTAAAACTTTTGACGGTAAGTGTATTCATTGTTTTCGGATATTGCATAATTTAAAATCTTCAACTGTCAAATAACAAATATGAGTTTTCAATATTAATTCTATAACATGATTAGTCTAATCTTAAATTTAATTACTGAACTTTATGTGGAAATATATTTAAGAAAAAGAATGTCTAAATTTGTAATTTCAATGTATTTTTTAGCCAAGGCCTGAAGATGGACGATTGTCCGAAACCGATAACCTAGAGATCCCAAATTAAACTATGTTTTTTGAAACAACTTTTCAACTTTTTGACTTATTAACCATTACATACTACCATGGAAAAATTTATTCAAAATATGAAAAATTATCATTTTCAACATATATCGTATACTATAGCTATTGCTTTTAAATTTAGCAAGAGCAAAAACGCAAGGTTCTTGCGGGATACAAAAATTGATTTTCACGTTTGAGAGAGGATTTGACATTTTATAATAGCTAAGCCACATTCTGGATGGATCATTTTATCTACGTCGGAATCAATTTCAGTCGATAATTATATCATTTTCCTAAGAAAACATATCACTATTACTTATTGTGGTTGAGCACGTTGAAAGATCCAACGGGTAGACTTTGTCGTTGGGCTGTACGGTTACAGCGGTACTCCTTCACTATCCAACATCGTAAAGGGAAGGATCATGCCGTCCCTGACTGTTTGTCACGATCTGTGCCGGTGATCGATGTAGTTGACGTGCCTAATAACGTGCCTACGGATAAGTGGCACAGCGAAATGATTAGGCGCGTTGTTAAAAGCCCTAGAGAGTTTTCGAGCTGGCACTTGGAAGGTACTAAACTTTATCGCTATGTTAAAAGCAAATTACCTGCGTTAGATGGTGATGAGCTGACCTGGAAGCTGGTCGTCCCGAAACCAGAACGGAGCGCGATTATCGCTGACGCACACTGTATGCCGACTGCTGGACATCCAGGCGCCTATAAGACCTTCCACCGGCTCAGCCAACGGTACTATTGGCCTAAAATGAAGTGCGACGTAGCCAATTACGTCAGGAGATGTCGCGTTTGCCTAGAGCAGAAACCGGTTCAGCGTAAACCTCCCGGATTAATGAGTGGAAAACCAAAAGTGTATCGTCCCTCTCAGATGGTTAGTACCGACCTTATCGGACCCTTACCGCGAACGTCACAGGTTATCGCTTTATTCTCGTTGTTTCGGATTACTTCAGCAAGTTCGTCATGACCTTTCCGTTACGTGCCGCTACCGCGAAGGCTATAGTTGGAAACGTCGAGGATAACATTTTTATTTTGTTCGGCGTTCCCCAGTTTATCATCTGTGACAACGGTGTGCAGTTTAAGTCTCACGAATTCCGCAACATGTGTGATAAGTACCATTTTTTACTGCCCTTTACTATCCCCAGACAAACCCCACTGAACGAGTGAACCGTGTAATTAAGACAATGCTTTCCTCTTACGTTGAAAACAAACACAATACTTGGGACAAATACTTACCGTCTGTGACTTGTGCCATACGCTCCCTAAAACATGAAGTTATCGGTCAGACCCCCTACTACGTGAACTTTGGACGCGAACACATTTTACGAGGTAACGAATACGCGACAACGGACTTGTATGCCGCTCCCGACCTCGACTTTGCACGAGAACATATACAGTTACGACCCCAAGGCTTTGCAGAACTATACGAGGACATTGAGAAAAGACTACGATCAGCATACGAACGGAGTAAACAAACTTACGACGGCGACCTTTGGAATACAGCGTAGGACAATATGTGTGGAGAAGGAATTTTGTCCTGTCAAACGCGGCAGATAACTTCGCACAGAAACTAGCACCAAAATACGTAGGACCATTTCGCATTCACAAAAAACTTTCCAGACTGACGTACGAACTAATTGACGACCACGACGTAAAGAAAGGGATTTGGCACATAAAGGACTTAAAAACACATCCTCCCGACCATGACGAAAGTACTAACCAAGTTATTGACAACGACTAGAAAGTTCGACATTAGTTTTGAGCGGATGTGTAAAAATTTTAGTCCGGAATTTTTCCACAAGGAAGTGGAGGGCGAATTGTTACATTTCATTTTCACCACATTCATCTTCATCACCTGAAATCATTTACTGTCAATCATCACTCCTAATTGTTTATTTGTTCCTTACCTGTTGACCCTAATTCATTGCCTTTCGATCATCTGTCAGATTCGTTTTGTTCATGCACCATGTCCCTCTAGCGTAAACTATTGTTACCAATATTATTGTGTCTCGTCTGCAACCCTCTTAGCGTCTCTGTGTTCTTGGTACCCCCATCTGTCGCGTAGGTTACAGTACACGCTTAGTTCTCATTATACCGCTGTTTGGTCACCTGAACTCTAACCGCTGTCGTGAGCGCGATTCTCGCGGGACTGTGCTTGCCATTCGCGCGGCCTACCTAATTCTTTGGCCTACGCTTACCAAAGTTTGATTGGCAATTCCGAGCTTACCATTATTGTAGCCATTGACAAGGTTGTGAATAAAATCACTCAACGCGAGATCACGCATTTTTCAATCAGCGCCCCGATTATTTCCTTCCCCCTTCCGCTTAGGTTCGGCGATCAACCATCGACTGACCCGAGGAGCTTCCAGATCGCCTGGCGCCCAACAAATACGAAATCCTCCACCACTCAAAGTAGACCGCACGCCGTCTCCACCGAGCTAGCTAGGGTCAACCCGGATAGGGGTTGTAGGGAGGTAATAATCAACATTTACTGCATATTTTTGCTATTGTTCTCGAATTCAGTCAGAGCTAGGACGCATAAATCATAAGGTTCTCACGAGACTTAGAAATTTATTCTTACGTTTGAGAAAAGATTTTACATTTGATAATATCTAATCCACATTCTAAATGGATCATTTTATCTGTATCGATATCAATTTTTGACGGTAACCACACCAATTGCCTATGGAATATAGGAAAAATTGCAGAGAGTGAGCGAACTGGGAAAAAAATTATGAATGTCTATGAAACTCATATATTGATATAATACAATATCAGCGATTCTGGGATAAATTCTAAATTCGTTATCTTGATTCTCTTCTCTATAACAAAAACATCAATATTACTAGCATTTATCGCATATTTTTGCTATTATATCTGAATTCAGCCAGAGCTGGAACACACTTATCTAGTAAGGGTCTCGTGGACACTGAAAAATTGTTTCTTACATTCGAGAGAAGACTTAATTTCTAGTAATATCTATCTGAATGCATCATATTATCTGTGTCGATTCAAATTTTTGTCAATGACCTGACCATTTTCCTTCAAAAACATAAACAATTTTGCAAAGTGTGAGCGAATTGGTAGACAAAAAGTAAAAATATTATCCTCATCTCAAATTTTAGTATTACAAAAAATAATTACTTGATGATAACATTCATTGCATATTTCTGCTATGATTTTTGAACTTGAGTTTCTTGAAGTTTGTGCACAGAGAGCCTCCATTGCAATGTCAGATCATATTAAAAATACATTTGGAACAATGAAAGTAGTAGATAGTGTTCATTTTTGAACCGTCCCAAAAATGTACACTACAGTGGGAACCACTTCAGGGATGAAAAATCTCCTGTAATCATCAAGATCCTTTTCCAATTTCATAATCAGTTTAATCGCTTATTCATAAATTTCAAATTCTGAAGTGACAGCTATCATTGTCAAAGTGAAGGATTGCGGTTTCACGAAATTACTATTTTATTTTACAATGACCATAAATTTTGTGTCCAGTTGCTTTAGATGATCCCAAACGTGGCCTGATTTGGTTGACTTGTAAAATAAAAACAATAAACAATCGAAACAATCATTTATTTTGGATTTTCATTAGGCTTATCTCTCGGAGAGCTTTGAATGGATATCAAACTAGACATTATTTGGATAACTTATGATAATCGTTTGAATATTTTCTACAATAGTTCCATCACTAGAATTATTCTTGCAGGAGCTCTGATTTGATGTCAAACACAATAGGAACAAATTAATTATTTTGAAGTATCATTATAATCTTTATCATTTCTTAGCGCCAGAAAAATTCTTCATAATAATTCATGTTCAAGTAATAACAAATGAACCGCATATAATTTTTTTGAATGTTTCAGGTAAATGCTGTTCCAAATTATACAAAAATCTATTTTATCTAAAATTATTGATAAATTTTACCGTTTAACAAAATGAACGTAAAAAATTGAAGAATCATCTTGATGATCAAAGCGCATTTTTGGCACTTCATGAATGTTTGCTATTTCAAAGATTTCTCCAACTACTATCTCTCAGAATCAATGAGCTTGAAATCAAGCAGTTAAGGCAAATCTACAGAGCAGCACCTTTCATATGATACCAGTTCCAAATCTGTAAGTGCTGTAGCTCCTGAGAACTCAGTGTCATTTGTAACGTTCCAAACTGACTTAAGTCTGTTTCTTGCTCTTAATCTCAGGGAGATTGTAGGTGACGTGAGGCGTCGCAAAGTTAGACTCCGGACATACCCGGAGCGCCACGATGTTGTCTTTTCGTCCGCAGGGCACACGACAACGAAAGCACCTGCAATAAAGGGTTGTTTGGTTGGACGGAGGAGTTACAGGAATGGGTGACCGCGTAATGGCCTTCAGCAACCGCCAGAGGGTCGACTTAAGCGACACTATACTCGCCACAAGCAGCACTTTCAAATGGAGATTGTGGCATCTAAGCTGTCTGAAAGAAACGGGCAGGTCCACTCTTTCGCACAATAAAACAAATATTTTGAACAAAATGACTGACTTCAATATATGCAAAGGTAGATGAATGATTAAACCAGAAGGAATATGAATTTGAATTAAATTTGACTAGTAAAAAAAAATAAATGTAAATAATGTAAAAATGAGTTAAGTTAATTATTGTAAAATGAACAAACTGTGGCTGAGGGCCCAATACACAAAATAACGCGCCTTGGAGGACAGCACGCAACCAACAACACACCAGTGTGTGCAAAACCTGACGCCTATACGCCTTGCCCCTTACTAGCCTAAGCCCACAGTAGTCACGGAGACAGGGGCCTAGCTCAATCGATTGCGCTGTACAGAATAAGCGTATAGCGCCAAAACACTACTGCGTCCACAATAGCTGCACCCAAGGAGCGCCCAACACAAAATAAATGGAAAGTACGTAGACTAAAAAATAGTTATTTACATATAGAGGGCTGAAAGATTAAGTTTACACCCGCGGACAAAGTTTGAGGCCCGAAGCGTAGCGAGGGCCTTAATTGATCCAAGGGTGTAAATTGTCTTTCAGGCCGAGACACGTACAACGTTTTACGCACAACTGTGATAAAATTTACTTGTCAATTTCTCGTAAGTAATTAGTTTTTGAGAACACGCAAAAATATTTAATACTTCAAAATTATAAGGTGGCGTATGGTAACAAAAAACATGTCATGTGTTAAACAATTGATTTTGTTTATATGTCAACAAAATTCTGTTGGTAGTTTTCTTATTTTAATAATAATACTGGTGGCCAATTCTCTAGTTTACAGCCCAACGGGCGGTAAATTTTTTTACCGCCCGACGAGCGTAAAGTAGAAGTTACCACCATGGTAACTAAGTTGTAAACAAACAATTTTGTATCAGTTGTGCGTAATAGTTATTTACGTAGGCTTCTGCTCCAACAATAACTACACCAACAAATAGTACAAAACAGACACTTAGCTGAAACCACAAGCTCTCCAGAACTGTGGCGATGATATCGCCTGACTTGGTGGAGGTATCGGCCCAAGAGTTGGACGTGGACGGCGTTAAAGGTAATTAGCCTGGAGGTGGTCTCAGGACTGGATGTACGGTGCTCGCGTCGCTGGGTGCTCTGCGGGCGTCCGGACACTTCGCCTTAGATGTTAGTGGCGGTTTTTGTTTTTGATCAAACGAGGTGCATTAAAGTTTCCTCTCTAAATCCCCGAAATTGGGCTGCTCGACCGACGTACACTACCCGAAACACGGTTACTCGGTCGGAGCACGACACAGGTTTATGATAGATCTCGCTTAGCGGCTATGATTACTTTCAAAGAAAATATAAATCTTTGTCACGAGAAAAACTTTTTGCGCGACCCTCACGTTTTAAGACTTTTGCTCGAATCCCTTACTTAAGTCAGTTTCGGAACAATTACTTCAATAATAACTTGTTCTTCCTCAACTTTCACGCTATTTCATTGGTTTCAGCTAACTACAAAGAGAGTAGAGAGGAGAGTCTGGCGGGAAAGATTATTAGGGTTAAGGAATTTTATTATGAGTGTTATGTTATTTTACTGTGTTTATATTTTTTAATGTGTTGTGCCAAATGTGATTTAAATGTAATTTTAAGTTTTAAGTAAAATGTTTTCATTCTGAAAGAGCACCTTGTCAACTTCTGACACCTTGCAGCAACTATGTATTAAAAATATAAAACCAAAACACGTCATTAATTGGCAATGTGTCAAATATTAACAAGTGTGAGGTGAGTGAATTGTTTTACTTATCTGAAATAAATAGTGTTGATACGTTCAAATTGTAGCCAAAAGGTATGGATAAAAAAATTGGGATATAGAAAATGAAGAAATAGGAACAAGGTGCGAAATGGGAACGTAACAAATCCTCCTCTTACTTCCGTGAGATGAAATTCCACAAGAATTTCATCTTAGACACGATAGCACATAGAGTAAAGAAATAAAAGTAAAATAGATCAAATACATAGAGAAAAGAAATAGAAACAATAATATGTATAACCAGACATGAATCATTGATCGTTTTGTATTGCAGGGTCATTCATCGGTGCTGCCTTCAGGTCTTTCACATGCCAGTTGCCTGCATGCTTACCCTCTATGTCTTGCAGTTCGTAGACCGAAGTAGACAATTTTGTCTTTATGGTATAAGGGCCTACAAACTTCGCTGCCAACTTACTGGCTTAACCTGCCGCAGCGTTTGACAATTTGAAATTACGACACCACACCTGCTGTCCAATGCAGTACTCGACGGATTGACGTCGTAAATTATAATGTTCCCGAGCCTTTGCTTGAGCTAGATCCAAGCGTTTACGTATCTCAGCGTAGATTTTCACGAACTGCGCGGGCCGTTTCTCTTCCACGTCATCACGGTCGTAGTGAACCTCTCCGTCGGCGTTCACTGCGTCTGCCACATAGTCCGTGCCTGACAGGATGTGCTCTCTTCCGAAGTTCACGAAGTATGGCGTGAATCCGGTTGCTTCGTGCACCAGGGTACGCACTGCACAACTTACGGAAAGTAAGTAGACATCCCATTGCTTCTGCTTGTCCTTCACGTATGCTGCCAACATTGTTTTCAGCACACGATTCACCCGTTCAACGGGATTGTTCTGGGGATAGTACAGAGCGTTGAACAACATCTTCACGCCATACTTGCCGCACAAGGCGGTGAATTCTCCACTTCGGAATTGAATACCGTTGTCACAGATCAGATATTGTGGGACACCAAACATCAGGAAGACACCGTCTTCAACATGCCTTGCTACGGCTTGAGCAGTAGCAGTACGCATCGGAAACGTAAGTACGAATTTTCTGAAGTAGTCGCTAGCGACTAAAATGAAACGGTGCTGTTTTGATGTAGGTGGAAGGGATCCCACAATATCGATGCTGACCATTTGGAAAGACCTGTAGATCCGAGGACGAGAACCCATGAGTCCAGGTGCGCGCTTTTGTTCAACTTTGTGCTCCATGCACGCTACGCACCGCTGAACGTAAGTAGCCACATCCTGCTTAATTTTTGGCCAGTAATACAGTTTTCTGATCTTAGCATACGTCTTGTTCACACTCGGATGACCAGAAGTAGGGGCATTATGAGCAAGACGCATGATTTCTGGACGTCATCCTCGAGGGATTACTTGCTTCCAGCGGTCGTCCTCGTCCTCTAGCTCTGGTGTTCGAGAACCTACGTGTTTATGAAGCTCACCGTTATTGATACACCACGACGAATACTTCCTAGGTGTATCAAGGACGTGTGACTTCATCCGCTCACACCATGAGTCGACAGCGATCTCGAAGACTGCAGATGTGTCCATGGAGTCGACCACTGGTACAGAACGAGACAGACAGTCCGGAACAACGTGCTCCTTGCCCTTGCAGTGAATGATCGTAAAATCATGCTGCTGCAGCTTAACAGCCCAGCGACACAATCGCCCTGAAGGGTCTTTCAGGTTGTTCAGCCATACCAGCGAGTGGGGATCCGTCACGACGGTGAAATGCGAACCCTCCACGTACGGTCGGAGCCTCTCTGGGGCCCAGACGACGGCCATGCACTCCCTTTCCGTCGTGGAGTAATTCCGCTCATTTTTGTTGAGCGAACGGTTCATGAAAAAAATGACGCATTCACCATCGTCAAAAGTCTGTGACAAGACTGCACCAAGACAAAATCCACTGGCATCAGTCTGACCAACGAAGGGGCGATAAAAATCGGAGCAAGTGAGAATGGGAGCTGTCACAAGGCTTTCCTCGAGCCCTTGGAATGCGGCTTGACACTCGTCCGTCCACTCCCACTTGCGCCCGCGTTTTAATAACGCTGTCAAGGGAGCACTGATGGTGGAGGAGTTCCGAACGAACCGTCTGTACCAGAAGACTTCGAACATTCGAGACAGAAGAGGGCGCTGGGATATTCAAGATCGCACTCACCTTCTCTGGATCTACTCGAAGACCTTGATGATCCACAACGTAGCCAAGATATCGCAATTCAGGGCGACAGAACTGGCACTTCTTCCTGCTGAACGTCAGTCCAGCTGCCTGCACTCGAGTGAATATCTTGCTAAGAAGCTCAAGGTGCTGTTCGAAGCTGTCAGAGACCACGACCACATCGTCAAGGTAGACGAAGACGTGTGGTTCGAGTTCGGGGCCTAAAACCCTGTCAATGAGCCGTTGCCAAGTCGCTGGGGCGTTGGCCAGGCCATAGGGCATCCTAATAAACTGAAAAAGCCCACGCCCAGGGACCGTGAAAGCAGTCAGCTCTTTACTATCCTCCGCCATCGGGATCTGCCAGTATGCTGATTTGATGTCAGAGGAGCTGAGATATTTAGCACCCCTTAGACGGTCCAGGATGCTTGAAACGTAGGGTATTGGGTGAGCATCCTTTTTCGTTACGTTGTTAAACTTACGGTAGTCAACGCAGAACCGTAATCCTCCATCTTTTTTAGGGACTAATAGAATAAGTGAAGCCTAAGGGCTTGAAGATGGTTCCACAATGCCCTCCCTCAACATCTCATCGAGCTCTGCGTGAATATCCTTCGCGTGCTGGAGAAACCGGATAGTAGCGCTGCTTGATAGGCTCCGACTCAGTGACGGTCTTGTGACTGACAAGCGTCGTACAGCCGATCTCGCTACCCATTTCATCCCAAGAACGAGCCAGAAAAGCCTCAAGCTGGCCGCTCTGTGCCTCGTTAAGTGACGGAAGGCTGTCACTCGACGACTGGAGGCACGACACTGACTAAGAAAATGACCAGCTTCAGCTGATCCAACAACACCACCGGGAGCGTAGCTGACCTCAGACTTGTGCACTGCTTCCCGTCAGCTACGGTGCACATCGGAGCGTCCGTGGCATCGACCTCCACGCCCATCCAACTCAACCTCCCCCAACCGTTCATACGATCGATCTGGTTGCTCCCGAATCCAACAATCCCAGGAACTCCAACCCAAAGATCGAAACCTGCAAATATGGTCGTCGGTCCGAAGAAAGGTGAGCGATGCCGTAGTTGACGATCGCCAGGTTACGCTCGTCTTCCACCTGCTTGGTCGTTAGGAACGCAGGGAGAGCCTCACGACCCAAGAGCGCTCCTGCCTGCCGTTTCCCGAACATCGAGGACAGTCCGGTTTGAGGACACCCTGGTTGCCGCAGCGAAAACAGAAGACAGTTTTCGGTGCGGTGCACTGGAGTGCCACAATTCCAGCAGCTGTAGGTGCGTCGTCGCGACGTTGTTGGAGCTGCAGGTTGGACTGAGTGGACCTGTGTCGCTCTGTTGCGCCCTTGGTAGCTCAAGTCAGGCTCAAGGAGGGATCTCTTGTTGCTTGGAGGTGGCTGATAATTTTCTGCCATCAATTTACTCGCCTCTAATCTTTTGCAAACTTGCAGGAGTCGCTCCACAGACGGACTATCCTCGAGTCCTAGTCCTTGGATCAGATAAGGCAACATATTCCGCCTGAAGACTTGTAGCTGTTGCTGTTCGAAGGGTAGAGTAGGTAGGCGTCTGGAAAGATTGGTCATACAGGCCACAAACGTACCTACCGACTCCTCTGCTCCTTGTGTCCGATGTCTGATCTCCTCCTACAACTCAGACTCGTGGTCGAAGGGTTCAAACTCCTCCCTGACGAGTTTGACAAAATTTGTCCACTCCTTAACCTTCTGTCGAATTGAGCGGTACCATATGAGCGCACGGCCTCGCAGCAGTTCGTTAATCGACTCGCACAGCTCTGACTCTGATACGTGCCTCGATATTTGGAAATCCTCAATCCTTTCCAGAAACGCATTGATGCTCACATCACCCTCGCCTGGAAAGGAAATATCCCACCTAGCAACCGGAATCTGCTTCCTAGGAGGATTCACGACGGCAGCTGTTGCTTCCTCTTTCGCTTCATCCTGTGGGAACATATGTTTCCCCTCCCACTCCTCTGACTTTTCCAGAATTTTGTCCTCTTCTCATTCTAAAATCTCCTGGAGGTGAGCAACAGCTGCTTTCTGGTCTGGATCGTTGCTATTCTCCACGCGCGCAGTTCTCAGAGTCAGATGCTGCAGACGGGTGCGTATCTGCTCAAACAAAAGGCACTTTGGCCTGCCGGGAAACGCTTCAATGGTCCCCTGCAACGCAACAATTTTGGTGGTGCATATATCGATTTCTGAGCCTATATCAAGAAGCTCTCTGGGAATAGTGGGTAACTCCCCTATATGCTCTGCCTGAATTATATTCTTTAGCTCTTCTCTCAACATCGTTATTGTCCAACGACCTGCCTCCCTTCCACGAACTCTCAGTTCATGAACTAATTCATCTTTTTGCAGTCGTGTTGGATCCATATTGGACGATTCTGTATGGTCTGTATATGGAAAAGATAGAAACGAAAACACAAATGAAGAAAAAAAATACAGGTAATAACAGAAACCAATGTAATAATATTTCCCTGAATGAAAAAATTAATATTGAATAAACAAAAATATAACAATTAATACACAAAAAATTATTTGAGCCAGTCCACACCAACTTGGTGGAAAAAAAATCGAACGGTCACGTATCCCGTATAAATATTTATGTAAAAAAATAATGTTGAGCCTAACTTACGCCAAGAAATGCCCCACATGGTTGGGTGCCAATTTGTAACGTTCCAAACTGACTCAAGTTCGTTTCTTGCTCTTAGTCTCAGGGAGATTGTAGGTGACGTAAGGCGTCGCAAAGTTAGACTCCGGACATACCCGGAGCGCCACGATGTTGTCTTTTCGTCCGCAGGGCACACAACAACGAGAGCACCTGCAATAAAGGGTTGTTTGGTTGGACGGAGGAGTTACAGGAATGGGTGACCGCGTAATGGCCTTCAGCAACCACCAGAGGGTCGACTTGAGCGACACTATACTCGCCACAAGCAGCACTTTCAAATGGAGATTGTGGCATCTAAGCTGTCTGAAAGAAACGGGCAGGTCCACTCTTTCGCACAATAAAACAAATATTTTAAACAAAATGACTGACTTTAATATATGCAAAGGTAAATAATTGATTGAACAAAAAGGAATATGAATTTAAATTAAATTTGACTAGTAAAAAAAAATAAATGTAAATAATGTAAGAATGAATTAAGTTAATTATTGTAAAATGAACAAACAGTGGCTAAGGGCCCAATACACAAAATAACGCGCCTTGGAGGACAGCACGCAACCAACAAAACTCCAGTGTGTGCAAAACCTGACTCCTATACGCCTTGCCCCTTACTAGCCTAAGCTCACAGTAGTCACGGAGACAGGGGCCTAGCCCAATCGATTGCGCTGCACAGAATAAGCGTATAGCGCCAAAACACTACTGCGTCCACAATAGCTGCATCCAAGGAGCGCCCAACACAAAATAAATGAAAAGTACGTAGACAAAAAAAAAATAACAAACGTAGACTTCTGCTCCAACAATAACTACACCAAAAAATAGTACAAAACAGACACTTAGCTGAAACCACAAGCTCTCCAGAACTGTGGCGATGATATCGCCTGACCTTGTGGAGGTATCGGCCCAAGAGTTGGTCGTGGACGGCGTTAAAGGTAATTAGCCTGGAGGTGGTCTCAGGACTGGATGTACGGTGCTCGCGTCGCTGAATGCTCTGCAGGCGTCCGGACACTTCGCCTTAGATGTTAGTGGCGTTTTTTTTTTTGATCACACGAGGTGCATTAAAGTTTTCTCTCTAAATTCCCAAAATTGGGCTGCTCGACCGACGTACACTACCCGAAATACGGTTACTCGGTCGGAGCACGACACAGGTTTATAATAAATCTTGTTTAGCGGCTTTGATCACTTTCAAAGAAAATATAAATCTTTGTCACGAAAAAAACTATTTGCGCGACCGTCACGTTTCAAGACTTTTGCTCGAATCCCTTACTTAAGTCAGTTTCCGAACAATTACTTCAATAATAACCCGTTCTTCCTCAACTTTCACGATATTTCATTGGTTTCAGCTAACTACAAAGAGAGTAGAGAGGAGAGTCTAGCGGGAAAGGATTATTAGGGTTAAGGAATTTTTTTATGATGAGTGATATGTTATTTTACTGTGTTTATATTTTGTAATGTGTTGTGTCAAATGTGATTTCAATGTAATTTTAAGTTTTGAGTAAAATGTTTTCATTCTGAAAGAGCGCCTTGTCAACTTCTGACATCTTGCAGCAATTTCGTGTATTAAAAGTACAAAACCAAAACACGTCATTAATTAGCAAAGTGTCAAATATTAACAACAAGTGTGAGGTGAGTGAATTGTTTCATTTATCTGAAATAAATAGTGTTAATACGTTTAAATTGTAGCTAAAAGGAATGGATAAAAAAAACTGGGATATGGAAAATGGAGAAATAGGAACAAGGTGCGAAATGGAAACGTAGCACATTCCAGACAGCCAGACACTCAAAGTGAATATTATAGCGTATTTTCCTCCAAAAATGCGCTGTCAAACACAAAATAACAAATACTGATTGATAAGATGACATATGCTGGCCTCATCCAATTTTTTAATTGAGCTTCAGCCTCTACTGAAACTCATTTTAAAATCAGTTCCTCAATATCAGCTAAACTTCTTGATTTATTGAAGATTTCAGGGGTACTTGTTTATTAAACAAAAACGAATCGCTCATTGAAATTTTTATTTTGTGTCTATTTTTATATAACTTGTGTTTGTATACGTACAAACTCAAATGTATCTCTCAGTCCTTATTGTTCAGCTATTGACTGACAAGAGGTAATGAGTTGTACCCTAAGAAAATAGTTTGATTTCATCAAATTCATACAAAAAGAGAGCTCCTGAAAATTTGGTGCAATTACCTCCAAAACTGAAAAACTGGTGTAACTCGTAAGATATTGAAATAGATATGATCTATCTTAAAATGATGAATGAAAATATTGACACATATACTATATTGTTCCCTCAAGTAATACAAATACGGATTATTCCATTCTTACATGAGCATTGCATGGGTTTTATTCATGTTACTAGTAGGGTACAAGCATTATTACAGTAATGAAGTGTAAATTATTGCATGGTATAGTCGTAAACCAAAATTTATGATTTTATGAGTGCTGTTACATTGCACTTATTACAAAATTAATCACAAAAAATGGAAGAATCATCTAGATGATGGAGGCGCATTTTTGACAGCTTATAAATGCTTGTTACTCCAGAGATTTCGCAAATTACCATCTCTCACAGTTACTGAGCTTAAAATCAAGCAGTTTGGGCGAACTTACGAAACAGCAGCTTTCATTTAGTACTAGTTTCAAGTTGACTATTTAATAGGTACATAATTCATGCATGTACAAACTCAAAAATACCTTTTGATCTTCATTGTTTAGTTATTGACTGACAGGAGTTCAAGTGCTGTACCTTAAAATGATAATTTGATCTTTAACAGAGCTATTTAAAAAAAATACACCAAAAGTGAACAAATTTTCAACCAATAATAATAATTCATTCTAATACGCTTCAAATTCGCGTCAAACAAGTCATTGAATGAATCCCGGACAGATTTGACAACTGTACATGATAATAGTGACACCCGCGGCGAAAGTTGAAACTAAATTTTTATCTACTCTAATAAATTTTAGTTGCCATATCCCTAATGTCATAGATATCTATGGACATTGTCTCACTTGAAACAAGTAATTGAATAATTCAATCTTCCACAATCACTGAGCTTGAATTAAAGCAATTTGTGCAAACCTACGAAACAGCAGCTTTTATTTAGTACCAGTTTCAAGTCTGTAAATAGTATAGTTGCTGAGATCTCAGCGTCACGCCAGCCAGCCAGCCAGCCAGACAGCCAAAGTGAATATAATAGCGCTTTTTTTCAAAAAATGCAAGAATCATCTAGATGATAAAAGCGCATTTTTGACAGCTCATGAATGCTTGTTACCTCAGAGATTTCGCAAATTACCATCTCTCACAATTACTGAGCTTGAAATCAAGCAGTTTTGGCAAACTTACGAAACAGCAGCTTCCATTTACTAGTTTCAAGTTGACAGTTTGATAGGTACATAATTTATGCATGTACAAACTCAAAAATATCTTTTATTCTTCATTGCTTAGTTATTGACTGACAGGAGGTCAAGTGCTGTACTTTAAAATTGAAATTTGCTATTTATCAAAGCTATATAAAAAAAATACACCAAAATTGAACAAATTTTCAACCAATAATAGTGATTCATTCTAATAAGCTTCAAATTTGCGTCAAACAAGTCATTGAATGAATCTCGGACAGATTTGACAACTGTACATAATAATAGTGACACTCCCGGCGAAAGTTGTAACTAAATTTTTATCTACTTTAATAAATTTTAGTTGCCATATCCCTAATGTCATATATATCCATGGGCATTGTGTCACTTGGAACAAGTAATTGAATAATTTAATCTTCCACAATCACTGAGCTTGAATTAAGGCAATTTGTGCAAACCTACGAAACAGTAGCTTTTATTTAGTACCAGTTTCAAGTCTGTAAATAGTATAGTTGCTGAGATCTCAGCGTCACGCCAGCCAGCCAGCCAGCCAGCCAGCCAGCCAGCCAGCCAGCCAGCCAGCCAGCGAAAGTGAATATAATAGCGCTTTTTTCGGAAAAATGCGCTAAAAATGGAAGAATCATCTAGATGATGAAAGCGCATTTTTGACAGCTCATGAATGCTTGTTACTTCAGAGAGTTCGCAAATTACCATCTCTTACAATTACTGAGCTTGAAATCAAGCAGTTTGGACAAACTTACGAAACAGCAGCTTCCATTTAGTATTAGTTTCAAGTTGACTATTTAATAGGTACATAATTTATACATGTACAAACTCAAAAATACCTTTTAATCTTCATTGTTTAGTTATTGATTGACAGGAGGTCAAGTGCTGTAGCTTAAAATGATAATTTGATCTTTATCAAAGCTATATAAAAAAAAATACACCAAAAGTGAACAAATTTTCATCCAATAATAATAATTCATTCTAATAAGCTTTAAATTCGCGTCGAACAAGTCATTGAATGAATCCCGGACAGATTTGACAACTGTACATAATAATAGTGACACCCGCGGCGAAAGTTGTACCTAAAATTTTATCTACTTTCATAAATTTTGGTTGCCATATCCCTAATGTCATAGATATCTATGGACATTGTTTCACTTGAAACAAGTAATTAAATAATTCAATTTCCCACAATCACTGAGCTTGAATTAAAGCAATTTGTGCAAGCCTACGAAACAGCAGCTTCTATTTAGTACCAGTTTCAAGTCTGTAAATAGTATAGTTGCTGAGATCTCAGCGTCACGCCAGCCAGCCAGCCAGCCAGCCAGCCAGACAGCCAAAGTGAATATAATAGCGCTTTTTTCGGAAAAATGCGCTAAAAATGCGCTAAAAACACAATTATGTAAATTGGGAGAAAATCATCCAAATTATGGTATATATCATAGAAAATTTTTTTTTCAATATCTGTTATTGATATACTACTTAATTGCTTTTCAATTTTCTAGAGCTGACTCTTGTGTTGGTAATTTATTTGGTTGATGATAATAATAATAACGATAATGTTTATTTCTCAAAAGATCACAAATACAGCAATATAAGGAGTGTCAAAGAAAAGCAATTACATATTGTCTAAAGAATTCATCTACAGAGTAAAAACTATGTTTCAACAAAAAATTCTTGAGCTTAGATTTAAGCATAGATAATGTTTTGCAAGATTTAATTCAAATTGGAAATCTATTGGATACAAAGCATCCCATATGATATAGAATATTTTCGAAAAGTGTTGATCTATGAACATTCATTACATGATTTTCTCTATTTCTTGTATTATGTTGATGAAAATTGGTGTGTTTTTCAAAGATACAATCCGTATCTTCAAGTTTATATACAGATATTGCTAATTGGTATACAAACAAACAAGGTACAGTTAGCAATTTTTCTCTCTCAAACACATGTCTACAAGACATATTATATTTCATTTTAAATATGTTCCTAATAGCCCGTTTTTGTGGAATGGAAACTCTTAAGGCCGGTTGTTCCATCTATAGTTGAGTATTCAGATAGAATTTAATCTACGAATAACTTCAGTTTCTGTTGCTCCATGTTTAGTTAAAATTTATCAGTAGGATAAATATTCGTTAACAGCAAGTTAGCTATCAGCCAGTAAACCCGGCCGTTAGGAAGTTTATTCCAAGAATATTTCTTCGTTAGTTTGTACGACTTTGTATTACATAAGCTCATAATATAAAAAATATATGATTCCAATGTTCTATGTACAGTGCAAAATATAAAAAAAATAAATGTATGATTGGAATATTTCAAATAAAGCTCTCTAATTGCTCTTGTTCCAATTCCAAATCTAATTCATGAGATTTCAATACTATTTTATCAAGTTCAATTTTCCAATTCTATTTCCTTTTTTTTAAATCTTTTTTTGATGATTCATATTTCAACTTGAAATTTTTCCTATTGTGCGAATACAGCCCGCAAGTTGAATTAAATTAATTTTCTAACTGATTCCAAGTCTTATCTTTTTCTTTCCAAGAAATTGTATCAGTTCGTTTGGATTCAATTATATTTCTTGGAAAAATTTATCAATTTGGAGACTTCAATGCTCGTAAATTTGACCGATCGTTTTTTTTTCTATTTAATTCACTCATACTGTCTGATATATATTATAACAAAATCAAAACAAACAAAAACCGTAGTCTAGATTCCGCAAAAAATCTGACAGCCAAGCAGCCAACTTTTGAAAATAAGACTATTTCAAACCTGCAGATAGCAATCTGCTAGTTAACTATCTGGAGAATAAAATAAGCTGGAGCAACCCAAAAATTTTAACCTCTTGAAAAAGTGATGGAATAAGTTTATCTGGTGGATAGTTAGTTGGTACTTTGCAAGAGTCAGCAAATTCACAGTTTGCTGAACTTTTACGAAATTGAGGATTGTGCTTTTCTCGCAAGCAAGCAATAGAGATATATGAACTATTTGCAAATACGATTGACGTCAATAACGGATATTGTTATATTGGCATTTTGGAGTTTATATATAGAAATCAATAGTTAGTTA
Organism: Dromius quadrimaculatus; assembly: GCA_963989225.1. Lineage (NCBI taxonomy): Eukaryota > Metazoa > Arthropoda > Insecta > Coleoptera > Carabidae > Dromius > Dromius quadrimaculatus. The sequence goes on from OZ022325.1 coordinate 30,974,162, forward strand.
CATAGCTAGTCCAGAGAAGATGTAGAGAGTTAGTCAGCTAGAAGAAGTAGTTAGTCAAGCAGTAGTTGGTTAGTTATTTAGTGAAAATGTAGTTAGCGATAGGTTAGTTAGTGCGTTAGCTGAGAAGTTAGAAGTTAGTAAGCCAGTCATAAAAGTAGTTTTGGAAGTCGGTGATCAATCGAAGTTTGTTAACTACATCTTTATATTCTTTATTATTTTTCAATACACTCTATTATTTGTTAAACGTGCAAATTGTTCCAAGTTCTTGTGCAAGTCATCCTCTCCTTTCAGAAGTATCACATCAGAGCAGATAAGTACATAATATAATAATTAATATCCTCACAGTTCAGCAAAAAAGCCAATCTACCAAATATGAACTTATTGTAAGTGGAAATCCTTACAATTGGTGGATGCGGTTGCGGGTATTCTGCCGAATATAGATAGTCAAAGATTGATTTTTTTGATTTTCTTGTGAGGACATATTTTTTTTCTCTTTTCTTCATTTTTTTTACATGCCCCTTCGCATATCATCAGACATGCCTAGAATAGCTGATGAAAGTACTCAATTCAAATACTTATATGAATTAAAATTTCACAGATAATGTTTTAAAATTGTAGTTTGCCGTATTACTCTGGAGCCATTTACAAAAAAAAAATGATGAATAATTCATAGTTGTTATATCAAACATTTAATTCGAGGATTATCAAAATGAAAGACCGACCGCAAGAATTCGAATATATTTTAATTAATGGTCCGCATAATAGTGGTGGTGTGGTATCTCTCAGGAATCTTGTGATAGAGGATCTAGCCTTCTTCGAATTAAGTACTCATTTTCAAAATGTGAATGAAATCGTTGATGAGTTCAAGACACGACTATGGTTGAGTGACCCAGTATATGATGATCCATTCAATTTCAATTTGAAAGGATTGGCGTGTGAAGAATGTCTTATGAACACTCAATTCGTAATAGGCCTTAGACCACAGATAAGGAGTGAAGTATTGACCACGGTCTTATAAACAGGTCTTGACACTAGCAACCAGTCCCATTGTTGCGTAGTGACTCTTATTGAAGCTAAATTCAGTTATTATTTGCTCCGAGAGAGGCTGCTACGATCGAGCAGAGTATGCAAAATGTTGATCTAGGAAGTAGCGATAATCAGATGAAAAAATACTAAAAAATTATCTGTCACTTTTTTGAATATTGTCTGTTCTTTGGCTGCAATAAAAACAGTTTGAGATTTTACTTGTAATTAACTGTGAATTGGTTATATAGTTATAATTAATTGAATATGCCTAATTGTTGCATCGTACCACGATGTAAGATGGGGTGAAAACATCTTGGACTGAAACGTTCAATTTTTGAAGTCCCGAATAATAAAGAATTAATTGAAAAATGGCAAGCTGTAATCCCAGATAATAAGAAGTTAACAAATATACCAAATACATCTGTGAGCGACATTTCAAAACCGATGGTATAAAAAATTATCGCCAATTCGATCAAGATGGAAAGTTAATTGCTGACGTGAGCAATGCTATCTTATTATATCTTTATTAAATCGTATAGTAAATAAATCATAAATACACATAAGTACATACATATCGTGACTTATTTAAATGTCTGATACAATTTTTTTCTATAGGTTTCTTTGAAACATTCACGACTGAAATATAATGCTTTTCCATCGAACTTTGTTCCTGATCAATTAATGTTGGATATGTCTTACGACAATATTACAATGGTTCCTAATGAAAAAACTGTATAGATTCCGAGCATAGACTCTCAGATCGTTTCTAGTAATGATATTCCATACAATTCTGTAGTTTGCAATGCGCAGGTCATTTTTGACAATGACATTCGTAATGATGGCAGTGGTTTTGTTCCGTTAGGTCCTAATAACGAAATCCAGCACATATCTGACGCCAATATTACGCTATTGAATAAAAAAAATAATATATCTAACATTGAAGAACAACAATCTCCGAAAGGGCACTCTATTATCAATGATATTAACAATATTTCCTTAGTTGAGCGTTTCAAAGCTATACCGAAGAATTGGAATGTATGCACATTTTCTGGAGATACAAAATGCATGAGTTATCATGTCTATTAACTACATTTGAAAAAATGGATTTATGTGGTGGCATTGGCGAGGTTAATTTAGCATACCTACAAGTAACGAATGGATTTACTGATCATCTCAATGGATGGCATATAGCAATGAATTAATTGAATATTTAATTTAATAACACCAGATTCATTTACAAATATCGTTCAATATTCAATATTCAAAATACTGACAGTGAAATAACAAAAGGTCATCTTATATTTCATAATTAAGTTTTATTCTTACCTTGTATTGGAATTATCACACAAAAATGGAAATTTGAACTTGTAATAAATAAATATTTTCTTAAATTTTCATTAAATTATTACTATAAGTAAATTTATTATTATTAACTACAATTCATTACAAATTAATCTCGAGACAAAAATTTGTCATTGTTCATCATTGGAATAACAATAATATTAGGCATTATTCTAACAATAAAATATGATTTTATATATATGAAGCATTTCACGTCAAATCGGACATGATGAAATTTCTTAATTTTACTGAATATACATTGTACTATCTCAGATAGTTTTAATTATTAACATTCATTAATTGGATAGTTTTGACAATTTTTTCTTTACAGTAGGTATGTATTTTCTTTGATTTAAAATTTTCTTGATAATTGTATTGTCTTATCCTCAATCTCTAGCTATATATGCTATTTTTTTCATTCAATAGCGTAATATTGTCCTCAGATATGTGCTGGATTTCGTTATTAGGACCTAACGGAACAAAACCACTGCCATCATTATGAATGTCATTGTCTTAAATAACCTGCGCATTGCAAATTACAAAATGGCTGGATCTATTCGTCCGGCGACCGGACGAAAATATTTTTTCAAATTTTTCCGGTAACCGGATGAATAATATATTTTTATTTATCCGGCTAGAAAAATGTATTATCTACTATCCAATTCTGCATTATTAAGTACGGTATACCCTTAAAGATTACATTATATCTTTCCAAACTGCTTTTAAACCATCTGCTTTGATACTTTTATCACTAACTATATACAGTGAAAGTAAATTGAATAAAATTGAAAAGTATCCGAATATCATGAAATAAATAGTAATTCCGAGAGTAATTCATTTATTATAGAAATTCAAAATTACCTCCAAGTCAGAATTCATGAAAACAATGTCAAATGTCTTAAAATTATATTTACTTAAATTACGTTATATATTAAAATTCACAATTATCACACATCCATCATTCTTTTGTCAATCACTTGAGCCCCGAACATACCAAATGATACTATACATAACAATAATCACAACTTATCCATTTTTTCAATATTTTATTGAGTATTTATCAATTGTGATATCCAAATTCTTGTGCATTTTGGAAGTGTTTTTTTGAAAGTACTCTTTTACAACAGTTTTCTCCGCTTTCGTAGTAAAATATAGCTGTCGACATGAAAGGAAGTTTTTATTGGACTGAATTATTGAATTACATTGCATTACATGATTATCTGAATATAAACAGGAATATGACAGATCGACGATTTTTGAAAAATTGAAAATCGGGTAAATAAGTTCATTCTATCAATTTACCTTTGCATGTATTCTAGTAAATTCTAAAAAGATGAATTAAATTACATAAAATATACCAGGAACGACTTCAGAGATTCAATTTTATCACGATAAACTATCCCCACTGACATTTAATTAAATGACGGATAAAATACAGGCTATTGTTTTGCACGCAAAAAAAATAACCGGACGAATAAAAATATCTCATTCCTCCGGTAGCCGGATCATTAGTCACTTCGTTACAAAATTGTATGGAATATCATCAATAGAAACGATCTGAGGGTCTATGCTCGGCATCTATACAGTTTTTTGTCATAAGACATATCCAACGTTAATTGATCGGGAACAAAATTCGATGGAAAAGCATCATTTTTCAGTCGTGAATGTTTCAGAGAAACCTATAAAAAAATTGTATTAGACATTTAAATAAGCCACGATATGTACGTATTTGTATTTATGATTTATTTACTATACGATTTAATGAATATATAATAAGATAGCATTGCTCACGTCAGCAATTAACTTTCCATCTTGATCGAATTGGCGATAATTTTTTATACCATCGGTTTTGAAATGTCGCTCACAGATGTATTTGGTATATTTGTATATTTCTTATTACCTGGGATTACAGCTTGCCATTTTTCAATTAATTCTTTATTATTCGGGACTTCAAAAATTGAACGTTTCAATCCAAGATGTTTTCGCCCCATCTTACATCGTGATACGATGCAAGAATTAGGCATATTCAATTAATTATAACTATATTACTAATTCACAATTAATTACAAGCAAAATCTTAAACTGTTTTTATTGCAGCCAAAGAAAAGACAATATTCAAAAAAGTGACAGATAATTTTTCTAATATTTTTTCATCTGATTATCACTGCTTCCTAGATCAACATTTCGCATACTCTGCTCGATCGTAGCAGCCTCTCTCGGAGCAAATAATAACTAAATTTAGCTTCAATAAGAGTCACTACGCAACAATGGTACTGGTTGCTAGTGTCAAGACCTGTGTATAAGACCGTGGTATTGACAGAAATAAAAATAAAAATTTATGTTTGATAGAAGACCAGTACGAGATATGAGAGTTCGCTAAATTTATTGGAAGAAATGAATGTAAACAGAGTCAGACAAATAGAAATGATTCAAATATAATCAATAAGACTTGTTGTAATAATGATGAAAATGTCGGTGATGAAAATAGATATAGCGAGGAAAATTATATATAAACGAATGCAGGAAATTATTTGGAGTTGAATTTAGGAATAGGAGAAAAGTCAGAAGATACGAGTGAAGAAGACATGGATATGAATGAAAGTGAAATGATAGACTCAGAATTAGTAGATAGTGACCAAGAGAAAATAGGTCAGTTTAAGGTAGATTTCTGGAAAAAGATATTTTCAAGGATGGATATGAAAGATAGTAAAATTGATGATTCAGAATGAGAAAATAGTGACCAAGAGAAAATAGATCAGTTTACGGAAGATATTGAGAGAAACATATTTCTGAAGATGGAGATTAAAGGAGAAGAAATGATAGATTCAGAATTAGAAGAGGACGACCAAGCAAAAATAGAGCAATATACGGCAGATATAGAGAGAAAGATATTTGTGAATGGAACAGAAACAAGAAGTTTGGAGCAGGAAGAAAACAAAAATGAAGCTGCGGCAGAAATTAAGATAATAAATTCAATTACTACAAGACGGAGAAATTGAAGAATTGATTTTGATAGCACAGGATGATGCCAGAGACACAGCGAAGGTTACAGACACAAGTTCAACTGAAAGTAACGTTCTCGAAGAGGATGCTGAAATTTTGAGAATATCTTATGGGATTGTATTTTATAGCAAGTGCATAGCGGGGTATGTATGTTTCAAAACAGAAGTTGTTCAAAACGAAGTGATCAGTCAGACATGGAAATCTCATAGGTCCAGGTACAGAGCCTAAGACAAGAAAACCTTTCACAGTGGAATTTTCAGAAAACTCGACCATTGGCAAAGATACAAGCCATACATTACAACAGTTAGAGGTAATTCATGGTTACAAAAGTTGATCAGATTTTTAATGGATTTTATTTTATTCGGTTTTGGAAATAATAATTTTTATTATCCTCAAATCAGTTTTGTCAGTCGGTTGAATCTGAATGGTTTTATGAAATGCAGAACACAAAGATAACTCAAATTTACGTCATGATGTCGGATAGAATCAACTTAGAAATCAGTATTCTCGCCTTTTCGAATATATTTTCCCATTTACTTTTGATTCGATTAATTTTTATTGCAGTTTTTTTTTAAATTTTTTTAGTTTGGTATTAATGGTGCTTCGACCATTAGGTCACTAGCACCGGTACAGTATAGGTCAGATAATTACAGTTTTTACAATATAGATTATAGTATTTATATACAAATAATTAGAGTTTTGTAATGATGTTTATGTCTGTGAGGTACTGAATTATGTTGTTTTTAGTGTCTTGGTTGTTTGCGAGAGCAGTTTTGATGTTGTGGGAAATGTTGTATTTCTGTCTTTGAATTTGGTACTTTTGACATTAAGTTATAATGTAGTTCACAGTAATTTGAGTGTTGCAAGTGTCACATAAGAGTAGGTTTGTCTTTTTGATAATGTAGCTGAGGGTGAGAACAGTGTGGCCGATTCGGAGCCGTGTTAGTATGGTTTCCATTCTTCTATTTTCCCCTACACTCCATGCTTTAGTATCGTCCTTTATAAGTCTCAATTTGTTGTTGGCGGTGGAGTTCCAAGCTGTGAGCCATTCTTGTTTGATTTTATTTTTACTAATTGATTTGATGTCGTTCACTGGTAGTGCTATTTTGGCTATGTGGTTGTCTCTAGTGGCGTTTTTTGCTTTTGTGTCGGCTTGCTCGTTTCCTTCGACTCCTAGGTGGGATGGAATCCACTTAATATGAATTTTCTTGTTTTGTTGCGTGATTGCCGTATGTATGTTATCCTGTATTTGTTGTGTGATCGCATTTTGGGTGTATATATTTTTTCAGACTTTGTTTGACGCCAAGTGAGTCTGAGCTAAATATAATTCTCTTTTCCTTTGGAGTGATCTGAAGGATGTGACCGGCTGCTTGCAATATGGCGTACAACTCTTGGTCTGGGAGTCGATGTCTGATGGTTATACTTGTTGTCATTACGCTTGCTCCAGTTTTATTATTATGTTTGGAACCATCTGTGTAAATTAGTACTGGGTTGTCAAGTTTGGCTTTAATGGGGTTAAATAAATTTCGGTAGAGCTCGGGTGGAGTTTTGTCTTTGGGGAATCGGGTAAGGTCTAGGATGTATTCAGGTTGCTGGTTTGTCCATGGTGGGTGGATGTGAAATGATTTTCTTTGCAGGTTTGTTGTTTCGGATTGAATTGCTTTACTTTATATTGCTTTTAGTAGTTCTGTGTAGGTGAAAGGTAGGTTAACTGCGTGATTTTGGTCGATAGTTTCTTTGTCAGTTTTTCACTCTTATACTTCAAGAATGATTAAGAGTAGTTTAAATCAGATGAGTTTTTTTCGAATGTGTTTGCTAATATGTTCGCAATATCCTGATTTTCAGTGTATGCTTGGTTTTGATGTTTCAGTGTGGATGTTTAATGTAGTGTCCTTCCGTCTTTCATTTTTCTAATTTTGTCCCGGACTGTCTGAACTGCTGTGTTTAGATTCATTCCGTTCACAAATTTTTGCCAGGATTCTTTTTTGCTTTTGAGGATGGTCCTTCTCAATGTTGCTTGGTACTTTTTTAGAGTTATTAAGCTATCTTGTGTTTTGTTTTTTCTATATGCATGAAGGGCTTGTTTATTTTCTTTCACAGCTTTCTTGCATTCTTCGTTCCACCATGGAGTTGTCTTTCTTTTTCCGTTAATTTCATTTTTACCAATAGCTATGTTTGCTGCATTGTTGATGTGTAGGTAAGGTTTTCGACTATATTATCTATATTGTCGATTTGGTTGACATTCATCTCTTTTATTTTTGCCATTCCGGTGAATAATTCCCAGTTTGCTTTTTTAAGGTTCCAGTGGGCATATTTTGGATGGTGAGGGGTTAAGTTTTGGGTGTATGTGCTTATTTTGATTGGCAGGTGGTTGCTGGTGAAGAGTGTTTTTATTGTTTCTCACGAGAGGTATGGATTTAGTTGTGGGTCGCATATAAATAGGTCAATGTTTGAAAAATTACCCGATTGGCTGCAGAAATGTGTCGGTGGGCCGTTATTCAAGATGGAGAGATTTTGGGTGTCTAATATATTTTCTATTATTTTGTCCGTTGTTCGATACTTCCAGATACCCAAATAGGATTATGAGCGTTATTATCACCTACTATCAGAAATGGTTTTGGTAGCTGTTTTATCTGATTTTCTATTTGTGTTTCTGATATAGCTGTATTTGGTGGTAGATAGATACAGCATAGTGTCATTTTGAGTGATGTATATAATTTAACTGCGATGGCTTCTATGTTTTTATTCAAGTTCACTTCTTCCACATGAGTGTTGCATTTTGACAGGATTGCAACACCTCCACTGGCGATGTTTATATTGTTCCGATCTTTACCATGGATATTGAAGTTGTTGAATGTGAAGTTTTGATTTTCTTCCAGGCGTGTTTCTTGTATACAAATGTACTCTGGTTCGTATTCAGTGGCTAGTAGTTGCAGTTCGCCTTTGTGAGATTGTAAGCCGTTGCTGTTCCATTGTATGATCATTCTGAATCTTGAGTTGATCCTGCCAAGAGGGATTCTTGACTGGAGTAGAGTTTTGCGTTGTTGTCTTTCCTGATTTGTAGTTTCAGTTTTTCTGTTATCTTGAAAATCGATTTTTGAGTGATCTGTGAGGTATCAAGGGGTAAAGATTGTTCATCATATTTATTAGTTGCGGTATATCTTGTGTATATTCTGTTGCTATCGAGAGAGGGTCTTGGCCTCCTTGTACATTTTCTAAGAACTCTTTGAAATTCTCGTAGTTTAGTATGTATCTTTCCTGGTGTTTTCTTATTTCGAGTTCTCTTATTCTTAGCATGGTTTCTGGTTGTTCTTTATATTCTGGGCTTAGTGATCGTTGTTTTTTGTTGATGGATTTGATAGTATTTTTTAGATTTTCTGTGTTTTCAGTTTGGTTGTTGAGTATTTGAGGGATGCTTTGCATACTGTTGTTAATGTCGCTAGTTGTAGGCTGGTGCATTTTGTCATTTGTTGTTTCTAAATTGTCTGATGTTTGTGATCTGGCTCGTTTTGTGGGTTTTGCGATAAGTTCATTTAATGACGTCATTTCTGAGTCTTCATTTGGACATTGATTGCTGTTGTGTCTAGTTTTTTTTTTTACATATGTAGCATGGTATGTTTTCCTCTGTTGTTATAAGTATTCTGTAGTCAGTTTGTTCGTATTTGAGTAGTATGCTTTCTGGTATTTGTATGTTTTCGTCTGGAGATATGTACGTTATCCGTGTGAAGCTTAGAATATGCTGGTATTCTTGTTGTTGCATCTCTTCTCGTGGAAAATTGATCGGTGATACTAGTTTTATTCCAAGGGTTGAGAGATAGCTTTCTATGATAGTGTGTGGGATAGTAGGGCATACATTTGAGAGGATCAGTCTCTTTGCTGGAGTAATTAGTAGCCTGATTTTATTTTTTTTGCCGTTTACTTTTATTTCGTTATAATTTTTGACAATATCGTCGACATGAGATTTGGCTGTTAGGTAGATACAGACTCTGTTATTTGATATTCTTGATACGAACATAATATTTCTTGGGCCGATAATATTCCCTACCGCATTGATGAAATCTTTGATTTTTGCTCTATCTATTGAATTTATTATTATGGCTTGATCTTTGTTTGGGAAGGTATCTTTCGTTTTACGTCGAGTTATTCCAGCGAACGATTTGCTTGGGTTTGTGCAGGTTCCTGTCTGGCCGGTAATCAGTAGTTGTTGGGAGTTCATGGCCGTTTGTTCAGTGCTGCTGTACTCAGCGGTACCGTGCCTGTATTGTATCTATTCGTTGATAGATGTCACAAGTAGTATGACCATGCAAGATTTTATTTTCATTTATTGTTTGATGTTAGTGATTTTATAGGGGTCTAGGGAATATAAGGGGATGAATAATAATTGTAGTGACTGAGCTCTACCTTATGATTGATGTCTACCAATTTTTCTCCGGTTGGGCTCGTTCACTGATCAGTAGAAGTTGAAATTATTTACACGTGATTAACACTCTCACTTCCAAAAAAGATCTTTATTGCAGTTTCAATTGAATTTGATTAATTTTTATGTCAATTCAATTATTTTGAAGCTATAAGATATAGCGTGAGTTAATGAGAATTTTCTTCTTGTTTTCAAAATAATTATATTTGCGACTAACAGCTATAAAACAAAAATATGAATTCTTCCAACAATGGAATCAAATAAGTAATTTTGCTATGTTTGGTATTATAAGATCGTTAAGGATACAAGTAAAGCTTAATCTAGATTTGTTTACTCTGATGCCAGGTAGTAATTTTGTCACATACTAAGGAATTTGGCTCTCCTGTCCGTTGGTAGCCAAATTGTGCTTTAGAATTGCGGTTATTTTTAGCTGCAAATCCAAATGCCAAGTATTTTGTGAATAGAAAATCAAAATAGTTTTGGTTCACCGGATGTCAGGACCTATGTAATTGTTATGATCCCCAGGAAGTTGCTTCTCCTGTCCATGAGGTAAGCAACCAGAGCTCTAGTTTGGAGATTTTATTTTATGAATAATCAAGGATTAAGATCAGAAAGAATCTGAGAAAAAAGTGTATTTTGCTAGCGTAATTTCAATAAATTGTAGGATTTCAGGCAAATATATGAGATTTTCTTTCTTAGATTTTATGATAATTGTCTGTCGGTAATTTTATATCAGTTATTGATAAATAAATGCTGTAGCTGAGACTAGGAGTTTCAATTAGAAAAACTGATTATTTCAGATGATTTGTGAAGTGTTGAAAGAGATTCTGAAATTTCTTCAAAGATGGGTATGAAAATACAAACAAATTGGAATTATTGTTGTTCAAGTCCGAACTGAATCTCTGGAGGTATTTTAAGGAATTGAATTTGGAATAAATGATTGAGGTTCAGTGATGTGGATAGCAATTATATGAGATTTATGGTCAAAATCTCATTTTATAAAGAAAGATTTCAAGATTAGTTCATGAAGTATTATTCGGAGCAATTATTTTTAAGATTGTATTGTAGAATATGTCCACTTGTTTCAGTGTGTACCGAGACTACATTCCTGCTATTGAGACAAAAGTTGAGTAAGAATGGCCATGACGGAAGTGTTTGTGTGTTCCGGCGAATTTAAAATTTTCAACAATTTCGCACTTATTCCAGGTGTTTGAGACTTTTCATTTTCGTTATTTAAAATAAAAAAGCTTCACAAAATGTTGATCCGTGAAGATCGAGAAACAATCTCTGAACGGATTAGTAAAACATTAACTGATTTGAATGAAGTGTTTATCGATGCTATATCGAAGTCTATTACTGATGCTGTTCTTGAAGTAATAAATAAACAATTTATTCAAATGGAAGTGATCTAAAAGCAATAAAAAATGAAAATGAAAAGTTGAAGTCAGAATTTGGAGATTTAGCTCAAAAATATGAAAAAGTGGATAGTGACTTTCATGAAAAATATGACAACCTAGAACAATTCACCAGAAGAAATAATGTGCGTTTGTTTAGACTGACTTAGAAGAAGAACGAGAACTTGAAGAAAACAGTGCTGGATGTTTTTCAAAGTAAGATGAACTTGAAATTGTCGTCAGATAATATAGATCGGTGTCACCGCATGGGAAAATCTTCTAATGATAAAATCAGACATGTAATTATAAAATCTACCAGCAATAAATATAAAAGTGATTAATTACTATTCGTGAAGATTTAACAGCATACCGAGTATCACTACTGAAGAAGGCCGTCGAAAAATTTTCCAGTAAAAATATGTGGACACGAGATGGAAGAATTATCGTCAATGCGAACTCCAAACAAATAAATGTAAGCTGCTGAGAAGACATTCTTTTTTTCGAAATGCATAATAACTTTTCAAGGTGTTAAAAATTATACATGTTAAAGTCAATTCAATTATGACTCTTGGTGAATGACCTTTTAAGCCAAAACATGCGCCATTTTGAGATTATTCGCAGTTTCTATTCAAATTTGTATCTTTGAATAAATAAAATAAGAAATGTTGAATTCTAATAGTTTCTATAGTTACAATAATGTGAAAGATAGTAGTTTTTCGGTAGGATGTCTTAATGTCAGATCATTGTATATTTTGATATAATGGCTATTACTGAAACCTCGTCTAGTAAAAATACACCAGCTAATTTATTTGATATTACTGGCTATAAAATTGTGAATAAAGATAGAAATGATAGATCTAGTGATGGAGTAGCTTTTTATGTTCAAGAGTCTATTAAATTCCAGGTTTTGGATAGTAGCTGTATAACTATAAATAATTTGGAGCATTTACGGATATTATGCAATATTGAGAGCTCAAAAATTTGTATTGGTGTTATATATAATCCGAAAGTAATTTATTATGAAGATTTAGAGATTTTGAATAATTATGTTACTTTCGGAATTTATTATCGATGCTGATTATCTCATTCGTACTGGTGATATCAATATAAATATTTTGGAGTCCGATTTTCGAAGTGATTTCTTCAAAAATATCTTAGCGGCGTATAATAAGGAACAAATCATAACACAGAGTACAAGACCTGCTTCTCAATCATTGCTAGATGTAGTTTGTATTTCTAGTAGTGATATATGTACGAATGCTGGTGTAACTATTACCGATGATATTTCTGATCACAATTGTGTTTATTGTACTTTATCGTTTGCACAAACCAAGTTCAAGAAGAAAGTGATTGAATACAGAGACCTCAAAAATATAGATATAGAATATTTGAACAATGATATTAATTCAATTAGCTGGATTATAATATTGAGTTTGCATGATATTATTGAGAAAGTCACCTTTCTCAATAATTCAATTATAAATTTGTTTGATATTTGTGCTCCCATCGAATCTGTGAAAATCACAATGAAATACACTCCTTGGGTTACTTCAATAATTAAACTTATGCAAAGGAAGAGGGACGCAGCATTATCAAAATAAATAAATCGGATGCAACCTGGAATTATTATAAAGAGTTGAGAAATTATACTGCAGCTGCTATCAGAAGGAACAAAAAGGCATACTTGAATTATTTTGTAGATGAAAATTTGGAAAATTCTTCCCAACTATGGCCGGGATTGAAATCATTGAACATTGAAAAAATGAATGATATTGATATTCCTGATAATTTATGTAGTTCAAATGGTTATGGTGATTTTTCGAATAACAATAATGCTGCTATGAAAACAGATACTGATATAAAGAAAATTTTCTCTAATAATGTCTTCAATTCTGCCAATAAAGAATTATTTTGTTTCAAATGTGTGAATACAGAAAAAATCATTGTTAGTTGCTTAAAGTCTAATACTGTTGGTATCGATGAATTTCATTGAAAATGTTAAGACTTATGTTAGGTTATGTTTCAGATTACATATGTCACATTATTGACACTTCGATTCTAGAAGGTATATTTCCTGATCAATGGAAAATAGCTGTTGTGAAATCAATTCTTAAAAGTAATAAATCATTTCCTTTGATGATTTAAGACCTATTAGCATACTGCCTGTCCTGTCTATGATATAAGAGAAAATCTGTTGTGAATAGATGACGGATTACCTAAATAATAATAAAATCCTCCCGTGTACACAGTCCGGATTTAGAGCTGGTCATAGTACTAACATATGCTTGCTGAATATTACTGATAAAATTATTGAAAGTTTTGATAGCGAGAATGCTGCAGTTCCAATACAAATTGATCATTCTAAGGCATTTGATTCAATTGATCATGAAATGCTTGTCGCCAAATTAACATGTTATAAATTCTCTGAAATTGCTGTTAAGTGGTGCCAGATTTATCTTTCAAATAGATCATCTCAAATCAATATGAATGAAGATCAAAATATGAATTTAGAATTTTTTCCAGTAACCAGACGTGTCCCGCAAGGATCAATTCTTGGACCTTCATTTTTTATACTATTTGTTGGTGATCTTCCATCAATGATTAATTTTTGCTCGATACATACGTATGCAGACGACACACATTTGATTGCAACTTTTCCTACGAATTCTGCATCTTCAGCTATCTCATCCATTAATAATGATTTAGAGAACTGAAACTCTTGGGTGAAAATAAATGGATTGAGAATCAATGCAAATAAATCGAGTATGATAAATTTCCGTAAGCAACAAATTAATATACCTCTTTTCATGAACGGCTCTGCTCTACAAAATGAAGATGTAATCAAATGTTCAGGTGTTCATTCTGACAATAAGTTAAATTTCCTTATACATTTGAATACTAAATTAACTTGTGCCAGACTTAAGCTGAGATTTTTATACCGATATAAATATCTCTCATCTTGGGAACTTGAATTATATCTTATCAAATCTTAAGTTTTATCCCGCTTTGATTATTTTTGTGTGTTTATGTACCAAATTTATTCATAACTGATATTAATCGTATAACTCTATTTCAAAATACCTGCTTGTGATTCATTTTCAACATCCGTAAATATGATCACATTTCATTCTTCCGAGATGAAGTAAGGATGTTGCATATGACAGAGAAAACAAAAATGACATATTTAATACTGTTACATAAGATTTTAACATCAAAATCTCCATCATATCAACATGAAAAATTAAAATTTGAATATTCGTCATACACTTTACGTTCAAAGAATCTCCACGTTCCACAATACAAAACTAATGAATATAGGGGATCGTTCTCTTATATGGCTCCTACTCTTTGTGATAATTCACCTGAAGAATTCAAAACTGCTCCACTTTATTTGCTTAAGCTTATTAAGGCAATTCTTTGATTCACATAATGAATAGATTCGATGTTTTTATAGTTTTTACTATTCGTTGGTTCTTATTTTACAAATTGTACCTACATTCATTTTTTGTAAAATATATCATGATTATAATGTCCTGTATATACAGGATGGATGGAAGAACAGCTTTAGCTGAATCCAATCCTTTGGCAAAGAGTCAATAAAATTATTATTATTATTATTGAGAATAAAGAAAATACGAAGTGATCAATGAGGGAGGGAAGAACAAATTTACAAGAAGTTCGGCAACTGAGGATTCAATCATGACGATTCCAACAAAATGGGTTAAGGTTGTTGAGAAGGAAATCAAAGTATATGAGAAATTTTTGAAATTTTTACAGTATATTATTTGTATAATAAGAAAAATGCTGGCAAAATTTGAACTCAATCTTGTTTCTAGTTATCGAGATAAAAAATGACAAAGTTGCTGTTCGGTGACATGTTATTAAATTGCGTTAATGGACGCGACGTGTTTCACATTGATTTATACGTCATTATCTCGACTATCTGAAATGGCAGCATCACAAAAAATCGTCAAAATATTCACAAAGATCCTATGAACAAGTGTACTAAATTTCAAAGAAGTCTTGTTTCTAGTTTCTGAGAAAATTGAATTATTATTCAAAAAAATTGTACAAAAGCTACTAAGAATCTAGCAAGTCATCATACGCTTGGCAACGTCGCCGCATGAGATAAAATGGGAAGAGTGTGTGCGCTTGGAATAAACAAGAATTTTTATTACTTTCCTGATCTATATACTAATAGGGAAGTATTGTTATCATGATTTTTTGACAGTTCAAAATTTTGAAAAGACGATCTGTCTGTCTTTCTATCTGAAAGCACGATAACTTGAGAACGCGTACGAATTTTCGACTGAAATTTTATAGCTTTTTATTAGAAAAATTTCAACCAAAACTTTTTTTTGCGTTTATATTATCGACGGTAGTATTTGTCATAGAATATGAAATAATCAAAATTGATCGATGAATAATTTGGCATAATATTTACCTGAAACATTTTCCACAATTAACAGCGATGAAACTGGAAGTACTGTACCGGCCACAGCAGATATTTTCCAAGTTTTAAGAAGTCAATTACTATAGATCTATTTTATGGAAATGGAATTATTTAATTTATTCATAGAATTTCTTATGAAATATTTAAACTTAATAAATGCAATAATTTTAACATTTTTCCATCATTTAACATTTTTAAAGAAAATCAATCGTGTAGATTCTAATTAATCAGAATATTGTCAAGAAAATCATGAATAGCATCTATAATGTGTACATTTTTTGTTACACGAACTTTTCCTTCGATTTTACTTGACAGTAACGCATTAAGTCCTTGACGACCATTTTCCATATAAGTATCAACTAGATTATTGAATGTAATTGACGCTTCCGCCATTTTTCGTTTAATTCCCGTAGAAATTATATCTTGTAATGGTATTAGAGTCTTGATCATTACTTTAGTTACATTATCTTTTTGTTCCTTTTGCATAATTCTGATTAAAGTTTCTTTATTCCGTTTTAAATTTTCTTCAGTAATTTTCAAGTGTTCAACAAGTGAATTTAAAATTATCACATCCTGAACAGCATTATGTGCTTCATCATCTGATATTCCTAATAATTCTTTCGCTAGATATGTTTGACTACAGTTTTTTTTACGATTCAAGATACGTTTGAAGATAGGAAGGGTATCAGTGAAGCCTGAAATGACCTGAGCAAAGAGATCCATTGTATTCGTTTGTTTGATAGCATATAATAAACGAGTTTTATCAAAATTACAATTATGGGCAACAAGTACACATGGTTTTCCAATAGACTTTAGAAAAGCATGAAAATCTTGCAATGCTGATAAAATAGATTTTGATGGAACTCTTTTTTTATGATAGAAAAGTTCACCATTAATACTTGTCAAATGATTAACATTGGATGCTGCTGCTGAGATAGGTTTAGTTGGAGTAATATAAATTTCAAATAAATTCTCTTCATACTTAGCAGCTATTTGAAGAATTTCTGTCGTAGATGAAAAACTTGCAGTCTCAATATCAAAGAAAACAACACCTTCAGAAATTATTCTATCATTATCACCTTCATTGTTATTATTATTATTAAAATTCACCGCTGATACATCCAGAAGTCCCATAGCTGATTCGTAAGTTGCACCCTCTTTTTTTTCTTTTCTTTTACGTAGCATAGTTCTATGTCTTTTTAGAAGATTACGTCTACGTTTGAAGGCTGGTGTATTAATGATATTTTTTCTCCTATCCGCATAACGTTGTCTCAATTCAAGATATTTTTCAGTAAATTGGCCAGATGACAATCGCATAAACTTCAAAATTTCAGGAATGTAATTTGAACCTAAATTTTTACTAGCTATTGCCATTGCAAATCGAAAATCTGCGGAAAAACTTAAATTATAACAGCGTGACTTAGGCGATTTACTAGCCATTATTGCATTCAAATTTTCATTCAATTGACTCGAAGTTGCATTTGCAAACTTGTCCACATTATCCGCTAGTTGATTAAAAATTTTAATTAATGCTTTGTAAAATGATTTCTCAATAAACCCACTATTAATTATTTTATGCTGATAATTATCTTTATCGTTTTGATATCCACACCACTGACCACAATTTTGGTGATTGTTAAATGCATGATCTGGAATTTGACGAATAGAATTTGCCATATCTATTTTATTTCCTTCATTTTGTACAACTGCGTAAGAAAAACACCGTTGTAAGTATTCTATGGCATCTTTAGTTAGTTCTTTATGTTCTTTTTGGATATTATATAAATGTTTCTTGACACCTTTATTCGTATGGTTCATATCAGAAAATTTTACAATTTTACGATCAGCAGCTAGTCGTACTGCAGCAATAGTAGAGCTGTCATCATCGCCAACCAAAACTCCAACTTCTACACGAGCATTCTCTAGTATACGACTTTTTGTTATTAGATCTACAGCTAAACTAGACTCCATTCCCTTTGAACTTCCAGAATAGTTTAAACGACAATTATGACTGACTTTACTGTGACCTAGCTCACATCGTCGACATTTTCGATTTTTAGTACCATACTCAAGAACACAGCCACTTAAGACACCAATTAATGCACCGTAACCATTATTACTATCATAGTTTCGTCCCGAACCTCTTTTACTCCAACCCATATCATAAGATACCATAATACGTACGCGATCAGCAGGTTCTTTGGAGTTTACCAGAAAATTTGACAAAGGTTTCTCAGATAAGATAACAATTAGTGAATCAGGTAAAAGAAAATTTTTCTCCAAATTATCAGGTCTATGGAATAAAGAAAGAATAGAAATAATATAGACCATAAATAAACAAATAGTAGAGAAGAACAAAGCTTTGAATCTAAACCAATCAATATATTCCAATAGAATAATAAATAAATCATGGCTCACAGAGGAATATTTTGGAAAACTTACAACATTTCCTGTAGAGTTTCTAAGTTCTGTAGAGTTAAATTTCGTTCAAGAATGACAGCGTTCTCACAACTTTTCTTTGCAACTTTTTCAGTAGCTATCCCTATTTCTAGTTCATAGTTTTGAAATAAATGATTATTAAAACTTGGCATATCTAGACAGCCCAACAGTTTATTCAAATGAGTGCATCCCATATCAGCATCATAAATACCTACAGCAAATGTTCGAAGAAAATTCAATAAGATATATTTTTGTGTTCAATATTACTAAAATTAATTCACCTAATATCAATCTTGTATTAGTTTCATATAGAGTCTTGCCAGTACTACCTTTCAGCTCGATATCTGTTGAAACAGAATTAACAAATAAACAGTCACGACAACGAATCTTGAATATTGAAGCTAATCCACTACGAGATTCCTCTTCAATATCCTGTAGTAATAAAAATGAGCCACATTCACACACCATGCGCTTGGCTAATAAATCTACATTTATCAAGCGTCTTCCAACAGTCTTTTTAGATTCACTGTCATCATCTTGGAGCTTGAGTCTTTTTGGAGAGTTATTTGCACATGGGCTGGATTTACGTTTTCTTGCCCCGAAAGATTGGCTAAGTCGTTGACGGTAAACTGACTCAGTTACCCATTTATTTCTCCATCGATATTTTTTTCTTGGTGTAGAGTCATGATTTTCCATCATCAATAAGTATTTTTGTTCATAAAAGTAAACGTCAAATGTCAAAAATATATCAAAAATCTACAGCGTTGCGAATTCTACACATCTTATTATAGCTTTGTCAAAATATGAAAAAACAATATTTCAACCGATGGAAGCTCTTTAAAAGAATAGAATAAGGAACCAAATTATTCAAAATCATGTATTTTCAACAAAAAACCAACATTTTCATTAGTTTTAATCATTAAAATTTAGTTTATTTGAAGTTGGCAATGAATGTTTATCCTATGTATTTAGCATGGAGCAGGGTTCCCACCACAACTACTCCCACTCCTCTTCTTAACAACCTTAAATCAAGACAATCTGATGGCGACCAAGAAACTGCGTTTTACACGAACAAAAATTCATGTGATAAAGGTCAAAATTCAATTCTACGTCAAACAGAAATGAGTCCTCGAAAACATCGCATTCGAAACAAAAATCATCAGCAAAAAAATCACACGATGAAAACTGATACCCAAGAAAGCAGAGCCAGCTATTATTCATGAAATTCACACTTGTGAGTGTGCAGTGAATTCCCTTCATAAAACTATTACACAAACTCCCTAAAAACAGCACCATTGAAATGATTGGCCGTGTAGAAACATTAAGTGTAATAATTAGGTCAAGGTTGAAGAAATGTCCATATAACAATAGTAATTTCCAAATTTTTTCTAAATTATGCTTTAGAGAGAGCAAATCTCTAAGAAGGGAAGGATTGTAAGAGTCAGCAAATTCACAGTTTGCTGAACTCTCACGAAATTGAGGAATGTGCTTCTCTCGCAAGAAGACAATAGAGATATATGAACTATTTGCAAATACGATTGACGTCAATAACGGATATTGTTAAATTGGCATTTTGGAGTTTATATATAGAAGTCAATAGTTAGTTACATAGTTAGTCCAGAGAAGATGTAGGGAGTTAGTCAGTTAGAAGAAGTAGTCAGTCAAGAAGTAGTTGGTTAGTTATTTAGTGATAATGTAGTTAGTGATAAGTTAGTTAGTGCGTGAGTTGAGAAGTTATAAGTTAGGTAGCTAGTCCTAAAAGTAGTTTTGGAAGCCGGTGATCAATCGGAGTTTGTTAACTTCATCTTTATATTCTTTATCATTTTTCAATACACTTCATTATTTGTTAAACGTGCAAATTGTTCCAAGTTCCTGTGCAAGTCATTCTCCCCTTTCAGAAGTATCACATCAGAGCAGATAAGTACATAATATAATATCGTCACAGTTCAGCAAAAAACCCAGTCTACCAAATATAAGTTTATTGTTAGTGTAAACCTTTACAACTTTATCTGAACTTGAAACAACCGAGCCTTAGAATATTAGTTGAGTTATTATATACTATAACTTGTTATAGAGCAAAATTTTGAATTTTAATTGTATATCAAGATATAAGTTTCATAACACATGATTTTAGGAACGCGTTATTGTTGGAAAACGAGCTTGCGGTGAGTTTTCCAATGGACAGGTGGTCTGAATGTCTTATAAAACGTCTATTTTATACAATTTTTTCTATTTGGGTTCACATTTATGTCAAAAAATAAGAAATTTCCTACTTTGAAAACATCAAAAACAATATTGATTGTTTTATTCGAGTTTTGATAACACTGAGTCTTGACAGATACATAATTTGTGTGAATCAAAAAGATTTCCCAAAATTTGTTGATTTGAATGTTGTTACTTTTCAGGAATGAATAAATAAAAACCTCAACCATTTAGGAATTTTCTTCGAAATATATTGTATTTTGACATATCAAAAATGACAGTTAGGTTATCCAGCAACGTAGCTACCAACCTAATAAACATTAGGTTTCGGTTCTATGAAGAGGCACTTTACGATATCCAAACGAGTTTCATAAAGTACATTTTATGACACCCAAATAGGAAAAGGGTTTTTATTGAGTACATCAAGACTTGATATATATGTAAGCCTTCTTGGTGCATAGCAAAGAGGGGCTGGTTTTTCACAAATCGTATCTATTTATAAATCCTGTTCAAGATTATCTTTAAGATTCAAACCCATTAACTTAGAATTAGCAACTTATTTTATAGATTTCTTGTTATATTTTATCAACAAGCTCTTATTATTACTACTGACTTCAAAATTCATGATAACTGTCTTTTCTTGATTGACAGATAGATTCAATGTATAAAACCAAGCACATAAATTATCCAGAATATCATTAACAGTAGTTTTTAACCTATTTTTTGATTTTGAATGATGAATATACGATAAATCATCAGCATACAGAACATATGATCGTGAATTGACTAGTTTGTGTATACCATTTAAATGATTCATGAACAAATAAGGCTTTAAGACTGAACCTTGCGGTACACCTCGAGTCACTGTTACATAGTGTGATAGACTATTTACAAAAGAAAAAAATTGTTTTCTATTGATGAGGTATGATTCTAACCACTTAAGACAGTAACTATGAATTCCCAAGCTTTCTAACATATACAGTAATATCTCACAGTAGGGAAGCCCACGATGCTAGATGAGGATTTACTCGAGCGTCGTGGAGACCTATTGGATTTTGAAGATTAGATGATAGATAGAAAGAAAGGCTCTATGATGAATGCCCTTACATTGGTGGGGGCAGCGTTCATAGGCCCTATGTGACTCTGATATTAGAAGTATGTTATTCTGCCAGTTTGCATAGTGGGGGTGGCTGCAAGAAAGGATTGAAAACCGAAAAATTAAAATTTTGTTCGAGTGTGACAGATATTGATTACTTGATCCCGGAAGGAGCTCACATTCAGAAAACTGACGATTTGGACAGGACGCAAGCTAGCGACGGCTTTTTGAGAATGCAAAAAAAAATTGCCATTTCGAAATACCCGAGCGCGTCAGATTAAAAAACTGCTTTAGCTTGATATCCTAGTCATGCTGATCTGTAATCTGACAATTATTTGTAGAGATTCTCCTAATCTCGCGAATTAGGAAAAAAATATCTATAATTTTTCTTTTAAAATCTCTGAATATGGTAAATAAAATTCATGGAAAGTAGCAGACAGACAAAGAAAAATCCACTTCTTCCAATTTTGATACATACACAAAAACTATAGCTGAATCAAATGCAACAGACGAAGACTTGTTCGAAATCGATGAGGAGTAATTAATATATCTCTCTTCTTAGAGCAGTCAACATAAATTAGGCAAGAAGATGTTGAATTCGATGTGAACTGAGGAAACCACGTTAAAAGACTACCTTAGAAGTGGTGCGGAAATGTGTGCATACCTGCGAACTGAGATCGCGATAACTTCAGAACGTTGCTTCGTAGGAAGAGAAGTATTGACACCTTTTTTTTGTAGAGAATTTCACGATCCACAAACTTTTACTCCTACATTTTCCAGTAGCTCTCACCATTTTAGAGATATACGCAAGATACGAAAATTTGTGACCTCTGACCTCAAATAAAAAACAACGTACAAGCGGGATCGATGGAGATTCCTGACAAAGCATTTGTTACTATAACGCACTTGAGTCTTATACAAAGACCCCGCTTGTTGGGAGTTCCTGCAAACTGGAATGTTTCTTTTGTCTGGATTTATGGAAGTGAACGATTCAATTCATTATGCCACGAACTGGTGTGATCAACTGTGATGGCATCATGGCGACGGAAAGTAGTGTGAGGACGGTGCGAGTAAGTAGGAGATTCCGAAAAAGTGAAAGGGAAAAGAGAGGCGCGGAGTGGGGAATACATGCTTCACTGCAGCTGCACTTAGTGGACTTTTTTGACGATTTGTGCTACTTTGGCTTGTAAAAATCGGCAGATTATATATCTTCTGTTATTATTCAATGATTTCTTTTAGAATAAAAGAAAATCGACCGCGCTCCAGAATGTCAAAGTGATGTTTTTTTCTTGCAAGTTTCTCACGTCATACTTGATCCGTCAGATTATTGGAATGCATTCCAATCAGCACGTAATAAACCCATTGTAGCTGAGTCTGCCGCGCTCGAGTATCGCCAACTATCGATTTGTTTTACTAATCTGATCGGTTGCCCTACATTCTCGGCCCTATATAGAGGACTTGGATTTGGTGAAGGTACTCAACAGAGTACAAAGTATCCCCTTGTATATTAATTTGCCACACTTGAGCAAATCCCAAAATCCCTTCTTGGGCTCCCCCACTATCATGATTCACTGAATCAAAAGCTTCCGGAAGATGTATCGTAGCACTAATGGTGATATTTATATTATCAATATTTGTGTATATAGTTCTGAAACTTTCATTATTTGTACCACAAAATTTTAAATCTAAGAATCAGTTTTGACACCGTCATAATGGATCGGGTAGCAACTGTATACACGTGTTTCGTCCTTATTAGGAATCGTCAGTCAAGTATAGCCATAAACTCGAACCCAAGATAGTCAGGACTTGAATCCTTAAGTGTTTAAAATCATTAGTATAGATGGACTGCAAAAGTAAAAACTATATGCAGCAACATCTATCGAGCATAAAGCCAGTTATGATAATTATGTGAATTAAATATATATTACAAATTGGTTGTGACAAAGTTGATGCTGTGAAACATTTGAATATAAACTCTGAATCATTTATTATTTGTATCACAAAATTTCAAATTTAAGAATCGGTTTTGACGTCATCATCTTAGACCGGGAAGCAATTGTATACACGTGTTTTGTCCTTAGGACTTGGCAGTACAGTATGGCAAAGAACCCAAGATATAGCGCCAAATATTGGCACTTATTATCTTGCAAAAAAATTCATCACATAATTGGTAAAATTTGATCAAAACTCATACATTCAATGATTATAAGAATGCTCATGAAACAAAGCTGTCAAGCCTGATATTTGGAAGAAAATTACTACTTATGTGATTGCTTGCTAAATCTATCTATTGTTTACAGTGGTTCACTGATTTTTTAGAAAGAAGGTTTACAAGTTGTCATTATCCAAGAATGTCGGAATAATTTTCTCAAAGAGTACCTTCGGAGGATTGAAACTTAATCAATATGAAATTCTTGATTTCACAAGACTTCATAAACTATTTCTCATAATTTCGCATCAACATACCTCCTGTGAACCTTTAAAACTCAATATTTGTCACAAGTCTGAGTATCAAAATTGAATTGTGTACCATTCTCTTTATCAAAACTAATATTGATGCCTACAACTTGAATATTTGAGATTTTTTTTTTTATAGATTTGAAAGATTCGACTCTATGCACTGAAACTGAATTATTTGCATCTAAAGACTGTTTCCACTCACCAGTTATATACTGTAAGGCAGTAAAATTTTTTCTTAATCCGTAGTAAGTATTTTTTATTGAATTTTCATAAGCTCATTCTTTTTGAGCAATT
Organism: Dromius quadrimaculatus; assembly: GCA_963989225.1. Lineage (NCBI taxonomy): Eukaryota > Metazoa > Arthropoda > Insecta > Coleoptera > Carabidae > Dromius > Dromius quadrimaculatus. The sequence continues at coordinate 30,998,287 of OZ022325.1, forward strand.
ACGTTCATTGGTTTTTTTTTAGAAATTATATGATCAATTTGAAATGAAGGTACATAAAGGACCTAAAAAGTAAGGGTTGCCATCTCTCACTTGGCGGCAACCTCACAACGTATTCCAATTAAGTATATGTAAAATTGTTGCTATTTTTTATCTCTACGCGAAGGGTACATGGTTATCTATGTGAAAGTGCCTGCAAATAGGGGTTGCCAATTGTCAAAGATATATGAGAGCGAAAGATATTTCTTGAACAAATTAATCAATTTCGATCAAGTTCACGACATCCGACGCAGCATTGCGATGAGGAGAGCTTATCAGATTTTGAAGTTGATTGGTAAAATAGTTTAAAAGCTATTTTTAAAGAAGAGGAATCAACAGTTCGAATGAACCAATGATAGGATCCCATCGAAAATATGAAAAGTGAATTATTTAATGTTCTGTAGAGTGAATTCATGTCTACCACAGTTTTTCTGTCCTCTACATTCAACATATGGAAATGCTTGCATCTATTAACATAACTATTCACACAAATATTAAATTTATAGCTAAGAAAATTGAGATATTTTTTTTTTTGTATGCTTCCAACCACATTGATTTTATGTCTATACTAAGGATTCCAGATCACTGACATATATTCCAATTTGGACTGAACGAAGGAATTATACAGATTTATCACTGATTCCGGTTTGGTGAAATAAAATTTTATAAGAGTCTATAGTTATAATATCTATGTACTGGTTAAGCAGTAATTTATTATCGAAATGAATTTCAAGATCCCTTATAACTGATTCAATACATAAAATTTGATTATTGATTGTGTAATTGAAATTCCTGACCTGAAGTTTACGGGTGAAGTTAAGGACATGATAGTTTGCGGCATTAATTGAAAAATGGTTTCTTTCACAATATTCTTGAAGGCGATTCAAATCGCTTTGTGGTTTCTTGTAATTGACATTCTTATTAATTGTGGTGTAAAATTTCAAATCGTTGACATACAGTGCAAATTCAGAATGCAAGAAGCACTGACTGATATCGTTAATAAACATATTAAATAGAATTTGCCCTAGATGAGAGCCTTGTGGTACCTTCGAGGTAACACTAAACGATTGCGATTTGAAACCATTATAAGAAACCCGCTGTATTCTATACATTATATAATATTGTACCAACTGAAATAAGGAGCCATTAAACCCGACATTAGACAATTCATTTATCAAGGTACATAGGATGATGCACTCGGTCGAACGCCTTAGTGAAATCCGTGTAAATTACGTCGGTCTGTGACCTCGAAGATTTTGCCAAAAGAAGACAAAATAGAAATTGGTTTGTAATTGATTACGTCATTTATATTGCAAGTTTTATGTATTAGTGTTACGTATGATAATTTCCACGATTCAGGAAATACATTAGTCCAAAGCGATTTGTTGAATAATTTGTATAGCGGCGCAATCAAATAGAAACCATCGGTTCTGATGAATTTATAAGGAATTCGATCGGGCCCGCATTCTTTATTGATATCGATAGATTGATTAAAATTCTCGATCTCACATTCCCATATATGAAGAGAGCCTAGATTCAAATTAGTATCAGAGTAGGGTGCATCGGCTGGATAATCAGTGATTTTATTTGAATGAATAAGAACAGTTTTGAATAAGTTCACATATTATATCTAGTCCAGTTTGTGCCTCTTGGTAATGATACCTCATTGTGTTGGGAATACCTCTCTTCTTTCCCAAAGTCATCGGAAAGGACCAAAAATATTCAAGATTGTTATTAATATTCATTTCGGCATTAACAAATACCTGAAAATCTTCCTTCAGTCGGACTTTTATTCTGGATCTTACATCAGAGAAGGGGCAGTAATCCAAAGCTCTTCTTAGTGATTCCTATTTCTTATGAGCTTTGAAAATTATTCGAGATATTCATTTTGTTTCGAGTTCTTATCAAATATAAATTCTTGAATTATATTGTGTAAAAATGAGCCGTTTCCCGCACACATCGATTAACACCATTAGAACATTTATGTGCCCTGTTAGGTGCCTGGGTATCTGTTGCATGTATAACTGGGTTGTTCCCACATTTTTTGAATACACTCACAGCTGACCTTCAAGTTTAGCTTCAAGTGACTCATTTCGAGTAGAATTTGCATGATATAATTTTTTTTTGATATATGAGGAAACTTTTTTTTGGCTCAAATTTGGAGTATGTCTCTAAACGCACACCGAGGTACCCCGGTGCTCACGAAAATTTCATGTGGAATATTCATCAACTAGATATTTTTTTTATGATATACTCGAATCAATACCGGTGAGGAATAAAACAAGAGCAAATACTATACATAGAAATGTATAATACATATGAATTTATATCTTACAATGTGCATTGTTGACATTTTGTTATTGTTTTGGCACGTACATTACAAATTGGGTGCTTACAAAAGTCGCAACATTTTCTAATTTTTGTCTGTGAAGCTGATGTTAACCAGCACACATAACAGCTCCCAGTATGTTTGATGCGCCCAGAAGCATCCTTCGGCAATTGAACTCTTGATGACGCTGAGGGTTGTGGCATAAACTATTGGGTGTCCTAACATGGCCTCTATGTCAGATCTCGTGGAATTTTTTTTCAAAAACTTCCGATTCTTCTATCGCTTAATGGCTGACATAGCTAATTGATTTCCCAGATCTTGCAGAAAGGTACGCCGACTCTGTGTAGGCTTGGCAGTTAACAGATTGTTTTCAGAATGGATTATATAGGCTGCTAGTGAAGCAATATCTATTATATTGAAAAATATTGCAAGAGGCCAACGGAGAGTTTTTCTCTTCATAGTGTAATGCGTGACCATTTGTCCATATTACCCACACCACTTTTGGTTGGATTATAATACATTATAATTTCTGGCTTCTGGTTCGTTCCGGTGATATGGTCGTTGCTGTGCATTGTTGATAGTACAGATACAATCCGACTTTTCTTTAGGAGAAATGAACAAATGGTCAGCTTGCCATCTTCGCTGAAACCAAACATTGATGAGGTCTCTTCCTTCCTTTACTCTTTTCCATTTCAACTGGGACGCAGGTCTTGTTTTGTTTCAGCGTTCCAACGATCGACAAGTTCCAGGACAGTAAAAGACGTGCTAAAGGCAGTGCTGTGAAAAAGTTGCCATCGTAATGTTCCTCCCGGATCCTTTGAATTGATGGCACAAATCTTTCACGATACTCTGTCCTTGTTCCTTTTCTGGACTGCTTGGTTCTTTCCCAGTATAAAGCTGACCAGTTAGTGGATATGAAGTTTTAGCATCACAAGCTCAAAAAATCTTCAACCCATATTTTGCTGGTATGGAAGGGATGTACTGCGTGAATCTAGTCCTACCTTTATAAGGAAAAAACTGTTTGTCAACGGTTACACATTCAGATGCAACATATTTTGAAGATGAATTGGCTTTCAACATCAACCAGATATTATTAATAGCAGCTGCTTCATCTAATTGTAGCCGTTCTGTTCTAGTGTTCTCATTATCGGAGCGAATGAATCTTTATATATTCCGAAATCTGTTGATCGACATTGTTGCTCTATACAGTGGATACGGATCACACTCTCACAGAGTTTTGACGTGTTCATTATTCGAATGATATACATCCATTGTAATTAGGATTCCGATATAAGCGTAAATTTCCTGTTGAGTTGTAGGTTTTCTTGGGTTCTCTGCATTCCATTTTTCGTAGATTCTATCAGCTTTTCGGTTGGTTTCACGAACAATAATATCTACCATTCCATCCAAAATAATACATTTGAAAATACCATCAACCGACAGATTTTTGGTAGTTGACACAGGTTCAGACTTCTGCCGTAAAATGTTACGTTTTTAAGTTCAAGTAACTTGGGGTGCCACCTTTGTCCATAACGAACCGTCTTTATAGCTACAAAATGCGGCTCTGATGAGATACTTGAATTGGAACGTTCCTTGTTAGGAGTGCAATCTTCATCCTTATCACTCTCATCCAAAGAAATGATTTCATCCTTCTCTAATTCTATATCTGAAACATGGTGAGCGTCTTTAACGTCGAACATGTCTGACATATTTTGTGTAAATCTTGATCTTTCAGGTATCCATTCCACTTCAGAATCCACATTATCGCTTCCATGTTCACTCTCAATTCTCTTTTCTTCCACTATCCTTGCTGAATATTCTTGTTCTTGTTCATAAGAAAGCCTAAAGGAAATGAAAAAAATCTCTACAAAATGAATTTCAGTGAACGTTCGACCTATAATACATGCTATGCTACTTATTTCATATCATGCATCCATACTAGTCTGATATCGACGCAAAGACGTTCTAAGACGTTAGTTTTGCCAGATAAGTATACATGTGCATATTTTCTCAAGACACCAGGTATATTGCGTAAATGTATATAAATTGGCACCCATCTTTTGAATTCTTGTGCTGTTAATTCCTTCATCTTTCAACCTGTATTTTACTCTATTCTGGCAGATATTGGCAATTTCACAAATAAAATCACCATCAACTGGACTTTGGAGCTTCACATTAGATTTCCAATCGCAAAGTACACTGTATGCACAAATTCCACGCGAGAACTATAACATATCGGTAAGTCCACGAATATTGCCGGGGTAATCGTGTACGAGCCGGAATAAACTAAGGACTAACATAACAGATATGCAGGAACCCGGGTACCTATGAGAACGGAATAGATATAAAACCTATACATGCACATAAAGGTTGAACAAAAAGTTGAGAAATGCAATGAACTAGTTTACCTTGATTTTTGATATCTCTTTTATAATATAAATTCAAATACAAAAAACTGTTATAATTTAGCGTTCGCTTGCATTATAGTCCAGTCAAAATAGACATTCACCCTTGCATTAATTCCCAAGAAGCTGAAAATTGACATGAATGTTAGGAATACCATTATAAATAAGTTGTAGAAAGTCCCCAACGATCCCGTATGTGCAAAAAAATTTATGAGGGGTCAAAGTTCGCAGAAATGGTTTTTTTGAACTTTTTAGCGGAACGATTAGTTATATGATATAAATAGCTCAGATACAAATTGTACATCTTACAATTTTCTACAAAAATGGTCCCCACTTCCTTGTTCCTAAGATCCACTAGTTCTGAGAAAAAGCCATTCCAAAGTTATATTCTCCATTTATGCACACGTTGCCACGCCACCTATGAGGTAGTGTACTTGACGCGTATTTTTCAATGTGGTTTGCCCGATAGGCCTACTCTGTGGTCTTCTTATTGAAGTTTAATATAATATTAGGTCTTCTTATTCAACTTATTCTTCATCTTCATCTTCCTGAGTTGACGTAAATTGCTCAAATAGCGATACAACAATTTTTTCATCATTGATATAAGGATTATCTTCTGTTGAAGATTCAATATTTAAACACGACTGACTTTGACAGCTGGTGCAGCGGTGCATGCTTGTGAACAAAGTCGTCTTACTTTTTTGCAGCCGTATTTTGAATTACGCTTCTTTCTGTAGCTATAAAAAAAAGTGTTAAGGGGCTTTTCTAGTGCAGGTGGTAGTAGAGTGTGGATAGATTCCAATACATTATTAATAAGCTTCCAACCCCATTCTTCTGGGTCCAGTTGATTACCAAGTCACACTTGAACCTGCTAATATACTTGATAAAAATGTTGATGAGCAGAAGCCGAGGTTGGAAGAAGACAAACTAATTGAATATTTTTTATTAGGTGTATGTTTTGTAAAAGATACAAAACGTATCTTATCTATGCAAGTAATTCAAAAAAAGTGAAAGACGGACACTGCTACGTGGACAATTGAACAGAAGACAAATGTTGCTCAAGGTCGCATGGTCACATAAAATGAGGGACTAGGTTTCTTTTCATTCCATATTCTTAGAATTATCAATTAATGTACGAGTACTAGTTACGTAGACCAATAGTTGTACCTATATTATACGTCCATAATATACATAGGCAGCGTAGTCATGCATATTATCAGGAAAATAATCCTAAAATGGCTTTTTCTCAGAAATGGTGGGTCTTAGGAAAAAAATGGTGGAAACCATTTTTGTAGAGAATTGAAGGATCTACAATTTTTGTTCAAGCTATTTTCATCAATAAATCAACCGCTCCGCTTAAAAACCCAGAAAACTCATTTTTGAGAACTTTGACCTCGTATAAAAATTTTTGCACACATGGGATCGATGGGGACTTTCGACAACTTCATCATAATGGTATCCCTAACGTTCATGGGAATTTATGCAAGGGTATCCCTATTTTTAAGGCTAACTTGACTGGACTATGATTGCAACGATTTACATTAGAGCATGGAGTTGATAAAAATGGCCTCCGGAATAAATATTTTATTATTTAATTACCAAAAGATTTTTGTCATTTAATGGTGTTATACAGGGTGGGGCAGAAAAACCTATCCGATTTCAAATCCCTTTTTCTCAGAAGAGGGGGCAGGTAGAGTAGTGGGGTAAAAACCGTTAGAAAGCCGGTTTTATGCCATTTGTCAGTAGTCAACATGCCTTGGTCTGGTGAACATCGTGCTTTTGTTATTGAGCGGTTTATCGAATGCGACGGTTCGATAATTGCTACACAACGTGCTTTTCGAATTCATTTCGGACTCGGGCGTCATGATCCTGTTCCACATCACGCTACGATTAAAGTGTGGGTGTCAAATTTTAGCCAGACGGGTTCAGCATTGAAAAAGAAGTCGCCTGGACGTCCCAGGACAGCAACAGGACCTGAAAACGTGGCCAATGTGAGAGCCGCGATTGAACGTTCCCCGCGTCGTTCGGCGCGAAAACATTCGCTCGCTTTGGCGATTTCCAACCGCAGTATTCGGCGCATTTTGCACCGGGACCTCAAAATGCATCCCTACAAAATGGTTGTTGCACAGGAATTAAGTGAAAGGGATTTTGAAACCCGTACGAACCTGTGTCGCGATCTCCGAGAACTCCCAGACGACGATGTTGTGCTCTTCACGGACGAAGCCCATTTTCACCTTTGTGGTGCCGTTAACAGGCAGAATTTTCGATATTGGAGTGACGAAAATCCTCGAGAAATCCATCAGGAACCCCTCCATAGCCCAAAAGTTTCTGTTTGGTGTGCTCTTTCCCGCCTAGGCGTCTGGGGGCCTTACTTTTTTGAAGAAAATGGGCAAACCGTAACGGTCAACAGCGAGCGCTATTGTTTCATGCTGGAAAATTTTCTTAGACCCAAAATGGAAGAAAATGGCGTGGAAAATGTGTGGTTTCAACAGGATGGTGCAACCGCCCACACATCGCGACGATCAATGGACATTCTCAGGGAACTGTTTCCCGGTCGCCTCATTTCCCTGAGAGGTGATCTTGGCTGGCCGCCGCGCTCACCGGATCTCACTCCATGTGACTTCTTCCTTTGGGGTTACCTCAAATCAAAGGTTTACCAGCATCGACCAAGGACCCTTCTTGCTTTACGAAGAGAAATTGCTCGGGCAATTGAAGAAATTCCTGTGGAAATGACGGTGAAAGTCATGGAAAGCTACCGCGAGCGCCTGAATCAGTGTATCCGCTCCCAAGGACGACATTTGAGTGATGTGCTTTTCAAAACTTAGGAGTAAGGACCATATAGACAGAGAGCTAATGACAAGTGGGGCTCTCCGATTTTATACCGCTTGCCTTTCTGAGGGTTGATAATTCACCTCTTGATAAGAAAGATAAAAATGTTATCGAGCGATGCACGCTTTCCGGTTATAGTTCAAATTCCAATTAGAGGTCTGAAAAAAAAGTGGTTTTCTCCGTGATATCATATTGCATGCCTTTGGATTGTTCAATAATTGGAATAAATCTGAAGCCAAGTACTGGAAGGCAAGTGGCTCAAAGGGTTGCGAGAACTTGTGAAAAAAAAAATGAAAAATGCCGTGTTTCCAAAATGGAAAGAATTGAAGTTTTGGCCGTGATTTCAAATTACCTCAAATGGAGCAAAAACTTTATTTTGAATTGAAATAATCATAAATTTAGAATGGCATGCATGTTGCTTAAGCCCTTCATATTTTAAATAATACTGAAAGTTTCATAAAAAACTCGCAAAATTTCTCTGACTTCATTCTGCCTGCCATTTTGTATTACATCAATAAATGCTGTTTTAAATTAATTTGGGAAATGGCAGGCATGTGTTTCAAGCACTTTATATTTCAAATGATAATGGAAGTTGCATGAAAAACACGCAAAATTTCTCCGACTTCACTTTGCCTGCCATTTTATATCACATTGATAAATGCTGTTTCAAATTCATTTGGAAAATGGCATGCATGTTACTCTGTCCGATCATTGAAAAACTTTGGAACAAGTGGCGATAAAAAGTAAGAATATTTCCGTGATTCTATTTTGTATTTAAATGAAGAAATTATGCTTCAAGTTAAAATAAAAAAATTTAATGCATATGACATAAGACAAACATTTACAAATGAAAAAAAAATATAGAAAATATGCCCTAGAATCAACTTAGTTTGTAATTATAGACATGGCAAGAGGTAAATCTTTTATAATAGTGCAGATTATATATTCAAAGTAATACAATTAGGCTCATAAACAATACTTTTATATCAGTAAGTTTTCCGTTTGGCATGAATAAGTGAAGAATAGTATGAAAATGAATAGAGTCAGAGAGCATGACTTTTTTTTTCATTGGGGAAAAGTAGAAACATTTTAAGTTAATAATTGTAGGAAGAGTTGAGTTTCAGTTTATGATTTATATATTTTTTATAAGAAAGATACCCGAAGATGACTACAAAAGTCGGAGTGATCATCGTAAATTAATAAAGAAAATCATAAATTTAAACTTAACTCTTCCTACAATTATTAGAGAGCATGATATTGTAAAAAGGGCCGACAGTAAGGACGATGAGGAATAATCGGACGATGACGACAGCGACACTTATTCTCAAATAGGTGGTGAAACTACTGAAGAGGAACCTGAAATTGACAATAATTATGATGAAGAAATGGAAATTTGAACATTTATTGCCAATTTCAGATTCCTTTCCATTCCGATTCATTTATATTATGAAACATCCCATTAGCTATTTAAGTATAATTTCTCTATGATAATAATTTTCATATCTGATAATTAGATGTTTTATTTTTTCATAATGATAATAATATTTTTGCATGATAATGAAAATATACCTACACTTAAGTTCCAGATGAAGGCAATTTGACTTTCAAAAATATATTTTGTTACAATATTCCATCCACATTACTTATTCACATTCCAGGGGAAAAGTAAGAACGTAATTATTATTTTTTTGTTGTTAATTATTATTATAATCATTTCAAATCTCTTGATACCCTTACGGGTGTCGAGATTATGCTATAATTTTTGTATGTTTAGTCTTTTATTTTAGTTTTATACTATATTACTTATAAATTTTCTCCATTCTTTCCTGTTCATTGCTGTTCTTTTTGCTTCTTGTTTGTTAGTATTATTTCTTCTATGTTGTCATTCCACGTTTTTCTTGGCCTTCCTCTTCTCTTTTTCCTTATTATTCCGGCTCCCCATACTTGTTTTGTTTGTCTGTCTTCTGCCATTCTTGTTAAGTGTCCATACCATGCTAATTGTTTTTTATCTATTGTGTTGTGAACAGATTCTATTTGTAGCCTATTTCTTATTTGTTAGTTTCTTATTCTGTCCATCCTAGTGACGCCCTCTATTCTTCTCAAAAATCTCATTTCGATCGCTTGTATTCTGCTTTTATTTCTTATGTTCATTATCCACGATTCACATCCGTATATTAATGTTGGTCTGTATATTGTCTTGTATAGTGTTATTTTCGTTTTCGTTGATACTTGTTCATTGTTTAATATCACTTTATTTATTGCATAGTAGCACTTATTTGCTGCAAGTATTCTTCTATTTATTTCTTGTTCTATACTTCCTTTATCATTCAATAATGCTCCTAAGTATGTAAAGTTACTAACTTGCTCAATTTCTCTGTCGTTTAAAAATAATTTGACTGTGGTATCTTCTCTCGCTAGTATCATGATTTTAGTTTTGTCTGCATTTATTGACATGTTGTGTTTTCGTAGCTCCTCGTTCCATACATTTAAGTTATATTGCATGTCAGTTTCATTTTTAGCTGGTATTGCTAGATCGTCAGCAAATGCACATTCAGCTATCGTTGTAATAGCTAGATTGTGGTATCCAATTTCCACTTTCCTCGTTTTAATCTTTACTTCCTTTAGGATATTATCCAAGTATATTATGAACAGGATAGGGCTTCAAGCTCCTCCTTGTCTTAGCCCTTGTGAGGTGGTAAATTCTTCCGATACTTCATTTCCAGTTCTTACATAACTAGTTATCCGTCTATATACACTCTTGATGGCTTTTATCAGTTGTTCGCTTATATTTCTTTCGTTTAAAATTTTCCACATCTTTCACGCGATACTCTGTCAAATGCTTTTTCCATATCTACAAATGTTATACAGAGCTTGTTGTCCTGGCTTATCGCCTTATCTATAAGTTTTCTAATTGTAAATATGTGGTCCTGAGTGAAGTGTCCTTTCATGAACCCACTTTGGGCTTTCTCCATCGTTGACTCTATTGCCTGTCTAAGTTTGTTCTCCAATATTGCCTCATACACTTTAGCTAAAGTACAGAGCAACGATATTCCTCTGTAATTATCACAATTCCTGGTATCACCTTTTTTGTGTATGGGGAATATCACTGCCTTTTTTCAGTCCTTGGGTATTCTTCCTATAGACAATATCCTATTTAACATCTGCAAAAAAATTTGTTCGCCATCCTCTCCCATGTATTCCACTTGTTCCAATTTGATTTTGTCGTGACCAGTTGCTTTTCCATTTCTTAGTTTTTTAAGTACCGTTTTCAATTAATCTTCAGTTATAGTTTCGCTTTCCCTATCTATTTGAGCTCTGTCCGGTGATTGGTTCTCTTCTATTCTATCAATAGTCTCATTTTCTTTAAGTAAAGCTTCAAAATGCTCTTTCCATCCATCCATTATATATTTGTTTTCATTTATCACGTTACCATGTTAATCTTTCAGTTGTTTCAACAACATTTCTTTTCCTGAAAGTTGGCTTCTAATATATTCCCAAATTCTTTCCAGGTTTTCTTCTTTGAGTTTTTTATTTTTTCTTTCGTTCTATTTCTTTGCTTTTTATATTCTTCATAGTCCACGTTCTTCTTGGTATTAAGGGGGGTCTCTTGCAATCATAGACCATCTAAGGTCTTGCAGGTGTAAAGGGCACGGTAACAGGAAGCAGCATTGTGGGTGGGGTTAAAAATGAGTATTGAGTGATAAGGAGGGAGGATCCGAGGATCGTCAGTACCTCATCAACCAGGGTGGACGCACGTCAGTTTACGGCACGCCGTATTCCACTTGAATTTAAACTATACATTTTTTTCAACTTGCAAGATAATTTAATTCATTGCATCATTATGATTGAATTAAAATTCTGTACGTAATGAAAATTCAAAATTATTATTATCTTGCAAGATAATTTTAATGCATTGAATTTTTTTGATAGAATTAAAATTATGTACATAATGGGAATTCAGAATTATTATTATCTTGCAAGATACTTTTAAAACATTGAATTTTTATGATTGAATTTAAATTATGTACATAATGGTGATTCAGAATTATTATTATCTTGCAAGATAATTTCATTTCATTGAATTCTTATGATTGAATTAAAATTATGTACATAATAATTGTTCAGAATTATCATTATTTTGCAAGATAATTTTGAAGCATTGAATTTTTATGATTGAATTAAAATTATGTACGTAATGGAAATTTGGAACTCTTATCATCTTACAGAATAATTTCAATTCATTGATTTTTTTTTGATTGAATTAAAATTATGTACATAATGGAAATTCAGTACTCTTATTATCTTGCGGAATAATTTCAAATCATTGAATTTTTATGATTGAATTAAAATTATGTACAAAATGAAAATTCAGAATTATTATTTTCTTGCTGGATAATTTCAATGCATTGAATTTTTATGATTAATTGAAATTATGTAAATAATGATAATTCGGCATTCCTATTATCTTGCAGGACAATTTTGATTCATTGAATTTTTTTGATTGAATTAAAATTATGTACATAATGGAAATTCAGAATCATTATTATTCTGCAAGATGATTTGAATCCATTGAATTTTCATGATTGAATCTAAAGTAGAATCAAATTATGTACATAATTCCAATACAATCGTAGATATTCAATTAATTCAAATTACCTTGCAAGAAAAAATGATTGTGAACTTTCATTATGTACATAATTTCAATTCAATCAAAAAAATTCAATGAATCGGAATTATTCTGCAAGATAATAAGAATACTAAATTTCTATTATGTACCTAATTCTAATTCAATCATGAAAATTCAATGCATTAAAATTATCTTGCAAGATAATGATAATTCTGAATTTCCATTATGTACATAATTTTAATTCAAACGAAAAAAATTCAATGAATTGAAATTATACTGCAAGATAATAGAAATCCTCAATTTCCAATTCGTACATAATTTTAATTCAATCATAAGAATTCAATAAATTAAAATTATCTAGCAAGACAATAAAAATGTATAGTTAAATTTAACTGGAATGAACTCTTGCTATTGAATAGCAAAACGGCGTGCCATTCTTTTTCTCGTCTTGCTTAAGCGAACCGTTGTTATTACTATGGCACGCCGTTTTGCTATCTAATAGCAGAAATTTATTCCACTTGAATTCAAACCATACATTTTTTTCATCTTGCAAGATAATCTAATTCATTGAATTTTTATGATTGAATTAAAATTATGTACATAATGAAAATTCAGAATCAACATTATCTTGCAAGATAATTTTAATGCGTTGAATTTTTATGATTGAATTAAAATTATGTACATAATGGGAATTAAGAATTATTATTATCTTGCAGGTTGATTTTAATTCATTGCATTTTTATGATTGGATTAAAATTATGTACATAAAAGAGATTCAGAATTATATTATTGTCTTGCAAGATAATTAGAATGCATTGAATTCTTATGATTGAATCAGAATTATGTACAAATTGGAAATTGAGGATTTTCATTATCTTGCAGTATAATTTCTATTCATTGGCTTTTTTTGGTTGAATTAAAATTATGTACATAATGAAAATTTAGAATTATTATTATCTTGCAAGATAATTTCGATACATTGAATTTTTATGATTGAATTGAAATTATGTACATAATGATAATTCAGCATAGAGACTATCTAGCAAAATTATATGAAATCGTTGAATTTTTATGAATGAATTAAAATTATGTACATAATGAGAATTCAGAATTATTGTTTTCTTGCAAGATAATTTCAATGCATTGAATTTTTATAATTGAATTAAAATTATGTACATAATAAAAATTCAGAGTTATTATCATCTTGCAATATAACTTTAATACATTGAATAAAAATTATGTACATAATAAGAATTCGGAAGTCTTATTATCTTGCAGTATAATTTTGGTTCACTGAATTTTCCTGATTGAATTAAAATTATGTACATAATGGAAATTCATAATTATTATTATCTTGCAAGATGATTTTAATCCATTGAATTTCTATGATTGGATAAAAATTAAATTAAAATTATGTACATAATTTCAATTGAATTATAAAAATTCAATTAATTAAAATTATCTTGCAAGGTAATAATAATTCTGAATTTCTATTATGAACATAATTTTAATTTAATCATAAAAATTCAATGAATCAAAATTATCTTGCAAGATAATAATAATTCTGAATTGCCATTATGTACATAATTTTAATTCAATGAATTGAAATTATCTTGCAAGATGATAAAAATGTATAGTTTTAATTTAAGTGGAATAAATTGTTGCTAATAAATAGCAAAACGGCGTGCCATAACTTGGAAAAATCAAAAACCAACAAAATCCTCAAATCAACCACTTTCACTATCAATCGGCAATCGAGTGACGAAACCAACAAAATTCAGATTCATACCGCTTTTACTTTCGAGTACCTAGCAGTTCATTCAAAATTCGTTGCTATGGAAACAAATTGGGAGGCGGAGTTATGCCAAAGGCTAGTCTTCCAGAAAATATATCACTTCACTAACGCCATCTATGAGCCAACGAAATAAATTATATTTATAATTTTATTTTGCTAATTACTCCGAATACATGGTTTTTTTGATAAATATATGGCTGAAAAATGAGAGATAAAGGTTGAAAGTAAATAAACATATAGGTATTTGAACTGATTATCTGATTTTCATACAAGAAAGATAGGTTTGAAAAGTACCTATTTTTGTGAACTTCACAATTTTTTTTACCAAAGACTGGGATAATTTTTTGAAAATTCCATGCGCTTATTTGAAGCTGACAGTAATATCTTTCATATAATTAATTTTCATAAGTGTAAGTCAAATCATATTTGAGTTAAAACGATTTGAAAAACCTTAAAATCAATATTGGTTCTAGGCTTAGGGGCTTTTGACTCTGGATCTAGGAAAGATTATCAAGTATAGATACGTACAATTGTTTATAAGCCTTTAATCTTTAAAATGATGTGTAACATTTGCCATTCCAATAATAAATGAAAGCTGTATAACGATTTGAGAAGTGACAATTATCGCCTTTTACGCAGAGACCCGCCTTAAGATATTTCTTCCATTTCTGTTTCTTTCTTTTTATTTCTTGTTTAACTTCCTCGTTCCACCAATGAGTTTGTTCTCTATTTTTTATGGTCCTGGTTGTTCCACACACATATTCAGTTGCTTCCATGATTTTCTTTTAAAAATAGTCTACATTTCTTCTATATTGTTCATGTCTGGTGCTCGTGTTTTATTTATTAGTTCACTTACTTTTTCTTCGTATTTTATTCTAGTTTGAATATCTTTTAATTTGTCTACTTTCGGTTTTGGTGTTTCTATTGCTTTTATGCTTACATTATGCTTTTGTTTGCTCTCCAACTCAACTTTAATTTTTGCTATAGCTAGAAAGTGATCACTACCATTTTCACTTCCTCTTTTAACTCTTACATCCATCACATTTTTCTTCAATTTGTTGTTGGCTAAAAAGTAATCTATTAAATATTTTTTGTTTCTACTTCTAACTTCTCGAGTGTACTTATGAATGTCTTTATGTGTGAAGAGAGTGTTTAGAATTTTTAGTTCATTTATGATGCAAAAATCAATAAGTCTGTTACCATTGTTGTTTCTAGTTGGTTCTCCATATATTCCCATTACTTCTGTTAATCTTTCGTTTGTATTACCTACTCTTGCACTAAAGTCACCTGTTATATATATATCGGTTCTTCTAGCTCTTCAAATTCCAACTGCAGTAGATCCCAGAATTCATCTTTAATTGATTTACTCTCGTCCTCACTTGGTCCATATATTATCATTATATTTGCTGTAATGTGTTCAACATCTTTGAGTTTTATTATCAGTATCCTTTCGTTTATATATATCCATTCATTTATTGATTTCTCTAATTTATTATGTATTATGCAGCCCACGCCTGCTCTTGCTCTATCATTATTTTCAATTCCGCTATATATTAATATGTGGTTATTTCTTAGCTTTGTCATTCCTTGTCCTTTTCTTTTTGTTTCCGTTATGGCCAGTACTTGCAATTTAGCTTTTTCAAACTCCTCTATTAATTCTTCCTCCTTTCCATTTAAACTTTTTATGTTCCAAGTACCAAGTAGAATTGTCCTTTTCGCATGCCTGTTCGTTTCCATTTTATCTATCACTGGTAGTTGTTTTCCTAATCGTTTTTTGAATTGCTTTGTGTTTCATTTTTTTGGGCTACAATACCATTTTCATGGTCATCCCAGTCATAAACTTCTTCGTCTATTATCAATTTTTGGTATCCTATCTTCACCATTTTTTCTTTTGTCCTTTCTTCTTTTGCAATACTCCGGATTTCTCTTTGGATTCTCCGTTCTTCCCAGGTCAGATCATTATCGATGAAAATTTTTGAGTTTTTTAGTTTACTTTTGTTTGCCATAATCATTTGTTTTTCTCTTCAGTTAGATATCTCAGCCTTTATCATTTGGTTCTTTGTGCCTTTATTCAGTGTCCTCAAATTATTGAGATCTACTTTCACATTCAGATTTTGTTTAATCCATTTTCCAATTTCTTCTTCTGTATTTAGTGTTAATTTCAGACCTTTTATTACAATATTATTTCTTTTCTTTTGCCTTTCATCTCTTTTTTTTTATTATTCATCAATATTTATTCTATCAATAGCAATATTTGAAACCTCAATGTTTCACGAATTCAGAAGTTGGGATGTCAACTGTACATACGTGTTTCGTCCTTATTTGGACTCTTTGATATAGTATTATTCTAGTGCCTTATTGGTTGCAATTTAATGTCATACCCAGTTAGAGCTAATACTGATATTAATGGAAAAATTTGATGTTTCCAGTGATTTGAATTGAATATTTTTGGAATTGTTGTTATGAAAACATTATGGATAATTCAAATTGTAGCTCCCTGCAATGCTTTGAAAGCACCTAGGCCATTATTGTTTGAAATAAGCCAGAAAATTTAAATAAATAAATGCGCAGAATAATTCCTGTTAATTTTACTGAATTAATTTACGGACACTTTTTCTCAATACTTTTTCCAAAATTTATCAATGATGAGCCTGAGCAACATGCTTGCCATTCTTTGCGTCGTCTGAAAAAAAATAATTTTGAACAAAATACACAAGGGCATGCAAAGTAAAATGACGGGAATTTTACCTCTTTTTTTGCAACTTCCTCAATGCATGCCTCCATTTTAGGACATCCTGGAGTGCATGCCAATTTTCTCAATAACAATTAATCGAACAATTTACTTATAGTTAAAATGGCATGCAATCTCAAATCACGGCTAATTGGTGCAAAATTTATGCAAGATTACCCCCAAATTTCAAACCCTTGCGCCAACGGGGAATGCTTGCCAATTTTTTTACAGGGGTTTTATGACTGAAACTTCAATTCTTTCCATTGGCATGCAATTTGGAGACACGACATTTTTCATATTTTTTTTTCACAAGTTCACGCAACCCTTTGAGCCACTTGGGCTGCTGCGAATCGCTTACCTTTCAGTACTTGGCTTCAGATTAATTCCAATTATTCAACATTACAAAGGCATGCAACATAATATCACGGAAAAAAACACTTTTTTTTCAAACTTCTAATTGGAATTTGAACTATGACCGGAAAGCGTGCATCGCTCAATAACATTTTTATCTTTCTTATCAAGAAGTAAATCATCAACCCTCAGAAAGGCAAGCGGTATGAAATCGGAGAGCCCACCTGTCACTAGCTCTCAGTCTAATATTAATTGCTTTGATACTTGAATGTAAGATTTCCCAAGAAATGGAGTGAATCGATTTGTGCAGTGAACAGCTCAGCGTAAAAAGTATGTTAGTTTGTGGATAATTTCTTCATATTCACATTTGTTGAAATTGTAAAGAAATGTATTATCCAGAATTTGATGAAGCTCAGTATAATTGATTATATCGAGCTCTATAATTGGCGGAGGGTGGTATATATCAATGCTTGATAAAGGAGAGTTACAAAGATTCACTCCATAAGATGTGTCACTTAGAACGAGATCAAGAATTTCATTTTTGAAGTTTCTTATTCCATTAAATTGCACCAAATTGAAAAAGTTCATCCTTATCGCTTCTTATGTTGATGAATAGTTCAAAATAATTTGAAGTTGAGGTCCAATTGATATGTGGAAGAAATAAATCACCTACTATTATAAAACGACTATTTTCGCACTGGATATAGATGTCACTGGGTTTATTATTGTAGAAATCAAGGAAGATGTCGATGTCAGCAGATGGGGATAAATACACAGAGCAAAAATGTATTTTGTAGTTGGGCAGACAGATAGTAACCCAGATATCTTCTGCACTGAAATTCCATGATATTTGGGTAATCGTTCTAAATTTATTTGCCACGAGAACCTCCGCCATTGGACTTACTTAGATCAGCTCTGTTGCGGTGGAGTACAAAATAGTTAGCCGGATCACAACCCTCAGCATTAGATATCGAACTATTCAAGCAAGTTACAGCTAAGATAATTACGTCATAGTGACTTGAAGCTATATTATTATAAATGTTCATGAGTTTTGTTTAAATACCTCTCACATTCTGATAATAGATCTTAAGGTCAATCATATATTGAGACTATAGTGAAAAATTATTTTTGAGTGTAGAAGATGAGTAATCTAACTTTACCCAAATCTTTATCGGAGTTGATAAGAAGAATAGGGCTTGTTTCCGACTTACGTGCAAAAATTTTGGTTGATTCTATCCAAACGAATTTGAAACTATTTTCCTTAGCTATATTCTTAGTTCGAGACAGATGTGATTTGTTAGCCGGACTCAGATGATCATTGATATAAACAGGATTGTTTTTCGAAAAATTAAGCTGTGTGGAATATTTTTTTTTAATTACTCGCCCACATGACATTTATCTTTTTTAAGGCGGGAGATAGAGCGCACTATCATGATTAGGTTAGTTATTGTCATGGTTTATTGGTGAAACTCGATGTAAGACATCAATTTCACTTTCATCTACCTGACATTTGATTACGGTGCTCACATTGTGTATTAGGTCGATTACACTCCCATTGAGCTTTTGTGGGACACCAACTATTTTAATATTGTTTATTCTGGACCTTCGCTCTAAGTCGGCCACATCTTCCTTCAATTGTTGACATTCAGATTGAAGTTCAGTAATTTCAAGTGAAATTAGAGTGCGATTGTGAAGATTTAATCATCATTTGGAGAGATGGATGCACATGCATACTGAAAATATTTTTGAAAATGACCCCAGCAAGCCAGCCCTGGATTTTGTCGATTGACATTTTGACTGCACGTCGAGCAAGAGTTGACCATCGTAAACAAAGTAAGCAGCGAGTGTTTCGAAGTAAATTACCAATTTTTTGACTTACTGTATAAGTGAATAACTTTTCCCATAAATATCAGCATTTGTTTGCAATTTGTTCAGCTTTTTCTCGTAGAATTGCAGATTCACCAGTAGGAAAAAGTACAAAATTGCAAATATCTTGAAACTGGAGCCCACTTTTCAAACCACGTGAACAACAGCTGTTGAATCACAGTTGGATATACTAAACAGAGAACTCTAAAGGTGCGGTCTCATGCGAACGCTCGACGCTCGTTTCCAGCGACAAATTTGGTCACGTGGTACTATTTTAAATTTCCCGGCACTTCAAAATATGCAGCGACAAAGCTGAGCAAGTTGAGCTTTGTCGCTATCAGGTTGCTATGGATGGAGTGTATAGAAGGAGGATTATCTCTAATGAACAACACGTTCAAAATTTCAATATATAAGAGTATAATAATTTACCAAATGATATAAGAAATGTGACCAATATTACACATTTTGAAGAAAAAGTAAATATATTCTTGAGAAGTGTTGATAATACAACGTCAATCAGTTAGTTTTGTGATTTTTCTTTTAGGTTAGGCATATTATTAGTATCATAATTATATTTTTGTTATATGATTTTATATTATTTATATTATGTTGATAGCTTCAGCTGAATAAACGACGTGACACTGATTGGTTCAAGTAGAATGTTGCATAAATTACTATACATTCTATACAGTTAAAATCTATTTCTCTTTTCTCATTGATCATTTTGAATCTGATAAATTATTTTTTCAATTGTTAATTCGATCATTTAAACAGTAATTACAGGATGTTTTTCATTGAACGGGCTATTTGCGTTTAACAGAGCCATCCCTATTTTTTGCACCTAGAATCAGCTCACGTTTATAATCCTCCATCTACACACTCCATATTTGTTGCGCTGGAATATGTTGATAATATAAATTCGCGTCGATGAATGGATTTATAGTTCTATATGTCAAATTTTGATATGAATACTTTTAATCCCTGCAAGCAAAGAAGCCATGTTGACGCTGCTGTTTGACGCAGCAACTTGTCGCTGAATATTTTGAAATGCCGGGAAATTTAAAATAGTACCACGTGACCAAATTTGTCGCTGGAAACGAGCGTCGAGCGTTCGCATGAGGTCGCACCTTAATATGAGATGGGATTGAAATAATTCTTATAATTTGATAATTGCATACGGTAAAAAAGTTCTACGGATGTTCAACACAACAACACAAAAACATGTCAGAGTAGCTTTATAAGATCTCAAAAGGTCAATTTCTACGGAAAACTTCCTGAGATCAGACTGGAAACTGTAACATATTTTTGAGATTTCATCAATTTTTTTTTAGCGGAAAGTTGGAACTTATTGATAGAAAATAGATGTATAACAAAATTACGGAGGTAGTATTCTGCCATCAGTCCAATTTTGTGTATTGATTGAGAACTTGGACGCTTCAAAGATTCAATAACGAAATAAAGACAATATTATAAAATAAAAAATAGCAAAAAATTTCAGGATTGGCCTTAGAGATTATCGTTTTCCATATTCTCTTATATTTCAATGAACTTTTTTTCATGAATATGGTTGATGATACTGACCTATTGAGTACACACAATAGTTTTAAAACGACGGACAGCTGGCACATTTTGTCGCTGTCTGAGGGACGGTGTGGTGCGCTTTCTGCCTCTCTCGCCTTTCTGTATCCTTGACAGTTGGCACCCCTATTTGTAGGCACTTTCACGTAGGTAACCATGTGTCCTTCGCGTAGAGATTTGAATTAGCAACAATTTGACATATAATTAATTAAAATACGTTGCGAACATATAGAATCAACGTTATTGTACCTGTTTACACCTGGCTGCCAAGAGGTTGCGGCCAAGTGAGAGATGGCAACCCTTACTTCTTAGGTCTTTCATGTACCTCTATTTCAAATATTTCAATATAATTACTAAAAAACAAAGGAAAGTAATTGTTCACGAAATGAGTTAATCAAGATTCAATAAAAAATACTTGCGGCCATATTTGGATCGGCAATCATACGAAACCGTATCCCTTATTCAATAATTAGCTATGAATAACGTATTCAATCAAAAAACAGATGAACGTCGATATCTTGTTGTAAGATCTCGGACTATGACGATTACTCAAAATAATTGGTCGTATTCTGTAACACAATCATTAACTTATTATTGATCGATAAGATTTTTGGTCAATAGAAACAATTGTCACAAGCAAATGCTCAGAATTTTGGTCAGCTACCTACGTTCATCGGCTGAAATAGATAATGATTGATTAAAACACCCAAAAGCTCCAATTATTTTCCTCAATAAATTCCATGAGCTGATTGTACACTAATGTCTCTAATACTTTTTCACACTTCAAGTATTGTTTACTTTTGACATCCTTGCATTGAAGACTGCTTCCACTTATCGATTGTATACCGTAAGGCAAGGCGCGCACTGAAGTTGCAAGTAAGTAGTGTTGTGATGGCGTGGTGACCAAGTGGTAAGTGATATTTTCTGGACCTTTGTAAACAAATGCAAAAGCGCGCACTACGGTGAAGTGGCAATGGCGTGGCATTTTACGAGTGACGTGGTGCCAAACGGGCACCACTAGTCTCCAACAAGTTTAATTCTTAAGTGGCAGATGCCAAACCACCGCCATTCACATTCACAGAATTGTTGTATTGATAACTGGAGACAGTGTCAGATTGTATGATATTTATTTACTTTGCTCAGTTTATTTCAAATAGTCATTTATTTCAACATTTAAACCAGGACGTTCCGAGAAGCAAACCGGCTCTTATCATCGCCTGTAATCTGAAATTAACCCATTAAGTTTACAATATAACTCACGGACCAAAATATTGCAAATTTTTTCTCAGAGTCATAACTTTTTCTCAAAATAAATAGGAATTTTTGGTTTAAATTCTGTATATTCATTGATTTTTTGACTGAAGTGCTATGAGTGAACTATAGTCGAAAAAATTACATATTGAAGCACTCCAACAGACTCGTAGATAAAGTAATAAAATAGCCTGACGCTGATTATTACTTTATTCAGAACGAGTAATATCATGGAACTAACTCCCTTAAATAAAGATCTCTCTAACCGAAACTCAAGAAACAAGAAATAAAACACTTGAAATGTCATTCGGATAACAAAAAACGAAAGAGCATACGTTCTTAATCCCTAAGCATTTAAAAAATATGACTCTTGGTCACTTATTTGGCTATAAAAGCCAAGTTGAGGTTTTTCATCTCTAAAATGAATTGTAGTTTATGTAAAACACTCCATTCAACAATGAAAAACATAAAAAGTACAACCGATAGATTTTTTGAAAAGAGTAATGACTTTGAAAAGATATGCAATATTTTTGTCTGTGAGTGTACTTATATTTATTTTGAACAATTTCATTTTTACCTAGGTGAAGATACGATACAATTGTTGAGATTTTATAGTTCAAGTGTACATGATAATTCATTTAGAATTTGTTTCAATTTTGAATTTGCCAAACTGTATAAATTTGAATTTTTGCTAAAAACTACATGGCGATATTCTGAATGAATGCCCTTGGGCATTATTTTGAAACATAATGCCTTCGGGTATTATTTGTTATGTAACTACCCTGAAAACAATGTTATTATTACTAAAATAATATACGAGTCGGACATTAGATTAATTTTTTATGCAATAAAATATGTTAACAAAATTACCTTTGATGAATTGCCCAAAGAAATCTGTTCCAAGGTTATGTTCAATGGATAATTCAATAACATTTCTTCCAATATCCTCACCGACCTTGTGATTGTGACAAAAAAAATTATCACCAATTGAAAGTATAATGCCTTTAGAATATTTATTTATTCATTTATTTATTTATTTATTTATTTATTTATTTATTCATTTATTTATTTATTTATTTATTTATTCATTTATTTATTTATTTATTTATTTATTTATTTATTAATATGCAAACATAGGATTGCCTACCTTTTTCTGTGCCACTTTGGATTTACCCATTTAAGCCTGGCAATTATATAGACTTGAACGCAGCCCTATGATTACATATTTTATAGGCTTTATACTTTCAATTAGTGTTAAATTTTTTTGGTTACAAGATTGGTGAAGTTGTGAAAAAAACTTTTTCTCATTGAAATTTTAATGAAACATAACCATGAACACATTTCTTCAGTCAACTCATCAACAATACTTTAGTTAACATATTTTATTTCATAGAATAAATCCAATTCGGTGGATCGATCGACGCAGGTTCACAACTTTAGCGGATCTTGAACTATTATTTTTGAAAGCAAATATACACTTTCTCAATCCACCCATCAGGACCTTAGAATTACTCATCAGGACTAGATTATTTCATCTGCTTCGTGCTATTCTACGGTTATTTATCCGCTCATGTACTGATTACATGAAATATTCATTAAACCAAACAATCAAAGATGGAACTATTCGAAAATATCATCAAGTAAATTAGGAATTGAACAAATGTAGACGTTGATTAAGTGATAATCTAGTCGTTCAAATTTTCACTGTGTTTTCCATATGATTCAATATTTCATCAAATTCTATTCATAATTACAATCTGTAAAATTGCGCGAAAAATGATTCCTGATGTGAAAGAACGCAAATCGATTTTCAGGCGCTTAGTATAATGTGATCCTACAATAATTACTATTGGTATTAAGAACCAAATGAATCATCAACTCATAAACAAATAAGATTTCATAAATTTGAATTAAGAACGCACATTATTCAGTTTTTTTTTATCCTTGGAGAAACCCCACTGTTGATAATTTGTGAATACCATACACTTGGAACGAAAGACATGACCATCGGCTATAGAAACTTGTTTAAAATAAATACACTTAAAAATATTTGCATGAATACTTTGTCAAACCGGTTTCACATGGTTTCCGATCACGAATGGAACTATGAAGAGATTTTTAAGAGACTACTGGCTGTAGGTGGTATGTTGTCAACATCACATAGTACAACAGCGGTTGGCAACCTTGTAAATACTGCGGACCAGTTAATTCCCAACGTAAAATCTCACAGACCATTTACGTAATTTTTAGAGGTCGAATTATTTAATTATTCACGATCATTAATATGCTATACATACATATGAATATATTTCTTAATATATTGAAAGTTATAATAACATTTATTTGACGGTAACTCAAGAAGGATGAATCTTGGAAATCATTTTACACGAATTTTTTCTTTTTTCAATCCGTTCAGCATTTCGCGAGATATTTGAGTGGTACTAGTGGTCTAAAACACCCGGTTTATATATGTATATATATATATATATATATATATATATATATATATATATATATATATATATATATATATATATATATATATATATATATATATATATATATATATGTATATATATATATATATGTGTATATATATATATATATATATATATATATATATATATATATATATATATATATATATATATAAACCAGATGTTTCAGACCACTAGTACCACTCAAATATCTCGCGAAATGCTGAACGGATTGAAAAAAGAAAAAATACGTGTAAAATGATTTCTAAGATTCTATTGAAAAGTAGCAAATTCAAGTCTACACTCTCACCCTCTGAGGGTGAGGAGGGTGCAACTTTCAAATTTTGAATGGCAACCCCTATTTTTAAATGCAGATTTGGATTCTCGACTAAAGAATATGGAGTTTTTATATGAAAAAATTAATTTTCGTATATATTACCATATTTTTACTTTCTTCAAATGGAATATCCTGTATATTATTGCACTAATGAATAGAAAAAAAATTTTGCTGTGAGAAAGTTGCAGGGTTCATACCTGCTAAACTTGATAGTTTTTGAGATATCAACGAAAATATCTAAATGCTGTTTTCAAAATCAAGTGTGCCTTTGGAACAAAATTTGTTGACAGTTGAGTTATTTTGTATTGTATTTGCGCTACAAAAAATTGTGTTGCGTACATACCATTATTATTTGGTGTTAATAATGGCAGATTATTCAATCAATGAGAAGTTAGATATGATAAAATGTTTTTATCTATCAAATAATAATTCGAGACAAGCTCTGCAATTATACAGACAACAGTATCCGGAACGCTTTTATCCAAACCATTCGTATTTATTTAAATTAGAGAGGAAGCTGCGGAGCACTGGGTCAGTTTCAAGAAATTACAAAACACGTGAGATGGTAGATGAAAATTTAGAAGTTGATGTATTGGCATATTTCAATGTATACCCTAAAAATTCAATAAGAGAAGCTGCATTGGAAATAAATACCACACATACAAAGGTTCTTAAGATTCTGAAAAAGCATAAGTACAAAGCCTATAGAATCTACAAAATTTATAATCTTCATCCTGGCGATGATGTGAGAAGATTAAAATTTGTAATTACTTAATACTGGAAAATATTGCAGAGCCTAATTTTTTAGATACAATTTTATGGTCAGATGGAACAAATTTCTCTAACAATGGAATACTAAATAGACATAATTCACATTATTGGCAATCAGTAGAAACGAATCCACGTCAAACATTTATTTCAAATTTTCAAATACGCCTTCAATTAACGTATGGTGCGGTATGATAATCAACACTATTTTGGGTCCATATTTTTATGAGGGCATTTTGACATCACAGAGATACTTAAGTTCTCTGCAAAATGAATTTCAAGATTATCTGGATGATATACCATTGGCAGTTAGACGCAGAATGATATTCCAGCAAGATGGTGCACCTCCGCATAATTCATCGGATGTAACTGCGTATTTGAGTCAACAATTTCCAAATTCCTGGATTGGCAACTGAGGCCCTACATCGTGGCCCGCAAGATCTCTGGATCTATCGCCTTTAGATTTTTTTCTATGGGGAGCTATAAAAAACAAAACTCATCTAATGTTCGTTGCTACACTTGAAGAACTGAAAAACCGAATAAGACAAGCTGTTGTTGAATTGAATACAGTTAATATAAAACAAAATTTATTGAAAAGACTTTATTTATGTGTCCGAGAAAACGGTGGAAATTTTGAACATTTTGGGTAGTTCGATAACATTTATTCCGCATTTCTTTATGTATTACTATGATGATTAAATTGTTTATTTTGTCCATTGTTTTAAATAGTAATTGAACTATGCATTTCGTTCATGATGATGTGCAAATGTCTGAGCGCGCAAAAATATTTAAATTTAAAAAATATAAACGTTGTGTAATTCCCCGCGTAATTAACAGTAATATTATTGACACAAAAATATCAATGATGTGTATACAACACAATTTTTCTTAACGCAAATACAACACAAAATAACTCAACTGTCAAAAAATTTAGTTCTAAACGCACACTCGATTTTGTGAAGCAACATTTAGATATTTTCGTTAATATCTCAAAAACTATCAAGTTTAGCAGGTAGGAACCCTTGAACTTTTTCAAAGCAAGAATTATTTTCTATTCATTAGTGCAATAATATGCAGGGGATCTCATTTGCAGAAAGTACAAATATGGCAATATCTACGAGAATATTTTTTCCACCAAATTCACACAGGTTTAGTTAGCTTATTAAAAGTACAAAAATTTTTATTTGAACAATAACTTCCAAGAAAAAAGGTGTTTCCAGTTTCGCATTCCACCCTGTATATATATATATATATATATATATATATATATATATATATATATATATATATATATATATATATATACATATATATATATATATATATGTATATATATACATATACCCACACAGGTGTTCATTTTAAGTTGTACAACATTGACATCTCGAGAAGTATAAGAGATACAGAGTTGATGAAATTGGCAAATAATTTTCATATCAAAACACTATTCTGATAAACTGATTTTGAAATGTATCATATATTTTTTATTACGTCAATGTCAATCATATTAATTACTATAATATATTGTTCAGAATTCTAAGGATAATTATGAATGAATGATCTCAGTGTATTGTCCAAATATTCAGATAATAGATAGGTTGATGCAATCGACCATTGATCTAAGATAGACTTCCTGCTTATGGATTTAATATAAATCATTTAATCCAGGCACATGTAGATCGCTAGGAGTCAAGTATTCAATAAAATCCATATCCGAAATAGATAGAAAATTGGTGAGGGCTTTTTTAATAAAAAAAAAAACATAAAATTCTTGATCACACTGTTCTCTAATTTTGATTGAGTTACCGGTTTCGATCACTGGTTGATCATCTTCAGACTACCAGAGAGACTACAATGAGAGGAAATAAAACGTAAAACAAACAAACATACAAGCAGGTAGAAACTTTGACAAATAAAAAAGTACAAAATGGTAGCTTACACAATACAATTACAGGAGCTTCACAATAGAAAACGGCGTCAAGTAGCCCGCTAGTGTCATGTTAGTGAAGAAATGTAAAACAGCGGTAATAAATCACTAAAAAAAAATATAAAATGATATGAAAAGATATATCCAATCTGTTCAACAAGATCCAAACTATAACTGAAAAAAAAATATATACATATATATATATATATATATATATATATATATATATATATATATATATATATATATATATATATATATATATATATATATATATATATATATATATGTATATATATACATATACCCACACAGGTGTTCATTTTAAGTTGTACAACATTGCCATCTCGAGAAGTATAAGAGATACAGAGTTGATGAAATTGGCAAATAATTTTCATATCAAAACACTATTCTGATAAACTGATTTTGAAATGTATCATATATTTTTTATTACGTCAATGTCAATCATATTTCTCTTATTTCAACGATACATATGAATACTTTTTTCTACAGTTACTATAGAATGATACCCATTCAAAACGTTGTAGCGTGCGGAATAGGGGTCATTCCGCACGCTCAGAAGTTACTGGGAGAGCCGCGTGGCGTCGCAAAAAAATGTTTCATTGTTGTCATAATTTTATTCCTTTTTGATTTTCTCATCATTTCTTTCCAAAAAAGTATCAATATGAGTAATTTTATCAACGTTTGATGAATTGAAATAAGATGAATGAAGCAAGTTCTCTCTCAGAAAACGGCATATTTTGGTTATAAATATTCCTGCGAGCACCTTTGACTGAAAAAAATAACATCCGTCACTCGTGCAAATCGATCTTTCCATTGCTCATGTGAATTCCACCACTCGACTTCGTCTCGTGGCTGAATTATTCGCGTACGCATGGAATGATCTCTATTCCGCACTTGTATCGGAATATACTATTATTGAACAATTTTTTAGATAAAAATGAAGAATTTCATAAGTATTATTTTTATTTACATATGAGAAATATTCCATACATTTTTGTAGGTTCAAATTGAGAATATGAGTATTCATAGCTCAGTACAAATATGCTGTCTCTATTATCTGGAGGTCGAGGGCTCAAGCTCCACTGACGGACAAACAGTCAGTATGATTTTCACTGGAATATAATATACTCTGTGGCGTACAAAAATTGAGAGTGCCCGTAAACTTGACGACTGGTCACTGCAATTTACGACTGAAGAAATATCAATCAATCTACCGAGTGCACTATAAGTGTCTGTCTCAACCATAGCGGGTAAAAGGCGTGACTGACATTCATTGATTTGTTTTTCAAACTAAGAATGAATGTTTTTATTCTGAATTCCGTACATTTATTTACCTTTTATGTTTCGACATTTTCACCAAGGATTTTCAGCAGAAAAGCCATGATACAAAAATAAACAAGGCAAGTATATCTAGATAAATAAAATACATACTTTAGACTAGATATGAAGACGTGGGTTCCACTTTTAGTACAGAACAGTGCGTGATACGCCTGTAGAAATGGGATATCGTCCTTGTGTATTACATTAGATTATTATTTTTTAAATTTCCACAATGATAATTGTTAAGACTCATACCTTTGATTTCTCTGTTTGGGGCTATTTCAGGTGATTTCTTTTAGACCATGAGTAAATGTGAATTTTGTTCTAAATGTGGAACCCAGGTTTCCACAACTAGTCTCTGTATATTTTTTATAATTATCCAGATATTTAAAGAAACTGGGGTTTCAACGAAACAAGAAAAAGAAACACAAGAAATATGGGAACGGAAGTTACTAAGACGAATATATGAAGGTGTGGGAGAAGAAAACCTGTGGAGAAGGAGGACAGACCAAGAAATAGAGGAGATATATGCGGAATCAAATATTACAACGCGAATAAAAATGCAAAGGATAAGATGGCTGGGACACGTTGAATGGTTAGCGGAAGAAAGGCTACCAAGGAGAATTATAAATCAAGAACAAGATGGGAAGCAGAAGAGAGGCAGACTGAAAAAGAGATGGCTGGACGAAGTCGAAAAGGTTCTGGAAAAATTAGGAATTAAAAAATGGAAAACTAAGGCAAAAGACAGAAAGCAGTGGAAAGATGTTGTGCAACAAGCCCAGGGCCTTCAAGGCCTGTCGAGCTGAAATGTATATATATATATATATATATATATATATATATATATATATATATATATATATATATATATATATATATATCCAGATACTTAGCTCATTTATTTTTGTATCATTGTTTTTACTTACTTGTTTTTTTATATGGAAATAAAAAAAAACGTACAGAATTTGAATCAGAGAAATCACTCTTTCATGATTTAATCCTGAAAATTTGAATAGATCATTGGAAATATTATATGGTGCGCAAATAATAAAAAAGATCAAGGTTACCGGAAGAACATCAATGATAAAAGTGAGTAGATCACATGATCGAACATTTATAAAACGGTGTAGAGACTATCTAATTGCACCAAACTCGTTTCTGATATTAAAACATTACGTGCTCAACATATTTAAGTCCATAAACCTGCTGACCAATTTGATATAATTTTATCAGACCTCCATCAATTTGTTAGCAATACGTTGGACGATAAGCACTGTCCTGCATTATAAAATAACATCATAACTAGTATTATAAATGCGAGTGTAAGTTTGTCTGTTACGCTTTCACGCGTAAACTATTCAACCGATTATCAGAAGTTTTGAACACATATTTCCAAGAATATACTAAGGATCTAGATCACTTTTTATGAAAAAAAATTGAAAAACTGTTTCTGAAGAGTAAAAAAATTGATGTTGACATATATAATCGGTGAACGCCCGGCGCAGAGTTTGAGCAATTTGAATAGAATTCAACGCCAACAGACATTCAACAAATTTATAAATGTGAAAGTCACTCTATCTGAATATGTTTCCTTTTGACGTTCAATCCACTGAAGCGATTCCGTTGAAATTTGGCATGGAGATAGTTTGAGACCCTGGAAAGGACATGAAATAGTTTAAATCTTGATGATGACAAGTCAATCATTTCTTAAGTAAGAGATGGTGGCTGCGCGGTGAAGTGGGAGGAGTGTAGATCACTAGCTACGCTTATCCGAACGGACAAACAGCGACAGACAAAATATCAAAAACAACGACACGTGAGGACACAAAGTTGTCAAACGTATGCGTATGTACTTTATTAATTTCAAGTGTAATTTGAGTTGTTTTTCAAGTAAGTATACGTTATTAAACTTTATTAATAAATAGTTCATTGATTCTTGAGATAGATATTATATAGTTCACTTAGCTATTTTGATCATTTGTTGGGTACTTACACACGAGTAGTGTTCATATATGATTTCACTAGAACGTTAGGTACCTTTACCTACTTCTTATTTATGCTGCCGATATGCTTCGCAAGCGTAAATCTAGTGTAGCGCGTAGCTCCAGCTCCAGCAGAGATCGAGCTAAGAAAGTAGTTGGAATAAAAAAAAAAAAGGATTAGGCTCGAATTCAACAGATTTAAGATGCCGAGCGTCACGCAGCTCAAAGGGCTGCCGAGACCTTAGGAAATACTCAAGTCGCTGCCGTGCGAGCGAGACAAGTTTGGACAATGGTGGGCTGCCGTGCGAGCGAAGCGAGCTCGACCAACGTCAAGATGTTATTTTTTTTCATAGCTTTGAAAAAGTACATTTATATACGGGCGAAGCCGAAAGTAACTGCTAGTTATTTATAAAACTGAAAAACATGAGAATTTGTTGATTGCTTTAGAAAAAAAAAAAAAATTTATAGCTCAATAATGAACAACATCCCATCCAAAATACTTCCACATATGATGATAATAAACTGGTGATCAATCGCAGTACTATCCTCCATTTGGATTTTGCTGTTTCCGTTTTGTCCGAAGGTCCTCACTTTGTTGCTGCTACTCTCCCTGTCCCAGTTGAAGAGATTGAGATTATTACTGTGGTTGAAACAGCTGCCAATAAACTGTCAGGAAATTGAGCTTCTGATGTCAGACTTGAAACAGTCAGAATTTCAAGAAATGCAAATTCATCTAAGCCAAATTTAACTAAAAATGTGTTCAAAGCATCAAGGCCTGTTTACACAGTCTTTGATTTATCCTAAGCGTAGCTCAATCACCCTGATTACAATTTCTGCAACAATCGATATCCAGGCAATTAAAATATGCTTACGATAAATCGAAGACCAGGCAACCAGACCTAAGAGATCTACGTCGTAATGAAGAGCGTGTACAAAGGAAAAGCTATTCTCGTTCTTAATAGAAAAGATTATATTAGCCAGACTGAAAACTTGCTTCATAATGCAGCATAATGATAAAGTCAGCAGGAATCTCTTTAGCTTTGTCAAGTATCAAACAGATTCTTTTTAAAGACTTCTTGATCTCTAAGTTTTCCAGGAAATCAAGAATCTTGCCATTTTTGCGTATGTGTAAAATTTCAAAGTTTTTGGTAATATCAAAATCGTGTCCGCTTTCAATTATATGATCAGCAAAACTTAATTGGTTGTTTTCGAAATCTTTATGAGAAACTTCGAAGCCAGAGTTTTTCAGGAAATCACTGAGTTTGTGCTCCACATCAAGTTCTGGTATCGTTACGTTGACGATACTTTGGTCCTGTGGGAAGGTTTCATGAAGCTTTTGTATAGTTCCCATACTAAACTCAACGCGCTACACAGAAACATGGAATTCAGCATCGAAATTGAATGCAACAACTCGTTAAATTTCCTCGACCGACAGATCACAAGAAGTAGCAATTTTACCTATAAAATTTTTAGGAAACTTTCTCACACAGTTGATTCTATTCATAACAACTTCAACCACTGCTTGCAGCACGAAATAGCAGTCTTCAATTCCCACATTCACAGAGTGCTCTCTTACGGCTTGGACTCTGTCAACATTGATCTGGAGACAAAGACTCTTAAACAGATCGCCTTATCCAATAATTTCAACCCTAATATAATTGATAGAATGATAACAAAGAGAAAATATTAACTTCAACTGAAAGAAGCTTATAACAGCTCTTTACACATCGAAAAAAACAATTTGAGATTTAGTCTATCTTCTTATTGGTAATATTAGCTACAAAGTTAGGAATTTGTTCGCTAGATACAGTGTTGACATTGCTTTCAAGCCTTTGACATGTTTGAAAAAAAGAGATCTGTCAAAAAGTGGACAAACCTGCATTAGTGGCGCAATCTGGCGTCTATAAGTTGAAATGCGACACGTGTGAATGTTTTTACATTGGCAAGACTGGTCGGAAATTTACAACGAGATTCAAAGAACATGCGCGCGCAGTAAAATTTCAAAACAGCCAATCAAATTTTCCTGATCACTTAATTGAAAGCGGACACGATTTTGATACTACCAAAAACTTTGAAATTTTACACATACGCAAAAACGGCAAGATTCTTGATTTCCTGGAAAACTTCGAGATCAAGAAGTCATTAAAAAACCATGCCGATTTTAGTTTGGATGACCAAACGAACCTTAGACACACCCCACATTTGAATCTTTTAATTCAATTCGCGGTTCACGTAACTAGTTCTTACGAGATTTTTTGTAAAGATTTCGAGTTTTTTCAGTTTTTTTTTTCAGTTATAGTTTGGATCTTGTTGAACAGATTGGATATATCTTTTCATATCATTTTATATTTTTTTTTAGTGATTTATTACCGCTGTTTTACATTTCTTCACTAACATGACACTAGCGGGCTACTTGACGCCGTTTTCTATTGTGAAGCTCCTGTAATTGTATTGTGTAAGCTACCATTTTGTACTTTTTTATTTGTCAAAGTTTCTACCTGCTTGTATGTTTGTTTGTTTTACGTTTTATTTCCTCTCATTGTAGTCTCTCTGGTAGTCTGAAGATGATCAACCAGTGATCGAAACCGGTAACTCAATCAAAATTAGAGAACAGTGTGATCAAGAATTTTATGTTTTTTTTTTTATTAAAAAAGCCCTCACCAATTTTCTATCTATTTCGGATATGGATTTTATTGAATACTTGACTCCTAGCGATCTACATGTGCCTGGATTAAATGATTTATATTAAATCCATAAGCAGGAAGTCTATCTTAGATCAATGGTCGATTGCATCAACCTATCTATTATCTGAATATTTGGACAATACACTGAGATCATTCATTCATAATTATCCTTAGAATTCTGAACAATATATTATAGTAATTAAGGTATCAAGGGTGTTAAAAGGACAATCATGCCTGAGGTCAACAAAATTTTGAATGTATAATGGAGATAGCCAAAATGAACCAATTATATAAGAATAATGAGGCAAAAACATCCCAGTTAGACTATTTTAGTGAATGAATAATGTAGGTGTAAGTGTATAAACATTCCAATTTTTTGGCAGTTCTGCAAGATGGACAATTATATGCTTACATAAAGATAAATAGCATCCGTATTGAACAAAACATAATCAACATTGATTCCTGGAAAAGGAAAGAAGAGCTATTGGCTAAAATTTTCCGAAAAAAGAATATATACACTTATGTAAATGATGACGAGTTTTTAATAGAATGAATTGATAGGTGTAGTAAAATGTATATAAGTATATATGACGAGTATTCAATATAATTAATTATGTTAGTTGTAAAAAAGTGTATATATTCATAAATATGTTATATTTTTCTACCTTTTTAGTATTTATCAGTCGTTATTTGTTTATGATAAAATAGAACGAATTGTTATTGAAGTTCATTTATTACATTGACTCAAAATTTTTGACATTTAGAGATGGAACCTTTATTGGAGATTGAAAGATTGAGGTAATGAATTTGGCTCAAACGATATATAGAGATTAGGAGAAAAATGCTCAAATGGCCTATAGGATTAGGAAAAAAACTGACCACCGTGCTTAAGGTTGTTAAGAAGAAAATCAATGTATATAAGAATTCATTTAAATTTTTACAGTATATTATTTGTTTGGTGAAGAATATTCTGGCAAAGTTTGAACTCAATCTTGTTTCTAGTTATCGAGATAAAAAATGTCAAAGTTACTGTTCGGTGACATGCTATTACATTGCGTTAATGCACGCGACGTGTTTCACATTGATTTATACGTCATTATTCCGACTATCTGAGATGACAACATTACAATAAATCGTCAAAATATGTACGAAAGTCTTATAAACATGTGTACCAAGTTTCAAAGAAGTTTTGCTCATAGTTTCAGAGAAAATTAAGTTATTACTCAAAAAAATTGTACAAAAGCTACTAGAATTTAGCAAGTTATCATACGCTTGGCAACGTCGCCGCATGAGATGAAATGGGAAGAGTGTGTGTGATTAGAATAAACAAGATTTTTTATCATTTCCCTGACTTGACGGTACACTGATTGAGTAACCCATTTATTCTTCCACCGATATTATTTTCTTGATGTAGATTTATCATCAATAAGTTTGTTTGGTTATGAAACGCAGTACTACTATTAAACGTCAGATGTCAGAAATACTTCCGAAAGTATACAGCGTTGCGCACTATACATATTATATTGTAGCTTTGTTAAAATATGGAAAAAGAATAGTTCAACGGATTGAAGCTCTTTAAAATAATAGAATAAGAAACCAAATTATTCAAAATCATGTATTTTGAACCGAATACAAACATTTCTATTAGTTTTAATATTTGAAATTTTGTTTATTTAAAGTTGGCAATGAATGTTTATCCTATGTATTAAGCATAGAGCAGGGTTCCCACTATAGCTTGACCCACTCCTCTTCTTAACAACCTCAAATGGTATATCCCCCTCTGGCCCGAGGTATGTACGTTGACCGTAGGCATTATTGTGTATCAAATTCCCGTGGTGCCTTCAATGTTTAATGTCCGACTTTTGTTGTACTTCAATCAAAATTTGGAGGAAAGAATGTATATTATTAATGACTCAATACACAAATGAATAACTTTTATTATTGCATCATCAAAATTTATATCGAAAATTAGATTGATATCAGTATTATATAAAACAAAGTCTGGTCACTTACACTCTTCATAAATCAAGAACGGCTTGACCGATTTCCATGATCTTTGATTTTCTGGAATTGTCTCCGTCCAGAATAGCAGAATAAGTATTAAAAAATCGAGAGGAAAAATATCATTATCACATTCATTTTGTATAAAACAGATTTTTTGATGATATCATGAAAATTTATTTATCTTATTCGGCTTCTAAGATCTTCCCTAGGGTGAAACAAACAAAAGCAGCCGATAGGACCTGAAAATGAGTTTGGAAATTTCAGGTCCCATCGGCTGCTTTTTTTCGCCATGCGAGCGAAACGACCTCGGTCAAAAATAGGTCGCCATGCAACGGTAAGCTGCAGCGCCAGCGAAGCAAGCTTGATCAACGGTAAACCACCGTACGAGCAAATTGAGCTCGGTCAACAGTAGACCGATGTGCGAGCAAAACGAGCTTAGATGACTGTAAGCTGCCGTGTGAGCGAAGCG
This sequence comes from Dromius quadrimaculatus, assembly GCA_963989225.1. Taxonomy (NCBI): domain Eukaryota; kingdom Metazoa; phylum Arthropoda; class Insecta; order Coleoptera; family Carabidae; genus Dromius; species Dromius quadrimaculatus. Next base: position 31,034,077 of record OZ022325.1, read on the forward strand.
AGCTTGGTCAATGCCAAGCTGCTTAGCAAGCGAAAAGAGCTCAGTTAACGGCAAGCTGTCGTGCGAGTGAAACGAGCTTGGTTGACTATAAGCTACCGTGCGAGCGAAGTGAGCTCGATCAACTATAGAACGTCGTGCGAGCGAAACGAGATTAGTTAACGGTAAGATGCTGTGCGAGCGAAACGTGCTCGGTCAATGTTAAGACGCCGTGCGAGCGTTTCTCAGGTAAAGGCAAGCAGCCGTGCGAACGAAGCGACGTCGTTTAACAGTAAACCGCCATATGAACGAAGCGACGTCGCTCAACATATGAACGAAGCGAGTTTGGTAGACTTTGATTATTCCCAGCACATGCATATTTATTCCATTGTTACATTTTGGTAAGATTCATATTCAAATAGACAAGTTATGTCCAATATAATAATCACTTCTATATAATCACTTGGATTAGCATGTCATGTGAGATTCATATATTTAATGTATAATCTTTGAGAACTCAACAAAAACGAAGTAATATAAACTCAAAAAACATTCAGTGAAACTGCAAAGTCTCGATCAAATACAAAAATCTCCTATTTTGATTGATTTCCCAAAAAAGAAGATTTTTTCACAGTTTGACATGTCCTCATCATTTCCGGGTTATAAGGTCCTGATATAAAAGGTAGGCTCTGGTACCTTGCAATCTGAATTTATCAATCCTGTGGCGTTACAAAGTACGCCGGATTAGCTATAGTTATGTATAAAAAACAACCATCTGCCACGACGGATGGTGCAAGAATTCTGGCCTCATCCGCCATGGCGGATGGTTCTTATTTTTGTTGCACTCACACAATGTGTATTGTAATTATAATATCAATTTGATTCTGCATAAAGCTCATCCCTCTCGCTGTAATGTACTACATATTTTAAGTTAAGCTGAAGATGGATGGAATTGTACATCCTAAACGTCCGTTAACATTCTCTAAAAGAAGTATGATATACAGTTTTTGGACTACAACACCTAGAGTTTTTCTTACTGAATCTATTCCTGGATCCTCCCAACTGCTTTAAAACACTTGAGAATTCATTATTTTATATTGAAATAATATAGCTTCATATTTTTCCACATAAAATATGAGATCTGTGCATGTGAATTTCCATTATATATGATATATTGAAGAATTCAGTTTGACTTACGAATTTTATGTTTTGTCTTCAAATATTTTAGCTTTCAGACTATAAATTTTTACTCCGTGAACGATAAAGATAGAACTTTTACTCAATTATTATCACAGTTTCATTTTTTCTACTAGCACCACAGAATATCCTACCAGAAGCGACAGTCAGACAAAGAAGCGCAGTTGAAGAGAGAGATAGGTAGGTGAAGCCAATTTAAATACCCTATCGGCTATCGGCTACCGTCGGAAGATTCCGTGAAGGTTCGCCGAAGACACGTGCTAGATGCCTGCCTAGACGCAAGCGCATGTTGTTTACTTTTAACTCTGTATCAGATGACTCGAAAAGTTTTATTTGCTTTAAATCATATAATTTGGAAAAATCTATATTTGGCAATCTGAAAACAAGTCATGAAAATACTTATAACTATGTCTATTATTTAGAAAATATTTTTTATCAAAATATCGAGAAATTAATTAGGTACTAAGAATGGTGTTGGAAATAATAATATAATAATAACATATGTTATGTACATGTTTAGCAAAATTGATTACACCAAGAGTGTAAATTTCATCTTTGTTTGTCAAAAAATCAAGTAATTAATCCATGAATACCTTTTTTAATTTTCAGAACTTCGGAAAATTTTTATTTTTCACATGAATAGCCATGAGGCTAGATACATCGCACTTTTTCCAAATAATGATAAGCGAAATTGAAATTTCTCATTTTGACATATTTAAATTACGAAAGTGTCAAAAAAATCTAATGTTAGAAGTTTTATTTATATATGTTTTGCTATTTATCAATTTTCGTTTATTTATATCCCTATCACTCGAAATGTACAGCATTTTTCACTAAAAATATGTTTAAAAAAACAAATTTTTATATTAAAATAACATTTGAACGTTACATATGCTGAATTTTACTTGACTATTATTTCAAATTTCCCTCCCAAGCCGGTAGCCATGACGTCCAAGGTCACCAGTCCTGAAACCAGAACATCAAAGATGCCGCGCCTCAGTGGCGCTTCTGGTAGGATATTCTGTGCTAGCACATTGTAATTTTTAAAGTTTATAATACCAGTTTTTTGCATATTAACTTGAAATTTGAGTATTCAAACAATGATTACTGTGAATCGATTGTCAAAACAACGATATTATGGCTTAAAAGAGTAATAATTAATAATCATAACACTGCTTATTGGACGTCAATCTTTATTTATAGTATAATTAATTTTCTTTTTGGTCAGCAGTGCACAGAGACATCTATAATATAAAAAGTTTCATTCCAAAAGAGCTTATAAATCTTATATATTTCAGTAATTTTATCTGCAATAAGTACGATTCCGATAGGAATTTTCTATATAACCACAGGAGTAGTGCTAGTATTCATTTGTTTGAATGAATTCTCAAATGACTTTTTCAGGAATACGTATTTTTCATGTCAACTTCTATACGCTAGGAACTTCGCATCAAACATAAATATAGCTATGTGTAGACAATATTGTTACAAATATCAGCTCTTTATTGTTTAAGTCAGAAGTAATACATACCGCCATCTCGGATCATTCTGGACAAATATTCACTTTATATAATTGCAAACCATGTACTACGAACGCTGTTACAGTTCAAAAAAGGTTGTTCAACAATTCAAATCATACGTATTTTGCACATTTAATGATGGAAGAAAAATGGGCTGATTTATATAATATTGAAGACTTTAATGACAAATTTCAACATTTTACTGCTACTTTCGACTTTTATTTCAATTTGGCATTTCCCATCACTAGAACCATTAATACTACTAAACCGAAAACCAAGAATTGCTGGATCAACAAAGATATTATTGAACTTGGCAAGAAAGTCAAGGAGTTGAAATATCTGTCAAATCAATTTGCTGATAATGCAGAGATTAGAAACTGCTATATTAGTTGTAAGAAGGAGTATAATAAGTTAATTAGTTATGCAAAATTGCAACATAATAATGCTATTATTTCCAAAGCTACCAATGAATCACGGTCAGTATGGAAGGTTATAAACAGTAATCTCAGTACTGCTAATAACACCCAGCAAAATTGGGAATTAGTTGTTGACGGTGAGTCAATAACAACCTTAAATGAGATATGTAATGATTATTTTGTTCATGTTGCTGACAATCTGTTGTCTGAAAATACAACAAAACTTCATACTAATAAAAATATCGATAATATATCAATCAGATAATCATTGTTTCTAGAACCAGTAACTGAATTTGATGTCCTTAACATCATGAATAATCTAAAATTATCCTTCTCCACTGGTTACGATGGAATCAGTTCTGCTATTCTTAAAAAAGTATCAGAGTTTATAGTGTCACCCTTAACTTTTCTTATCAACGAATCATTTGCAACTGGTGCTTTTCCAGTAGATTTGAAAATGGCAAAAACAATTCCTAACCACAAAAAAGGTTTAAAAACATGTTCAGATAATTATACACCAATTTCAGTATTATCGATCTTCTCAAAAATTCTTGAAACAGTTATGGCAAAGAAACTCTTGCATTGGTTGACTGAACATAATATCTTGAAAAATGAGCAATATGGTTTCAAACCCGGCAAATCAACTACGTCCGCACTAAGTGATTTAATTCAGTATATATACAATAACTTGGAAAAGGATAACAGTAAACTTGCTGTCTTTTTAGACCTCTGTAAGGCATTCGATTGTATAAATCATGAAATTATTAATCAAAAGCTCGAGGCCTATGGTATAAGAGGTGATGCTGCAAGCTGGATTACATCCTATTTATCCAATAGACATCAATTTACTCAAATAAATGGTGTAAAATCTGAAGTAATACCAGTTTTGCGTGGAGTTTGCCAAAGGTCTGTCCTTGGTCCGTTACTCTTTATTGCTTATGTTAATGATATCCCTGATTTTTTTAACTATGGTCAAACATTAATGTATGCTGATGATACCTCTATATGCTTTTCGAATGAATCCCTATCACATACAATCAATCTTGTCAATGACTCTCTAAATTCATTATTTGAATGGTATTCTAACCATGACCTTATTTGTAATCTAAGTAAATCAGCATTACTCAATATTTGTACCAAAAGGAAAATATTGAAAGAAAGTTTTTTCTTTAAAATGAATGATAAATCTATTCCAAATGTTACAAATACAAAAGTATGTGGATTGTTCATCGACATCAATTTCGATTTTCCCGAACACTATGATTAGGTTTGTAAGAAATTATCAAGTCTTTGCTTTGCAGTGAAAAGAATACGTTTTTCTGTTGACTGGAATACTGTACGTACTTTTTATCATGCACAAATAAATTCTATTCTTTCATATGCTATAATATTTTGGGGCAATTCTAATAATTCTGATAAAGTTTTCAAAATGCAGAAGCGCATTCTTCGATTTATGGCTAATGTTAGCAATATTGTGTCCTGCAGAGAGTTATTTTCAAATTACAAAATACTATCACTTCCTTGTTTGTATGTATACCAGATATGTACTTATGTATATAAGAATGTTCAAGATTTTGTGGAGCATAATTCCAATCATAACTATACAACAAGGAACAATCTTGATTTCCAGCAACCTAATCATAGATTATCTCTTTTTGAAAAATATGTAGCTTATACTGGTACTCTGTTATATAACAAATTGCCCAAGGGGATTAGAATCTCGGAAACACTTACTATTTTCAAATCCAAACTATTTCTGTATTTACCAAGTAAGGGTTACTATTCTGTTAATGAATATTTGTGTGGTTGATTTTGTACCTAATTTCTTTTGACCATCTCCATATCATTTTCTGTGATCTCTGGGTGAAATAAATATCATCATAATAATTATTATTATTATTATAAATAATATTTTCATAGGTACTAAACGCGCTAAAATGGTCTATCGAGAACTTGATTGACCTGAAAAAGCACAAAACATTTCCCACTAATCTACATGGATTATAACTGTTTATTTATTAAAGTTTTTTTAGTCCTTGGAATGGAGTTTCCCAAAAACTTTATTCAATTGAAAAATCAAATTACTGATGCACTCATAATGTGGATTTTTATTGCTTTATCCTAAGGTTGCACAGTCTTGGGTTTAACCTGAACCGTAGCTTAATTACCCAGGCTATGATTGTTGGAACAATTATTGTTGCCAAGATAATTAAGCTACGCTTAGGATAAACCAAAGACTGTGCAACCAAGCCCAAGAACAAAACATTTAAATCTATATTCTTAATTTTAAAAGATTCATAAAAATTAATAAAATTATAGTGGCCGTTAGATCCTTAGCCAGTATTTTTTTCCAGAGAAGGAAGGAGCTCAAAATTCTAAGAAACTGGGATAATGAGTTTTATTATAATTTTTCCCATCAGATCAGTATCTTTTTAAAGCGTGATTCAGATAATTTGAGATTTTTCCAACTGTGTCAGTGTATTATTTTTGATTTTCTGCAAATGAATGAATGAACTTAAATAAATAGCAATAAATTACGTGATTCAATAAAATTCCAGATTTTCAATAAACTTTCCAACATTTAGAAACATTAAAGGTGAATAAAACACAAAAATAACCTTTTCAGGCGATCACAACAATAAAAAATTATCTATAGCCTCTTTTGCGGCCGTGAAGCTTTAATTTTGGAACACATCTGTCAAATATTTATTTTTGGGACTGATCTGCCAAATATCACTTCTTTTGGACTGATCTGTTGAAAACTACTTCATAATCACTCATACCTACCTATATCTATGCTTGATGAACTCTTTGAGAAACAGTTTTCGCCGAAATACGTATTACCTACATTTTTCCGTCCACCTCTATAGTTCGTAAAATTCAAGAAATTGAATATCACTTTGATAGAAGACAATAAAATCTTGAGATTGAGATTTACAATTGCAATGTTTTAGAAATAAATAAATAAAATGTAATTTTGAATAATTTCGTGATGATCGCCTAGGAAACGTTGTGTGCATCTCGGCCTATCTACAGTTCTTTTTTGATTTCACCTGAATTGCAGCCTCAGCAACGCTTTGGCCGCAAACAACAGATTCGACCAAAAATGATAACTATCCCGGCCTTGATACACAAATAACTATTTCTTCACAATTTAATATATCGACTAATATACATTTCGATAGCAATGCTATCATTATCAGGGTACTCTAATGATGATAGCATTGCTTTCGAAATATACATTAGTTGATAAATAAAAAAATGAAGAAAAGATAATTTTTGTGTTTATTGTGTTATATATTCACGAAGCTCTTCCCAACAATTTTAACATAAAATCAGAATTCATTAGAATTTTGGAGTGGAGGGCTTCAGCCCCTCAAGCCCCGCCTCTGGCTACATACCTGGTTGTTGTAGAATGTAATGCACACTATACGCTAATCATTGGGAATTCCTGAATCTGACGACCCTGAAGACTCCACTCAATTCTTGGAAAGAAAGAGGGGGAGAACAGAATCATTTCCAAAACCATTTATATATTTGTTGCTAGCATAGTTTGTGAAAACAATTTGTGAGAAGTACTTGTATATTTTTGTGATACTTTTGCAAATATTTTGTTGACAACAATTGATTGTTCTAAACAGGCTTGTACAATTTTTATTATTTTACTTATGAGTATAAATTATTCATGAGCTATCTGTATCACTATCATTATACATAATTCTAGACAATATATATATTTTTGAAATCTCATTTTGAAACAATATGAATACTGATAGACTGCAGCAATGCATTTAAACACAGGATCTCACAGACGGAATAATTTTATTTTGTTTTTAATTGTTTTTGAAAGCTTTGGGATACGGTTGGAATAATTTATGATAGCTTTTTATTATTTAGTCAATTGGAATAGACCAGATGAAATACTGATTTTTGGAAGAAGAAATCTGTATCCATGTTTTGTTATTGCTCACTCTTGTTTTACATCGCCATCCATCTTGGTGGCATGCAAAGATGGCTTTTAATTCATAAATTTAAATGTGAATGAATAATTTAACTTCAGTTCTGTGCGAAATTTGATTGAGTCTTTCAAAAAGAAAATTTCTTATCTATCTCCTATTATTATGATAGATTTAGTAATTTTCATAGCTGCTAGAATTGTGTATAGTTTCCATTCTAACTCCAGGGATCGTCATGAAACGATTAGACGCCCCTCATTTACGTTCACAAAGAAACCCAAAATATTACCCGTCATGAATAAAAATGAGCACACTAAGACTGGTTTCACTTGGTTTGCACAGAGTTGGACTTTTATATTTCATATATTATATGAAATCATATTGATTCTATTTTTAAAGTGAAACATATTCAAACACAATTTTTAAAATCATTTTTACAACAACATTGAATTTCAGTACTATTACATCATACATTTTCAAGGTTCAGAAATCATATCTGAATGATAATCAGCATTTTTGAATTATATATTTTCTGCTGAGAGCAAGAGCGAATCCATAATGAAGTCCTGATTGGACCCGGCATGTGATAAGATTATTTTCTTACCACGAGAAATACGTATTTGTAAACTATAATTTCCTGGCTCATCACCCTAAGCTTTCTGTATTACATCATTAGTGTCCGTCATCGTCAAGGAACACAATGTACCTGTTTTTTTTCAATCATTATATGCTCTGAAAATAGAATGGTGAAAAATATTTCTCTCAAATATCAAATATGTCCATTTGCTTATGGGAAAAATATGAACAAATGGCTTGAAATAAATTGAGGCAAAGTTTTTGAATGCCTTTGTCAGACATGGAACCAGCAATAACATAACACATACAAAAATAATAATTTATACAGCATTTATTACATTTTTTATTTTTGTCAACTTTAAAAATCAATAATGAATAAGATAAGCTACTTTTGAACACCTATATGACGTGATCTTGTTGCGTGTACATGAAAGAATGGCTTCAAGTGGCGAAAAATTTATAGACGAATTATTAAAACATGTTTTGTTACTCTCAATGAAAACGGAGGTTCGAAAAAATTCTTTAGTTTACAATAGCCTCACTTTCTTAAAAATCAATTGAAATTTTTTTCCAACAAAACTTTATTTTTTTATGTTTCAAGAATACACCACCATTTTTTTCCATATTTTCAAATTGTTATTTAATACTATAAAAAAATTATTTTATTTGCAGTCGTCTTCCTTCAGCCCGTGCGCTCATACTATAAAGGTAGCTTGGAACCCTATTTTCAACATCAAATTGAAGCTATAAATAATAGAAATAGAGATGAGAAAGTTAAACTTGTTCATAGAAAATTTTCTCCTCTTCGAGAATTTTTTTTAAGATTTCCACTATGCCTCATGGTTTCTGAGTTATTGCAGGAAAACAGAGTGATATTTTTTGTCTCCATTTTTTGTTAATAACAATTGTATTTTTCATTGACAGAAGAAATCCTGAAAATATCTTGTTCCAAATTTCATTCCGAATCGAGTGAGCTCTTGCTCACTTCTCGACTAGACTATTATAAATTTCGTGATTTTTGGACGTTCTTGAAAAAATATAAGCAATCGAAAGGTCTTTGATATTTCAATTTCTTTATGAAGAAACAGTATAAAAACTGGCGTCTGTTGTAGGGATAAAATCTTCAGAAAAATCGGCATACTGGAGTATAGGATTGGTTGATAAAAGGGTCTCACATTTCTCAAAACAGTATGCATATTCTTTGTCATTTATATCAATTTTATTATTCTTCTTCGGACAATTTGCGAGTGGTTTAGTAATATTTGAAAAATTTATTTAATTCCTTTGGTGGTTTCAGGAATCAGGAGTTTTTTAATTGCTTTTATTTTGTCAAGATTAGGTTTGATTCCGTCGGTAGTAATGATATGACCCAAATAGGCCACTTTCTCATGCAAAAATACAGGCTTGTACAATTGAATTCTCAAATTAGCTTTCCGTTAATTTTGGAACACTTTTTTTATATTTCTGTAAATGTTCTTGAAGGGATATTCTTAAGATTATTATTCATCCAAATAAATACAGCACATATTATTAATTAGATCTTTGAATGAAAAATTTATTATGTTCCAGCAAAATGCAGACAGCCTTCTTCCTTGTTGTTATTTCATCATTAGCTGTGGCGCAGCATCCAAGCCCATGCCCAGATATCTTCAAGTACACGGAAGGTGGACCGGGTCGTTGGGTAGGAGAGATGACTCTGAATTCGGAGTTTCCTTTAGATGGCGTGTGGGTTCGAGTACAAGTAGATCGGAAAGTAGAAAAACTTGAGGTAAAATTGTGTTTTAATTATTGCCTGGTATATTTTTCCGTTATTTTAGATGATATTTTTCCAATATAATAGTCAGATAGTGAATCAGAAATCCAATAATTGGTTTTTTAACTCAAAAGTTCCAGTTTCAAAGTATTAGAAGTATCGTTAATTGTTTGGAGTAATATATTGTATAGAAACCGCTTTCCACGTTGCTAGTTTCACTACAAGTTCACCTGCACATACATAGCTGTGAATGTGATGTAAGCTGCTAGTACGGTAAGCGATATACTGCGAGTTTTTTCATGAGGAAGCGAGTTTGTTCTTGCTCAATATAATTAGAGGGGTCTTTTACGCGTGATTCTTTGTGAATTTGAACGAAAATGATCTAAAAGTGGCATGTTAGGGAATAATGAAACTCAAAAGTAATTCAGAGCTTATTCAATTCAATTTATTTTCTATCGCCCATTTTTTCGTAAAAATTCTTCAGTTAATGGAACATTGTGAATTGCTACGCTCAATCCTACGCAACACTATAATATCACATACTATTCTCATAATATCAATTGATGTAGCGGTAGAATTAGTATCCAAGAATAATAGTCAGTAACTCATGAGTATGTTTTATTTTATACTAGATCAAAGATAAACCATCCAAAATAATTTAATGGGCCAAAGGAATATTACTGAGCTTCGGTGGGCCACACATATTGAGAGAAAGAAACACCTTCTATTATTTGTTTATGAACATTATTTGAAATCTATTTCATATCAACAACGATTCTTCCACGATTTTCCAAAAATGTCGAAAATGAGCTCTGAGCACATTAAAAAAACTATTGAGACTAATTTTTTCGTGAAGGGCAGTCGCTGTGATTAGTAAACACGATTCCAAAGTCAACAACGTTTGAAAAGGTCATGAGAAACCGCCATGTTGTTGTGACGTCATTCTGCACTTCTGACGCTACGCTGTAGTATCGCTTTCAATAAAGTCAGCGAAAGAAAACCTCAGTTCTAAAAAAAAAAGCCCTCAAAATAGTATTGTATTGTACCTGGGTGTGATAGCAACAGTCATCGCGAACCAAGTAGGTTGTTTATAGATGTCTCAACAGAGGAAATACGGTAAAAGAGGTTACAATAAATTCGAGGCGTGATACCGCGTGTCGTGTTTGACTTCTTACTCATCTTGTTGTGAGGACCTGAAAACTAATTTAATGTAATTATAAATTTCCAGTTCCCTATTAACAAAAATCGATATGCATAATTGGCTGTCATCGGAGGTAATACGATAACCTCAAAATAGCTTCAAGAATTCTAGTCAGGGCTTCAGACTAGAACAAAATACCTCTCATGTAGTTATCACGCTTTTAAAGTACTATGAGATTCCAAAAAACGTTGAACTATATGAACCTATCGAAATAAATGATAGGTAACGAACTTGGCATCCATTATGATACATTTTCATTCATAATTTTGTATGCATTTGAAATATTAGGTTATAGTCCAAGAGCTGGTTACATAAAAAATCTTGTTGTCGCTACATGGCTAATTCCTTTTGTAAAATGATCTTTTTGTGTAGCTAAGTTCGAATCGTCTTGTCTGCCAGCGCAAATCCGTGGCTTTTGGACATTTTGAACTTGATATTTTAATTCAAATTGGCAAGAAATTTTCCGTCAGTTTTGATGAGAACAATGCCATTCACAATATCGTTTCCTTAGTTACCAACTACTGCTGCCGTCAAACTGACATTCACAAAAGAAAAAGTATTCATATTTTAAGGAAATTGGAACGATCGAAAATAAAACATTGTGAAAATTCTCATGTGCACTTAATCTAAGAGCTGGCTACATAAAAATGCTTGTCATCGCTACATGACTGACTCCTATTATAAAATACTCCTTTTGTGTAGGGAAGTTCATATCGTCTTGTCTGCTAGCGGGATCCCGTGCCTTATAGTGAGGCTGGCCGGTGAAATAAGTGAAATAACGATATTAAATTTTCTATAAGATACATAATTATATTATAATTATGAGAATAGCTTCTATTTATTCTTGAGAAACAAGGTAAATTGTTGGCTGTTTGCTTGTGGCTGAAGTGCTCGCAGTCAGCGCGAAATTGGAATGAAATTTGTAATGAAAAAACTATCACATACATGCATACCAATTGATTCAATGTTATATTCATATATTAGAATAGCCATTTGTAAGATGGCAAACAAAAAAATCATAGTTGAAACCACGGCAGACAGATAATAAAAGTGCGCCTGTGCTAGCGCATTTATACCCGAACGCAGAACATTATTATTTTTGAATGATTCCATTCTTTTTATGTTCACCGAATGAATATGATTTACAGAAGTGACGTTTAATAAGTTTAACGTGCTACCTCATAGATGTGAAAATTTCCTTTTGTAAATGTCAGTTTGATGGCAGTAGTAGCTGGTAACTGAGGAAACGATATTGTAAATGGCATTGTTCTCATCAAAATTGACAGAAAATTTCTTGGCAATTTGGATTAAAATATGAAATTCAAAATGTCCAAAAGCCACGGATTCGCGCTGGCAGACAAAACGATTCGAACTTGGCAACATAAAAAGATCCTTTTACAAAAGGAATTAGCCATGTAGCGATAACAAGGTTTTTTATGTAGCCAGCTCTCCGTCTATTAGGTTCTTGTAACATGACAATTGTAAAATCACTCAATGAAAATTGTACTCACCAAATTTCATTAAATGAATATTTAATTATCATTATTATTGTCTTTGACGTGAAATAATCAAATGCTATGTTAACACTGCATAAGACGTTTCAGTAGCTCAATATAACGTGCTAAAATTAATAAATCACTAAAATAGTATTTTACTACACTCCGCACACTATAATAGACGTTGTACTGTCAAAAGAAAGAACCCTAATGAAGACTTATCTCTGAGCTTTGACAACACTCATTTCAGCTGTGTTAGAAAATACACTTTTCGAGAAAAAGTCGGCAACAACTAACTCGTGAACATCTGGCAAATTATCTGACTGTCCCTTTATGGACACATCAGAACTTATTTTGTGTCTGATTCTATTTAAAGTCGAATTAATCCACTGTCCCCATCAGTCAAGGCACTAACTGCTGATCGCCGTACAGCGTGATAACGTCACGGCAGCGCTTAGCCAATAACAGCGTTTCGTCGATCACGTGACAAAATTTGAGAATTTAATAATTTTGTATGTGGTTTGTTGAGATAACGCAATGGCAAAAAAGTTTATCCACAGGATTATCAATTACAAGTTATAAACTTTACGTCGAGACACAAAATGATCATAATAATTTTTTTCAGGAAGACCCTATTTAGCATACCCATATTGCAGTTGATTGGTCATGTATTCATCGAGCAACCCGCTGCGACACCCTGTTTCTACTACATTTCATCTTAAGAACAATTCTCAGCGATACGTAGTCACAAATTTTGTTGTAATTATACAATGCTGGTATTTTTTCAAAAAAAATTAGTGCAAGGAAGTATTGTGGAACCGACAAAATTCACCTATCGAGATTTTGATGGACATATCCGTTTTGAGCATCCCTGAATCCATTTTGACTATTTTCGGCTTGATGTCGGTACGTATGCTCGTGCGTTCGCTCGTTCGTTCGTGCGTGCGTAACTCGCAAGTCTCTAAACTGGCTGAACGTATAATGTTGAAAATTTGTATTTAGGACTGATATAGGGTCTACTTATGCACCTCGCATTATGGTTTCAATCGTCTGTACCGGAAGTGCACTTCACTTGAAACTTTCTTCGAAATTTTTCAATAAATCCAGAATGATCAACCGTAGGATGTTGAAATTCAGTATTTGAATTTGATGTTGTATCAGAATGATTACCTGCTATCTGTTTTGTATGAATCGACCAAGCCAGAAGTATAACTTTTCCATTTTTTTTTGCATAAATGTGAAATGATCAGCCATAGCATATTGAAATTTAGTGTTTGAACTTGTTGTAGCATCAAAATAGTTATCTACTATTTTTGTTTTAATCGGCTGAGCCGAAAATGCAGTTTATATGTATAACAGACATTCAGAATTTGCCGTATAAAGCAATCTGTTTAATCGAAATGATAAGGTAGGCAATGATAATCTGTTGTCAATTCTTTGATTTTGTTTGACATTGTACATGTCGAAATATTATCAACGGTAATATACCGATAGAGAGGTGTATTATCGATATACCGAAGAATTTCACAAAAATACTTTTTGTCTTTTGGGTGATTTTTTACGAGACAAATTTGGGGATCCATAATCTGATAATACCCAAAAGCTTTAGCTCGAGGGATATTATCGCTGATTATAAATCTTCAAATTTGCCGAGTAAAAAATTACCCAAGACAAAAAGTATTTGAGTTAAATTCAAGGTATATGCGATAATACACCGAATCTTGAGGTGTATTTGCAAGGATTATTTCACAAACCATAAAATTTATTAATTGTTATATTTATTATTATTATTTGAGAAGCTATTATGGTATATCGAGTAAGGAGAAAATATAATCGCGATATACCTCGTTACCATGCAAAATTCCTTAATTTCATTGGTTGTTGCTAAGGTGTGTGATATAATCAAAATTATACTAATTATAATCAGAAGTGACAGAAAACTTTATTAAATAAATTTGTGTATATATATCAAATGTATACAAGTAAGTCACGTGATGTTCACGTCAGATTTCTCTCTTGAAAATTAGTCTTTTTGATAAAAACGGGACTTTTCCTATTCGAACATGCACTCAATCTGTATACTTCATTGCAGTTCTATAAGCTTAATTTGAGAGGCACCAATCACACCTCTAGGTCAAAAGGAGTCATGAATATTCTAAATATTTTCTCACACTTCTGCATATATTGTAACGCGGCAAGCGTTATGATCGTCTATTATTTATCTTTAATGAATTAGTCCTACGTTGTGCCCGATTTTGGTCTTCAAAACAAAGCCAAAAATTCTTTTCATTGAAGTCGTGGTTGTGAGAGAAGAACAACAAGAAATACAATATATATATTCGGATCACAAATATAGACAGTTTTATTGTCTTTTTGGCTCCACAGATAAATGTTCATCGATAAAATATACTCATTAAAAGAGGGACAGTATGGAAGCCTTGAAACCCGGTGACGTGGCTAACCTGTTACGATTTTACGGTTATGCAGGTGACCTGTTGGCTTTCCACAGTCTCGGTATCCTAGGTGGGTGGACAGTGGTCCAATAACTCTCTGTGATTAGACTCTTTCCGTCCTACTGGACAAAAAAGTACTTGCGGTATAGTTAATTGTAACTACAGCGACTACGGCAACTAATAAATGCTCCGCAGATTTGAATTATTGGTTTGTGAGACTAATGTGTTGCTTGTGAGGCCGGATTGTGACGGTTTAAGGCCAATTGTGATTTATTAGGCCGACTACTGGCTATTTAGGCCAATTGGTGGCTTTATAGGTCGGTTGGTGGCTGTTTAAGCCGATTAATGGCTGTTAAAGGCCAGTTGTGGCTTGTGAGGCTGATTTGTGGCGATTTGAGGCCAGTTGTGGCTTGTGAGGCCGCTTTATGGCGGTTTGTGGCCAGTTACTTTGTGGAGCGTGCAAAATCCAATTCTGATTTCTGCACTGGACCACAGAGGCTACAGAGGAAATAAACTATCTGCGGACTTTTACTTCGAACGTGCAAGCTGCAATACTGATGTCTGCCGTGGACAGAGCTGACTATGGACGTGCAAAATCCAATATTGATTTCTGCACTGAACTATAGCGACAAAGCGTGCAAATTCCAATACTGATATCTGCAGCTGCAATGTCAGTGATCTTGATCAAAACTCAGATGCTTTTCCAGATGGAAAGCATTCCCTTTTATACAACAAAATCCCTCTTCTTGTTTTAGTGTGCGAATGCAATGCAATATTACATAACCATAAGTTAGACTGGACCGATATGCTTTTTCCTGAAGAAATGCACTTGTTTGGATAGAAGATAGAAAATGAAATCTTCATGCAACAAAAAAAGATCGCGGTTAATTTCGTGGAAGCAGGAAGGCTGAATATTTGCAAGATTGATCTTGATATCGTAGGTGGTGGTGAGGATATTCTAGGTCATTGATTTGTTCTTAGCTTTTTGTTTTACTTTCATAGTTTCACATGCGCAAAAAGATAGAGCAAATTATATGTATTAAAAGCATGCATTAGAAAGAGCAAAGCATCTAACCAATTAAAATCTTCCATTTTGTGTTAGGTGTAAGTATTTTACGAGTGAGTCAAAACGATTATCAAAATCTATATGCTAAAATGCGATGCGAAATCATAGCAAGCTAACTACTTCTACTTCAATTCCATAGATAGAGACAGATCCATTCGCTAACTACTGAGCCAGACTGCGGTAGTGGATTTAAAGTTGACATTTACCTCCTCTCTGATTTTAGTTTGACTATAATAATTATATTATCAACCCATTTTTAAAACTCTATGGTCTATATTCTCACCTCTTGAAATCACACAACTTTCCGTGAAATCATACACTTTCTCTTACCATCCCATGTTTTATCATATAGCGCTATCTTCTTTTATTGGAATTTTTGCTTTAGTAGCGCACTTTTAAGAGGTTGGAATACGGACCTATTTGTTCATTAATTTATTTGCCGATTGAAACAGTTCAGCCAATTTTATTGTTCATAATCAATGGCAGTTACTTCTTAGTGAATACAAGACTCACAAGACTCAAAATATTTATTATAATAAAATAATAAAATAATTTTATTGCCTTCTTTTTTCTACTGATTTGTACTTCTCTACCCTTAAGATGTCACAGATTCACAGCTGTTTTGTGTCATGATCAATTAGCTATGGTTTACGATCAATCACTTGTCCTAACTTATGACTTGTCATCTGCTCTTTACCTCATGCGATACTTCCAAGAGTTGACATAGGCTCCGTATTATGGTACCTGTTAGAAACATTAAACATATTTTGTTTATTATTAGACATATCAATATTGAATTCTTATATCGCGTGCATCAATTACCAATTTTGTGACTTTATTATAATATGTAAATAAATATTGTGAGTGATATTTCTTAGGATTTCAGTGAAATAATCTAATTCAATTTCTTTTCTGCAAAAAAGAATTAAAACTAAATAATTTGACTGGAATCCCGAAAAATATCACTCACATTATTCACATATCCAGTCAGCGTCAACCATTCTATCCAATGTAAATAAATCTTCACGATCACTATTGAACACAATTATTGATGAGAAATAAAAAAATAAAATGGATATCAATCAGCCATTTCATCCAATATGGATGTGGCAAATATTGATAGTGCACTTGGTAGATTCCACGATATTTTCTCAGTCATGGCAGGCGGTTACCAATCGTCAAGCTACGGGTACCTATAGTTTTTGTGGGGATTACGCCATAGAGTATATTATAATTCAGTGGCAATTCTGAATTTTTGTCCGTCGGTGGGATTTGACTCCGCGACCGTATGTAACCCATGAGACACAGGATGACCAAACATGCTTTACATTATTCATCTTATATGCTTTGATGCTAGCAAAAAAAAGTGAGGTATAGAGAGGGATATATTTATTCTATCTTTTATATCTATCACAAAGTGTCTCTACTTCAAGTCATTAGATGTAGTAGTGAGGTCTACAGTGTGTAGTATTGATTTTTATGTCGTCATAAAATCAAAAGATTGCTCCTCAATTAGACAAGACATTTATTCATGTATTCATAATCACAAATTTCGATTGTTGTTCTAAATCAGGCTAAACACACGATAATTTCTATCAAGATAGGATAATTTGACTCTCTTGATAATGAAATAGATTTTTCGTGAGTTGAAAGCCTTGGAGCCCTAGGCGTAGATTATTAGCTCTCGAATCGCATCAAGTCTTCTTGCTGCCGCTGCAACTCGTATGTTCTCCTGTTTAGTAATAGTCAAAGACTTACGTGAGTTCTAGGCCATCACCTCGAATATAGATCTCCCTTCGTACCGCTGCATATCGTCACACTATCAAGTCTTTGATCCCTTTCTTGATTTACAGCATTCGTAGCTCCTGCAGTATTGTTCAACGTTCTCTCGACAGTCAACATAGTGGAAGTGTTCTCAAACTTTTCTAGGGTCTTCTTAACGTTAAATTATCCATAACCTCCAAGCAATTGTCTTGAAATTCGGCTTCTCAACTTGTTCGACGTGTGCGTCACGACCAGGCCTCCACAACTCTCATTGCCGGTTTACTATAAATGTGTCCGCTGACTGCGTCAAGCATGTGGACGTGAGAGGTGAGAGGAAATGTTTCAAGATGGCGGATATGTAGGGCCTAGTTGCCAATTCTAAAGCGTTTGATTTCAGTGTTTGTGTCGTTGAATACAGTCAGATTATAGTAAATAAATAATAATTTAATAAAGTGATAGCCGTGCGACAAATGAACATTCAATTAAAATGCCTGGAAAATGTTTTGTCCCGAATTGTAATTCTGGATATGACAGTTGTAAGATAAAATATAGTGTTTTTAGAGCTCCACTTGACATGATAGAGATTTGGGACAAAGCAATTGAATAAAATTATGTATACAAACACGTGAATTAAACTTCTTTATTTGCTCAAAGAATTAAAGCACTCGCGCTGAACGCGCTCGTGATTTTGAACTTTCTTCTCGCAAATAAACAGTGGTTTAATTCACTTGTATAAATAACTATTAAACTAGGTCCAGTCTCATAAATGAATTTAATTCTCATTCAAATTTACTCACAAAGTAAATTTGTATCAAGTCATTCAAATGAAATCTAAATTTTGACAATGTTAATGAATTGAGTATAAGATAATTTAAAATAACGTGTATTTGTTAAAAATAAATATAAGTGCCCTTAATACAGAAAAAACTATTACGTTGTGAAAGATTATGTATAATATAGAAATATAATATTTAGAACTGAATCTAATTTTTGTTTAACTTATGTTTTCATGTTTCCTTTATTGAAAGTTCGAACAATTTTCTTGTAATTGAAAACATATCATCTATATGTATTCTTGAAGATTAAACACATTGTTAATGTATTGTTCAAATATTTCTCAATTATTGTTAATCGCATGTGATCTCGGAATTTATCCAACTGAGTTTCTTGCATAGGTAATAATTAAATATTAAATATTACTCAATGCAACACTAATTTAACAAGTATATCAATTTATAATTAAAGTAAAATATATGCTGTGAACATTACATATACGGTTAGCTTCAATATATAAATGATTTCGTAAAATTTTGTAAGTTTAGTGTAATTATACATCAAACACTGTTGTAAAACAGGCCTTACTGATGTAGGCGTCTCTAGCGGCGACAGCGCGAACTACAACCATCTCAGCGGACGCATTTTCGGGGCGAGTTAGGTTACCTACTATGTCTTGTACCGTGGTCACGACCCATTGTTTTGATTTGATACTTCAGTGCTACAAAATATATCAAAAAGATATATAAAAGAAAATACTTCTCAGAACACATTTTTACTTACTTGTACTAAGTGCAAGGAAGTATTATGAAACCGACAAAATTCACCTATCGAGATTTTGATGGAAATATCCGTTTTGAGCATCCCTAAATCCATTTTGACTGTTTTTGGCTTCATGTCGGTACGTATGTTCGTGCGTGCGTTCGTGCGTAACTCGCAAATCTCAAAACAGGTTGAACATATATAATGTTGAGAAAGGACTGGTATAGGGTCTAGTTGTGCATCTTGCATTATAGTTCTAATCGTCCGTATTGGAAGTGCACTTTACTTGAAACTATTTTCGAATTTTTCTAATAAATCCAGAATGATCAACCGTAGGATGTTGAAATTAAGTATTTGAACTTGATGTATCAGAATGGTTATCTGCTATTTTTGTATGAATCGGCCAAGCCAGAAGTGCACTTCACTTGAAACTTTTCTTAAATTTTTTTTGCATAAGTCTAGAATGATCAGCCATAGCATATTGAAATTCAGTGTTTGAACTTGTTGTACCATCAAAATAGTTATCTACTATTTTAGTATCAATCGGCTAAGCCAGAAATGCAGTTCATATGTATAACAGACATTCAGAATTTGCCGTATAAAACGATCAGTTTAATTGAAATGATAAGATAGGCAATGATAATCTCTTGTCAATTTTTTGATTTTGTTTGACATTGTGCATGTCAAAATATTATCAAAATTAAATTAATTATAATCTGAAGTAACAGAATACTTTATTGAATAAATTTGTGTATATACCAACTGATGTACAAGTAAGTAAGTCACGTGATGTTCACGTCAGATTATTTGAATAGATATGCGATATTAGGAGAAAGATCTTTGAAAAAATAATTGGACACAACGTTTCAACAGCAAAGTGTTGTCTTTTTCAAGTGTAAAAATGTATAATAAATAAGTAAACAATAATTGTGAAGACTACAAAAATATACAAATAGTGACTATGAAGATATGTTTGAAATAATAACTTCTAGGATCGAAGAGTCCTGCTTTTGGTTTAATTTACAATTCAATGACTTTGATTTCTTATTCGAATGCGCGTTGTGGTCTCTTTCTCTTCTTCCATTAATATGACCTTCAAATTTTTGAACAGCGATATTTCGTCACGAAACTATTGCAAAATTAGATTTGTTGATTTCAGCTGGGAACAAATTTGAGTGCCATTTGAAATAAAAAAGTAGTTTCATATAACCGCCATGTCACTTTGACATTGCATTCCAGTTGTAACGCTCCGTGTGAAAGGTTTTATAGATAAAGTTCGAAGTTGAGCTTGACAGTTGATTAATTACTTTTAGATTATATAATAGACAAGTGTGTGAATCTTAGTGATTGGAAGAAGTGAAACAAGCGACAGTGGTTGAAGCCATGAAAATTACAGTTATTGATTTCAGTTGGAAATAGTATATTGTGCAACAAGTGCGATAAGTTGTCGATTGCCCACGAGAGCGAAGTTGGGCGCACGAACGAAGTGAGTGCGCTCATTCGCTCAAGTGGGCAATTGACAACACCGCACGAGTTGCAGATACTATTTTTTATTACGAATGCGAGATGAGTATTATTTTGCGCTTATTTCTCAGAGCGATAAATGGTAACTATTATATTTTTTCACATTGATTGCAAAAAGTACAGATATATGCGTGATAACAGCCGGTATTCATTACTTGAACATGCTTATTAGCCTTATTCAAATTGGAAAGTGAATTTTAATTGAGCTGTGTGAATAAATAAATGATGGGAAAAGAATATTGACCGCTACAAGCATGACCGAATAATGACAAAGGATAAGACTCTGAAACTAAACCTGAAACGAGCAGCAAGAAAATATGTGATCACCTAGAGCACGATTTAACGAGCACAACCAGTAGGGATATACCACTCAGATGCTATCTCACGTAATGAAATAATCACTAGCGTTATCACTCATAAATTATCAAGAGTTGAAATTTTGTGACGTCGATAGTATCTTGCTCAAATTCAATAACAACAATAAGGATACCCAAAGAGAAGACGTTGAAACCTGTAAAATACGATTCTTTAATTTTCAGTGTAACAGCCCGCGCATCGGCCCCCCATTTTGATAGAGAGGTATAAAATTATGATGTTGAGCAACAACATCGTGAACTACTTGAATTATCATTTTGTGAACTAAGTGCATATTATTTTGTTGCTATTATGTGACACAGTATTATTGAATCCGCCATTGTTTGAAAATAGTTTTGTTCTCATAACTTTGAGAGATTAGTCGGAAGTGGCGCGTTCATCTCGCGTCACGTAGCAGCGTAATTAATTCAAATTGGTGACAGCATGACGGAAATATTTTAGAAGTACTGTTATGTGCGCGCTGACCACTCGATTTATGATTTTCCCTTTAATAACTAATGTATTATTATGGAAACCAGAAGACAAAATTATCAGTGCCCTATATTCAAGAGTGTAGAATATATCAAGGACAATGTATTGCTAACCTACGAAGATGTCCTAAAACCATATGAATAGCATAGATTACAACTTGAAATCATCAGAGATACTATCATGGAACCATAGGTTGTAAATAATGCTGAGTCTATGTCTCAAAAAGTGGAAAATATTTGGAGAATATCGTTCCTTCCTACTGTTTCACAAACGAATCATTCGGTTTTCAAGTATTTAACATTTAAAGAGCAAAATCATTATCAAAACTTCATGAATAATTGGCCGTATTCTATAACACAATCATTAACTTATTATCAATCGATAATACTTCTGACAAATGGAAGCAATTGTAAAAAGCGAATACTTCTAATGTTTGTCAGTTGATTGGCTGAAATAGATAATGATCGATGAAAATTATCGATTAAGTTACAGAACAGCTCCAATTAGCCGCTGATCAAAACATGATTCTATCAGCATAGCAGATTTCTATTCGATATTTGTTCATGTAAATGTAAACAAATTAAACTTTGTTCTTGTACAAGAGAAATCAAGGTACCAAAAGAAGAGCAGGAGATTTCACGAGACCAAAGACAGGAAGGAAGATGCGAACATGTGAAATAGATCGCATTCCTACAAAAAAAGACAACACGGGCATTTAGGAAAATAAAATATAATTTGTATATTAACCAATATTACGATAAGTGGAATACTGAGTAATATGAGCTGGTGTCATCTTCAGAGTGAATCTGAAGACTATATTTTTCCGTCTGATATGCTCAACTCACCTCCCGTATCACAAGCAAACAAGAAAATTCAAAAAGTCTGTCTGTGTTGTCAAAAACCTACGACCGTTACGGCATTTTACGGAAGAGCAGCCGCTGCGATTGTCTCTTCGTTATTTCACGATATACTTTGGATATATAAGTGATTGATAAATTAGGAAAACAAGATTATAAATATAGGGTCTAGGGTGACAAAAATCTAATTTATTCAAAGCTACAATGACATACGCAATCAGTCGAATTCTCTGTAAAAATAACGACGAAAACATGTATGTCATTATGCGATAAAAAATCAAGAGAAAGCCCACTACAAAGCAAAGCTTGCATCCATACAATTTATGCTTCGATTTGAGAATTAACAATATCTTATGGCCAAAATATAATGATGTGAATTCCTCATTTACAGTATAATAATAATAATAATAATAATAATAATAATATTTTATTTATTCCTGAGGAAAGTGTTTACATTTTGTAGGAAGCGTCAGTTATACATAAAATATTCAAGCATCGAAGTATTCGTTAAGATCATAGAACCATGCCTCTATAAGATAGATTTTTAATTTATTTTTAAAGACAGCTAAGGATTTAGACTCTATTATATTCAATGGAAGTTTATTGAACACTCTAGTTCCCAGAGCATACGGTGAAAGATAACTTATTTTGAGTTTTTTAAAAGGAGTTCTTAGTTCATTTTTCCCTCTTGACCATGACAATCCTTATTACACAAGAATTTATCAATATTCTGAAAAACAAATAAAAATGTTTCATAGATGAAGAGGCCAGTGAGCGTTAAAACTTTTAGTTCAATGAAATAATTTCTTCAAGATTCTTGCATTTTCAAATTGGCTATATAGCGAACCACTCTTTTTTGACTTTTAAAAACGTTATTAGCTTGATTTGGAACACCCCAAAAACTTATACCATATCTTAAAATAGATTCTACTTTGGCATGACAGAACATTACTAGTTGTGACTGTGTTGAATATTGCTTTAGATGCCCAATTTGGTAACAAATCCTATTGATATTTGATATAATAATCCCACAATGATCTTTCCATAACAGACATTTATCAAAGGTGAGACCTAGAACTTTAGTAGCTTTAACCTTGTTAATATGTTTGTTTCCCAGAATAATTTTCACATTCATGTTATTTGGATTTTGAGGAGTACAGAAACGTATAAAACTAGTTTTCGACTCATTTAGGTGCAGTAAATTATTATAACACCATTGTAACATTTCTACCAAATTTTCGTTGCATCTATTTTGCAGCAGAATGTGGTCCTTAGCAGAAACTACCAGAGTTGTATCATCAGCGTATATCAGCGAATTTATTTCTTTATCAAGGATAAAGTTAAGGTCATTAATATAAATTATAGAAAGCATACTAGAATACTACCCTGAGGTGTTTCAATGTTAGTCGTTAATGAGCTCGAGTTTATTGAACTACCATGTGAATTTGATGAAATATTAATACTGACGTACTGTCGGCGATCTTTGAGAAAACTTATGATACAATTGAGAGGAACACCTCTCACTCCAATGCGATCTAATTTGGAAATCAATAGATTGTGATCGATACAATCAAATGCCTTGCTAAGATCACAAAATATTGCTATTGGGCATTCACCAGCTTCTAAGCAGGAGATTATCATATCGTAGAATGCATGTATTGCTTTTACGGTAGAGGATTTTTCCCTGAAACCAAACTGGTTTTTATGTATAGCATTGGTATATTTTAAAAATTAATTTAGTCTCTCAAGATAGCAGTATTTAAATAACTTTGAGAACACAAATGACATAGTAATAGGTCTATAATTATTTATGTTGGTTTTACTCCCTTTTTGATGAAGGGGAATGATTTTACTTAGTTTCAAAATTTTTTGGAAAGGCTCCAGTTTCGAAAGATAGATTTATACAATGCAATAAAGGATCTATAATAGTGGGCGCTACGGCTTTCAGCAATGAATTTGGTATCTAATCTGGACCTGAAGGTGTTTTATTTTTTATTTTCAAATTCATCAAGTTCAATAATTCTAGCTCGGTGAAAGGACGCAAGAACATCCCAGCAGGGTAGTCGTACCTGGATGTCTATTCTGTAAAATAGAGACAAGAGCAAGCTCTATATTTATGACGTCAGGCAACAGTGACTGTTTCTATGTACAGAATAGATACGTCTTTCTATTCTAGTGATATTGAAGTATCAAAGTTTTCCAAACTATTTAAGTTGGCAACACGGCTTTTGAAACTTTGATCAATAATAATTTTGACTTTAAGTATAAATCCTATTGACTGATTTGAAAATAATTATAAATAATAATAATAATAAATAAGTTTCCGAATAGATTTTGACAAGTTATCAGAGGACTCGATTCTGTGTTGGTAATAACATTTTTTGACCCTTGCAATCAGAAGAGAGTGCTTGCGCTTTGCTTTCGCATAAATCTCAGAAAGTTCAGGAAACTGAGCTTTTTGATGAAATAAATGTTTTAAATTATTACTTGACTGTCTTATTTCAGTATTGACCCAATTTTTGTTGGATTTCATGACTTTTTTTAAGAAAAATGAGCCTGAAACAGATAAACAAAATTATTGTTAAAAGAATTAAAAGCATCACTAATCTCCGTTTGCGTAAGAATAGAGTTCCAACTATTAACTTCTAAGCTTTTATAAAATGATGTTATGTTATTATTTGAGAAAATCCTTTTACAATCAATAGTATTATCTTGTGCTTTGTCTTGCAATAAATTACAGAGGACGCTTCTATGGTGGGAAAAATAGTTATCTTTCACAATACTAAAATTAGTAAAATTTACGTAAATATGGTCTAGAATGAAATTACTTCTTGTGGGCTTTGTAACAATATTGGTCAAATTAGAACTTAATAAAATATCACAGATTCTTTTATATTTATTGCAATCTCTGATAGGGTCGACATTAAAGTCACCTCCAATAAGAACTCGTCTGTCAGTTTGATAAATATCATCTAAAACACTGGAAAAACTATCCATGAACATACTGAAATTAGAGTCAGGACTCGTATAACAACATAAAATGTAAAAATGAGTATTTTTATCAAATTTATACTGTTCACCACATACTCTAGCTGTTTTTCCGTACAATAGCATTCCAAGTTTAAAGGGGATGCTATTAAATGTTTTTTGCACCAGATGCCTACCCCACCTCCAGTCGTGTTCAATCGACAGTAACTGGAGGCGAGAAAAAAGTTTCTGTAATTAAAATGAATTTTTAATTTTTAATTTTGTAGATATACTCAGTTGTTATAAGATCAACTATTTCTTGCGATAAAGATCGACAGTTTATTAGCAACACATTGATTATGATTGAATCTGATGAATTCTCTAATTCATATTCTGAAACTGATTTACTTATCACATTTGTCACTTCGCTGACTTCCTGGCCGAAATCAAAGCGTCTCTTATCTAATGAAATCATTTGTCTTTTGATGGGAGACGGAATTTCTGAAAAAAAAGTTTAACATATGCACCAGAAGGCCAAATCGCCGAGTTGAGGGCATCTTGCTTGTTTCCAATGTGTACATTGATTTTGAAGGAGGAGTACTGCTCCGGATATTTAGAGTTCAGATTTTCCACTTGGACTTCTGGAAACTTTTCGATTAGAAATTTTCTTACATCTTTTATATCGGTAGTAGGATGCAGTCGATTTAAATGCAAAGAGGTAAATTTGGGAACAGTGATAAGAGAACTGGGTGTACTTGATATACTTGTATTATCCAGGTTTCTGACAATTATTTTTGTTTTGGTTTTCTTCCTATTCGCTTGGGTGGTTATAGTTACACTAGCTGTTCTCTTTTCCTTGTTACATTTATTTGGCACTTTAACCATTTTGGAGTATGACAATTTAGGTGCTGCATCACAGTTGATGTCTAGTGACTTGTCAAATTCAATAACGTCTTCATTTTGAGTGACGACATTATTTCTCTTATTCTTCTCGTTCTTGTTAGTCGATGAGTTAATTGGTTCATAATTATTCTCACCTTCACTTATAATTTTACTATTTGTACATTTGTTGCTGCCAGATGGCAGAAGTGATATGTTTTTTACTTGCGTATGAGCTGATTGTAATAAGTCATTGAAAATATTAATTGTCAATTGCTGATTTTCAATTACCAAATCTTTGTCTTTTAACTGTTTTTCAAATAATGTATCTTACATTTCAGAATTTGAATTTGATTACTGTCCAAAACTTCTGCACTTGTGAACGATGAGTCACTTTCATCATTATCTTCCACGTTCTCTTCATTGCAGCAGTTCATCATATTATCACTTATTAGAGGCAATTTCGGTATAGTTGAACAACTTGTATGTGAAATAGTCTCACATTTGATACACTTATACCCAGTTTGAGCTATTCTTTCACATCTTTTACATGGTTTATCACCAATTTTGTCACTGTCAACTAAAACACTATTCAAACTAGTCGTCATTGTATACGTATATAAAGATGTTTTTATGATCAAATTTTTGTATCACGTTGATTGTTGTAATATTTTTACATTTTTCATTGATATATGATTGTTTTCAAATAAAATATATGGGTTTAACCAAACGTTATTATTTCGAAGTTTTCCGGAATATTGAATCAAATGCGCAGGCTGAAGGTCTTTACCCACTACACCGTACTATACTATGACCATATTAAGCACGAACAAAATGCTCCGGTCACTACTATGTCCATTGCAACGGATTAGCACCGTTCTATAGCCGTATACTACGCGTATGATCCCAGATAGCAAAGAAATATTCAAAGAATAAGCAGAGAATATTTTTCTCGAATATTCAGCTATTGTTGGAATATCCTATGTTTATCGGTATTTATTTGTGGGATATTGATTGAATATTCCCATGTCCCGATATTGCATATATATATAATATATGATGTTATATTCCTGGAATAATCTATGAATCTCTATAAAGTAAATGTTCAATATATGCTGAGAATATTATAAGGATAATTGAAATCATATTCTTGGAATATTCTGGGCTGGTTTATGACCATATTGAAGCTATATTTTTATGGGAAATAAATTCATATCTGTGACAAGAAATTCAATTAATAGGAAATATCTATTCTTATATAAGTACAATTGAGAAAAAAAATTCACACTCATAAAACTCACAAAAATGTAAAAATACATTGCGTATTGCACTTAACTTCCCGAGAATAGAAGAGATATATATTATATGAAAAAAATAAAACCATATTTGAGATAACAACAAGATACAAATGTAGATATACATTATATAATCTATTGATTTCTAATTTTCATATGTTCAGGAGCCTTGCTTAGCCGTTTGGCAATTTTCAATTCAATTTGTTTCCCTGTGACATTTCTGGCGGTATGGTTCCTCTTGGCAGATTCCTAAATGAGAAATCATTTGAAACAGATAATATTAATTATGATAAAACAATGCTTTGCCAATAATTGCAGTAGTCAATTTGAATTTTTTGTTCTCTTTATAGTCCTGCCAACTATATCCAATAGCTAATTCATTCGCAAGAATTCTTGTCATCACTCTTTTTATTAATTTGCCCACATTTTCCTCTTTAATTTTAGCCATCGGATACCTGGAAACACATTTATTTTGTATATTTACAGGGTTTCATACAAACACCAAGTGAAATAAATGAATATTCATTCAAGAGAAAGAAATAATAATATTAATGTTCACTTAAGAAATCTTTATTTGTTGGTTCAATCAATAGCCAAAATGAAAATAAAATAGGATACTTACATTTTTTAGAACCAATCCTCACGCAAACAAAGAAATATCCGATACCATGTGGCTGCGATAAATACGACACGGTGACTCACATCTTTATAACTCAACTGTAAAACTTTCACTAAAATCGGCAGAGCATTGTAATTTGTGCATCTTCTACAGGTCAAGATTTAACAAAAATATTCCATACATACCAAAACATTTTATAATATCACGTCATGAATGTAGTGTCTGAAAATTTTATGCATTCATTTATCATTATTCATTTATTTTCTTCTACTGAGTGAATGAGATACTTCACTACTATCAAAATTTGATAAACTTCCATGAAAATATGAAAATATTGGATAAATAATAGATATAAGTAATAAAAATATATTGAATATTGCTTTGTTCTAATGAGAGGTCGATTCAATACTTATATGACGTCATGATGACGTCCAAAAGTCCATCATTTTTCTCAAACAGTGGGCTCCATAGCTGTACAAATTCATAAAAAAAATTATCTTATTCATGGAAAAAATATGTTGCGTTATAATTTGATGTACTTATGAATCAATGGGAATGTATGGGAAAAGTTGACATATATATCATTTCTATTTATCGGATGCTATTTAGAAACATTTTGACAAACCTCCAAATTTCACAGGCATGCGCAAAGAAAGAAAACTAGTTTCAAACTACTGAGTATTGTTTGGTCGAAAGAAGAGTGATTTTGACAAGTAAATTTGTTAAATTAATAATTCATCTAGCTCGCGATCTAACTAAAAATATTGAAAATAATTACGCCACCTATTTCACTTTACGTCAATATTCTCAAAATGTTTGATGATGAATAAGACTACCGTTTGAATGACAATAGACCTTTGGACGTCACGAAAAATTTCCAAACCTGAAAAAAAATTTTTCTAAATTGCTACGAGGCTCTTATATGATTCGCATTTTCAATATACTTCCATTTAGTCATGTCTCAAACTACTCTGATCCATTTGAAAATTTTATGTGCCAATGACTCAGGTCGGATTTAGGCTAATATTCAATCAATTATTTACGCCATACTCCAATGATCAAGTAATAAAATACATGCATATTTAAATTAGATAGATGTGAAATTTTCCTGTCTTAAATTATTTTGAATAAAGAAATTGAGTTTTTGCAGAAATAGAAGAATTAAAGTCTAGACAAAGAACTTTGGGAGCATAAAAAAAAATTTGAGTATTTTTATATGCTCTCAATAATTCACTAGACAAAAATGTTGAATTCATTCCATTTATTTTTTTTCTCCGACGAGAAATGTACATAAAGTACAGAAATAAAAGTTAGATATAATTTTTTTTATGAAATTTTACGATAATTGAGATCTGTTTTTACATTGGGTTTGTTGAAATCTGAATTCATGTTTTGGTTACAATTGAAGTCGTACATCTCTTTCATCCTAACCTGTTATAACACAATCATAAATGTCTCCATTGGCCTCATCACCAACAATTGTTTTCAGTTATAAATAAAGTTTATAAAGCTAAGCAAAATTGAATATCACATGAATATCAATCATATATTCTACTAAGAATATACAAAATGTGATAATCTTTGAATATTTGTATCAAATATTCTAGGAATAATTTAGATAGATTATTCTCAGATGATCCATAGTATATAAGAATATGCTATGTATATTTATTATGAATATTCCAAGAATAAGCAAAATAGGATATTTTCAGAAGATTTATAGGCTGTTGGAATATACCATGTATATTTCGAATATCCAGGACATTCACAGGACAACTAGAGAATATTCTCAGGACGTTATTGCTATCTGGGATGAGCATACAATACCCGTTTCATAGCCGTGCAGTGCCCGTTCTATTCGTTATGCCATTACCATTATTCTGGACAAAGAGGAAGAGGAGAAAGAAAGAAAAAAAAAGTGCTACTGGATTCACAAATTTCTGAGAAAACGAAATATCGTAGAAGAATACTGGACATTATATGAGGTGATGGATATAAAAATACGCGGTTGTAACCCGTAGCATACGCGGATCAAACTCTGGTAGGCACCGTAGCGTGTCATGCACGGAGCGTTCCGGCACATGCAATATATTCTGATTGTTCTGGACGGACACGGCCATGGCACGGCACGGTGTTGGCTGGTGACGGAACGTTGTAGTGAGCATTGCCTCTGAAGGTTTGAATGAATGTAATTTTTTATAGCCAATTATCATTTGTTTGGATTTAAGACAATATAATATAGTTAGAATGTGGTCAAAATAGTTATTCATGATATAAGTGTTGAAAGTGTCATTTCATTTTGTGACAAGGGAAGCTTAAGGCACGACCTTCGAAGTCGAGGTAACAGTACGAGATCACCTACGGACTTTTCTTAAAATGGTACGAAGATAAAAGTGTTTGCGGTAAATATCATGAGACTGTCTTTTTGGCGTACTTTGAGGAGAAGTCTCAGTTGTAGAACTCATCAACGTTATGGTCGAGTTACTCATATGTTGAAAACTATGTTGAAAATAAAGAGCAATTAAGATATAAGAGAACATTATATATTAGTGTTAAAAGTGAGTCACTTCACAATATTATGAATTGTTATCTTGAATATTTCATTCAAGCAACCATTAGAAGTCGTACTTTCAATAGTGTTTGTAAAGAAAACTTTTTTCCTTACATTATCGACCCACCCTAGAAGTGATTCATTAAACACTGAGCTAAATAGCTGAACTGTATAAAGAAATACTTCTGAGTGATAACAAATTTTCCATTCACTACTTTCAACAATCTTCATTAATAAAGGAAAACGTTTCAAAACTCCTTTTCCAATAAATATGTTCTACTGGGTAGAAGTTTTATATAAAGAATAACTGGGAACACAGCATTTCATCAGCAAAATGCTGCCTTTTTCAAAAGAGGAATGTATAATAAATAAACAAAAATTGTCAAGAAAACAAAAATATATAAATAGTGACTAGATAAGTTTGAAATAATAACTCCTAAGATCGAAGAGCCCTGCTTGTGATTTAACTTATAATCCAATGTCCACAAGGCTTCAGGAGATAAAAATTATAAGGTCCAAATAGGGTGATAATTGTCAACTCCTTGTGGTTCTAGGTCAATTTGGCTCGACTGTTTTTGATTTGGCGCATAACTGAATCATGCCGACGAATGTCCGCGGCGACAAAAGTCCATATCTTCGAGTATCCTGTCAGGTGAATTTACCTCCACTACTGCTTTGTGTGACAGTGGCACTAAAACAGTGCAAGAGTTACTTCATCACCACCTCCTGAGAATCTGTGGATGGTTCAGCTGTGTGCAAAACCAAAAAAAGTAGGTAGAGCCAGATTGACCTAGAACCACAAGGAGTTTACGATTACCCTATTTTAGACCTTCATTTTTATCTCATGATGACTTGTGAACATTCAATTATAAGTTGAACCGGAAGCAGGGTACGTCAATAAGAGTAAATATTTCAAACTTACCTAATCACTATTTGTATATGCTTGTTGTTTTGACAATTTTTGCTCATCTATTATACATTTTGCACTTGAAAAAGACAACACTTTGGTGTTGAAACGTTGTGTCTCTAATTATTTTTCATACAGAACTTTTACCCAATTAAACATAGTCATTCTTCAATAAAGTTTTTGTAACAGGCTTATATTGCTTAGGTATACACTCCCCATAGCAATAACACCGTAATTTATAATACTGCGGAAGAAAATATAATGTATTCTAGTACATTATAATCTCACTCTACCCAGTTTCTGCTAATTTATATAAAATAAAAGCAAGATATTCGGCTTTACTGATGATTAACTGTATATAATTATTTCACTTGAGATAATGATAGAAAAAGATTCTTGTAATGAATGCGTACCACACCATCGAGTATCCATGACGACTAATGTTTACAGCGGCCGAAGTCCACACCGTCGAATATCCTCTACGGTGAATTTACCTCCACTATTGCTTTGTGTGTCAGTGTCACTAAAACAGTGGTTTTTGCTTTCAACTGGCTAACGAGCGAGCTTTACTCGCAAAGTCTATGAGAGTCCTTTTTAGGATCTCCAGGAGATGAAGAGTGAAAAATTATAGTTGAAGAAATAAAAGAACACGCTCAAATGGTAAACCTGACTGAAAAGCAAAAAATTATTTTCAATATAAAAATGAAGTGATCGACGAGAGAATTGATTATTGTGCAAAGAGCGCGAGGTGCTCGATATTAGTTGTCATAAATATTCTATCGATATGATTTCTGAATGTAGAGTTATTACAAAAATATTATACAAAGCACCTCACGCTTTTGTCACAACAACATTAATTTCATCTTTAATTACTTTATTTTATATTGAAAATTATCTTTTTTCAAGTTCGGTTTATCATAAGATCGTGCTTTTTAGTTTTTCTAAATTATAATCTATTTTCCATTTCTTAGTCTAATCTGCTATAAAAAAATTATTTGTTATCAAAACTAACCGAACTTGCTCCACTCGCACGACGGATCAAATTCACGTTCAAAGAAGCTGTTAAAAGCGTTATAAAAACAAACCACGGCAGTTTGTTTATTAATAACACTCTGAAATGTTGTGCAAAGCCAGGGAAAATATGATAAATCGGGCTCAAATATGTTTGGAGTCTTATGGTGATCAATTTGAACAATCTTTATGATTAAGGTTGTTAAGAAGAGGAGTGGGGTCAAGCTATGGTGGAAACCCTGCTCTATGCTAAATACATAGGATAAACATTCATTGTCAACTTCAAATAGACAAAATTTCAATGACTAAAACTAATGGAAATGTTGGTTTTCGGTTAAAAATACATGATTTTGAATAATTTGGTTCCTTATTCAATTCTTTTGAAGAGCTTTCATCCTTTAAACTATTCTTCTTCCATATTTTAACAAAGCTACAATATAATATGTATAGTGCGCAACGCTGTAAACTCTCGGAAGTATATCTGACGTTTAGTAGTGGTACTGCGTTTCATAACCAAACAAATTTATTGATGATAAATCTTCATCAAAAAAATAATATTGAGGGGAGAATAGATGAGTTACTCAATTAGTGTACCGTCAAGTCAGTGAAATGATGAAAAATCTTGTTTATTCTAATCACATACACTCTTCCCATTTCATCTCATGCGGCAACGTTACCAAGCGTATGATAACTAGATAAATTTTAGTAGCTTTTGTACAATTTTTTTGAGTAATAATTCAATTTTCTCTGGAACTATAAACAAGACTTTTTCCAAGCTTGGTACACATGTTTATAAGACTTTCGTAGATATTTTGACGATTTTTTGTAATGTTGCCATTTCAGGTAGTCGAGATAATGACGTATAGTCAATGTGAAACACGTCGCGTGCATTAACGCAATGTAATAACATGTCACCGACCAGCAACTTTGACATTTTTCATCTCGATAACTAGAAACAAGATTGAGTTCAAACTTTGCCAGAATATTTTTCACTAAACAAATGATATACTAAGACAATTCAATAAAATTCTCGTATACTTTGATTTCCTTCTCAACCACCTTAATTAGGTATTGAATTTCGTCCTGGAGTTTGTTATATCTCAAAATGAAGTTAATATTTTGTACCTTTTCCTATTTCCAAGGTGGCAGTAGGAAATTAAAAAAGGTAATGTTTCTTCACTATTTGGTAGCAAAAACTTCATGTACTGCTGATTGACACTAAATTTAAGTAATGGAATATCCTACCTTGAAAGTGAAGACCCAGGCTAGGTATTAATAAGGGCACCAGAAATATTTTACCTGGAAAATAGGAAATGGGCGCCACTCCCAGGAAATGATCAAAGGAGAAAAAGGTACTATTCTGGGAGACAATAGCGACAGCAAAAAAAGAAATAAAGCATAGACGTCGAAATCAATTATAAATAAAATTATTATTAATTTAAAGCAAAGAATTCCAAAAATTATGATTCAAAAAATTTGTTACTTACGAAAATGATTGAAGCTATTATACAAAAAAAATCTCACTGCTACAGCCAAAAGGGAACTGGAGAGCACGTCACAGACGTTCAAAATTACGTTACAAAAACTAGCTAAATATCCTCTTCAGGCGGAACTCAAGACTAGTATCGGCAGAGAAGATAGATGTCGAATTGGTAGCCACAAAAACAACGTCAGACAAGAACGTTCGCTGAATTAAGTGAAGTTGATCTTGCGTCTTATAGGGCTTTGATAAATACCCAACGGTCCTTGGAGGTGTTAAGGTTGGCCGTGCGCTTGGTCGTCAACTTCAGGAGATATTAATGTTCTTCTTAATTTCGTAGACGTGTTGATGTTTTTCTTAAGTTGAAGTTGGCCAAAAACTAGTCTCAAGTGGCCACTGGTCCCTGAGATTCCTAACAGTTCACACTGAAAACAAACAATCCAACCAGTATCCAATTCAACTGAAACAGGAGGTTCCTATAAAAAAATTTGAGATCTTTCTTCAAACGTGAAGCGTTAAACTTGAATGGATAAATTTAGATTCAAATTGAAAAACGGATAACTGTAAATTTAGTAAAAGTTAAATAAAATAATCAGTAAGTTATTCATTTGTCTGATTTTAAATAGTGCACTAAAAATTTACAAAGTGAAAAAAACTACGCTGAGCATTAAAGAGAAGAAAAACACAGAAAATACAAAGTCTAGCAGGAAAAGAAGAAGGATTTATTAGCGACGAGTCGAAAAATTTACGAACGTGGTTCGTTACTAAAAAAATTGGATCAATCTTCACAAA
Source organism: Dromius quadrimaculatus (assembly GCA_963989225.1). NCBI lineage: Eukaryota > Metazoa > Arthropoda > Insecta > Coleoptera > Carabidae > Dromius > Dromius quadrimaculatus. Next base: position 31,068,715 of record OZ022325.1, read on the forward strand.
CTCGTAGGATTTTACAGCTTAAAAACGGGAACTAAAGCCCACAACAAAATATTTTAAGCTCTGGAAACAAAAAAAAAAACTACACAAACAACGTAAGAAACTAAACTACGAGTTGTTGAATGACAAATCCGCAACGCGTTGGATCCAAAATATAGTTAAATTATGTATTATCAACCACTTCCACTAATCATTCATACATCACACATACTTAGGTGAGGAAAGGTAGAGGGAGGAACGAAGATAGCCACAGATCTCGTAGGTTTTATTACTTCGAGTGTACATATGAAAAAAATCGCGTATCACCGAATCGATATCCGCCTGATCGCGCTTGGTAGTAGAAGAAAAATTTAAAACAGAAATACAGTAAAACCGGTAAACTACAAAAAAGAATGTCCACTCTTGTAGACGGAATAGTATGGTGAACTAGAGCAGGTAGCAACTAGAACATGTGTACGAAACACTATCAATAGTAATGATTATCAAAACTAATCTGAATATAAAACATCAGAAATAGTTGAACGAATCTTCCCGAGGAAGGACAACAAACAATAATAACCTCCCAAAGAGGAAAAGACCAGCTCCTTCGACCGGAACGGCTATTGCCTACGCTATTGTAAAATTTAGAAAAAATAAATTTAGAACAAAAATATCAATTTGGTATAAAAGTTTCAAGGTAGTGAAAAGGTGCTGAACACAAAAAACTAACAAATAATTAAGGATGAAAGAAATAAATTTGGAAAATAAAAGGTCAACCACGCGGGTCGCCTCAAACGAAATCACTAGAAAAATAATACTAAATTTGGAATAACGTGAATAAAAATAATAAACGAAATACTCACAAAATCATAACACTGATTTTAATTAAATAAAATAATCACCAAATTTAGAACAACAAGAAAAATCACAAGACTGCTCAAAAACAACCCGTCTGCAACAACGGCTCCGACGAAAGAGGAAGAACCAGACGCGCATACTCCCCAAGTTAGCGCTTCAATCAAGTGTCATACGCACGTACTATTTTACAAAATTAGTGCGAATCTGTCACATAGATGGCAACATGGGTATGCAATGGGAAAACAATTGTACAGAAAAAAAGACGTCAGACGAAATTTTTGTAACAATTCAACGGAAGTAATTTTTTCTCCATCTCGACCTCATCATCGTTTTTTATTTTAGTTTCATACATATATATATATACAGGGTGTAACAGAAATAAGTACATTTATTTTAACCTGTGATGCAATTTGTCAAGCATAACAATTTTTCCTAGTAACTTCTTTCCGTAAATCCTCTGGATACAGAGTAAAAATTCATCAAAGTTTTGACAAAAATTTCATAGTGCGCCTATGGTTCAAACTGAATGTTGCTCATTTGTTGGGAGAATGACAGCTGTCGATTGTAAAGAGTATTTTGCAACTTTGAGCTATCGTAGTCTTGTCAATCATTCATTTGAAACTGGAAAAATATTAGTATTTTGGCAATACATTGTTATTAGCTCACCTCGATTATTTTATTTCTGTATATGTTGGAAGAAAGACTGAATTTGTCTCTGCAATCAACAATTTGGTCTTTTAGTCATATTTTTATGTCATTTTTAAGATTTGATTTTTATTTAGGGATTTCATGTATATTTTCGGATAGTACAATTCTTAAACATTAGATTGTATGCACAAGTTCATTGCATTTGAATCAGCTGATTTGAATTGTCTGAAACTGTGTCACTGTGCCAGGAGAGTCAGACTGTGCTGCCATCTACAAGCAGTTCAAAAAGTAGTTGCTGTTCCTAACCTACTTCATCAGAAACATAAAGAGAAAATCATTCAACGATTTATTCAAAGAAAACGGTAGAATATTGAATGGAATGTAATTCTAAATTAATTTATTTACTGAATAATTCAATAGAAATATTGCTACATGAAATTTTGAGGATTCTTTTCTTGAAGAACAGAAAATATAACCTATAAATGTATCAAACTGAATTTGGTAGTTGATTTTAAATATTTTCTGAAATATATGATACAATATTTTGCTTATTCAGCAGATCAATTCACGGGGCATACTTTATTGAAATAACCTGAGTGTGAAGTTTGTAATAATATGAGAAAAACTAATACACAGGTGCTTCATTCATAAATTGATGTATTTCATTCGTCTCATCTGCTGTTTTACGTTCCAGATAAACGTTAGGTTCTAAATATTCCATGATATTCTCATCGTAATGTATAAATGCATAATATTTTGACATTAAATACATTACCATAACCACAATAATTCAAGTTTTAGTGAAAAATGACAATTCGGAGATCGTCCCAAATAAATTTGCTAAGCTAATCCTAATCTGCCCATGAAATCGTATACAGAATTAATAAATTATGATCTGTTTTATTCCAGAATTTATTTGAAGGAATTGATAACTCACATCCGTCAAAATCAATTAATGTTCTATTGCAACTGCTACTAGATCCGATAACTATGCACCTGAACGACTCGTTAAATTATAGGGGATAAAAAATGCTGAAAAAAGATGAGAATTCGGGAAAAAGTTACTAAGAAAAAGTGTTAGGCTTGACAAGAACTATAACTGGTTAAAATTAATGTACTTATTTCTGTTACACCCTGTATATATATATATATATATATACTGAATGTAAATCTAGTTGGCGAATCCGTAATAAGCCAGACGGTTGACAAGACTTTTTCAAAAATTTATTTACTTTTATATATATATATATATATATATATATATATATATATATATATATATATATATATATATATATATATATATATATATATATATATATATATATATATATATATATATATATAAAGCATAATTTGGGAGCAAAGTATTACTTGTACTACACAACTATAGAAAGAAGTTAACTTACTGTCTGATCCTGCCAAAACTAGAATTGGATATTTCTCCGGTAAATAGGTTGAATATAAAAAAAATTAATGCCATTTTGTAGATCTGTTTTAATCTATGAAGTTTATTGTCGAACAATTCTCTATATCTCTAATATTCCAACAGATATAAGCCCAACAACAAAAAAGTAGCCAGCCTGTATACATAGTAGTTTTTTTTTATTTTGCTTGAAAATGGGTAATTTTGCTAACCAAGACGATTTATTCTGTGTATTTGAATATTTATTATAATTTATCGTTCTGATATTTTGTTTGTAGTATATTAGGCTCAAATATTGCGATAAATAATTATCTATTTATCTGTCATGAAGTGTTATTATTTTTGTTTTCATCAATTTCTTCCACACTGTATTAGTGAAAATATTTATTATTTAATCTATTTATGACATTGTTGTTACACTTATAGTTCATTTACCATGAAAGAAGAAAATAAATTCCATTTGAATAATGAAGGTTCAGTTTTCTTAAGGTCTGTTGAGTATCTTCAAGTTTCGACGAAAGCGCCGCATATTATTCAAAAATCACAACTTCGTGGTGTGATGTCACCTGTCAATGTTTTGAAACATGTCAATCTGCTTTAAAATCAAAATGAAATCGATGACGTACCATCTCTATTCCTAATAATAGTATTGTATTGAATTTATGACAACATTTGTAGACAAAAATATTCTAAAAGAAGTTAATCAACCATAGTGATATTATTTTTTATTGTTTATGTGACTCATCTAACGGTGATCAAATATAGTTCGATTTATAATGTGTTATATACGTACAGAATTTGAGCGAAATTCTTAGGAGAAAGAGATTTTCTCAACTTCTTCATCTTCAAGACAATTCTTTAATTTTGAGAAAGAAAAATATTAAGCAAAAATTTGGTGCTCTTAGTGAAGGATTCTAAGACGAACTCATGTGACCGTTCAGTCAATTAAGAATATTATCTTAGTGGTATTAATTGAGTTTCTTTACAATTATAATATTTAATTTCTCTTAAAGATGGTTGAAACTGAGAATTGAGGGATATCTAATATATTTTTATAGAATATTGCATAAAATCACACTCGTTTAACTGCTGTTATCTACATTTCTCTCTGTCCCTCTTCATAATCTCTTCTCGGAGACCTATAAAAATTAGTTCTGGGCTGTTTGCTTCAGTATTAGTACATCCAACAACACAACAACTTCTAAGTGAATGATTTATAATCATGATTATCGTATGAAATGACATACAAAAATGACGTTTGACAGTTTGACGTTTTTGACGGCACACCTCGTAGATGTGAAATTTAACCGATAGAGCGGAGCCACTGAGGCGTATAAACTTCAGATGTTGACGTTTAGAAATAATTCATGGAAAACAAAAGTCACGGCTACTGCTTTGATTCAATTTACATTTTGCAATTTATTTTTAGAATTATGAGAGAACCATACACTCAACTCAATCTGAGGGAACAGTTCTGGGTGCACACTTCAATTCTTACCAAATTGGTACTTCATATTTTTTTCTGTAAAATGGATACGAGAGCAGAAAATTGCACAAAAAAACTATCCTGGGTTAAGTCCCTATGTACACCCTAACCGTACACCACCCGGTATGTAGTTTAACAAGTCATCGACATATATGTAGTAAAATGCATCGTGCTGTAACTATCCATTCTTTCTGAAGTCTACCGGCTTGATGATGGCAATCACATTGCCGAAACCAGTCGCTTCAAAAAGAACAATAAAAAATCTGACGTGGACATCACGTGACCTACTTGTACATAATTGGATATATATTATCAAACACAACATCTCATCATTCCACGACTAGTCGGTTGCTATGGAAACAGTAGGTCATCATTCTTATGCTACAACATTTCTAAGTACTGATTTCTAGGATTCTACGTCTAACAGTTCTGGAATTATGCGCAAAATTTCAAGATCGTCAAGTAAAGTGCACTTTCGACTCAATCGATCTCAATGAGAATAGGATATGAGCATCTAGACAGTAGTATCATCTTGAATACTGTATTCTAGTATTCTACGTTCAATCGTTTTGGATTCATGCGAAAAATTGAAGAATATTCCGAGTAAACTGCACTCCCGGTTTAGCTGATCACAATCATAGTGCAAGGCGTACAACTAGATGCTATAAAAGTGGTTAATACGGAATCTCAATATTCTGCGACTGATTATTTTGAATTTATGAGAAAAATTCAAAAAGTCTGTAATATGGAGTGCACTTTCGGTTTAATTTCAAATTCTGAATTCCAGTGTCCTACGGCTAATCATTCTAGATTTATGCGGAAAATTCAAAAAAAGTATCACGTAAAGTGCACTTCCAGTACGGACGATTGCAACCATAATGCGAGGTGCACATCAAGATCCTAGATCCTATACTAATCTTTTATACAAAATTTCAGCATTATACGTTTGACGAATTTTGAGATTTGCGAGTTACGTACATATACACGTACATACGTACATACGTACAGACATCAAGCCAAAAATAGTCAAAATAGATTCAGGGATGCTCAAAACGGATATATCCATCAAAATCTCGATATGTGAATTTTGTCAGTTTCACAATATTCTCTTGTACTTTTAGACCGTCAGATAGTCGTAGATCTCAGTGCCTCATTTTGATTTTCATGCCTTAAGAGGTTTGATAAATATGTTCAATATGTGAAGTTCAATAATGCTGAAATTAAAGCTAGACCGTGTGATCAACATAATGAAAATTAATCTAAAATTTGTATGAAAAAGCATGTTCTGATCCAATTTTTTCGTTTTTGTCATGCTTACGAAATGAATTTCAGTGAAAAATATTTTTACATGTAAAATGTCAAACAAAATTAAAAATTTGACGATAGATAATCATTGCCTACTTTATCATTTCAATCAAACTGATTGGCCGATTGATACAAAAATAGTAGATTACTACTTTGATTCTACAACAAGTTCGAACACTAAATTTCAATATGCTATGGCTGATCATTCTAGATTTAGGCAAAAAAATGAAAAAAATTTCAAGTAACGTGCACTTCTGACTTGGCCGATTCATACAAATATAGCAGATAACCATTCTGATACAACATTAAGTTCAAATACCGAATTTCAACATCCTACGGTTGATCACTCTGGATTTATTGAAAAAATTCGGAAAAAGTTTCAAGTAGGGTGCACTTCCGGTACAGACGATCGGAATCATAATGCGAGGTGCACAATTAGATCCTATACCAGTCTTAAATACAAAATTTCAACATTATACGTAGAACCAGTTCTGAGATTTGCAAGTTACGTACGAACGCATAAACGAACATACGTACCGACACCAGTCCGAAAATAGTTGAACTGGATTCAGGAATGCTCAAAACGGATATTTCTTTTAAAATCTCGTTAGATGAATTTTGAATGTTTCACAATTTTTCTTTGTACTAAATACAAGTAAGTGAAAATAGTCAGTAGAAAATTTGCTGCTCAGGAGATTGCCTACATAGAACATTCTCGTACTCTTTTTTGATAGACCAACGGTTTTCGAGAAAATTCGATTCAAAACTATTCTATGTAGAGCATGCACTCCTTAATCTGTGTGTCGAATATTTGTGACTATTCCATTCGTAGTATTTATAACAATGCTAAATTGCCATAGGAACAGTGCATATCAGTGGGTATTTTGACGTGTAGAAACACCATCGGGTATCACACTAGTGGTCAGAGTGAGTATTTTACTCAAAGATGTGGATACCTCCAATTTGTGCTTTCTTCGTATTTAATGGAATATTTTTCTGAATATCTTCATCAATATTATCTTCTGATCTATCACCAAACCTTTCTGAACTAGATTCCATATCAAGACACAATATATTTCTCTATTATTCGTCAAAGAAAATGCAAGAAATTCTAATTTCTCAGTTTGACAGAAATTTGTCTACTCGTTCCTATGAAAATTACGTGAGTAGTTACTAGATTCATAGAAAACTAATTTGAAAAAATGGTTTGATTCCTGGAATAGTCCTCCATATACCATTTGTAGTTAAAGTATTAGAGACTATTTTTGTGGTGCAATCACTCATGTTTATTGTGCTTGTGAATACCACTCATGCTGCACACTCGTGGTATTCAAACGCAAGCACAATAAACATTCGTGATAGCACCACAAAAATAATCGATAATACTTCAACTACTTATAGTATAATAAATGACTATTCCATTCGTAGTATTTATAACAAGGTCAAAAATGCTAAATCGCCATAGAAACGGTGTATATCAGTGGGTATTTGGAGGTGTAGGAATACCATCTAGTATTACACTAGTGGTCAAAATGAGTATTTTACTCAAAGATGTGGATATCTCCAATTTGTAATCTCGTGTTTTTTTCGTATATAATACCACAAGGGACTGTAATTTTATCAATAAATTTTTCTTGAAAACATTGATTACCTAGCAACATCTTGAGAGTCATCTGTCCGATTAAATCACGAGAGCGTAGCTCGAGGGATTTCATCTGAGCAGATTACTCGAAGGATGTTGCTTGAAGGTAATCAATGTTTGAAACTAAAATTTATGATGAAATTAAAGTCGCAAGTGGTATTTGTGGAGAATATTTCTCGAATGAAATTGCTACTATAAGTATCTATTAAATAATGTTAGTTGCAACTACTAACCTTCTTTATTGAAAAATACACTAAATTGCCTCCATATACACTTGTATTTTTCAACTTTTTGCTTTCAATTTCATTATTTTCGGCAAAAAATGCATTTTTCTACAGTCACTATAGAATGATACCCATTCCCCACGCTGTAGCGTGCGGAATAGGAATCATTCCGCACGCTCAGGGACTCCTAAGAAAGCAGCGTGGCGTCGCGAAAAAACTGTTCCATTACTGTCATCATTTTGATTCTCCTTGATTTTCTTTTCATTCCTCTTCAAAATGAAGTCAATATGAGTAATTTTATCAACATTTGATGAATTGAAATGAGATCAATGAAGCAAATTCTTTCTCAGAACACGATATATTTTGATTATAGATATTCACGCGGACATCTTTGACTGTAGAAAAAATAACATCCGTCACTCGTGCGAATCGATCATACCATGCTCATGTGAATTCTGCCACTCGACTGCGTCTCGTGGCTGAATTATTCAGATTCGCATGGAATGATCTCCATTCTGCACTTGTATCGGAATATACTATTCCAATACGATTAAATTTTGACATTTCCGAGAACTGATTGTTTGTTTATATTAGAACTGTGTATTGTTTCTCCATGACAAAGGCAATTTATCGCAATAAATCGCTTGCCAACAGGAATTTACCGAGGTAACGGGAATTTTCAGAGGTAAATTCCCGTTGGCAAGGAATTTATTATTATAATTGTCATTGTAACTATTCAAAATTTGTCAGTATAATTGACATGAGTGGAATAATCGTATTTAATGCAATATTTTTCTGAATATCTTCATCAATTCCATCTGCTGATTTATCACCAAACCTTTTTGAACTGGTTTTCAAAGAAAATGCAAAAAATTGTAATTTTTTGATTTGACAGAAGTTTGTTTACTCGTTCCTATGAAAATTACGTGACTTGTTACTTGATTCATAGGAAACTGATTTGAAAAAATAGTTTGACTTCTGGAATAGTCCTCCATATACCATTTGTAGTTGAAGTATTATCGATTATTTTTGTGGTGCTATCACGAATGTTTATTGTGCTTGTGAATACCACTCGTGCTGCACACTCGTGATATTCAAACGCAAGCACAATAAACATTCGTGATAGCACCACAAAAATAATCGATAATACTACAATTACTCATGGTATAATAAATGACTATTTCATTCATAGCATTTATAACAAGGTTAACAATGCTAAATTGCCATAAAAACGGTGCATATCAGTGAGTATTTGGACGTGAAGAAATACCATCGGGTATAACATTAGTGGTCAAAGTGAGTATTTTACTCAAAGATGTGGGTACCTCCAATTTGTGCTTTCTTCGTATATAATGGAATATTTTTTCTGTATATCGTCATCAATTTTATCTTCTGATCTATCACCAAACCTTTCTAAACTAGTTTCCATACCAAGACGCAGTATATTTCTCTATTCTTCGACAAAGAAAATGCAAGAAATTCTAATTTCTCAGTTTGAAAGAAGTTTGTTCACTCTTTCCCATGAAAATAATGTGAGTTGTCACTAGATTCATAGAAAACTAATTTGAGAAAATGGTTTGACTCCTGGAATAGTCCTTCATATACCATTTGCTACGATCTTGGAATAGAATTTTCCCTATTCAAGTTGAACACCGGCGAGCTACAGTGAAGACGGGGTGGGTCACTCAAAATGATAGATATAAAAGAAAGGGCGCCAGATGACCGAAACCGGAATGAGGTTCAACCGATGGGGTTGATCATCGAACCTAATAGGGAACAAGATCGCAAAACAATCAAACGCCGTTAATCCCATATAAAGTAAATTGTATTTAAATAAATTAAGTAATTCATACAGCTTGAAAAAGGATATAGTTGAAGATGAGTTTTATACTAGTGGAGGTCAAATACCAATAATTCGTACCACATATTAACAAAGTTATATGATTGAATAAAATATAAAATAGAGGTTCAAATATTGTAAAATGGTCAAGATTCTACAATGATATTTAACCCTTCTTATGCACTGAAATAGATAAACCAGATCGAACCGGAAATGATCGCGAGAAATTATCCTAAGCGGTCCGCGCAGCGAGTTTGTCCGCGAGAATGCTGCCAGGACTAAGATTAGGCGTAGTGTGATGGTTCAAAAGCGCACAACGTAAAGGCGGAATACGCGAAGGTCGACCAACGAGCGTCACGCCGCGCAGAACATATAAGCATTGACTGAATTAGTCCTAAAAGCGTTTTGCGTTGGACCTACTGGCCACGAGTAATGTCTTTGACGATGAATAAAATAATTGATTTACCAAAAGCTCGGTAAGATCAGATTTTCACATAAAATCAGCTCAATGCAAGTGGTTCTGAATTCAGCAATATATAAAAACTCAATCCTTAAGTTATTAAGATAAATATACAAATATGAACAAAAAGATAATAGAGTAATCGCTTAGCTGTTGTATCGTCCAGATAGTCGATGCCGATCAGATGTCCGGAATGGTTCGTTATGTACAGTGGCGTAGAAGGAGGAACTTCGTCATCCAATTTCTAGGAACTTGCGATGTCGAATTCGTACCAATAATAATTCCAATTAACGATCCCCAATCGTTTCACTGCACAGCGATATTTATTCCAACAAGATCTGATAATCCACTGAATAGAAGATATAACCATATATCCCAAATAGAACGGTACGGAAAATAATAAAGTAGAAAGTAAAAGCCTGAAAAGTATTCACATGTGAGTCTCAAGTACGCCACTGATCAAGCGCATGCGTAAATCGATAAGACTAATTTAAAATTTCCACTTAATGAAAAACGTTTCTTTTAAATATGACACAGTCATGCATTTACTCTAGTTGGACTCAAAATTAGGTAAATACTTTGAAATAAGATTACCTGTGATGGAATGCGGCTTGTAGTTATTTAAGATGAAGTAGATCAATATAAATCCGACTGATGTCGATGAATATAGGAAAATATATTCTATTGCTGTGCTTCCAGTAAAATCCAAATTAATGGGTATTCGATATTTCCACAAAAGATACGCAAAATAGAGTAAAACTCTGAACTTCAGATAGCACAACTGATCTTCACAAATCTTAACGCCCGAGTCCCCATTTCAGGTAACCTCCCGAAAAAAATTCTTAATTTGATTAATAAAGAATCCAATCTAACCAAACCTATGCGCAAACGGTAGCTTCTTATGATTGAACACAGGTTGCACCCAAGAACTCCGGGTTGCCTGACGAAGGTAAAAAGAAATATTTAATTGTGAAAAAGGCTGGATTTCATTAACATGAAATAAACCGTAACACATTCGTAGTTTAAGTATTATAGACTATTTTTGTAGTGCAATCACTCAAATTTATTGTGCTTCGTGATTATTATTCGTGATAGCACCACAGAAATAATCGATAATACTTCAACTACTTATGGTATAATAAATGATTGTACGTTAAATGTGCCTTGATGTATTAGAAAACTCACTTTCGTGAAAATTTCAAAGTCCATAATGATACAAACGAACGCATATATACTACACAATAGTGTCGACTGTATCCTGTAATAGACTATGTATGAGTCACCAATAAAAGGAGTGTCCATTGATAACCACAGATATTCAACGTTTGCGAATTCAACACACCTTTAAAGACCTGTAGAACTAATTTCTCTTCCGACAGCTCTGCTTGGTAGCATCCATATCAGCTTGGTAACGAACTTCACCTTCTATACTGATTATGGTCATTGCAAGATCAAATTTTAGAGCCGGTTAAAACTCTTCTTTCACCCGCACGTGATTGTCTGCTCAACTCTATCATTTGTGACTGCACCAAGGGATGTGCCTTGAACTATGGTTGCCGAAGAGTTGGGTGATACTGTTCAACAGTTTGAGGCAATTGTCACGATCAGTGATGGAACTATAACGAGTTGAAATTGACATTGACTTTTTTTTTTATCAATTTACTACTTGAGTTGGACAAATTTCTGATTAGTATTTATCAAATGGACATGACAGGGACAACATCTAGTTATCATTCTATAAAAATAATATACAGATTTCATTAGGAGTTCACGACAAAATGGAAATATGTCAATGTCGATTCGATGTGGTACAAGGGCAGGATTATTAAAATGAATCACCTGATGCGTTCATAGTCCAGTCAAGTTAGCCCTAAAAATACTGGTACCCTTGCATGAATTCCCAAGAAGCTGAAAATTGGCATGAACGTTAGGGATACCATTATGATGAAGTTGTGGAAAGTCCCTATCAATCCCATGTGTGCAAAAAAAAATATGCGAGATCAAAGTTCAAAGAAATGGGGTTCTCAAATTTTCCAACAAAATTGTCAGTTTCATGATAAAAATAGCTTAGACAAGAATTATGGATCTTCTAATTCTCTACATAGATGGTACTTACACTTTTTTCCCAAGATTTGCCAATTCTGAGAGAAAGCCATTCTAAAGCTATATTTTCAATAATATGCATGACTACGCTGCCTATGTTCATTATGAACGTTTAATATAAGTAAAACTATTGGTTTGTGAGATTAGTACTTGTACATTAATATTGAATGATAATTCTAAGAATATGAGATGAAAAGAAACCTAGTCCCTCATTTTATGTGACTATGTGGCCTTAAGCAACAACTGTCTTCTGTTCAATTGTCAACGTGGCAGTGTCCGTCTGTTGTTTATTTTAAAATTACTTGCAAAGATAAGTTACGTTACGTATCATCTTTTGCAAAGCATACACGTAATGAAAACGGTGTTCAATTAGCTTGTCTTCCTCCAGCCTTGGCTTCTGCTCATCAACATTTTTATCGAGTTCAAAAGTGGCTTGGTAATCAACTAAATCCAGAAGAATGGGATTGGAAGCTAATTGATGATGTATTGAAACCAATCCACACTCTACTTCCACCTGCACCAGAAAAGCTCCTCAATACTATTTTTTTTCAACTGCAAAAAAGGATGTAATTCGAAATGCGACTTCAAAAAAACAGGCTTACTTTGTTCATCGGCATGCACCAGCTGTGAAGGCCAGTCGTGTTCAAATACTGAATCTCCAACAGAAGATGATCCTTTCATCAACGACAAAACAACTGATATATCGCCGTTTGAACAATTTAAGTCAACTCAGGAAGATGAAGAAAAAGAAGAAGCAGTTGAATAACAAGACTTAATATTATATTAAGCTTCAATATGAAGACCGTGGCATAGGACTACCGGACTACCACGACAAAAAATACGCGCCAAATACACTGCCTCATAGGTGGCGTGGGAACGTGTGCATATCATGGAGAATATAACTTTAGAATAGCTTCTTCTCATAAATGGCAAATTTTGGGGCAAAAAGTGTGACTACCATTTTTGTAGAGAATTGGAAGATCTATAAATTTGAGCTATTTCTATCATAAAACTGACAATTTTGTTGCAAAATTTGAGAACACCATTTCTACAAACTTTGACCTCGCATAAAAATTTTTGCACACATGGGATCAGTAGGGCCTTTCTACAACTTCATCATAATGGTCTCCCCAATGTTCATGCCAATTTTCAGCTTCTTGGGAATTTATGCAAGGGTGAATGTCTATTTTGACTGGACTATCAATGACGTTGATAATGATGAGCCTACTGGAAGTGTTGATCCATTGTATTTCTTGATTAAAACATACAGGCAACGGAAGAAGATGGCAAATTGATGATGTAATTGTAATAGAGTCAGAACAAGAACCATAATAATTCGACTGATCAATGAATAGTTTCACTGTTTTATGATAATTTCTATAATCTAGGTGAACATTTTCTCATAGAAAAAATTTGTGATAATAAAAATTGGAAGAAAAAATCTTTTTTGAAATGGAAATAAAACTAATCAATTGTAATTGTTTTATTAATAATCATTTTGCCAATAGGAAATAGTTTGATAATTAGACTTTTTCAGTCTTAATTCTGTATATTCGTTTTTATTTTTGAAGTTTTGACTCTCTAGCCGAAAGTCTTGTTCAGATAAAATGATACGATAGTTATTTGTGTATTAAGGCCGTAAAGGTTATCTTTTTTGGTCGAATCTGTTGTTTGCGGTCTCACCTGAATTGCAGCCTCAGCTGCGCTTCGGCCGCAAACAACAGATTCGACCAAAAAAGAACTGTAGGCCGAGGTGCACACAACGTTTTTTAGGCGATCATCACGATATAATTCAAAACCACAAAATTTTATCTATTTATATCTAAAACATTGCAATTGTAAATCTAAGTTGTCGTTGGAATTGTTTTATTTTATTGTCTCCTATCGAAGCGATATCTGTAAAAAATGCGTATCAATTCCTTGAATTGCACGAACTATTAAAGTTGACAGAGGAATATAATATGTATTTCGGCAAAAACTGTATCTTAAAGAGTTCATCAAGCAGCTCATATAGGTAAGTATGAAATGTTTATGAAGTAGTTTTTGACAGTTCAGTCCCAAAAAAGTAGTGTTTGACAGATCAGTCCCAAAATGTAACATTTGACAGATTTGTACCAAAAAGTGAAGCTTCAGGGCCGCAAAAGGAGCCATAGAAACACCTTTTTTGTTATGATCGCCTAAAAAATATTTTTGTATCATTTTTTCTGAAGAAGACTTTCGGTTGGAGAGTCGGAACGTTTAAAATAAAAATAAATATACAGAATTAGAACCAAAAAAGTCTATTTATTATAATATAATTCTGGAAGTATGTATAGATCATTAGAATATAGTCTATAATTTGTTCATTTTCTTCAATGAATAAATATTTTTCAATCACAAATGAACGTGGTCTATGCCCATTGGGGGACACCATTGGGAAAGAATCTCATATCTCTTATTGGGAAGGCACGTATTCTATGAGAAATAAACGTCAGGACTATTTGAATAGGATTTTCTCGAAAACCGTCGAGCTTACAAAAAAATACAAATATGTTTTTTGTAGGCAATTTCCTGAGTTACAAATATGATGACTACTATTTTTTCGATAGCAATAACTGTTGCGAAGACCCGTTTATCTTGACCTTTAGTCCCGCATAACATTTTTAGTGGCACATATATCAGCAGGGACTTTTGGGATATTGCTTAGAGATACAAGAGAAAGCTTCATGCAAAAATCCAGCTTTTCCGGAATTTTTCCGAAGTTTAAACTTTTTTTGTCTTTATTCCCTGTAATACTGGTTAAAAAAATATTTTCTCTCTTAATTGGATGCCATCTTGATTCTGCATAAGATTGTTTTGTAGTATTTTATTGTATCTTTCATAACATAGAAGTTTCTTGAGGTAACTCATTCAGTATTATATAAATAAATGGGTACTCCGATAATTGCAATAAAATAGTTTTCTGCATTGAATTACTGTGACCTGCATCTTGAACATCTATCTTTCCCAAAAAACAATCTGTTAATATCAATTGCTTCTGAAAAACTCAAGAACAGAGAATGTGAGTTCCTTATCACTTCCTATTATAAAATACTAGCGGCCCGCTCCGGCTTCGCACAAGTATAAAATATATAGCCTATGTCACTCACTGAAAAAATGATAAGAATCGATCCAGTAGTTTTGATTTATTAATTACTGCCCGTGGCCCGCACTTGTTGAATTTGGAGTAAAACAATTCCCCTCTCCCTATACCATAAAGATTTCCTGCTATCTTTGGAATATCTAAATTCATACACTATATTTTCACTTATTTACGTTCTACATTTTCATCTATTTATTATATTTTTACAACAATTAATATATTACGGAATGTCTTTATATACAACGTTCACAGCTTTCTTGTCATTAGACAATACAAACATGTTTTCTCCAGAGGTTGCTCTTGAAAGAGCGACATACAGTTGGCCATATGAAAAACAGTCAACGCTCAAATCTAAACCTGCAACATTGAAGGTTTGACCCTGCGATTTATTAATGGTCATTGCAAAAGATGTCTTTACCGGAAACTGTAAACGTTTAAATTGGAAGGGTAAATTCGATGGTATCAGAGGGATTCGGGGAATCAACACATCTTCTCCGGTACCACATCCTGTGAGTATTGTGCACTCTATCAAAAAAGTTTTCAGTGATTTTACCAGCAAACGCGTGCCATTGCAAAGTTTGAGTGGATTCAGGTTTCTTAATAAAATAACAGGACAACCTACTTTCAACACCATTTTGTGAGGAGGGAGTCCAGACGGGTTCAAAGAGTTTAGAAATTCTGTAGGAAAATGAACAGCTTATTCCAGATCGAGAGCAATATCGACCGAGTAGTATATTTTCGTCAACGCATCAATCTTTGAAATCACTACATAGTATAAAACTATCTCGTAGGGTTCAGCCTGCGCTTGCAATGTAAGCGGGAAAAATGTAATTATTTACGACATCACATTAGAAACCTCAAAAATAACAGTATTTTTCGACTATTTAATGGATGTTATCATACATATCAACCTTTCTCTTCAATCACTCTATCTATTAAAAAAAACCGCATCAAAATATGTTGCGTAGTTTTAGAGATTTAAGCATACATAGGGATATAGGGACAGAGAAAGCGACTTTGTTTTATACTATGTAGTGATTTCAAATCAATATCATATTTTCAATAGTGCTGATTGCGTCCCATGATATAAACATCTTATAAGTATTCAGGAACTTCATTCTGTATGTCTTCAATAATTAATAAATATCATCTTTATTATTTTGGATCAATTTCTCCATGGTAGTATGTGAAGGTTAATAAGTCAAAAAGTTGAAAAATTGTTCCAAAAAACATACATTTTATTTTGGAATCTTTAGGCTATCGATTTCGGACAATCGTCCATCTTCAGGCCTTGGCTAAAAAATACATCGATATTATAATTTTGAAAAATTTTGGAAAATATTTAAATAGTGTTTTTGTGATATGAAGTTAAATTTAAGATTAGCCTAATCAAGTTATAATATGAATATTGAAAAATCATATTTCTTTTTGACAATTGAAGGTTGGAAATAAGAACACGTGTTGAAAATCTTTTTTGTGAGATTAAGAATTTAAATATATATAAATGAAGAGAAGTAGGTGCATGCAATATCCAAAAACAATGAATAGGCTTACTGCCTATGGTTTAAAAGCAGCTAAGTTTGTAAAAAGTCATGATTATGTTTAAATTTAATGAAGTTTTGTTCTGAAACATTTTAGCGTGTGTTTCAGTCAAGTAGGCGAATTACATTGAATTATGGGTGGAGTGTTGTTTCCGGATTTGTGTCATGTGTGGTGTCGGGAGAATGGCGGTAATAATTTGAAAATATTATTTTCCGGGAAAAAAGTTTGATCGTTTAATATATGCTGTTCTTCATTATTTTTAAGGTGTTTTAAGATTTCTAGTTTTTCTAAAAGTATGAGTTTACTATAATTATCTTCTTTGTGTAGTAGTTTACTGTTGTCAATTGTAGATGAATGATTCTCTGTTTTTAGATGTGTGCCGAATGCTGACGGAGGGTTGTTTTTGACATGTTCTTTGTATCTGATTTCAAATTTACGTGTTGTCATTCCAATATATGTACTGTTGCAATCATCACAATTAATTTTGTAAATCCCACTGCTATTATATTTTGATGTTGTTGGTTTAGTGTTGGTGAAGATGTTAGCTAATGTGGGGTGTGATTTGGAAGTTAGTTGTATATTTCTTGAGTGTACGGTTTATCTTGTTGTGAATATTTGTATAATAGGGTATGGAGATATATTTTGTAGTGTTTTTGCTGTGTTCATAAATTTGTTGTAAGGTTAAGTTACGTTGCAAGTTTTTCAACACATGTTCCAGTTTCCAATCTTCAATTGTCAAAAAACAAATATGATTTTTCAATATTTATATTATAACTTGACTAGACTTATCTTAAATTCAAATTTAATTACAAAACTTCATATCAAAAAAACACTATTTAAATATTTTTCAAAATTTTTCAAAATTATAATACCAATGTATTTTTTAGCCAAGGCCTGAAGATGGACGATTGTCCGAAATCGATAGCCTAAAGATTTCAAAATAAAACGTATGTTTTTTGAAACAATTTTTCAACTTTTTGACTCATCATCTTTATTTTTCTATTGAATATATCAATTATTCCCAATTACTCTATATACCTGAATGAAATCATAGCACATGATGAATACTTTGAACCTACAGAATCTTGACACACAAATAGGTCTTCACAGCATCATTTGTTCCTTCAGTTTTGGTTTATCCTAAGCGTAGCCTAATTACCAAGGTAACAATTGTTGGAACTATTGTTACTAAGATAATTGAACTAGTTTTATGGTGAGCCAAAGACTGGTGCAAACGGGCCTAGTGGTATCATTAGAGGTAATATTTTCAAAAAATAAATCAAACATTTAACATTTACCATTTTAATCTTCTTATGCACAGCAGTTCTGAAGGGAAAAAATTTGTTTGTCTATGTCTGCAGATGATTTTGAGTTTGATGTTTGAATTTACTATTTTAAATTGGGAAGTCTTTGAATGCAACTGTATTACTGCATATCCTCAAAATAAAATAGAAGTGATTCTCAAAGCTTATATATTCCAAATGTCAATTTTGAGAGCTATCGATAAATTATTTACAAAAAATTATGCTCTGTCCAACATTGAAGTGATACGAAAAAGAGCATTAGCCTCTAATAAAAATTTTATATATAGAAAGGATTTCTAGGATTGTCCCATAGCAATTACTTAATTGAGGACCAAATGTATATCATATAATATACTGCAAGCACTAGCGATACTTTTGTTAGCTTAGAATGGAATGGAGAAAGTATAGTTTAGTCCAATGAAGTTTTGGTTGAGACAGGAAATTCATTATGCTTATTTTTTCCAGTCCACATTTGGCACCACAGCTCAACGCGAAGAAAAATCTTTTCTTATAAAATCTCGAGATTATAACTTGGTTCCTGGTTCTCCACTAATCATTCCTATTGCTGTTACGTATTTTTCTGAGGATCCAGCGCCTTCCGTGACAAGTATACGTCTCAACGCTCGCACTGTGTGTCCTGCTGTTTCATCTGCCACTACCAACAATGTACCAGTCAGAGAATGCCTAGGAGTATATACTATTGACAAAGAGGAAGAAAATAGATGGCATGGGTCTATCACCTTGAACTCTGAATTTCAGCTCGATGGAATTTGGCTTAGAATTGTTCTGGATCGGCCTGCTGAGTTGTTTGTGGTAAGTTATCACATAGAAGTGAGTAAAATTTCAAGCTATACTTTTCATGATATTTTGGAGTTCATGCAACTTCATTTTGAGAAGAAGGCGTGACTTATATGTACGTATGTATTTATGTTCTATATGTTTAGTGGAGAATATCTCATTTACAATATAATTCTAACTTAGCCACTTTAATTTTCATCAACTCATAGCTTTCAGTTCCAAAGCATGATTCTCCGAAGGTCTAGCTCTAAGTCATCATAACAAAACTATGAAGCTGAGTTGAACACACTGAAAAACTTTTTGGAGAAAAGTTGGTAGAAGAATTATTTGCAATTATTGTGAATCAGAAATCGCACTCCAGTCCCTAAAGTCGGTATTTCACAAATTCACTATACCATCATCATATTATATTACTTCCATCATGCAAAATGACAGATAATTTGAAGTGCCTTTCTTCAAAATGAAGAGGTGAAGATTCCTTTCCACAGGTGCAAGAACTCTCGGAGAATACTCGTATAAGTGAATAGCACATAGTTGTGAACATTCAGCTGACATATATGCTTACTCCGAATGAAGTCCTTTTTGCAGGAGATTTGGAGAACCACAATCATCGAAACTCCTTATGTTGTTGAACAGATATTTCTAATTCAGTCTAACCATGTATTGATAAGAATAAGTAATGTGCCAGTTATCCATATCTGCAGATATCCAAAAATAAAAAAAGATCTATGTCCGTATCCGCATCCGCGACCTATCAGTGGAATCTTAACGGATCTTTTGCATCAACTAATTCAATTGAGTACTTGAAATTTCAGCAAGGAAATACGATAAGCTTTAATTCAAATTACATATGTGGCACATTTATATAGCAAAAATTGAACACTTGAACCTTCATTGTACCTAGTAAGTTGAAAGGAATTTCGACTATCTTTATTATTGAATCAAACCTCCAATCTTTGCGATACGTTAAAAGAAATTGATATCAGAAGTGTTAGCATCATAAAATAATAAAGTGCTCTGTCGACAAATTTGGAAGCAATTGGAATAAATTGAGAAATGGTGAATTGTATTTCCAAAAAAAGAGTAATTTTGCAGCTTTGTCCGTCAAAAGTCCATAACGATGAAAATCATAAATAATTCTTGCTGTAATGAAAAACTGCTCTGTCCAAGAACAAACACACTGGCAATATGTTACAATATTTCTATTCAATTATTCAGTATATTAATCAATTTGGAGTTGCATTTAATTTAATATTCCACCGTTTTCTTGCAATAAATCGTTGGATGATTTTCTCTTCATGTATGAGAACCAACAATAATGAAGTAAGTTGAGAGCAGCAACTACTTTTTGAATAGCTCGTAGATGGCAGCACTGTCTGACACAAATTCAGACAATCAAAATCAGCTGTTTCAAGTGCAATGGACTCTTGCAGACAATTTTATGTTTAAGAAATGTACTATCCGAAAATATACGTGAAATTTCCAAATAAAAATCAAATTTCTTAACAATGACATATAAATACGATTAATAGACCGAATTGTTGATATCAGAGACAAATTCAGCTTTTCTTTTAACATATGCAAAAAAAAAAATTTCGAGGTGAGCGAATATCAATGTATTGCCAAAATACTGATATTCTTTTAGTTTCAAATAAATAATTGACAAGACTACGATTGCTCAAAATTGCAAAATATCTCTTTCAATCTATAGCTGTCATTCTTCCAACAAATGAGAAACATTCAGTTATAACCGTAGGCACATTATGAAATTTCTGACAAAACTTTGATGAATTTTTACTTTATATTCAGAGGATTTACGGAAAAGAGTTATTGAGAAAAATTGTTATACTTGACGAGTTCCATTACAGGTTGAATTAATGTACTTATTTCTGTTACATTCTGTATATATCTGGTTCCTGCTTCAATACCAACCAAATGGCAAACTTAAATCTAATGCAATATGATATTCCTGTACATCCCCTTTTCTTGAATTTGTCTTACAATAAATTATTCAATTATTTCAACACGAAGTCCTTCAACTTTTCCGGTCGTTTCTTGGTTCTTGTAGAAGTTTTTTTTTGTAATTTCTGATTGAGTGTTGTTATGCTTTCCACTCCCTTGTTCAACCTGTCTTCTTTCTTGCAGATCTTCCCCAATAATTTGTAGAGTTTGTGTATGGCTGTTTTCCAAGCTCTGTTTCTCTTCTTCTGATGACTGTGTTTCTTCTTGAACCATTTTCTTTTAAATTCTTTGCAATTGAATTGCCGGCCGTTATCCGTTCTGACGGCTCCGAAAACTTCGAATCTTGCGAAAATATTTTTCATTTTCATAATCACGTCTTTATTCTTGGTTCTTTGCTAATACATTACTTCTATGAATTTACTGTAGTAATCTTGCATTACCAAATATACCTGTCTTCCAATCTCGCAAAAATCTGCACCAACTGCAAACCATGGAATTTTCAGTATATCTGTTCAATTCCAAAATTTCTATGTTTCAGACAAATATCACAGTTTTCTATTATATATGCTATCTGTTGGCTTATGTTTGGCCACCACAAGAACGATTTCGCTCTTTCCTGACATTCATTTCTTCTTTGATGACCGATATATATTTTATTAAAGGTTTGTTCTCTGAGATGGCTAGTTATGACGACTCTTTCTTTGAAATAAAGAATATCTTTTTGTAAAGATAACTCTGTCCTGAATTTATAATATTGCAATGTAGTTTCTTCGCACTTTTCTTTGCAAAGTCATCCTTCCCCAATATATTCTCTTATTTCTGCGAGTGTGTGGTCATCCTTGTGTTCCTTAATTATCTCCTGTTCCATTGTGGAAGCTATATTTTCGAATATACTAACGACTGCATCTATATAAATATTATTTTCTTAAAATAGATGTCACAGAATAATGACATATTTTATGCTGTGGAAACATTTGAATAAGTATAAAAATCCTGAAAAAATCATTACTTGTTCCACAAAATTTCATTTCTAAGATAAAGGCGTCAAAACCAATTCTTAGATTGAATTTTTGTGGAACAAATGACGAGTGTTTCAGAATTTTCATATTATTTTCTTCTTTGAATAGAATGTCTTCATCTTTCTTCCTATATTTTAATGGATTACTTGATAGTGCATGAGCTGTACGAAATTCTTTTCCCGGTACATGTTCTACTTCATAACTGATTTTGGTGAGTCTCATTCTCAATCTCTGTAGTCTTATAGCTAGTTCATTCATTGGTTTGGATTTTGATATTGATGTTAACGGCTTATGATCTGTTCGGAGTATAGAATGTTCAACAGTGATTACACAAGAGCTTTTTATTTTGCTGGATAAATTTTTGTTTTAACGAAACCTTGTTACCTAGCAATTTGACAAGAAAACTGTTCTAATAAAATCACGACACCGTAGGTGGAGTGATTTTATTTTTTGAACAGTTTTCGAGTCAAATTGCTGTCAGGTTACAAGGTTGAGTTGTCAAACTGAAATTTATCCCAAGAAAAATAAAATGCTAGAGTGTAATTCGGCGAGATAATTTAACGACACTTTATTTATGAAAAAGTTTATTTAAATGTGCAATTATTGACAGTACAATTATCATACATCGTTTCATTTGACATATTCCACTACGTATTCTTTATAATTTTCTTCATCAATTCTTTGCATACTTCAAGTCCAATCAGCAAAATATCTGAGATTTGACATACCGTTGCACCTCTTTCTAATACATAATTCTGATTTTTACAAAATACGATGAATTACCTCCAGATACATGATTTATTGTTTTTTGTATATATAGACACACAAAATGATAAAATTGTTTTTTATATATGGCTTACTTTATATTGGAGTGGAATTATAATAAATATTAGTGTAACCTTTCGCAGGTCCATACTAATGCTTATGACTCTTTTTCGATCTAAGCTTATTTTTGCTCATTAGAGCTGAGAGATTCCGAGCAATAAATCACTGGATGCTAAAGTCCATCTTCTTTTTTCTCTTCAAGCAGATACTTGCATTTCCAAATTCGTGTCGTATATAGCTAATATAGGTTGAGTTGTTAGCAATTGTTTCAATTTATCGAAACATTTCTGATGTTTGCTTGTCCACATGAACTCGTTTTCCTACCTTAATAAATCTCCTATTCTTTTGTTTCTTCTGCTGTATTATTGATGAATTTAATAGGATGATTTACCATGCTCAAAAATTGTTGAACTTCTGATACATTTATTGTTTCTTCAAATTTTTGTATCGCCATTGTTAGCACATTATTTGGCTAGATCCCCTCATCAATAATCATAATGGGGCTCAAGAATTTAATTTCTTTGACATTGAACTGACATTTTGTTTCATGCGGTGTAACAACGTTCTTTTGCAAGATGCTTGAAACAATGTTTAAATGTCTATCGTGCTCCTGCTGATCCTTGCCGAATATGATTAGATCGTCCATATGTACGAGTGTACCTTCTTGATTGCCAATAATGTCATATATAGCCTTCTGATATACTTCGGGTGCAGAAGTTATTCCAAATGGCAATCGTTTATATGAAAAGCATCCAAAAGGTGTGATGAATGTTGTGTGATATCTTGCGTTTTTTGTTAGTTTGAATAAACAAAACCGACGAAGAATCGAGCTTACTAAAAACAGTTGCTTTTTCAGTTGTGCTAATGTTTCATCGACGGTTGGTAAAAACTATTTCTCTCGTACTACAAACTTATTCAACTCTGTAAAATCAGCACAAATTCTGATTCCTCCGGAGTTCTTTGTGACAACAACCATAGGTGCACACCATTCGCTGAGATCCTTTGTTTCTCCGATAACGTCTTTCTTTATCATTTCACCTGATTCCCTCTGAACGTGACCCATCAGCGGTAGAGGAATTTTCCTGAGCGTCCTGATGGAAAATGGTTGTGCATTGGATTTGACTGTTATATTACATATATCTTATATCTTTGATTCTTCCTTAACCTCTAAATAGTTTCGGATATGTCTTCAATATTTTTGTCTCATAATCCAAATTATTATTTTTTGTACATTTTTTATCCACAAGATTAAAAATTCGATAATACCCAGAAGTAGCAATTTTATATTACCTATTGCGAAGAGTGAATCTTTTATTTTCTAAGCTTGTACCCAGAATTCAATCTGTCAAACCAACCGTCGGAAAAAAAAATGAATAAAATATACAGAATTTAGAATCAGAAGTAGTATATCATTCAATGAAATTCTGAGAAATGTTTTGATTATTGTTCTTTAGTTATCAAAGTTTCTATTTTAAATTTTAGAGTTTGTGAGAAATCGGAAGTCGGTAAAAGTATTGACCATGGTTCATTTTTGCCACCCGTGATCTCTGCTATACTCACTATTTCACTGAAATAATAATCTTCCTCAGATTGATCTGATTCGCTAATTGTGATTGCATCCAAATCGCCTGTTATTCCTCTAACATTTTTCGTATGGCATTTGACACCATAATACCACTTCAAATGACATTTCTTGCAGCGTACTTTCAAAGTGTGACTAGGTTTTACGCCACATATTTGACATTCTGGATAGGATTTGCCGATTTTATTTTTATCCTTACTATTGTCAAATCTAGCTGACCTTGTGTTCCGCTTCCTGTCTGAATACTTTTTTGTTACTTGTGCCACTCGATTCACATCATATCTTTCTCTTTGCAGACGCTGTATCTCTTTAGTTTGATTTTATACTTTCTCAGATTGTTAAATTTTTGTCAATAGCTTTTTTGAGGGTTTAATTTCATCCATTTGCATTGATTCTGACAATTCACGATCTGCGGTTCCCACAACTAATCTGTCTTTGATTGGTTCATCGTTTAAAGCACCATAGTTGCAGGTTTTGTCGAGCTGGATGACATCTGTAACAAATTCTTGTCCATTTCCGTTTTTTTTTTCTTGACATCCCATATTAAATTTTGCTCTTCCATAGATTTAGTTCACTTTTTTGATGTAGTGATTGCTAGAGACTTCTTTTGCCTCCTTGTGTGTTTTGATGTCATTTGTGTTTCTACCCAATGTGCTGCCCATATGAATAGTAGATTATTGACTTGTGTATTTTCTGACTGTTTGTCGAGACCAGTGGCTATGCGGTAATGCTCATATGTCAGTATCCATGATGACCAATCATCATTTTCGAAGCTGAATCTTCCAGGCGTCGGAGCTTGGGAGAACATTGATTGAGACATGACCTGTACTGGTATACGTGTTTCTTGTACGTTAACATGTGCAAGCGTCGCTACTTTTTGTACCAGTTCTATTTTGTTCTTTGTTTTGAGCTAAAACTTACTCCAATTCCGCCATTTCTTCCTTTTTTTGCGACCTACCTGACACCATGTAGTATGTTATTGTTCAAAATAATATAACCAATCATATCAAGGGCGTTTTATTGTTCGGCTCTATATATCAACAAATATGACATAACGTCTTTTATATATATTTGGTTCCACTCTCAACATCACCCACATAGCAAACTTACATCTGATGCAATATAATATTCCTGTACAATATCCAGAACACGATATACAAAGTCATGAAAATAGAAAGGATTTGAATATCTGTGAAATGCTATAATAGAGAAACTGCAAACAGTATAGTCTCAAATAAACAGCTAAAAGCTGAACAGTTTTCGGCATTCATTCAAAACTTTTCAATTGCTCATGCAACAGTTGTCGGAGGTCTAGGAGTAGAATATCCTCTACTATCTAATGGGAAATCAATAAAATCATATATATATATATATATATATATATATATATATATATATATATATATATATATATATATATATATATATATATATATATATATATATATATATATATATATATATATATATATATATATAAATGTAGATATATAATCATTATCTCTTTTATCCACCTGGGTGTCGAGGTTGCTTGTCTCAAATATTTTCTATGAATTATCTCCACTCGTTCTGGTTTCTTGCTAGCTGTTCTAGCTGTCATTTTGTTTTTGGTATAATTTCTTGTATTACATCGTCTCATGCTTTCCGTGGCCTGCCGCAGTTTCTTTTCCCTATTATTCTTGCTTTCCATATTTCTCCTACTTGTCTTTTAACCTCAAGTCGAATTAGATGTCCATACCACCGCAATTGTTCCTGCTCTATCTTCTTTATTACTGACTGTACTCCCAATCTGTCTCTTATCTTTCCATTTCTTATTTTGTTTAGTTTTGTCACCTCCTCTATAGCTCTGAGACGTTTTATTTCCACCGATATGATTTTACTTTGTTCTCTTTTATTTAGTACCTAGGTTTCTGAGCTGTGCAGCAGTATTGGTCAACTTAGTTCATTTGTTCACTGTTTTGTGCTTTGATAGTGCCTTGAAAATTGAATGGTGAGTCCTCACTGTTGCCTGTATTCTGCTTTATGTTTCATCTTCGTACCCTCCTTAATTTTTGATTATACTTCCTATAGATATCCAATGCTTTGGACTTGCTGTATATTTTGATTATCTATTTGTATTTACAGTTGTTTTTCTTCTTTGGCTATTATCATTACCTTCGTTATGTTGGCATTCATTCTCATATTTGGTCCAAGTAGTTCTTTGTGTCATAATTTCAAGTTCTCTTGTAAATTTTTCTCTGTATTTGCAAAGACTCCCATGTCGTCTGCAAAAATGCAATCTACCATTTTTATATGTTTCAAATTTGAATATCCTATGGTCATTTTTATTGTTCTTCTTTTGACTTCAATGGTAATTTCATCCATGTATAGTATGAACAATAAAGGACTTGAAGCTCCTCCTTATCTTGATCCTCCACCGGCTTTGAATTCTTCTGATAATAGGATTTCGGTTCTTACATAGTTTATGTTATCTCAATTCATATTTTGGACTCCTTCTATTAGCTTCTGTCCCATATTTCTTCTTTTTAATATTTGCCACAAAAATTCTTCGTCAACTCTATCGAAAGATTTTTTAAGATGTATAAAATATGCAAAAATTTCTTTGTTGTATCTTAGTGTTTCCTCCGTTATCTGTCAAATTGTAAATACATGGCCTTGGGTGCTGTAGCCTTTTCTAAGTCCACTTTGAGTATCCTCAATCTTGTCTTCTACTAATTTTCTTAGTCCACTTTCGAATATCGTTTCGTACACTTTTACTACTGTGCATAAGAGTGAGATCCCTCGATAATTGCAACAGTTGCGGCTGTCTCCTTTTTTGTATGATTGTTTTCCTCCAGTCTGTAGGTGTCTGCTTTCCATCCCAAATTTTGTTTACTAATGTGTGCATCATATTTGTTCCTTCTTTTCCAATGTATTCTAGTCGCTCTGGTTTCATCTCATCATATCCAGCTGCTTTTCCTATCTTTAACTTTCCAAAAGCAATTGTAACTTCTTAGATGCTGATTCCTGTTTTTATAATATACGAATATAATAAAGGGTCATTACTGTACGCGTTGCTTATGGTTAGTTCTTGCAATTCTAGTAATTCTTCACAATGTTCTATCCATCTTTTTGATTTGTCTGTATCCTTTGTCAGTATTGCCCTCCTTTATCAGTTCAATATATTGTACTTTTTCTTTTCTCGAATTCTTCGCTACTTTATAGGGATGCTTCTTGTTCTCTTTGTAGTTATTATTCACACATTTTCCGAAATCCCCCCATTCTTGTTGCTTAGCATTTTGTAATAATTTTTCTGTTCTTTCCCTTCACCCTTTGTATTTTTCATAAATTTCTTGCGTCTTATTACAGATGTATAATCTCCATTATATATATTGTCACAAATTCCCAACTTGTCATGGTTTCATTCTGCTCAGAAATTATTTTCTTCAATCTCCTCGTTTGACTCTTCCTCTATTTTCATCTCTTCTGCTACAGTCTCTTGCACTGACTCACCTACCTTTTGCTCCATGGACTGCATCTGCTAGACTGGAGATTCGGTCATTTTCTTCTCCATGGCCTTCAAGCCTTCTGTAGATTCAGCCATCTTCCCTTCCATGGACTTCATCTGCTCCGCTACGAATGCTTTCTGTTCAGCTGCCGACGATTCCATGAACTCCATCATCATCTTTAACTGATCCTGCATCTCGCTAGTGGCCATGCTTCTCGTCTTGTACATTTACAATAGTCCCCGCTCAATTTGAAACACTTTATAAAACTGCAACCAAATCTACTCTTCGTCGTCCGGATCCAGAACTATTTGCACTGAATTTCTCAGGATCTCACTTTTGACACCAATTTGTTACAAATTTCATTGTAAATGATTTCTAACATAGGTTACAGTGTGAATATGTATTTTACAAACTCGTACAATCACTATATCGCTCAAAATTTTAAACACCTCACAATTACTCGCACTGAAACCATTCCTCTTCTAGCTCACGCTCTTATATACCTAGGCCGACAATGGGCCAACATTCAAATGTACAACAGTTGTTGCCTGGCAACCATCAAACATCTAGTAACCATCAATCATGTCCGACAATTGAACATCGACCTCTATAAGAAAGGCAAAAGATTTATCGACGAAATATTTACGCATTTTCCATTGTTTTCACTCCAAACTATAGGCTTGAATGAAATTTGGTAGTTAACAATAGCCGAACGTCTCGAAAGATCAATATTTTAAATTTTTTTTACCACGGAACTGCTTTCTTATGGAGGTATACCGTTTGAGCGCAGCGGTCAGTTTTGTCCTAAGCCCATAGACCATTTGAGCATTATTCTCTTAATCCCTATATGCCGTTTGAGCCAAGTTTCTCAGTTTAATCTTTCAATCCCAAATAAATGTTATATGTATTGAAAATTTTTTATTGTAGATTTCTTCCTCTTTAAGAATCTTTTTTTGATCTCTGTTATTGCTCATAGTTTTTGATGATTCTCAGAAAACTGGGCGATTTTTTCTGTTCTCATGTTTTATTTATGATAATTACAATTGTTGTTGGAGTAAAAGTCCCGGAAATGGATTTTTTTGAATGTTATTTCGGATCAAATGCGCTATTGCTCAAATTTTTTGAAGACTATGAACTACGTTTCCGCAAAAAAAAAATTGGAAGCTGAGGGAATAGCTTCAGGACAGTATCAATAATCGTTATCAATCTCATTTCAATAATGTAGTAGATTTCAAGAAAAGTGGTTTTAGAATGATTCACGAATTTATTGAGAAAGCTAGTGTCAATTTTGGGGCAGATCCAGAGTATCTGAGTGAATATTAACAAAATAGTTTGAAATCATGTACTGATCATATTCATAGTAAGCGCCAAATATACACAGCTTTGCAAAGGATAAGAAAGGTTTTTTTATTGTCATTTTGAAGTCTTGTAAATTCGTTATTAAAAGTACATTTGAATACCAACTAAATTTGTTTTTATATCCGACCTTTGTCTAGCTGATAACCTTTAGTGAATAGTTGATATATTCAGCTCGGAGTAGAGTTAGCAATGATGATTACTGAGTACATAATAATTTATGAGTTTTGTCTATTTTTTTCAGAATAAATTCGGCGATACCCACACCAGCGACAATTTATCCTATCTTATCAGTAACCGCAACTATACTTTGGCTCCTGAAGACTCTCTTCGTGTGCAATTTTGGGTTAAATACGATTCTGATACTCCCAAGCCCACTATTCAGACTGTCCGGATCAACGCTAGAACTATGTGCGATCAAATTGTCTCTGAAGATAACAATTAGTAAATGAAGCACATCAGAAAGCTGCTCCTGGCTGCGTAGGATAGGTGGAGAAGGATTATAAAGCAGTTCAGAACAGTTTTTAATTTTAATGAATAATTAGAACTAAGTGAGAGAAGTTCAACTGTCAGACAACTTAGAAATAGCAAACTTTTATTGGGAGTTGAAAAAATTGTGGGCTGATCACAGGTCTATTCAGCAAGTTGAATCACATTCTACAGTTAATCTGATGCAATTCATAATACTTTGTGCGAAACATGATCTGACACTTATTCTTGTAATCAATGGATTTGTATGTTGCCTCTTGAAACTTAGATAGCAGCTTATTCATATTTTAATATACACGGTTTCAATAGTGATCATCCACTAGAAGCTTTCTAGCAACTGAATTATTTTTGAATTGTTTTTTTCTCCAGAATAACTATTGTTGGGTTGTTATATAACTAATATTCACTGGAACTACTTCCGTTATCATAAATTAGGGCACGGTGATGGGGAAAACATGGCGTCATATATACAATGGTCGCATGGAGAAAGAATAGAATTAGAGGTTCAATATTTTGCAGTTTTCCTTATCTAAGCTAACTCAAGATAGAATATGTAAGTTCAAATAAATTATTATGATCAAGTAATTGATCGTAAGACTCTCTTATGTCCAAAAGGATCATACATTTGTTAGAATGAATTTTATATTCATCAATAATTATTTTATGTATCATGTGTAGGACTAACCATGTTCAATTTATTGATTTTGTATCTAAAGATGTATCATGTGTAGATGAAATAATAGTTCCAATACTCCATTGTAGTTTTTTTTAAATAAATGCTTGAATTATGTACAGCTTTCCACTTTTGCTTATGACTCATTTGGATAACTTAGATTTATTTACATATTTTTGGACAATACTAACAGCAATTGTGTCGGAAATTATTGAAGAAAAATTTCCTATGACAAAGGGAATCTTTCAATGTCAAAGTCATTTGAGAAAGTATCCTTGCTTGGAAGAAGTTCTACATCGACTCAGAATTTTTATTTTACAAATCTCTTAGCTTTGAAGCAGTCAATTTTCAATACAAGGAGGAAACAGTTGAGTACTGACTCAAGTATCAGGAGTTGGGGAGCAAATTCATTTACCTCTTTCTAATAGTCGACGATCCGACCGCACCTCATCGTTCCTGGGCTGGAAGTACAACGACTTGACATTGACATTGACTTAATTTTTACTGTCAATTTTCCATGCAAGTTAGACATGTTTTCAGTCAATATTTATCATAGGGACATGACAGGGACTAGATCACGTTATTCTTTTGAGAATATAAGATCTAGATAATGATGACAAGGATTTGGTGATCAAGACAAGATTGGAATATGGCAATGTCGACTCGTTGTGGTACCAGCTCTGATCTGACTAAGGGCCAAATTGTATATGCATTGATTGGAGATATAGTAGTCATTAGGATGTCAGATATTATAAATCCAGGATCCCATCCTAAGTATCGAACAAAACTGGTATTGATCGATAGCAAAAGTCAAGTATCTCAAAACAAAGCCAGGATACTACCTCTGTTCTATCCAAAACAGGAAAAAAAACACAACAATCGTGAGGGAAGCTCAATACGACAGGACCGTGTTTTTTTCTGGAAGAATTCGATCTTCGCTACTGGTAGGTACCAGTCTCAATTATAAGTTCTATCAGGAAAGTTGAGTCTGTCAAAAATTGACCGGAAGTAGCCTTTTTTTGACGCTTCGAACAAAATTATAGATTTATAAAGTCTGGCACCCAATTGACCTCTATATTTTCGATCGATTTATATAGAATTTGACCGTAGGTCTGATCGGGGAACATAAGGTGCGGTCGGCCCCCCAACTATAGGGTCACTTACCACGAGTCTTAAAACAATGTGAGAACTTCCGATTCTATCCGTGATGTGGTCTTATAAATGTTGTAGAAAAAGAAATTGTATCGTTTGTACAGAGCAAGTGGAACATTTTTGTTGCAATTTCATGATTGATTTTACATGGACTAAATCATTGAATCTTATATTATTCATGTTTTTGAGGTCCTTGATTGTCACAAAAGTTGCACTCTCAGTATAACTGAATGAAAAGTTGGAAGGATGGATGAATTATCATTTATTATACCATGAGTAGTCTGAATGATATCGATTATTTTTGTGGTGATATGACGAATGTTTATTGTGCTTGCGTTTAAATACCACGATTGTGCAGCACGAGTTGTATTCATTAGTACAATAAACATGAATTATTGCATCACAAAATAGTATATAATACTTTTACTACAAATGATATATGGAGTACTATTCCAGGAGTCAAGCCATTTTTTCAAATTAGTTTCCTATGAATCAGGTAACAAGTCACGTAATTTCCATAGGAACGAGTAAACAATATACTGTCAAATTGAAAAATTAGAATATCTTGCATTTTCTTCGACTAATAATAGATAAAGAAATTGCGTTCTGATATGGAAACTAATTCAAAAAGGTTTCGTTATGAGCCAGAAGATGAAATTGATAAAGATATTCAGAAGAATACACCATTAAATGCAGAGGAAGCACGAGATTACAAGTTGGGCGCATTCACATCTTTGAATAAACTACTAGTGTAATACCCAATGATATTTCTACGCGTCCAAATACCCACTGATATGCACCGTTTTCATGGCGATTCTGCAATTGTTAACCTTGTTATTGATACTACGAATGTAATAGTCATTATCACATATCTCCTGTAATACATTATAGAGCAAGATCCTAGACCTGCCAGACGTTACTTATTTCATGAGAAACAAAAAGTGTGGAATAGAATAGTGTTAATCGTTGATCATACGCATACCTGCTTGTTTGTGCTGACGACCAATTTACAGGTATGAGGTGCTAGAGGTACGTTAAGACATTAGTCACTTTTCTTACAGTCTTGTGTGCTGATTTTTATGTATGTCTTAGAGAATATTGTTAAAAACGGATAATCAACACTATTAGACACTTTTTTTCGGTAGTAATCTCTGCCACACTCTTTGAAGCTCGCAGATAATAACGTGATCTTGCTCATAGTCTGAGTGCTAGTTTTCATATATAATACTCAGGGAACAATTTCAATACATTTTTCCAACAGTAAGGCTAAAAATCCCCCAGACACAGTTAAAATATCGCTGTGAGTGAGAGCACAAGGTCACTATTTCTAGGCTTGATAGTAAGTGAAATATATATAAGCATCCATCTCTTCCCTAGTCCAGCTGTTCACGAAAAGTTTTGAAATTGCTCCCTGAGTATTATATATAAAAATTAGGACTCAGAATATAAATAGGAAATCGTTGATTTTTTGCGAGCTGTGAAGCGTTTAGCAGCAATTACTGCCGATAAGAAGTATCTGGCTGTGTTGATTATCAATTTCAACAATATTCTCTTGAACCTACATTAAAACCAGACACTCAGACCTCAAGATAAGTGAGTAAAGTCTTAACGTACTTATAGCACCTCGTAAGTATAAATTGGCCGTCGGCACAAACTAGAAAATATGCATATGGTCAAAGTACCGACTAACAGTAATCTAATCCACAAATTTTGTTTCTCTGAAAATAAGTAATGTCTGGCGGGTACAATCATAAGTGTGACATAAGCTTGTATGATACAAGCACGCGAATTCTTATTTTTGCTTCTATTGATATGATTCACGACAGAATATAACATCCATCCTGGCTGAAAAATTTGAAGAGGCTATAAATAAGTTGGGACTAGCAAAAAACATGATTTGAGCTTTTTTCTTGTTCAATTTGGAGCTCACTGGCAACATAAAACCGGAGCAATTTTGTATGAGAAACGAAAATGTTGCTTCATTATTCTTGTATTATTCTTGAATTTTTCGATAGTAGAGTTCATTAAAAGATAGTTTCAAGCTACTGTAATAAACGACAATTTGGTTCAAGCTACAACTTAATTTTTTTTCTAAATGAGAGCTTCAACTCTTTGGATGCCTCATCTTATGAAGGGCTTTATATCGAATGCATTTAGCAATAACTGTATCTCGGAAATGATACGCTCAAACTGATTTTTATTTCATGGACTATTTTTATCAATCTATGTATGAATTAACACGCTACTGACAAACTTCTCCAAAATAATCATTCTTCCTGAGTAATTTGCATAGAACTATTGAAAAAACAGTGTTTGGATTGGAATAGATTATTCAACAATATTAACACAAGAGCATAATGACAAAATATCTATTCAATATAGATCACATGAGACATGCAGAACGATCTTAATCCCCCTAGAATTGATTAGAAATAATGCAGAGTACGGGCAATCATAGTTTTCATGTGGATGTTCATACTGAATGATTTGCATGCATTAAACACTAGTCATAAATGTTATCAACTGCTCCTGGACCAAGAATGATTTCTTTAGGAGCTGATCAAGGAGATATCGTCATCTTCTAATTCTGATTATTATCGAATAATAGTATATTATATAACAAGGGACTCAAGTGCTTGATTTAATTCTGAGAGTGGAGTTTATTGCACGAGACGAAGTTGAGGGCAATACTCACTTGAGGGATTGAAGGCACTCAAGTCATGGGTTATCTACGCTATTTTTCGCACTACCGTACTATATTGAATCACAATAGTCTAAAAGCAGAATAATCAATCATATAGTTTTGACTACAACAAACTTGATTCAAAAATGTTGACTGAATTCACTATAGTAACAAGGCTGGCTACAACAGTTGTTAAATTAATAAACCTGCTGTCAAAAAGATGATTAAGAAAATTGATATTGATACGGTTGCGGAAAAGGTATCTGTGAAATTATTTATTAAAAAAAATAAAATTGATATAATTAGATCGCTGATTTTTATAATAATCTTCAACTCAGCGAAATTCAGTATTCTGTAAAAACATGTTATTCTCCAAAGTAGGAAGACTAAACACCTCTTAGTCAAAGACATGTTTTTCTCTAATTTAGCACGTTTTGAGATAAACTTTGCTTATAAATACTTTCAGTTTAGAATCTAGGATTATTCTTGTGTTAACCGTGATCAATATAACAACGCTTCTGTCTTATAATAAACTTTTTCAAAAACAAGTTTTAGAGTTTCAATAATTTAAGTGGCGCAGTCGGTAGGATAGCGCAAAAGATTGTTGATTCGAAAATTCTTAAGAATTCAATTCGTTTAAAATCAGCAACCGTCAGTTATAACTGTTTAACGCCGCTATTCGAGCAAAAATACAAATTTCTTAAGAAGAAACTCGCAAACAGAAAAAGTGATCCAGAACAGCACGAGTCGTCGCCATAGTCAGAGCTCAACCTCCTGGACTTCAAGAATCCTGTTCAAAATCAGCTGAGCGAACATCAACTGAGAACAGCACCAACTCTAATCACTGCATCATCGCCAAACAACGAGCAGCGGAACAAGCTGAATCAACTTCACAAGTCTACACCAGCAGCCGAGCGGAAATCGTCTGGGAGCAGAAGTCACCAGCCCAATGATCAAAGAAATCCTGATTTTAATGTAAGTCAGTTTTACTATATAAATTCTGGATTTAATTACTGAGCAACTCAATAATTTATAAATTACAAACATGCCGCAAGAGCAAGGAAGTATTTTCCCATCTTTAAATGAAGACGTATTAAAATTGCTAGAATTAGCACCAAATTTCAACGGAGATGTCAAAACTCTGTCAAATTTCATAAACACTGTAGAAGATATGATTGCTTTAATAAATCAATCCATCAGAAATTACCGAAAAACTAGTATTGTTAACTCTAAAGAATAGAATAAACGGAATAGCCGCACAAAGTCTTAACATAAATATTATAACTTCATGGCAAGAATTAAAAGAATATTTACAACAAAACTTTTCGGACACACGTTCAAAACATACACTCATGTATGCCATTAGTAATTTTAAACAGACAAGAGAATCTATTACAGATTATTACAATAAGTTTAATGATCTATTCTTAATTTGCAAGAGTAAAATCGAATGTAGATACGAAAACGTAATCAGTAGAGTTATAGTTAAAAATTTAATTAAATATTATGTACAATGTTTCATAAACAATTGTGAAGATCCCTTCAGGAGTCAATTGTCAGCAAGGAATTCACAGAGACTCACAGAAATATTGAATTTAATCACGAATGACTTACAATACATTCATAATCAACAAAAATTTAATATGAGTTCTCCCATTCCTAGAAATTTACCATCAAAGAACCAAATCAATTCAACCAACAGAACAGAAATCCTTTTCCATTACCTCAAAACTCTCAAAGATCACCGAACAAACCCTATTTAAGACCTTTTGCTCCAGAAGCCAATATTAGAAATGTCGCAAATATACGAACACCCACACCTATGAGTGCACAAACTCAATTAACTCCCCGATTTTTTCCAAGACAAAACCAGTTATTTAACCAGAATTTAGAGAAGTTGGATGAGAATCAGGATAACTCAGAATATTTAGATACGGATATAGTTTCCGAAAATGAAAACGAATGAAATTCCGGAAACGAAAATGAAAATTTTCAAGAACTTGACCCACCAGAATCGAATCCCTAACAGATAATTTGAGTAAATTACCTTTTACAAAAATAGGAGATTTTGAAATATTACTTAATACTGGTTCTACACAAAATTATATTCATTCAAAAATATTAAAACCAGATACAACTAAGTACCTTTAACATTTTATAATTCATACATGCAATGGACCATCAACTGGCAATGAATTTACTTTCTTTAAATTCAAAAACTTCAATATAAAGGGTTTTATTTATAATTCTCACAAAGATTTTATTGTATTATTAGGAATGCCAGGAATTAAATTATTGAAATCAAAATTTTATTTTGAAAAAGAAGGAATTACCTTTCTAAATAGGTTTAAATATAAATTTCAATAATGTAAGATATATATTCTTGGGATTTCAGTCAATATTTTAATTTTATTTCTTTTCTGCTCTACAGTTTCGGCTGCACCTCAGCCATCCTCAAAAGCGCTACAATTTTATGTTATTACTAATTATGTGCCTATGAATGTTAAAATACTTACAAATGAATTATTGTTTGAAAAATTGAAGTTATACATATGTTAAAACTGTTATTAATATTAATAAGCGGAAAAAAGAGAAATTTTCTCTTGTCCTTTGCCACACCCGGTTATTGCAAAGTTGTCTTTTGAAATTCCGTTCATAAAAAAGTATGTGGATGATTTAATTACAGCTGTGCCAAGATCTAAAATAGATGAGATTGTAACTATTTTCAATGGCTTTAATGCTCACATACAATTCACAGTAGAAACAGAGGTGAAAAACAGCTTACCTTTTCTTGATATGGTACTAATTAGAGAAGAATGTGGCAACATTACCACCAAATGGTACAAAAAGCCCTCAGCAAGTACCAGATACTTAAGTTTTCAATCCAATCATCCCAAAAGTCAACTTCTCAATGTGGCTAGAAATATGTTCAGCAGGGCACTTAAATTGACCTCTGAAAAATATCATACTGAAGTAATCAACATAGTTACTAGCTTACTTCGTTCCAATAAATATCCATGTGGCATTATAAACGGTATCAGAAATCAAATCATAAATCATTCACCTAGTTTAAATGACAATGACAAAAGAAAGAACAAATCTTTGACTGATAAATATTTCACAATTCCTTACATAGATAGCGTTAGTTACATGATTAAACGAGTATTCGAAAATAAAGAGGGAATTGAAATTTGTTTCAAGCAGTACAAAACAGTGGGCAATTTATTCTCCAAAATAAAAGATAAAACTGACAAAAACTTAAGATCTAATTTAATCTACAAAATACCGTGTAATGATTGTGATGCACCGTACACAGGACAAACTGAAAGATATTTAAAAACAAGGCTGGATGAACACAAACGAAATAGTAAAAAATTAAATAAAAATACGCCAAAATGTGCACTAGTCACACATTGCATTGATTCAGGTCATACATTTAATTTTGATGAAACTAATATTATTCATGATGAAGTAAACTTAAATAAAAGACTTACATTAGAGATGTTGTATATAAAACAGGACAAACAAAATATTAATAAAAAAACAGATACTATAGCGCTTAGCACGATTTACAACAATATCCTTCAGATGTAGGCTCATGTTACTTTTTTGATTTTGTTTATATTTTTGACACCTTGCGTGGTGCACAATTTTAATTGATTGACACCACAATTGACAAACTTTTACCAGTGTCAATATGTATTTTTTTGACAATGCGTGCATGGACGATTTTTAACATGCAGTTAGCCAACGCCTTCCATAGATGTCGGGTGTGGCAAAGGACAAGAGAAAATTTCTCTTTTTTCCGCTTATTAATATTAATAACAGTTTTAACATATGTATAACTTCAATTTTTTAAACAATAATTCATTTGTAAGTATTTTAACATTCATAGACACATAATTAGTAATAACATAAAATTGTAGCGCTTTTGAGGATGGCTGAGGTGCAGCCGAAACTGTAGAGCAGAAAAGAAATAAAATTAAAATATTGACTGAAATCCCAAGAATATATATCTTACATTATTTACATATCCAGTCAGCGTCAACCATTTTATCCAATAAATTTCAATATTCAAATGAACCAGAATATATTAATTTAAATATAGAAGTAAAAAATCGGATAATTCGTGACGAGCACCTAACTGACGCAGAGAAAAGTGCATTGCCAAAAATTTTGAATAATCACAAAGATTTGATATTACAAGAGAACGAGAAATTAAGTTCCACTAATAAAATCAGACATCAAACTAAAACCACAGATGATATTCCTATTTACTCGAAACATAATGAATACCCGGAAATTCATAAACAAGAGGTTCAAACACAAATTGAAAAAATGCTTAGAGACGATATAACACAATTTTCCTATTCACCATGGTCAGCCCCTATTTAGATTGCCCCAAAAAAAGCCGATGCTTCAGGTAAACAAAAATTCAGAGTTGTAATTGACTATCGTAAATTGAACGAGAAAACAATAGATGACAAATTTCCAGTCCTTGACATAACCGACATTTTGGACAATTTAGGAAAATCCAATTATTTCACAGCTCTCGACCTGATATCCGGATTCCATCAAATTGAAGTCAATCCTGATGATATTCCTAAAACAGCATTTTCCATAAATTTCGAGCATTATGAGTTCAATCGTATGCCTTTTGGTTTGAAGAACGCACCTTCCACTTTCCAAAGATTGATGAATTTTGTTCTAAAAGATTTAATTAACAAAATTTGCTTTGCATACCTTGATGACATAATCATTTTGGGAACTTCATTACAAGAACATTCAAATAACATCCAAAAAGTTTCCCAAAAACTACGAGAGGCTTAATAAAAGCAAATTTTCAAGGAAAGAAGTTGCATATTCAGGACATGTTATAACAACGGATGGAATTAAGCCAAATCCTGATAAAATCCAAGCAATAATAAAGTTTCAGATCCCTAAAACTACTAAAGAGATTAAATCATTTTCAGGCCTACTTGGCTATTATCGCAGATTCGTTGACAATTTTGCGGAAATTACTAAGCCTATTACTTCTTGTTTAAAGAAAAATAAAAAAATTGGAATTAATAATATAGAGTATGAGAATTGTTTTGAAAAGTGCAAAACCCTTCTCTCCAATGATCCCATACTCCAATATCCGGACTTCACAAAAGACTTTAATCTGACAACCGGTGCTAGCAATTACGCACTAGGCGCTGTACTCTCTCAAAGAGACAAAAATAACTTATGACCTTTCTATAGCCTATATTTCTAGAACTTTAATGGCCGATTCCATGATCTCGAGTTAAATTAATCCGGTTTAAATGGCTCATTTCCTTGGTAACAATATCAATTTCAGCATTTTCTGTGTCATCATTGGCCAATTGGATGAATTAAATTAAATTGAACCCATTTTATTGGTTAACTCCCCGTCATTTAAACCCAGGTTAATTTAACTTTTGGTCATAAAATCGGGCATAAATGATTTTGAAATAAATTATAGTACAATCGAATTGCTTGGGCTACTAAACAATTTGGACCTTATCTTCTGGGATATAAGTTTAAAATAATCACAGACCATCGTCCTCTCGTGTGGTTGAGTTCATCAAGAGAACCTAACCAAAAATTTATTCGTTGGAGACTCAAATTGGAAGAATTTAATTACACAGTAGAATTTTAAAAAGGATGTCAAAATGTTGTAGCAGATGCACTATCTCGAATAAAACCAGGATTCGAAATTCGTTAGCACAACTCCGATATTTTTGAGTAAAAAAATCTATTAGTCCATTGTATATCCAAAGATATAAAATTGAATAGACAGCCGTCACACAGAAATTTCTGCAGACAGATTCATCTTGTCTTTGAGATATCTCCTCTTCCGTTCCCCTATCACCTAGATCCTTGTCGCTTTTGATAGATGACTTTTGATGTCCTACAATGTTTTTATATATAGGCATGGACCGGAGTTCCAGTACAAGCCATGATATTTGTTCAATAACCATTCAGCTTCATTTTGACGTGCTTTGTTCAGACAAGACCATTCATATGGTGCTTGAAGCATGTAATGTTGAAGTTTTTCACCATTTCTTGATAATATAGCAACTTCTTTTGGAATGAAGTCGCGATTATTGAAGGTGAAGCCCTGCAATCAACGATGAAATCCATCGCGCAACTAACAACTGGCTCAAATTATACAAGCTTTTCAACAGAACTGCTTATCGTGTTGTACTCCACTATGCGATCATGTATAATGAGACAGTAGGCTGTGGTTTTGTCTGGGAAATTTCCATTGGCCTTAAATTCAATCCTAACGTCCACTGGTGCTGACTTTAAACTATCATTTTGTTTAGAACAGTGGCGCTTTAGCAAGAAACTCTGCTCTGCTCA
This sequence comes from Dromius quadrimaculatus, assembly GCA_963989225.1. Classification (NCBI taxonomy): domain Eukaryota; kingdom Metazoa; phylum Arthropoda; class Insecta; order Coleoptera; family Carabidae; genus Dromius; species Dromius quadrimaculatus. The sequence goes on from OZ022325.1 coordinate 31,109,046, forward strand.
ATAATGGTTGAGATGTGATATCTTGATCATAATACACTTGCTGGAATTGTGTGTACATGTCATATAGTATAGCATAGTGGTTATTTTTGATGTCTAGATTCCGGTTTTCATACGGATAGTTTTCAGAGTTTGAAAATAGTTTGACATTGGAAATGTGACAATGATCAAACTCGCATGCTGATTCTTTAGATTAGTTTGGAATGCCAGAATTACATAACGAGGTTTCTCAAGCTGTGAAGCTGTTTTAATGGTCCATGTCTGCATTTGGGATGTGGGCAGTAATGAGAACTCAAACAATGACCAAGATCGGAACGGAACTTGAATTTGTTCATTTCTTTCCAGCTTCTTCAGAAATGAAAATCTTACTTTATCACTTACATAGACGTACGCCAATATAATTTTGTGGTCTTTAACAGCAAATCTTCCGTTGCATCATAATATGCGTTCGTATCAACTTTTGATCGGATCGGAACTAGTTCCTGTTTTGCATTCAAAAGAACTTTTTTATAGTCTTCTGCAAACTCAAGAATCGTGTTCAGTAGTATTAATATATTGAATTGGCCTTCATTATCAGTAATGGGTGTCTCCCCTTCGTCTTATTCCGTCCCTCGTGAAATGAACAATTATCTTTTATAGTTGAAGATATGCCCACATTTTCACATCTATTAATTTCGACACCATTCAGTTCGTAGCGTATTTCATCAAACAAATGTGCTAAACTGTTGTTCACGAAAGTTGATGTTGATGGTTTTCCATCTGCTTTCGAAAGAGTTCTTTCAATTTCTATGACTAGGTAGAGTGAAAATAACTTGATTCTGAATTTGAATACAAACTTCATCACTATTGTTGAATGTAGTAGCAATGTAGGGTTGATGTGAATGTACCTCCAAACAAGTTATTGACTCGTCGGGAGCAGTCTCATCATCATTTTGTAAAATATTATTCATTTTCTGATAACCTTGAAGCCTTGCGCTAGAAGAAACTTTAGATTGTTAGTTTTTAGTGATGTATGAGGCTTAACGATCTGCTTTGTTATTGATAGCTTTTTTTTACTGAGATTGATTCCCATTGATGATTCGTAATTGTTTCCTCTCGAAAATCAATTATATTACTCTCTTGATCAACAATTCCAACTGTTACGTTGTCAATAGCTCGAACACTCACTGATAAATGATTGATGTTGAATGGTACTTTGACTATTTTATACCCGGGGGGCGCGTTTGGGGAAAAAACGTGCAATATGTGTTCACTCAAATTATTTCTATATGATCCAGAAGCAATATTACAATTTATTTGCACACTATTTACTTTCAAAATGTTCACAATTGAGTCCGATTCATGTAGCTTATTTGCATCGAGAACTTTTTCACTGAAGCCCAACACAATTCCTATACTATCATTCTTTGTGAAATGTATTTGATGCGAGTATAAAATATTACATTTCAGGGTATTTACGTTCGGTGTGAGAGTGAATTTGATTTTTTCTTCATATTCACCACTATCCAAAATGGATTGTATGTAATCACTCAAATCTTCAATATCATATGATCCTATTGGAATTGTTATAGATCTTAAAATATTTTTTTCATCATAGTAGTATAATTTATTTTTATCCTCAGTTATATTGGGGATAGAATTATAAGATTGAAAATCAACTAAACCGATGACCGAGTCTTCATCTACAGCACTGCCACCAGTTAGATGTAATGGCGGTGAGAAATCTGCACTTAACACCGGCTCTCGTCCTGTCAGTATAATTGTTATTGACATTATGTTCTATCATGTAGTTGAAACTCTGAACACAGATGTCCACAGTTAAATTAATTGAATTTTTGGTATCGATGATAATTATACTTGATTTTCACATTTTCTCCAAAATATTTCATCATTTCTGATGGCGGTCTCAAGTTGCCGGAGCTATCAAAATACTGAACAAGGTTACCACATTTTTGGTAGCACACCCAATGGGATCCAATGTTATTTTTACTATCCAAATTCACAATTGCTGATTTATTGTGTAGAGGTCCTGATTTTGGTAAATTATCTAGCATATAAACACCTCTAAAATATGCAATATTCTCATTATACTGTCTCAAATCTATATCAGTTTATGCTCTCAGTGAAAGTTTTTTTTTATCTGCGGCTTAAGGACGTTCACTCGGCGAGAGAGTGACAGAAAAATTCGTGCGAGAGAAAGGGAGTGTGCGTAGTTTGATGCGGCAACATAGCTTTACATGGACAGACGTAATCTGTGCCTGTGTGAGTTGAGCGACCATAAGGCGCGCAGAGCGATTCCGCAACGTTGCAACCTCTCTCTCATGTCTCTTTCTCCTAGCGTAAAACTGTAGTGTTTACATTTTTATTATGGCTCTCTCTTGATAATGAATATGGATAGGTGGAATATTTTGAATAGTAAATTTTCCTCACATTCTATTCTATAGTATATTGTTTTTTCAGAGATATGTAAAGAAAACTTCTCCTGTGATATTAGTAAAAAATGTTCATTCTTACGATGTATGTATATATATATATATATATATATATATATATATATATATATATATATATATATATATATATATATATATATATATATATGAAAGATGAGGTTTGCAAAGCAACAAAAAGCGATTCTAGTGCAAAACATTGGAGGGGGTGAAGGGAAGCAGCAGCAGAAAAGTAAACATGGTGATCTATTCTCCAATAATATATGATGCATCATTTGTGGCCCGTCAAATTGTGGTAAAACCAATCTAATGATTTCATCACTTACAAATGCAAATGGATTGCGAATTGAGAATATTCACATATATTCCAAGTCATTGCATCAACCAGAATATCGAATGTTGAATATTTTGCACATAGTGATGAAATTTATCTACCAGCTCTCGACGAAGTATCACCAAATTCAATATTTATATTCGATGATATTTCGGTTTATCGAGAAGAACATTTGCGTAGCTATTTCTGTTAGGGAAGACATAAAGAGATTAACACCTTTCGTGTCATTCAAACTCATACACGAATATGTAAGCACAATTGTTGGCAAGAAAATTATAGATTTGCTGTAATCAATTAAGATTGTGATCTTTTCAATGGACTATACGGAGAAGGTTTCGATTTGTTCTTGAAAAGTATATATATGTGTACATGTGGGCTGTGACAACATTGTGGCATAATGGATGAAAAAGGTACATTGCGAGATATAGTGCGAATCGAGGAGATTATAAGAAATAAATTGATGAATCTTAAAAGGAGGCAAGATGCTCGGCAAGAGTTTTTGAGCCAAACTTTAGGCCAATCATCGCACCTTTATCCGACTGGGGTGTGCAACTGGGCAAGAGACACAAACCACCAACACAGGACGATGATAACAATGACGACGTCGCAAAGAAAGAGGTTCTGAACGATGAAGTATTTGGAGCACTCCAAACTCGTAGGAGGAAGACAAATATCTCACAATTTTAGAATAACTAAGAGATAATTGAATCACCAGTAATTATCAAAGAACAATCTGTAAGTGATGGACAATTAGAGAAACTAGAAGAATCTACTAAGGAGATGTTGGGGGATATCGCTGGTAGATATATGGCATCATATGCTATTGCAAGTCCTGAAATTGATACTGTGTATGGAATTAGGAATGATCCAACCACTGGTAGATTTATGATTGGGGATTCCGAAGTTGAAATACACAAAGATGATATCTATGTTAATTGTGTTTTGTATGAAGTGACACCTGGAATATGTGAGCTCCTAACTCCAAAATCACCAAATCCTAATATATACACCGAGAATGATAGAAGACATTATTTTGAAATTGTGTAAGAAACCAAAGTCCACAGAAAGTACTACAATAGATTGGGGGCAATAAATGTCCAACGTGAATCAAAGTAGAACAATGTGATATAGAAGATAGTGCCTCATGTAAGGACAAGATCAAAATCCAAAAAATCGAGTGGAGGTGGCGCATTTCCTGAGTTGAGCGTGACGAACAAACGAGTGCAATATGTGTATTGGAGTAGTCCCAATGAGCTTGTCGAGAGACTGAAATTACTATTAGCCTCCAAATTAGCTGGGCACACGGGACATGATGATGAAATAATTCGTATTGAAGAAACATTGCGAAACGCGCAAATTATCGTATAAATGATTGAATATGATGAATGCTTTATTGAGTATTGAAATGGTCGTCAGTAAGTTTGGATCTCATATAACTAAGCACATTCACAAGCATTTGAAGAGAAAAATATTGACACATCTTGAAAGAGAATTATTCTTAGATGGTGTACCTCATATAAAAAAAGTTCGTTTAGCATCGGATAAGTTTGGTGATGAGAATGATGTTGTCAGTGTGAGATATGTGTCAAAAATCATTGAAGATTTGGGAACTAGTATATACATGGAATCTGCAGATATGATGAATCAAAAGTTCTTCGTCTTAGATGATAAGGTTGAGAATAAAATTTCAAAATGTCGCTTATTGATGTTGATGAACCTAATAATAAATTTAGATAATGATGTATATAAATTTGAAAACGGCAACTCTGAATCAGTCTATAGATTCCCATGCGATGCGATAATGAGAAACATTCAATATAACATCGAAGGAAGTCTAATTGAAACCAAAATGAATAACAAACCACTATCGTTGCAGGGTCAGAGAGTTGCAGCAAATAATAAGTTAACATTTTTACCTTTGCAAGGGCGAAGAAGTTTACAGAAACTCTCGGTTGAAATTCTATTTCAAACAAGTTCACTATGAGCAAAAAGGTATTGTTAACGAGCTGCACAAAAGCGGCACGTCGAAATTTCAAGCAAAGACATGTTATAGTTAAGGGTTTAAATGATTTATTCCAAGCGGATCTCGTTGGAATGATACCGTATGCAAAGGAAAATAATGGTTATAAGTATATATTGACGGTGATCGATGTATTCGCCAAACCAATCAAGTCAAAGACGGGTAAAGATGTCACATTTGCGATGAACACTGGTTTCAAAGACGGTGTAATCCAGAAAAATCCACAGGGTAAAGAGTTTTTTAATAGAGAGTTTGGGAAGCTGATGAATGAGCATGGTATAAATCATCATTCGACGTCCAGCACTATGAAAAAAAGTGTTGTGGAATGCTTTAATCGCACGTTGAAATCAAAACTATGGAAGCAATTCAGTTACCAAGGATCCTACAGATGGCTTGACATGCTAGAAGATTTATTAGGTAATTATGATAATACAAAACCCAGAACTATCGGTATGAAACCAGCGAATGTTAGTAAGAGACATGAGAAGAAATTATGGAACACCGTCTACAATCAAATTAGAATTGCTCCATCTGATCAATATAAAGTGGGTGATTTTGATAGAATCAGTAAATATAAATCGATATTTGATAAAACCTATCACCCATCTTGGAGTACCGGAATAATCAAAATAATTGAAGTGCAGCCAACATCCCCGGTGGAATATTTGCTGCAGGATAAGAATGGTGAGAGTATAGCTGGTGGATTCTATGAACAAGAAATACAACGAACCAAATATCCAGGAATATCTCTAGCTGAGAGGATTTTGCGTAGGAACAAAGACAAATACTGAGTGGAATGGTTGGGCTTTGACAATGAATTCAATTCTCATGTGAATAAAAATGACTTGTAATGTTTGAATAATTTTTTTCCTTCCCAATTTGTGGTGTGGTCTTTACATCCTCTAGTCCAGCACTTTGTTGTTACCACTGATACTAATGAATAACGTATTTCATAAGCATGTTCATCCTTGAACAGCATGTAACTGTTAAAATATTCTACGCTCGTGATCAGAAAAATGATCAGGACAAATAGTCAGTGGCGTCCAACTGAATTTCCACACATTATTATACGATCTTACACGCTCACCTTTACATTCTACACCCATGACACAACCAGAGGCGCACAAAGAGATCTACACCCATTATCGAAGATGAAAACATTCTGCACGATCATACAGCAATGGTTGCTGTTGCTGTGCTGGAACCTGTGAATAATAGCTACTCCGGTCCGTAATTAGTTGTGTGCAAAAATATAATGATGATTCTACCAACACTGTGCATGTAGAATGGCGAACATATAAAAATTCAAGACCGCAGCATATTATTCTTGTCTCAAACCAGAGTATCGTGGAAAATCAAAACAGATTACTATGAATTCCACCAACATATATTAGATATAAGAACAGATAAAGCATCTTATGGAAGCAACAAATGATATCTCAGTACACAGATAAAGTTTCATTTAGTTGCCTGGAGCTCCATTACTGTTGCTATCCTGATTTCATTACCAACCAAATGTTTCCCAGAATTTCGAAAATTGAAATTGAGGATTATTGATTGAGCTGATATCGTATGCTTGAATTATTAGGGCAACACTAGTCTAAATATTTGGAATGCGGAGAGGAAAGTCAGTAATATGATATGTAATGATATCCTCGCTGATGGCGTGGTTGTTACTTTTGGCGTCGCTGTTGAAAACTGCTAACGGTTTGCCCGGGCGCCAATACGGTCGGTGACGCAGTATCTGAAAGCAGACGGCTGGATAGCTCAGACGGGAAGGGTTAGGGTTGTCAAAAATAATCATCAGGAGGTAGGTATCACAACGAGATTTATTACACAGGAAAACGACGACGATGAACATAGAACATATATGTTACAGGACACTTGCACGGAGATACTTAGGCTGACGGTGCCGGAACAACTGAACATGACACTCGACACCAACTGTCGCAGTACGGACCCAGTCGGTCGCAGATGACGAGAAACTTTGAAACAAACAAATCGTGAAGCGATTTTCCAAACGGTGAATTAACTTGATTTTCGACGCTTGTGGAACCAGACTGGTTTCCAAGTAGTTACTCTACGTTTAGTATTTCAGACACTGTCAGGTTAGCAATGACTTCGCCAGCGGTGCTTCTAAGTTAAAACAATCAAACGCTGCGAAATCACGGAGACTTCGTCAGCGGTGCTTTGACGTTAAAGCAATCAAACGCTGCGGAATCACGAAGACTTCGTGAGCGGTGCTTCTACGTTAAATCAATCAAACGCTGCGAAATCACGGAGACTTCGTCAGCGGTGCTTCTACGGTAAATTATTCAGTAAATATTCTAAGTTCAAAACAGCAAAAATATTCCAAGCTTCTTTTCCGGACTTATAGAACAAACAAACAAACTCACAAAGTGTGTCAGACAGTTGTGCTAACTGACTTGGCACAAAAGCTTTACTTGGACAGAAAACACTCTGAAGATGACACTCGGTATCGAAACTGGTAACGTACCTTGGAACGGCTGCTCAGAAGACTGGACTTACAAAGAAGTGGCCTAAGTCGGCCAGAAGGCCTTATTTATACCCAAATTTGAATGATACCTTACTTAACATGTTTTGAAACTAAATTCATATTAGCGCTAACAGTAATGTAAAAAAGACATATAAAAAGAAGAAGAAGTAATTTCACAAATACAAATTTCATTACAATAGAAAATTTCCTATTACTCTCCTGTCAGATACATCTTTTCCTGATTTTATTTTCTTGAAACTAAAATTGTCCTAAATACTTTTCCAATCGGTCGATAATAAAAAAACTGTCAAGTATCGGATCAAGTTTGTGTATGGTCAAAGGTTACGCAGAACGTCAAAGAAGAAAATATACAATATACAACATATTTACAGGACAACGGTTGATAACAGTCACATTTTATTGACGGTAAGACACAAGACATAAATACAGATCATAAAATATCGGTTACTTTTCATTTCAGGTGTTTTCAAAACATAACCTCATTTTACCACATGTGAAATATATTGGAACGGATTCAATGCAGTTGATCAGTGATGGACTAACGGTAAGCGGTGTTGTAGGTAAAAGCAGAATTCCTGAATTTGAAATTCACAGGGTGTATAAGAGGTAAGCAAATTTTGATGAACTGGAAAAAATTATTGACAGAAGGCTCTGGGATGTGCAACTGTGGCGAATTTTGAGGCCTTATTCGTCACAGATAATAATTATAGACAAATATTCCATCCGCTAGAGCTGAATTCAAGGGAAAGACTCTAAGACATTCACCAAGTATGGAGTATTTGATAGGGTGAGTAGAAAGTATCCCTCACCAGACCCAGATTATATATTAGGATCAGTAGGCACTTGTATACGGACCTTGGCTTCAGAGGACCCTCATTCTGAGAAATTTACAAGCATTTGATTCACTAACCCATAGACCTCATTGAATTACGACCTATGAGCTCCAATGAGTCTTAATCTGGCATTTGTGTTGACTGAGAGAAGATGTTACGTTTCAATTTCGCACCTTGTTCCTATTCCTCCATTTTCCATATTCCAGACATTTTTCTATTCCTTTATGCTACAATTTGAAGTTATTAACACAATTATTCCAGATAAATGAAACATTTCATTCACCTCACACTTCTTGTTATCATTTGACACATTGCTAATCAACGACGTATTTTGGTTTTGTATTCTTAATTCACATAGTTGCTGCAAGATTTTAGGAGCTGACAAGGCGCTCTTTCAGAATAAACACAGTAAAATAACATAACACTCACAATAAAATTCCTTAACTCTAACAATCCTTCCCGCCAGACTCTCCTCTCTACTAATTTTGTAATTAGCTTAAACCAATTAAATAACGTAAAAGTTAAGAGAAAACGGGTTGTTTTTGAAGTGATTGTTCGGAAACTGACTGAAGTAAGGGATTCGAGTGAAAGTCTTGAAACGTGACGGTCGCGCAAAAAGTCTTCTTGAGGCAACGATTTATCTTTACCTTTGGAAGTGATCAAAGCCGCATAGCAGGATTTAAAAAGGAAACCATTCTGCATACCGCGTGTTCCAGAAACCGCCACAAACACCTAAGGCGAAGTGTCCAGATGCCCGCAGAGCATCCAGCGACGCGAGCATCGAACATCCTGTTCCTGAGACTACCTCCAGGTTACTTATCTTTAAGGCCGTCCACGACCAGCTCTTGAACTGATACCTCCACCAGGTCCGGCGACATCATCGCCACAGTTCTGGAGAACTTGTGGCTTAAGCTAAGTGTCTGTTTTGTACTATTTGTTGGTTTAGTTATTATTGGAGCAGAAGTCTACGTCTGTTATTTTTTGTCCACGTACTTTTCAATCAGTTTGTGTTAGGCGCTACTTGGATGCAGCTATTGTGGACGCAGAAGTGTCTTGGCGCTATACGCTTATTTTGTACAGCGAAATCGATTGGGCTAGGCTCCTGTCTCCGTGATTACTGTGAGCATCGGCTAGTAAGGAGCAGGGCGTATAGGCGTCAGGTTTTGTACACACTGGTGTGTTGTTGATTGCGTGCAGTCCTCCAGGGCGCGTTATTTTTTGTATTGGGCTCTCAGCCACAGTTTGTTCATCTCACAATCAGCTTTATCTACTTTCATAATTATTTACATTCATTTCACCAGTCAAATTTCATTTAAATTCATATTATTTCTTATTTATCCAATTATTAATTATTTTGCGAATATCAAAGTCAGTAATTTCGTATGAAATTTTTGTTTTATTGTGCGAAAGAGTGAACCTGCCCGTTTCTTTCAGACAGCTTGCTGCCACAATCTCCGTTTGACAGTGTGACTTGTGGCGAGTACAGTGTCGCTTAAGTCGACCCTCTGGTGGATGCTGGAGGCCGTTACGCGGTCACCCATTCCTGTAGCTCCTCCGTTCGACCAAACACAGCTTTATTGCAGGTACTTTCGTTGCTGTGTGCCTTGCGGACGAAAAGACAGCATCGTGGCGCTCCGGGTATGCCCGGAGTCTAACTTCGCGATGCCTCACGTCACCTATTATCTACCTGAAATTGAGAATTGGCACTCAATCGTGTGGGGCATTTTTTTCACATGAATTTCTATACAAGATACGTGACCGTTTGATTTTATTGCATCAAGTCGGTGTGGACTGGTTCAAATAATTTTTTTGTGTACTAATTGTTATATTTCTTTTTGTAACACGTGCACCGAAAGTACTCTATTACAGAGCTAAATTCTGCTCCGAAATTTCTTTATTGCGAACCATGGTAATAATTTTCATTAATTTTCAGTTGACAGGGAATTAATGGATATTTTTCTCCGCTGGGTGAGAAAAAATGAATTGTAGGTCATGGATGCCGTTGGAACTCTTTTATTTCATTGGTCTATGTCGAATTATTATTTGAAAGAAATTTGTATTATGGGAGGTGTTTGTTATAGTGTGCGCATTGATTGTGAACGGGATAGCACAGAAAATGTGAAAAATATCAATCAATAAAATAAATCATGTAAGTTATGTTTCATTGAATTAGTTTACTGTAATGTGATCGCAATTGCAGAAATTTGTTTGTCAAACTGATAAGATAGTTTCAATACATCTGAATTTATTTAGAAGCTCAGTTATGGAGGTACTTCGGTGCATTTGTTACGAAAAATATCGTATGCAACACGGACACTGAACAACTGTCATTATTGTCACGGACAAATTTGGCTGCACGATGATACGCCTTGGGCTTCACCTACGTCTTCACCTTGTGCTTCGTCCTCGCCTTCGCCTCGTACTTTGCCTTTCCCTTTGCCTCGGGCTGTGCCCTCGTCTTCTCCGAGTGCAGCAAAATTTATCCTGGAAAAAAATGACTGTCGTTCGATCCTTGTTACATAATTTACTATTTATCCAATGGTAATATTTTATTCAGGGGAATATTATTACATTGGTTCCTGTTATTACCTGTAATCATTTCCTTTATTTGTGTTTTCATTACCATCTCTTCCATATATAGATCATACAGAATTGCTCACCATGGATCCAGCAAGACTGCAAAAAGGCGAATTAGTTCAAGAACTGAGAGTTCGTAGAAGGGAGACAGGTCGTTGGACCTGATGCTGAGAGAAGAGCTGAAGAACATAATTCAGACAGAGCATATAGGAGACTGATCCAATATTATCAGAGAGCCTCTGGATATGGGCTCAGAGATCGATACATGCACCATCAAAATTGTTGCGTTTCAGGGGACCATAGAAGCGTTTCCCGGTAGACCAAAGTGTCTTTTGTTTGAGCAGATACGCACCCGTCTGCAGCATCTGGCTCTGCGCGTGAAAAAGAGTAACGATCCAGACCGGAAAGCAGCTGTTGCTCACCTTCAGGAGATTTTAGAAAGGGAAGAAGAGAAGTTTCTGGAAAAGTCAGAGGATTGGGAAGGGAAACATATGCTCCCACAGGATGAGGCGAGAGAAGAAGCAACAGCTGCCGTCGTGATTCCTCCTAGAAAGCAAATTCCGATTGCAGGGTGCGATATTTCCTTTTCTAGCGAGGGTGACGTGAGTATCAATGCGTTCCTGAAAAGGATTGAGGATTTCCAGATATCGAGGAATGTATCGGAGTGAGAGCTGTGTAATTCGATCAACGAGCTGCTGCGAGACCGCGCGCTCATTTGATACCGCTCAATCCGACAGAAGGTCAAGGAGTGGACAGATTTTGTTGAACTTGTAAGGGAGAAGTTTGAGCCATTCGATTACGAGTCTGAGTTGTGAGAGGAGATCAGACATCGGACACAAGGAGCAGAGAAGCTGGTAGGTACGTTTGTGGCGTGTATGACCTACCTTTACGGACGTCTACCTGCTCTACCCTCCGAACAGCAACAGCTTCAAGTCCTCAGTCGGAATATGTTGCCTTATTTGATCCAAGGGCTTAGATTGGAGGATAGTCCGTCTGTTGAGCGACTCCCGCAAGTTTTCAGAAGGTTAGAGGCAAATGAATTGCTGGCAGAAAAATACCAGCCACCCCCGATGAACAAGAGATCCCTCCTTGAGCCTGACTTGAGCTTCCAAGAGCGCAACAGAGCGACACAGATCCACTCAGTCCAGCCTGCAGTTCGGACGACGTCGCGACGATGCACCTTCAGCTGTTGGAGCTGCGGCACTTCAGGGCATCGAGCGCAACAGTGCACCGCAGCCAAAAACTATCTTCTGTTCTCGCTGCGGCAAACAGGTGTCCTCAAACCGGACTGTCCTCGATGTTCGTGAAACGGCAGGTAGGGGCACTCTTAGGTTGTAAGGTCCTCCCTGCGTTCCTAACGACCAAGCAGGTGGAAGACGAGCGTAACCTGGCGATCGTCAACTACGTCATCGCTCACCTTCGGACCAACGACTATATTTGCAGGACTCGATCTTTGGGTTGAAGTTCCTGAAATTGTTGGACTCGGGAGCAACCAGATCGATCCTGGATATGGACGGTCAGGAGAGGTTGAGTCAGATGGGCGTGGAGGTCGATGCCACGGACGCTCTGATGTGCACCGTGACTGACTGCACAAGTCTGGGGTCAGTTACGCTCCCGGTGGTGTTGTTGGATCAACTGAAGCTGACCACCCTCTCAGTGGATCCTAGGCACCGATTTCTGGCGCACCATGGGGATCGTTCCAGACCTTAGAAATGACGTTTGGCAGTTTTTGGCAGTGTCATGCCTCCAGTCGTCGAGTGACAATCTTCCGTCACATAACGAGGCACAGAGCGACCAGCTGGGTTCAAATGAGTAGCGAGATCGGCTGTACGAAGCTTGTCAGTCACAAGATCGTCACTGAGTCGGAGCCAATCAAGCAGCGCTACTATCCGGTTTCTCCAGCACGTCAAAGGGATATTCATGCAGAGCTCGATGAGATGTTGAGGGAGGGCATAGTTGAACCATCTTCAAGCCCTTGAGCTTCACCCATTTTATTAGTCTCTAAAACAGACGGAGGATTACGCTTCTGCGTACACTACCGTAAGCTCAATAAAGTAACGAAAAAGGATGCTCACCCAATACCCTACGTTTCAAGCATCCTGGACCGTTTAAGGGGTGCTAAATATCACAGTTCCCTTGACATCAAATCAGCGTACTGGCCGATCCCGATGCCGGAGGATAGTAGAGAGCTGACTGCTTTCACGGTCCCTGGGCGTGGGCTTTTTCAGTTCATCAGGATGCCCTATGACCTGACCAACGCCCCAGCGACTTGGAAACGGCTCATTGACAGGGCTTGAGCTCCTGAACTTGAACCACACGTCTTCGTCTACCTCTACGATGTGGCCGTGGTCGCTGACAGCTTCGAACAGCACCTTGAGCTTCTAAGCAAGATCTTCGCTCGAGTGTAGGCAGCTAGACTAACGTTCAGCAGGAAGAAGTGCCAGTTCTGTCGCCCTGAGCTGCGATATCTTGACTACGTAGTGGATCATCAAGAACTTTGAGTAGATCCGGAGAAGGTAGGTGCGATCTTGAACAGCCCAGCGCTCTCTTATGTCTCGAATGTTTATAGAATTCTGGGGATAGCGTTCTGGTATAGACGGTTTTTTCGGAACCTCCCTACCATTAGTGCTCCCTTGACAGCGTTAATTAAACGCGGACGCAAGTGGGAGTGGACGGACAAGTGTCAAGCCGCATTCCAAGGGCTTAAAGAATATCTAGTGACAGCTCCCATTCTCACTTGCCCCGATTTTTCTCGCCCCTTCGTTGCTCAGACGATGCCAGTGGATTTGGTCTTGGTGCAGTCTTGTCACAGACTTTCGACGGTGGTGAATGCGTCGTTTGTTTCCTGAGCCGTTCGCTCAACAAAAATAAACGGAATCACTCCACGACGGGAAGGGAGTGCTTGGCCGTCGTCTGGGCCCTAGAGAGGCTTTGACCGTACGTGGAGGGTTCGCATTTCACTGTTGTGACGGATCACCACTCGCTGGTGAAGGACCCTTCAGGGCGATTGTGTCGCTGGGCTGTCAAGCTGCAGCAGCATGATTTCACGATCATCCACCGCAAGGGCAAGGAGCACGTTGTTCCGGACTGTCCATCCTGTTCTGTACCAGTGGTTAACTCCATGGACACATCTCTAGTCTTCGAGATCGCTGAGGGCCCATGTTATGAGCTTATGAAGTCGCTGGTCCTCAAGGCTCCTCGAAAGTATTCATCGTGGTGCATGAGTAACACATAGCTGCGTAAATATTTTGGCTCTCGAACACCAGACTTGAAAGACGAGGGTGACCGCTGGAAGCAAGTAATCCCTCGAGGACGACGTCCAGAAATCATACGTCTTGCTCATGATGCCCCTACTTCTAGTCATCCGGGTGTGAACAAGACGTATGCTAAAATCAGAAAAAGGTATAACTAGCCAAAAATGGAGCAGGATGTAGCTACTCACGTTCAGCGGTGCGTAGCGTGCATGGAGCACAAGGTTGAGCAAAAGCGCGCACCTTGACTCAAGAACTCTCGCCCTCGGGTCTACAGGCCTTCCAAAATGGCCAGCATCGATATTGTGGGACCCCTTCCACCCACATCAAAACAACATTGTTCTATTCTAGTCGCTGGCGACTTCTTCAGTAAATTCGTACTCACGTTTCCGATGCGTACTGCTACTGCTCAAGCCGTAGCAAGGCATGTTCAAGACGGTGTCTTCCTAATGTTTGGTGTCCCACAATATTTTATCTGTGACAACGGTGTCTAATTGCGGAGTGAAGAATTCACAGGCTTGTGCGGCAAGTATGGCGTGGAGATGTTGTTCAACGCTTTGTACCATCCCCAGAACAACCCTGTTGAACAAGTAAATCGGGTCATAAAAACAATGTTGGCCGCATACGTGGAAGACAAGCACAAGCAGTGGGATGTCTATTTACCATCTGTAAGTTGTGCATTGCGTACCCTGGTGCACGAAGCAACCGGATTCACGCCATACTTCGTCAACTTCGGAAGAGAGCACATCCTGTCAGGCACGGCCTATGTAGCAGACGCAGTGAACGCCGACGGAGAGGTTCACTACGACCGCGATGACGTGTAAGAGAAACGGTCCGCGCCGTTCGTGAAAATCCACGCTGAAATACGTGGACGCTTAGATCTGGCTAAAGCAAAGGCACGGAAACATTAAAATTTACGGCGTTGTTCCGTCGAGTACATCATTGGGCAGCAGGTCTGGCGTCGTTACTTTGAATTGTCAAACGCTGCGGAAGGTTATGCCAGTAAGTTGGCAGCGGAGTTTGTGGGCCCTTATACCATGGAGACAAAATTGTCTACCACGGTCTACGAACTGCAAGACACCGAGGGAGAGCATGCAAGTAACAAGCATGTATATACTCGAACGCAGCACCGATGAATGACCCTGCAACGCAAAACAAATAATGATTCATGTCTGGCTATATATATATTATTGTTCCTATTTCTTTTCTCTATGTATTTGATCTATTTTGCTTTCATTTCTTTACTCTCTGTGCTATCGTGTCTAAGATGGAATTCCTGTAGAATTTCATCTTACGGAAGTATGAGGAAGATTTGTTACGTTTCAATCTCGCACCTTGTTCCTATTTTTCCATTTTCCATATTCCAAACATTTTTCTATCCTTTTTTGCTACAATTTAAACTTATTTACACTATTATTCCAGATAAATGAAACATTTCACTCACCTCACACTTGTTATTATTTGACACATTGCTAATTGATGACGTATTTTGGTTTTGTATTTTCAATTCACGTACTTGCTGCAAGATGTCAGAAGTTGACAAGGCGCTCTTTCAGAATGAAAACATTCTATTTGAAACTCAAAATTACATTGAAGTCACATTTGACACAACACATTACAAAATATGAACACAGTTAAATAACGTTACACTCACAATAAAATTCCTTAACCCTAATAATCCTTTTCGCCAGACTTTCCTCTCTACTCTCTTTGTAATAAGCTAAAACCAATGGAATAACGTGGAAGTTTGGGGAAACGGGTTGTTTTTGAAGTCATTGTTCGAAAACTGACTGAAGTAAGGGATTCGAGTGAAAGTCTTGAAACGTGACGACCGCGCAAAAAGTTTTTTTGAGGCAACGATTCATTTTTACCTTTGAAAGTGATCAAAGCCGCATAGCGGAATTTATAATAAATCTGCGTCGTGCTCCGACCAGGTAACCGTGTTTTGGCTGTGTACATTGGCCGAGTAGCTCAATTTTGGGATTTGAAGAGGAAACCATTCCGCATACCGCGTGATCCAAAAACTGCCACAAACACCTAGGGCGAAGTGTCCGTACCCCCGCAGAGCACCCAGCGACGCCAGCACCTAACATACAGTTCCTGAAACCACCTCCAGGTTAGTCACCTTCAACGCCGTCCACGACCAACTCTTGGACCGATACCTCCACCAGATCAGGCGACATCATCGCCACAGTTCTGGAGAACTTGTGGCTTAAGCTAGGTGTCTGTTTTGTTCTATTTGCTGGTTTAGTTATTGTTGGAGCAGAAGTGTACGTTTGTTATTTTTTGTCGACGTACTTTTCATTCAGTTTGTGTTAGGCGCTCCTTGGATGCAGCTATCATGGACGCAGTAGTGTCTTGGCGCTATACGCTTATTCTGTACAGCGCAATCGATCGGGCTAGGCCCCTGTCTCCGTGATTACTGTGAGCTTCGGCTAGTAAGGAGCAGGGCTTACAGGCGTCAGGTTTTGCACACACTGGTGTGTTGCTAGTTGCGTGCTGTCCTCCAAGGCGCGTTATTTTGTGTATTGGGCCCTCAGCCACTGTTTATTAATCTCACAATTAGCTTCATATATTTTCATAATTATTTACATTCATTATACTAGTCAGATTTCATTCAAATTCATATTTCTTCTTATTCAACCATTTTTTATTTTTTTTTTGCATATAATAAAGTCAGTAATTCCGTATGAAATTTTAGTTTCATTGTGCGAAAGAGTGGACCTGCCCGTTTCTTTTAGACAGCTTAGCTGCCACAATCTCCGTTTAAGTATGGCTTGTGTCGAGTACAGTGTCGCTCAAGTCGACCCTCTGGTGGATGCTTAAGGCCATTACGCGGTCAAGTATTCCTGTAACCACTTCGTCAGACCAAACACCTCTTTATTGCAGGTACTTTCGTTGTTGTGTGCCCTGTGGACGAGAAGACAACATCGTGGCGCTCCATGTATGCCCGGAGTCTCACTTTGCGATGCCTCACGTCTCCTACGATCTCCCTGAGATTAAAAGCCATGAACGAACTTAAGTCAGTTTGGAACGTTTCAAAGATATAGATAATATAATTTTATAGTGAAAAATATCTGAACTAAGATTGTAGAGAACTCAACTTTCTTCCAAAAAACTGAGAATTTTCTTATGAGAGTTACGGCCCTCAAGATATTGGGGAAATACTGTCTGTACTTTTTTTTCCAGTATGGTAACCTAATGAGGAGTGGTTTCCAGCTACAAGAATCAAGATCTATACTCATTCTGATCCTCAAAACCCATTTATGAAAAAATCTTGTCTAAAATGCAAGTTTAGGGCAAAATTTGGTCTCATTTCAATAGAAAAACTATCACAATTTATATGATATTCGTAAATCCTCTTCATCCTCCACATACTTTTATTCATATCTACTAAGAGCTCACAGGCATGACAAGTACATTTTCTTACATCAGAACCTTTCAATTTACTATGAGCTCCCTATCAATCAATGACATATTACTATTGAGGATCAATCGCTTTTAGAACTTGAATAGTGTAATTCCACGCTAACCTTCGAATATACCGCTCTACATGTGTCATCGGTAAAAATGCTATACAAATGAGGTCCTTATCGAACAGTGGAAAATAAATCTGGCTACATGGAGGACGCCACATTAAATATTAAGTAAAAGCGTACATATGAATAGGACGCCACTTTAAAAGTATATCATTGACGCCACATTGATGTAATGATGACAGGAGGTCATATTGTATGAGAAATGGGAACTTTGTGAATCTTGCGTTGATTGAGATGTTTGTGTAAGAAGAGCCCGTGAGAGATTATGTATTATACATTGATCAGATCTCAGCTATACGCATTCCTTTCAGTAGACGCCAAAATGAACATTTTTGTAAAGACATCAAATTAAAAGGGTGATATATACATATATGTTATGAAGTTTATTGGGTAGTCAGTCTTTAATTATGTAAAAATTCTCATTTATTTCAATGACCCATATATATATATATATATATATATATATATATATATATATATATATATATATATATATATATATATATATATATATATATATATATATATATATATATATATATATATATATATATATATATATATATATATATATATATATATATATATATATATATATATATATATATATATATTATGTTATAGCACTATTCGTGTATTTTGCCATATTTTCTAAGTTGTGTCCCACAACTCAGCAGAATATTGTAACATCATGATAAAAGCACGTAGGCTAAGGGATATTTAGTATAAAAACCTGTAGAACCTTGTATTAGGTTAATCATTCTCTTTAGCGAGTCCGCTCGTAACCATAATAATATTTGAAGATAATAAGACCCAGTTTGTGAAAATTAACTTTGTTTTTTTCGACTTCAACGAAAGTCAAAAACATAATTGGCGCAGTCGGTAGGATAACGTCGTCACAGTAAAAATCAATATTATCTGTGGTACTTCCCAAAGTTTAACGACGTTATCTCTAGAAAACATCAAACCTACAAGACTTCATCCAACGGCTACAACCTAAGCCGCACCAGGGCCTAACCACGGCCCATCTTTAAATGCAACAATCGATTGGCAACTTGCTGTTCCATTGTCGGATCACGTCCTCATCATAGAACGAGTACTTGCTGTTCCTACAACTGGTCCACATCGCCTGCAGTTGCTGTCTTCACAACATATATCCGAATTCCCAGAGCGCAGAGAACCCGGTGATGTCCGTGAAGCATCTAATTTGTATTGTATTATTGCAGTAAGCTATTTTCAAAACATTAATATTTGTTGCTGCTTTAATTAAATAATACTTTATCACAAAAAACACTGAAGGGGTAAACCTAGTGAAAATACTAGTAGTAAGTTTACCGAGAGATAGGCACAGTCTCAAACACAACATTTACACATTTTTATTGATTTGTTACAAGTTAAATAAATAATTAAATATTTTAAAATAAATAATCTCATGAATACCATTCATGAATTCTAATCCTGATACTGCTAACCCAGGAAAACAGAACCCGAATTGCACAGGCGCAATTCCAGAATCAAATAAAATTATTTTAACTTCTAGCAGATTGCCATCAGTCAATACAATGGCAACTATTACTTTGGGTGAAATTAAGAATTTCACAGAAATGATTCCTCAGTATGAAGGAAATATTAAGTTATTGAGTGACTTTATAAATTATGTAGACGAGGTCTACATCACATTAAACACCTTAGTAATGACACCATTACAAAGAACATATTTATTTGGCTTAATTAAAGCAAAACTCACATATAAAGCCGCTGAACTTTTGTCAGAGAATAATTTCCGAACTTGCGATGATCTAAAATTATATTTAGCAACAAATTCATTGACAAAACTTCCGCAGAAACAATATTGCAGGATATTATGTATTGTAGATTTGAAAATGATGCTGAAAATACATTAAAATATATTGTAGATAAATTTTTACATAACAAATCCAAAATATTTTCAACGAATTATAGTACCGATCAGGAAAATGCAATCATTAATGAAATACAAAAATTAGTAGTGAGTCATTTTATATCTTTTTTACCAATGACAAAAATCCTAGTACAATAAAACAATGTGAAATATTGCTCAAAAACTAATTCTATTTCGCGAATCAGCATCAACATCGTTCTCTCCTCCTACAAAATCCAGCACCACTACCAAAAAAAATTCCAGCAGATAATTTTCCTTCACAACCTATAGCGTTGAGACAGACCTTCAATAGAAATATTGATTCTAATTTTGCACAGAAGCAAAACAAACAAAATGTGGTACAAACAACCCAAAGATTTGAATCACAACCAATGTCTTTACAAACAAGACAAACACAACCTATGTCTTTACAAACAAGACAAACACAACCTATGTCTTTCCAAACAATTAGACACAACTATAATATAGAAACCGATACAGATTCACAAGAATATAATGACGAAATTATTGAAGACAAAACGACCGAAACAAACGATGACTCTCTTTTAGAAATAGATTCGACACCTCACGAGAACATAACATAATGTCCTCCATCACTACAAATCTACCGGCTTTACAACAACAGAATTTTAATATACTTTTCGATACTGGCTCATCCATAAATTTAATACATCCAAATTTAGTAGAGCAAATGAAACTGCAAACATTTGAAACAAGATTGACCTTTGAAACCATAAATGGAAAATCTACTTGCAAAGAATATGTATATATTTTTATTAATAAAATTCCAATCAAATGTTATGTATTTAAATTTCATAAAAATTACAATTTATTATTTGGAATAGATGCATTTTGTACACTTGATATGAAAATAGATTTCAAAACAAATAACGTTTCAATAAATAGTAAAAATTATAAATTACATGATAGTGACAATAGAGCAGAAGAAATTAATGTTACAGAAATTCAAAAGTCCCTTTTACATACCATTGAAAAACAGGAATTAAATAAATTAATCAAAGAATATGGAGATTTGTTTCCTAGAGAAAATGAATATTTATCCCACACGAATGTTATTGAACATAAGATCATAGTGTCAGATAAAACACCACTTTATACAAAAAATTATAGATTACCGCAAATTTATGAAAAAGATATAGAAGATCATGTAGAAAAATTATTAAGTGAAAAAGTGATTCAAAAGTCATATTCGCCATGGGCCTCACCCATTTGGATAGTACCAAAAAAAGAAGACGCGTCTGGTAAACGAAAAACTAGGATGGTAATTGATATCAGAAAAATTAATGCAAAAACAAAAGACGACAAATTTTCTATCCCTATCATCGATACTTTATTTGACCACATCGGAAAATCCAAATATTTCACTACGTTGATTTACATTCAGGCTTCCACCAAATTCTCATGAATAAAGATGACAGAGAAAAAACTGCTTCTTCAACCCCATCAGGACACTATGAATTCTTAAGAATGCCTTCCAGATTCAAAAATGCACCCGCCACATTTCAAAGAATGATAAATATAGTTTCGTGTGAATTAGTGAACAAAATTTGTCTAGTATATCTTGTTGATATAATTATATCCGGTAAAACATCAGATGAGCATTTGAATAATATGAAATTAGTATTTGAGAAATTACGTCAAGCTAATTCTAAAATTCAAAAAGATAAATCGAAATTTTTACAATCAGAGATCAAATATTTAGGATACCTCATAAATGAAAATGGACTGAGTACTGACCCAAAAAAAATTGAAACTATCAAAAACTTGTATATTCCAAAAACAAAAAAGGAGATCAAGCAGTTTTTAGAAACTTTAGGATGGTATAGAAGATTTATTCCAAATTTTGCAAAATTGACAAAGCTTTTCACAAAATGTTTGAAAAATAGTTCCCATATAGACATTTATAACAAAGAATATCGTGAAGCTTTTAAAAATAGTGAGAAGATAATTTCAGAATCATCTTTACTGCATATTCCAGACTTCGATAAGGAATTTATATCAACAACAAACGCTTCTCATTATGCAATTAGCGCTGTTTTAACGCAAATCCATGATAATCAAGAGAAACCTATTTGTTATGCCTCAAAAACATTAAACCCAGCTGAACAAAATTATTCAACTGTCGAAAAAGAACTTAAAGCTACTGTTTGGTCTATAAAGAACTTTCGACCATATTTATATGGTAAAAAATTGGAAATCAAAACCGATCATAAACCATTAGTATGGCTGTTTAATATGAAGAATCCCAATCAGAAATTAATGCGTTGGAAAATCGAGTTGAGTGAATACAATTTTGAAATAGAATATTTGAAAGGTAAACAAAACGTAATAGCTGACTTATTATAAAGACAACGTCCGGAACTCAAAATTACTGAAGTTATTGGTGACGTATTAGAATCAGACATTTTTGCGCACTGCGTATCCCATGACTACGAAATGTCAGATGGTTTAGCTAAAGATGGAGTTAAATTATTCAATAGTAAAATTCACTGTAAAAATTATAATGCATTTGATAAACATATGGTTGTAGAAAATTCTAATAACAAAACAATAATTCAATTGATAACAAAAGAGAAATTTTCTGATAGATCGTCTATAAAAAAATTTGGATAAACCCTTAAAAGAGTTACGAGATTACCTTATATTAAATGAAAAATATGAAAGTGATATTCCTAGATTAGGCTGTGGATTAGATAGATTGCAATGGACGGAAGTAAAACAAAAATTATCCAAGGTCTTTGAGGACACTAAAATTCACATCAAGGTCTTTAGCCTTCCCGTGAATTATCATCTTACTGACGCTGTCAGCAAGAATCCCAAAAGCGAGCAAGACAATAACACCGTAGATTTCGCTGATGAAAATAATCTCGCAGGAATCAAATAACCAAGTAATCGCCTAAATATTGCCGATAATCTACTCATTTCTGATATTCACAATAAGGAAACAGAAATTCATATTGAGAGATTATTCAACCATCAAAAACAAAGATTATATGCAACAATTATTGAAAATGATTTTGAACATGAAGTACTAAAATTTTTGAAAGAATATATTATACCGAAAGTAAGATATCTAGCAATTTTCAATGAGGGCCTGGATAAAAGAATATTAAAAATTATATCAGATAATTTTATTTTAAATTCAATAAATATTATAGCGGTTGATAAGTTAGTTACAGACGTCGAACACGACGTAGAACAATTAGAAATTATTCATGATTACCACCACCACGGAATAATGAATCATCGTGGAATAAGAGCTACAATTCAAGCCTTAAAAGAAAAATATTATTGGCCGAATATGAACAAAGTCATAATCGAATACGTTAACCAATGTGAATTATGTAAACTGAATAAATACAACAGGAAACCAATACCGGCAATTGACAATTTGACACCTACACCTGAGGAACCTTTTGAGATAATTAATATACATTTGTTAACTTTAGAAAAAAAAAATTTTTTTAACTGTTATGGACCAATTTTCAAAACATGCACAAATATATTTTATTGCTAATAAGGAAGCAAAAACTATTGGTGAAGTATTAATTAGATATTTTTAAGCCTATACTATTCTCGATAAAATAATTACAGATAATGGGGGTGAATTCAAAAATAGTTCAGTACAAGATCTATTAAAACGATATGGAATTGATGTTCACTGCATTTGCATTCATAATCCAAAAAGTAACGCAATAAAAAGGTTTCATTCTTCTATGATAGAATCACTTCGAATTATAAATCAAAGAGATGGAATAAAAAATCAAAATTTAATTAAGAAAGTAGATTTGGCATTAATTGCATATAATAACACAAAACATAACATAACAAAATTGACTCCTAATGAAATCTTATTTGGCTGTAATCAGAACTATTATTTCAAGCATGACTTGACTATAGATGAGATCCTTAAAGAATATCAGGACAAAATAGACGTGACAAATGAATTGATAAAAAATAGAATTGCCGCTGAAAAATTAGGTAGAAACAAAAAAAATTACAATCCTTTACAATTAAAGAAAGAAGTATATGTAAAACAAAATACCCGGCTTATTAGTAAAATCAAAAAACTTTTGTTTAAAAAAGTATTTGTAGAAAGATACATGGTGACAAAAATGTTAGAATTGACAGAATTAAACAATAAGAAAAAATATTGTTACAGACTATGCCACAGACAACTGACCGACATTTCTCACAACAGTCCTTTCCGTTACTCCAATTCAACCCTACTCCTATTTACAACAATGATAATAAATAACGCAAGCTAATGAGAATCAAAACCCAATTTTTGAATATAAAAATGACAATTATGTAATGAACAATTGTATTTTAATTCATAAAGGATTTATGTGTATTATTCAACATTTTTAGTTGAATAATTGTATAATAAATTTAGTTTATAAACAGAAGAATGATTAAAAAGTCTTGGGAATTCAGTCAATATGTTTTAATTTCTTTCCTACTTTACAGTTTCGGCTGTACCTCAGCCATCTTCAGAAGTGCTACAATTTGATTATTTTTTATCACTAATTATTTATGCTAATTTTGGCGGAAATACTTACAAAAGAACTTAAATTGTGAAAAATTAAAAATGTACATGAAATGTGATGTCGAATTTAATAAAATAGCGGAAAAAAAATTAATTTTTTTTTTTCCATTTGTCAAATGCCGCAACCTGCATCTGTGGAAGACGTTGACCAAGTGCAAGTAAGAAATCGTGTGTGCACGCATTGTCAAAAAATTACAAATTATCACAAGTAGAATTGAGTTAGTTATAGTGTCAAACACTTAAAACTAGATGCAAGCTTGTGCATCACGCAAGGTGTCCAAAAAATATAATAAAAAAATAGGAAAAGTACCACAGATATTAAAGAACATTGTTGTATATAGTGCTAAGTGCAATAGTATCTGTTTTTTCATTGATATTTTGTTTGTCTTGTTTTATATACAACATTTCTAATGTAAGTCTCTTGTTCAAGTTGATTTCGTTATGGATAATACTAGTTTCATCAAAATTGAAAGTATGTCCTGAATCTATGCAATGAGTGACTAGAGCACATTTTGGCGTATTTTTATTCAATTTTTCACTGTTTCGTTTATGTTCATCAAGCCTTGTTTTCAAATATCTCTTGGTTTGTCCTGTGTACTGTGCTCCACAATCAGGTTGCGGTTGCGGCATTTGACAGATGGAAAAAAAAAAAATTTTTTTTCCGCTATTTTATTAAATTCGACATCACATTTCATGTACATTTTTAATTTTTCACAATTTAAGTTCTTTTGTAAGTATTTCCGCCAAAATTAGCATAAATGATTAGTGATAAAGAATAATCAAATTGTAGCACTTCTGAAGATGGTTTAGGTACAGCCGAAACTGTAAAGTAGGAAAGAAATTAAAACATATTGACTGAATTCCCAAGACTTTTTACTCACTCAAATTCACTCATCCAGTCAGCTTCATCTATTTTATCTAAAAAGAATGATAATTGTTCTTATCACTATTCAACTTCAGATAATGGTATTGAGCAGATTCAATTGATTTAAATCAATTGTTTCAACAAAAATACATCAAAAAAAAATCTAAGTATTCATAAATCTCCCACAAATGAGAATTGTCGAATAAGTTGAAATTATTATTCGAAAATATAAAGAGTTACAATTTAGAAGTAAATCATTTTGATGAAATGAATGCAATTTTAAATTTACAAAAAAATAAGTAATTTGATATTCAATGGCAATTATCACTCCCTTATAATATATGTAATATTAATAATAATTATTGTAATTTTTATTGTTCGAATGGTGTTAAAACATAAAAGTAGATTATGTAACAAAAGCAAAGATATGGAAATAAGTCCATTGGCTTAGAAATGTAAAATATCGCAAAATCTTGCGCGGGACGAATTATGTTATAGCACTATTCGAATATTTTGCTATATTTTCTAAGTTGTTTCTGATCTGATCTTATCGAAAAACAGGTAAAAAAGGTACTGGTACAAAACTCATATCCAATAAAATTATTACGAACACTACTTTCTAGTTCAAGAACTTCCATCGAGACTGACGACAATATTAACGTAAATGAAAACAGCAGTGTTGTTCAAGAAAAAGTATATATTTCACTTCCTAACATTAGTGAACTTACGGATAGACTGACAAACATTTTTAGTGACGAAGAACATCTAATTTTTGCTAAAAGAAATCTTAAAACTGTGAACTCTGTCTTTTCGAAACTTAAAGACAAACTAGATATTTTTCAACTATCTAATATAATTTACAAAACTCCTTGCGGTGGTTGTGCGAAGGTATACATAGGACAGACCTCACAAAAACTAAGAAATAGAATAACACAACACAGAAGCGACGAGAAATCGAATTTAAAAAAATGCGCTCTTGCAACCCATGTTAAAAAAACTAAACACCTTGTGGACTATGATAACACAGTTATTCTTGGCCGTGAAAGCAATTATAACAAATAGCTTTTCTCAGGAATGTATAATATCAAGAAGTATTGTGACACAGTAATTAATGCGAAAACAGATACGCAAAACCTGAGCACAATTTACTCATGGCTTCTACAATCTAAAAAATAATTTCAATGGACTCAAAATTCCCACTGGTTCTAGTCTCGTGAATGTCTCACGCGCATGTCGATATGTCGCTCGCAGCTGGGCTGTGGTATTTTGTTTGCCAGTGCAACCAAGTAAAAATGTGATCGAACATCTGATAAATTTCTACTTTTAAACTTTCTCAAAATAATATTTTAATCTTGGACTATGTCTCGGTCTACACATTTACCTGTCTGAAATTCATGAAGATTCTTTCTGTTTCACAAACGTTGTTATGCCTAATATCAGTATTCCAATTATAAGTAAAAAATTGTATATTGTCTCCCAAATTGACTTTATGATATTAATAAGCGCCATTTTGTAGCTTTCCCTGAAGAAGTGTCGGAATTGTACACGAAATATTGAAATTTGAATTAAATTAACTCTAATACAAGTTTCAAAATTCGTATAGTTAAGATCTGATCAAAGTATATTACGTAATTTTTCATGGGCTCTTCAGATTTCACACAGACATTCAATTCCATGCAATATTCACAGAGTTCTCATTTCCTATACAATATGACCTCCTTTTACCATAACATCAATGTGGCGTCAATAATATACGTTACATATGGCATTTTATAGTGGCGTCCTATCCATATATATGTTTTCACTTCATGTTTGACGTGGCGTCCCCCTTGTTGCCAGATTTAGTTTCTACAGGTCGATGAGCACCTCTCTTGCGTAGTACGTTTTATCAATGACACATGTGAAGCGGTATATTCAAAGGTTTGCGTAGAATTTCATTATTCAAGTTTCGAAATTTGTTGACACTCAAGACATCTCCATAGAGTAGTAATGTGTCATTGATTCACAGAGAACTAATAGTAAATTGAAAGATCTATTTAGAATATGGATTTTTGATTGATAATTGGTATTTTCGAGTTCTGAAGTAAAATGTACTTGCCATGTCCGTGAACTGTTGGTAGATATGAATGGAAGTATGAAAAAGATAATTTATCAGGGAGAACTTATGGATGTCATATAAATTTTGATAATAATTGCTCTATTGAAACGTAACAAAACTTTGGCCTGAACTTGCATTTTGCTCAAAATTTTTCTATAAATGAGTAATGGAGGTCAGTTTGAGTATAAGTCTTGATTCTATTGGAAAAGAAGTACTGACAGTATTTTTGCAATATCTTGAGAGCCGTGAGTCTCACAAAAAAAATCTCATAGCTTTTTGGAAGAGTATTGAATTCTTCACAATCTCAGTTCAGATACTTTTCGCCTTAAAATTATTATGTCTACATCCTCCCTTAATCAGCATAAATGCCAGATCAAGACTCATTGATCGTAATTCAATGAGATCCATGGGCTAGTGAATCAAATGCTTGTGAAATCCTCAAAGTTAAGGCCTCCTGAAGCCAAGGTTCGTGGACACGTGCCTATTGGGCTTTATGTATAATATGGCTCTGGTAAGGGATACTTCCTACTTATCTTATCAAATACCCTATACTACTAACCTTGGATGCAGCGGATAAAATATTTGTCCACAATTAATATCATTTAACTGACTTTCCTCTCAACATTCCAAATATTCAAACTAGTGTTGCTACCCTAATTCAAGTAAACGATATCAGTTCAATCAATAATCGTCCATTTAAAATGATCAAAATGCTAGGAAATTTTCCATACAGAAACATATGGTTAAGAATTAAATTTGGATAGCAACAGTGATGAAGTTTCATGCAACTAATACTACTTACAATATGAAATAATAAACATTCAATAAGTATGATTATGTTGATCTATCGAGGTAATCCAAGTGAGTCTCTTCCAACTTAATTGTACAAAGTACAAATAAGTATAGTATTGTTGAACCGCCAAAATCACATTTCGAGATTCTTATGAAAATACTCGTTTTGAGCATCCCCAAATTCATTTTGACTATTTTTGGCTTGACGTCGATACGTACGTATGAATTTTTGTATGTATATAGCTAAATTTTGTATTTGAGACTGGTCTAAAGTCGTGTTTTGCAGTCCCCATTATGGTTGCAATCGTCTGTACCGGAAATGCACTGTACTTGGAACTTTTTCCAAATTTTTCACATGAATTCAAATGTTGAAATCCAGAATTTTGGATCCCTGTGGCATCTTGATGGTTATTTTCTATTTTAATACTAATTGGCTGTGCTGGAAGTGCCCAGTCTATTTGAGTTTCTTGCATTAATTCAAAATAATCAGCCGTGGAGTATTGAAATTTCGTATCAAACACTTCTATAAGACCTAATTGTACACCTTGCATTATGATTGCAGTCAGATCAACCAGAAGTGCAGTTTACTGAGCATGTTTGCGAATTTTTTGCATAAATCCAGAACAATCAGCTGTATAATCTTGAAATTCCTTATTTGAAGAAATTGTAGCTAGATAGATAGATAGAGAGGGGGAGGGTGAAGAGCACGCGCACCGAGGCCACTTTAAGGGCCCATTGTGCTACCTCCAGGTGCACAGCTACATGCTACTGGTCTTGAAGCCAGTCAACGCTGAGGAAGAAGGCTAACAAGTCAGCAGCAGGAGTTGTGCTAAGTGCAGCCATGGAAGGCCATGCTTCCCCCAGTATGGATCTTCTTTTACGAGATAGAGCGTAGCATTCACAAAGAATATGCTCCACTGTTTCATCGTCGTCCTTGCAGCCTCTACAAAGAGGACTGCTCGAAATTTTTATTCGGTGCATGTGCTTATTAAAGCGACCGTGACCGGTAAGGACCTCTGTGAGAAGTTTAAGATTCCTCCTTGAAAGTCTTAGGAGATAATTGGCCAGCTCGGTGGATGGCTTGGGGATAAGATTTCTCGTTTGTTTGCAGTAAGTTGAAGTGTTCCAGCTGCTGGAGAATTTCTCAAAAGTAATTCTGTGGATTATGTTGTGGAAAACAGTTTTTGATAGGGGCAACATTGGTTCTGGACCATAGGGTCGAACTGACGAGCCTTGTTTAGCAAGTTTATCTGCACAGATGTTGCCTTCATTTCCATTGTGCCCTCTTACCCAAATAAGTTCCACAACGTTGTGTTGAGATATATTTGACAATGCAAGGTGACAGAGTTCGACAAGCCTAGATGTGAATTTGCATCCACTTAGGCTGCGAAGAGCAGCTTTACTGTCTGTATATATCTTTATATTTCTATTTATAAATTTGCGTTCTTTGATCAATGTCGCGGAGTGCAAAATTACAAAGATCTCTGTTTGGAAGACGCTGGGGTACTGTCCTAAGGGTATACTGACATACAAGTTTATTTGGTCTGAAAAGATACCAGAACCAGAACCTTTTCCTTTCTTGGAACCGTCAGTAAATATTTTAATATCAGAGGTTGAGGATATCTGACCATCTAATATGATTTGATAGGATTTATCAAAGTAGAATTTTGAAAGAATGGAGTCGGTACTCATCTCTAGAAGAGGAGCTCCCGATGTTGCCTCCCTTAAGATGGAGCAATGCCTGGTATAAGCTCCAGTTTTAGGATACAAACCTAAGTGTAGGAGGCAAAGAATTCCCTTTGTAGCAACCTCCTCTAAGTGAAGATTTAGAGGGGTAAGACATAGAAGGACTTCCATCGCTGCTGTTGGAGTTGTGCGCATGGCACCTGTAATTGCTAGACATGATAACCGTCGTATATGTTCTAGTTTTGATCGTGCAGTTGATTGTCTGACTCTAGGCCACCAAACGAATGCACCATAGGATATCATTGGCCTAATAATAGCAGTGTAGAGCGGTAAGGTAAGCTTTGGGCTAAGACCCCAAGTTTGACCTAAGGTTCGACGACATTGCCAAAAGGCTATACAGGCTTTTTCAACTTTGAAGTTCAGGTGTAAACTCCAGTTGAGTTTGCTGTCAAGTATGATGCCCAGGTACTTGACGAACTTAGACAAACTTAGTGTTTGGTTGAAGATTTTTGACATATTCAGTGTGCCAATCTTTCGTTTCCTTGTGAAAAGGACTACTTCCGTCTTGGTTGGGTTAACCAAAAGAGAATGTTCTTTACACCAGTGTTCAGAGAGTTTGAGAGCATCACCTGCTATACAGGCAAGAGTGGTCTCGAATCTACCGTTGAGCAGAATTGCAATATCATCCGCGTATCCGATGGTATGATGACCGTTATTGTTAAGGAGCTCCAGGAGACTGTTAACAACAATCGCCCACAGAAGAGGTGAGAGTACACCTCCTTGAGGGCATCCTCTAGTAACGTAGCCTTTGTTATTTGATCCTCCAGTGGGAAATTGTATAGCTCTATGTTCTAGCATGAAATGAATCCATTTAACAAGAGGTGCTTCGACTCCATGTTTTTCGAGAGCATGGACAATGGAGAAGAATGTTGCTTTGTCAAAAGCTCCTTCTATATCAATGAATATACCCAGGGTGGAATTTTTATATTCCAGAGATTTCTCGATGTTGCTGATCACGGCGTGAAGAGCAGTCTCGGTAGATCTGCCCTGGATATAGGCATGTTGGTTGGAGTGTAGCGGGTTGGTAGTCAGAGCCGTATCTCTTATGTGTCTATCGCAAAGTCTCTCCAAGGTTTTAAGAAAAACAGAGGTAAGACTTATAGGGCGATAGGATTTTGGTGTAGAGTAGTCTACACGCCCGGGTTTTGGAATATAGACTACTTTTACTTCCCTTCATAGGTGTGGAACATGAGTGAGGGTAGTGCAGGCTCTAAAAATCCAAACCGGGTGATGCATTAACAGATTGCACCCTCACCGAAGAAGGGCTGGTACAATCCCATCTGAGCCTGGGGATTTATATGGCTTCAGGTTTTCTATTGCCCAGGCTATGCGACTTTCATCAACGACTACGCAGGAGAACCTGAGCGCCTCCTCTGAGATAGAGTGCTCACGAGCTACCCACGGAGAGCTTTGCGAAATTACACAGCCTGAGAAATGAGTTTTTAGCAGAATCTGATAGTTTTTTGCAATGGAAGGAGCGTGAGAGTCGTCCTCACGTCTGAGGCAGCTAAGTTGTTGATTTGGTTCTTTCGAAAGAAATTTTTTCAGTCGAGCTACAGGAGTGGTTGACTCAAAACTACTTACGTAGTTGCGCCAAGCAGTTCTCTGTTTCTGTCGAATAGCTCTTTTGTATAAAGCTTTTTCTTTTTGATAGTTGCGCCAGTCTTCCTCTACCTTTGAGTTTTTGGCTTTGTTGAACAGTTTTCTGACAATTGTTCTCATTTTCTCCAGAACGCCACACCACCAGGGTGTGTTAGTTGGTTTTATTGTGGTTAAAGGACAGGATCTTTCGTATGAATTAATGAGGATGTTCTGAAGATTGTTGACACAATCTTCTACTGATTCCACATTAATATGTTGAGGGATCTGACAACTTTCCAATCCCGAGGATAAAAGATCTTGGAATTTGATTATGTCAGTCCTCCTTGGATCTCTAAATACCCGTTGCTCCAGATGTTTGGAGTTGAAAGTAAAGCATATCCATCTATGATCAGACATGGATGCCTCGGATGATACGTGCCAATCTGATATGTCAATGGAAATCTTTGGAGTGGCAAGGGTAATATCAACTCTAGTTTGTGCACGAGAGGTGACAAAAGTAGGTTCGATTCCTTTGTTAAGGATTTGTAGATTAGTACTACTTATGTATTCACAAAGGGATCTACCTCTAGGGTTTGTATCTCTACTGCCCCAGATAGTGTGATGTAAGTTAGAATCACAGCCAACAATAAGATGTTTGTGATTGACTTCACAGAATTCTACTAGCTTCGCTAGTTCAGAACTAGGAGGAAGTTGTAGAGAGTCTGAAGGAAGGTAGCAGGAAGCAAGAACGATATCTTTCTTGCTGGAGTTGGTGATTTCACTTGAAAGAACTGCTGAAAGATCCAGAGTAGAGGATGCCGCCCTACAGTGTTGCAGATTGATCTGAATAAAGGAAATGGAGGTCTTGGATGGAGGATTGGTTCTGGGGGGTGGAGAGGGATGGGTTCTAGATGGTTTGAGGGAAGGCATTTTTGGAGAGGGACATCTCAGATATTAACAGAGACTCGAGCTCTAGCAGATCAGCAGCCTCATTGAAACTAGGTTCCATTGAGGTTACACACTGCGAAGACTGAGTCGTAGTCTCTGTTGAGGAAGGCTTGGCAGGTGTAGAATTACCTACCTTTAGCTTGACTGTAAGCTGAGAGAAGTGATATCTCAGCTTCTTACCTTTTAGGGTTTTAGCGTCAAGGTCATTGACGCCGAAGACCAATAATCTGCCCATTGACTCCTCCTTGACTGCGTCGTGAAAGACGCACCAGTTGGAGACTGTGAGGTCGGGGTTTTGGGCCGCTAACCTACGGACGACAGTCTCCCTTTCATCAGCTTTACCCGGAATCCAGACAGCTGTCTTGACCAGACGTGGAAGCTGGTCCAGTGCCACGACCTCTAGCTGGGCGTTGTCCCAGAGAACGAGGAGTTTGCTCACTGTGGACTTAAGCCATTCCAAGGAATGGTTATCGCCACAGGTGATACGAAGAATCTCACCCGAGTATAGCCATCCATCAAAGATAGGTGGCGATTGTCCTTCCTTAAGGGCGAACAAGCAGATATCCAGCTGTTGAGACAGTTGGTTCTGCAACGTTTCGGCCTGTGAGGAAGTGAGTTTTCCTAGCGGATTGCTTCGGCAAATCACCGCTACCTTAAGATGTCTCTTGGAAGCATCTGCGTAGTTCCCGGTCGCAGGAACTTTTGTAGACGGATGAGGACAAATCTTCTTCCTAGCGTGAGGAGAAGGTTTAGAACCATCCGATATACATCGTTTGGCGTTACCAGGGCAGCCAGCCTTCATTACTGTTTTGGACTGTTGTCCAGAGCCAGTAGGGTTAGCTTTCCCTTGTTTCGCAGAAGACGTGGAAGACGGTTTGCTGGCTGAGTTAGCTGCGGCCAGCTCAGCTTCGCGTGCCTTCTTTCTACGTTTTTGTTCAGCGCCGCTGATTCGACGCTTCTTTTGTTTATTATCAATCGGGATGACCGAAGATGTACCCGATTGAGCATTTGTATTCAGAGTATCCGAAGACGCTTCTGCTACAGAAAAATTTTGCGGAGTATCCGAAGATGCACCCGCTGAACCAGTCGTGTGATTTACATCCATGAGAAAGTTAAGATTCATCACACCGGCGCCCCATCCGCCTGGGAGCCCCAAAAGAAGGCGTTGAACCTCAACGCCGGGGCCTACCAGATCGATATAGCCTCCAAGGGTAACGAACAACACGAAGAGGGGGCCAGGCAACCAAAGAAGTGTTACTGAACACTCAATGGTATCTGGATCTCCTGTATGCCCATTATCCTTAAAGACTCACCCTGATGACGGTCTGACCCGACATCGCAGCCGATTGATTAAGGTGGGTTAGCCTTAACCGCCCGTTTAGGTGAAATCAAGGCCAAAGTGAAGTGTTGTCTCACGACTCAGCCACCAGGATCCTTTCATCCAACCGACACGGGTTTCCACGCACGGCACAAACACGTGGGAGACTGGTCAGCGGAAATAACTTTAGCGCCATTTCCGTTGACTACCCTCATAAACTTGACTGGGGCCGTGGTGTCGTCACACACCAAGATGCATAAGTAAATATGCATCCCCTTGCGGGTAAAAATTGTAGCATTCGAATGATAACTTAATATTTCCATAACAATCTATTGAGTTGAAAGTAGGCTTCCTCTGACAATCTCACATAATTTTTTGCTCAAATTCGAGATATCGGCCGTAGAATGATGAAATTTGGTATTTGAGACTGCTTAAGCGTTTCACGGTTGCACTGCTGTCCCTCAAATTTTAGGTTTCACCTAACTTAACCATATCGTATCAAAATTTGAAAATTGAATGTAAGATGAACATTGCTGTCCCCATTTTGATTCGACATTTTTTGTGTGAGTGAAGATTAAAATTCAAGCTAGAGCGGTGCAACAGACCAATTATGAATAATAGCATCTAAATGGTTGGATTATCATCTCAAACTTTGATTGGAATCGATTTTGCCTAGTGTCAATATCAGCGTCAACTGAGAATCATTGAGTCAAAAGATGTACATGGGAAACATGTGTCCACATCAGATTTTTTTCCATGTTTTCGAGCAAAATGGTGTGGAGTTTCATATTAGAGATTAATTATAGAATGCAGAATATTTTAATGTTGCCTCCACCTATATTATCCTTATCCATTCTTCCCCTTCTCCTTCCAAACGGAGCAGGGGGTGGCACCTTTGTTTTTTCCCAAAGTATTCGTCCTTCACTATCGATTGGTAATAGTTTCAATCATAAGATCTATCAGGAAAGTTGACCCTAACAAAAATGAACAATAATAGCTTTTTTTCTACACTTGAGGCAGGATGCTAGATTTGTAAAGTCTATCACCTCATTAACCACTATATTTCCAAATGATTCATGTACAATTTGGCCGTTCGATCAGGGAACATAAGGTGCAGCCGGCTCCCCGACTACAAGAAATGTTCTAACACAGTTGCGAAAACAGAGTCAATGTTCATCTATTCACAAACTGAATAAGGAAAGCGACGATATGATAATTCGCACAAATTGAAGTATCAGATAGAATGGATGTATGTTATATATACACTTTATCCCATTATAATCAGAACTAGAAGATGACGATATCCCCTTGATCAGCTTCT
Organism: Dromius quadrimaculatus; assembly: GCA_963989225.1. NCBI lineage: Eukaryota > Metazoa > Arthropoda > Insecta > Coleoptera > Carabidae > Dromius > Dromius quadrimaculatus. The sequence continues at coordinate 31,143,725 of OZ022325.1, forward strand.
GAAGAAGTCATTCTTGATCCAGGAGCAGTGGATAACATTCACGCTTAGTGTTTAATGTACGTAAATCATTTAGTATGAACATTCACATGAAAACTATGATTGCTCGTATTTCGCGTTATTTTTAATTAATTCCAGAGAGATTGAGATCGTTCTGCATATCCCATGTGATCTGTATTGAATAAATATTCTATCAGTATGTTTTTGTGTTAATATTGTCAGACATTCTATCCCAGTCCAAACACTGATTTTTCATTAGTTTCATGCAAATCACTCAAAAAGAATGATATTTTTGTAAAAGTCTGTCAGTAGAAAAGGATTAATTTATACATAGAATGATAAAAATAGTCCATTGAATAGAAATCGGTTTGAGCGTATTATTTCCAAAATACATTTATTGTTAAATGCATCCAATATATAGCCCTTTGCAGAACTCAAGCAACCAGATAGATAAAGCTCTTATTTAAAAAAAATTTAATTTGTACCTTGAACCAAATTGTGACTTATCACAATAACTCAAATTATCTCTTGGTGAACTCTTGTTATCGGCAGATTCAAGAATAATACAAGAAAAATAAGGCAACATTTTTGTTTCTCACACAAAAATTTTCCGTTTTTATGTTGCCAGTGAATTCTAAATTGAACAAAAAAAAAACTTTATCATATTTTACCCAGTCCTAACTTATATATATATTGTATACTTTTACATCCATGACGGATGTGATATCCTGTGATACATTGTATTAATAGGACCAAAAATTAGTTTTCGTGTGTTTATATATTACAAGCTTATGTCACTCTTATAATGTATCACACTAGATATGTGATAATGATAATCCATCCATCCATCCTACTTTTTTTCGATCACACTGAGAGTGCAACTTTGTGACCATCAGGGACCTCAAAAACATCAATAATTTGAGATTCATCAATTTTGTCCCAAAGCAAAGATGAACTTGCAACAAAAATGTTCCACCTGCTTGGTTCAAACATTACAATTTGTTTTTTTTACAACAATTATGAGACCACATCACGGATGAAATATCGAATTCTCACATTTTCTTGAAACTTGTGGTAAGTGATCCTATAGTTGAGAAGCCGACCGCATCTTATGTTCCCTAATCGGACTGACGGTCAAATTTTCTATGAATCAATCAAAAATATAGGTGCCAGACTTTTTAAATCTGGAATCTTGCCCTAAGGCAAAAAGAGGCTACTTCCGTTCAATTTTCGTCAGAGTCATCTTCTCTGATAGAACTTATAATTAAAACTCGTTCTTATTAGTAGCGAAGGTCGGATACTCCGAGAAAAAATCAAGGTACCATTCTCTGTCTTGTCGTTTTGAACTTCTTTTACGATTGTTGTATCTTTTCTCTGTTTTGGATGGAATGAAGGTAGTACCCTGGTCTTGTCCCAAAGTAGGTTCTTGATCTCGGCAATTGATTGATACTAGTTTCAAGTTAATCTCAAACTTATTGACCAGGTATGGCCTTTTTTCGATACTTGGAGAATCCTGTATTTATAAAGTGTGACATCCTAATGACTACTATATCCCCAATCAATTCATATACAATTTGGCCCTAAATCCGATCAGGAACGATAAGGTGCGGTCGGCTCTTGAACTATTAGAAAGAAGTACATGAATTTGCTCACTAACCTCTCATACTTGAGTCAGGACTCAACTGTTTTCTCCTTATATTTGTAACTGACTGCTTAAATTTTAAGTTGATGTCGAATTACTTCCAAGCAAGAATACTTCCTGACATCAAATAACTGTACTATAATACTTTAGTCTGCAATAAAATATTGGTAGAAATATTATGTTACGACATACATAATAGATGCAATCCCAAGTTTAATCCATAGTCCCAACAAATTCCATATCAAAAGCGCAAGCATCTGTTTCATTATCGATCGCTTCACCCAGCTATGAGGTCATGCTCTGCGACAGTGTTGTCAAGTTTTCGGAACTAAAAATATACGAAAATTTTCATTTCCCTATCATTTTGGCGTCAAAATGAAATCTCGAATTTAGCCTCTAGAGGTCGAGAACAAGCCAGAAAAAAATTTCAAAGCGATTCTAAAGTGGCGTCCGATATACGGACTTCGCTTTACAATGGACGCCAGATTAAATGCAAGCGCGCAATATAAGGACGCCAAAATGATATATATATATATATATATATATATATATATATATATATATATATATACATATAGTAGAAGAGTAGTAACAACCAACTAGTTAGTCTGATGGTTCACTAGCTCCCCTACTATAACATTGATATAGTAGTTGATGATTTTAACCTTAATTGGCGTTAAGCCGATTTTGATGCAACAAAATTGGAGCGTATTGTGCATATAAGTGATAATAAGCAATTAGTGAATGAATATACACGCGTTGATTGATCTAGTAATCTCCAACGATTACAGTATGAAGTGCAGAGTTCTATATACGCCTAAAATATGCGATCATTCTCTGATTAATATTTTTTTCGATATACCTTTGAACGTCGAGCATTTCTGAGAATCTATTCTGCAGTTCTAGAGGATAAACTGTAAGATTTTGATGGGAGCTGTCAGTTAACTGATGTGAACATAGTGTATAACTCGTTTTACTATAAAGCTGGTACGTGCAATATGCAAAATTGGTAATATCGAGCAATAAATGGTTCATTAATATTGTGAAAGAAGCACTGAAGAAGAATGACAATTTCTATAAAATATTTGTCATAAGTAGTTCCATGCTAGACTGGAATAGTCATGAAAACTCCAGAAACAATGCGGTAAGCGTGATCATACAGCAGTAACAGCTTTATCATAACGATTCAACAGAAAACTGTGGAAATAATAGTGTTTTGATGTGGAGAACACTGTAAGATCTAATCAGTACCAAAAATTAAGCTACATATATTTATAGAAGTTAGTTTTAAAAATGGATATTTCTCAAGTACTACTACAATTGCTAATATATTTAATAATTATCATGTGAACAGTATCACTGCTGTCATTAATTTGATAGAAAACTCTATCAACAATCCAAATGTACCAGTTAATATTAGCGATCAACTTTTGTGATAGAATTTCTGAAAATCTGTCAATATTGTCGAAACAGTTAGTCTACAGTACTATAGTACTACCACACTTCACTTATTGTTGTACTATACTTTACATGTGTTCTTGAGGTAACATAAACAGACTCCAGAAATCACAAAACAAGGCAAGATGCAATAAATTCACCAAGGTTGAGGATATGCTCAGCAATCTTCAGTGGATGAACATCACCCAATTTTATGAATACAATTGTTTTATATTCATATTTGGGATTGTAAATGGTCATTCTTCTGATTATCCAACCCCGTATTCGCAACGCATTATTGATATCCATCGATATCCTACAAGACAAAACGAACAGTTTCATGTCACGTGTAAAAAGAAAAAATTCACTTCAACTTCAATCTTTGACAAAGGAATGATACAGTATAACAAGCTGACCACAAATGTTAGGAATGTGGATTCTCTTAATCAATTTGAGAATAAGCTGAAAACCTGGTTTTTGTTTCCATAAGTATTTTTGTGCCCATAATTATATTATAATATTTTTGGAATGTATTACCTACAAATTATATTCATGTTTATCATAAACAAACTATATTTCGTGATGTATTAGCGAAGCTAACTGATTAAATATATTATTATTATTTTTATTATTATTATTACTCTTATATTTGCTCTGAGTAGCTCCTCGCTCCATATCTACAAGTTCTCTTGCAGATATTGCTCTTTTTTTGCAAAGATTACCATGTCGTCTGCAAAAATGCGCTCTGCTTTTTTTATTTGCTTCAAATTTGAATATCCTATGAAAATTTTTATTGTTCTTTTGTTGACTTCAATGTTAATTTCATTCATGTATAGTATGAACAATTAAGAACTTCTCCTTGCCTTTCTTCTTCACCTGCTTTGAATTCTTTTAATAATAAGTTAGCGGTTCTTACATAGTTTATGTTATCTTTATATATATTTTGGATTCCTTCTTGTAGCTTCTGTCCTATAATTTTCTTTTTTAATATTTCCCACAACAATTCTTGATTAATTCTATCAAAAGCTTTTTCGAAGTCCATTAAACATGCAGATTTCTTGGTTGTGTCTTGGTGTTCTTCCGTTATCTGTCGAATCGTGAATACATGGTCACAGGTGCTGTGGCCTTTTCCTAATCCACTTTGAGTATCTCCGATCTTGTCTTCTACTAACTTTCTTAGTTTACTTTCAAGTATCGTTTCGTACACTTGTACTGCTGTGCATAGGAGTGATATCCCTGGATAATTGCAACAGCTGTGGTGGTCTCCTACTTCATATATTGGCAGTATGAATGTTTTCTGCAGTGTGTAGGTGTCTGCTCTCAATCACAAATCTCGTTTGCTGATATGTGAAGCATCTTTGTTCCTTTCTCTTCCATGTATTTTAGCTGTTATAGTTCAATCTCATCATATCCAGCTGCCTATCTTCAACTTTCTAATAGAAATTGTATAGTACAATCATCGAATGAATGTTGACTCTTTAATTATTTTATAGATGTGGTCTTCTTTCAGGACATTGAGTTACTATTCGAATTTCAAAGAAAACTGGATTTTATAACGGAATGGTTAGCAGAGCTCAGAATTCAGGCCCCGAGAATTTTTGCAAGTACCCACTCAAATACTGGATTAGGAATGTTCAGAAATTAGTATAACTAGCTTGGAATGAATGGATCAATACAATATTTACAGGATAATGGAGAACAAGACAGTAGGGCATCGAAAATATCTTTCATTATTCATTTTGATTCTTACAAAATATGTTGTATATGTCTTGCAGAAATGGTTCAAAAGAATATTCATATCTATCACGATCAACAAAAAGCCACGGCTACCACATTTGAAAAATTATTATCTGGGTTATCTATCTTCCTGATAACTCGGTAATGAAAGAAATAAGTCGTGATACATCTCTGAAAACCTGTTGATGAGATCATTTTTAATTTTTTCAGTAATCCAGAGGTAATATGAACATTCATGTTGACGTGTCTCTGGAGATTTTCTACTCCAGTATTTCAATGGGTACTTGTAAGAGTCAGTTTTCTTCCACAATTTGAGTCATAGCCTAATGTTTTGTAATAGAACCACATCTATAGAATAATTCAGGAGTAAACTTTCATTCGATGGTTGAACTATAACTCCTTCGATGCTGATTTCTGTATTTGTCATTCATGGATTTTGCTCTGGTCAGGATCTTTATTGTGAGCATAGACCGTTTGAGCACGACGGTCAGATTTTAAATCCGAATAGCAAGGTCTTCCGTTATCCCATGTACCAATTGAACACGGTCGAAGCTCGACAGAATATTAAATAAGCCATAAACAAAGATAGTAAGTAATATGTAAAATCTCTAATGTACTATGCAGATAGCCGAAATGAACCAATCACTTAAGAATAATGATAAAACTAGTCTTAAATATAAAATTTTACCATTATACGTTCAATCAGTTCCAAGATTTGCGGGTTACTAACGCACTCACGAACGCACGAACATATACGTACCGACATCAAGCCAAAAATAGTCAAAATGGATTAAGGGATGCTCAAAACGGATATTTCCATCAAAATCTTGATAAGTGAATTCAGTCGGTTTCACAATACTTCCTTGTACTTAGTACAAGTAAGTAAAAACACTCTAATTGTACTATATTTGGGGAATGAATAATGTAGGGGTAGGTATATAAATTGACACCAGGATATAACATTCTCATAAATATTCATTCATTATTATTGTTTACTATTACATATTAATATGATCAACATCAGATCTTTGAAAAGGAAAGAATATAATGATAATTTAATAAAATTATACAGAAGAAGATTTTTCGAAAAAATAATCTACAATATATGAAATCACAACTCGAAACTAAGTTTTTGAAGTTTTATTTTAAACTTAGTTGACTGGCTAGTACATTTGTTACAATAAGAATGACTATTTCCCAACTATGAACTACATATATGCAAAGATTATCTATCTGTAATCATTTTCTGTTTTCCGTGAGAAAGAACTTGAAATAAGTCTGATGCAATGTCATATAAAATGGTGAAATACAAGGTGTGACCTTACATTACTTCTCCACCCTCAAGAGAAAAGGCTAATTCTTCAGGAGTTAGACCTTCCTCACCAGTTTCTTGTTTGGATTCATCCATTTCAATGTTTCTTAATTTACAATTAGATTTTTGATTATTGCTTTTTGCTAGATAATCTTTACATATTCATTTCTGTACATGATAAACTATGATTATGATTATGATTTTCTCAATATTTAAATTTGATAATTCTTTATTTTCATTCTCTAAGCGTTTAATTTGTGTATGGGGTATATGACTATTCAAGCCAAAATTATTCATAAATTCTATTTGATTATATACTATGGAATTTTTAATATGATAAATTTCTTCAAATTCATCAATTTCTACACTATCATTTCAAATATACTCAGTTTGTTTTCTATTCGCAAAACTGAAAATCCTCACAACATTATAACATTTTCTAAGCATTTCTCATACTTAGTATTCTGCATCAAACAAAAGTATTCATCATTGCTAGGCTTAGTACACTCATTCAATAGCTCAATCTTACAATTATTCTTTGAATATAATCCATTGATTATATTTTGTGTATTTTAATAGGGATTGAAGTTACTTGTATAAGTTCTTCTATTCGCGTATTAGATGGTGCTTCGATTAAAATAGTCAAACTTAGATTTCCATAGGAATAATAGGTCTTCAGAATGTTATTATACTGTAAATCATTAATCAAGACTGATCGCAAATACCAATCTTCCAATCTATTCAATTTTTTCACAAGTTACTCCAAAATGTAAAGTATTCAATTTACAAAACGAAGGTGCTTCTTCTAGCTGAATTGAAGAAAGATATAAATCTGATCATTACTGATGTTTTATTATGTCTGAAAGTTGGACAGTGGGACTGATTTCTCCGTTCATACCGAAATAATATTGGGAGAATATCAATGTGGTTTTCGTCCAAACAGAAGTACTACTGACCAATCTTTCATAATAACGCAGATAATGGAAAAGTACTATGAACACGATTTCGACTTGCATATGCTTTTTGTAGATTCTAAATAAGCATTCGATCGCATGAACTGAGAAGGATTGTATGAAATTATGACAAAACAAGGAATACTCCAAAAACCAATAAGATTAGTGAAAATGATGCTAAGTGACACTAAAGCAGAAGTGAAAATAGGCAATTAACTAACACATAGCTTTGAACTTGATACAGAAGTGAAACAAAGAGACAACCTTTCAGCTACCTTATTCAACCTAAAATAGCAAGAAATAATTGATAAAATAGCAGGTAAAGGCACAATTTTCATGATGTCTAGCCAGATAAGTGCTTATGCTGACGATGTGTTGATAATTTCAGAGAGAATAATGAAACTAGAACACCTATACATACATATGAAGATTGCAGTAAGTAAAGTTGGACTGATTGTGAAGGAGACTGAAACAAAGTATATGAAGATGTCAGCTGTGGAATCTAGAAGAACAATTCGAAATATACAGAAAGGTAATAAAAACTTTGAAGACGTATCAAGTTTTGTTTACTTAGAAATGAAAATGACAAATAATCGTGGTATGAGCTCTACCATACAAGACAGAATAATAAAAGAAAATTGGGCATACTTCATCAATAAAAAGATAATTGAAAATAAAATTATATCACGTACAACCAAACTCAAAATCTACACAACATCAACTCGACCAGTAGTTACATATGGATGTGAAGTCTGGACATTATCGCAGGCCAATATGAATGAAGTATTTGAGATAAGAATTTTGAGGAAAATATTTGGAGGTAATAAAAAAGGGCAAGTTTGGAGACTACGATACAATTTTGAACTAGAAGAGCTAACCGAATATCAAAATATAATAGGGTTCATGAAATCACAAAGAATAAGATGGGCTGAACATGTGCTACGAATGGGTGAGGAAAAAATATCTTTACGAATACTGAATGGTAAGATCCATGGCAAAAGAAAAAAAAGGAAGACCGAAACTCGAATGGATAGATGACGTGCAAAGTGACTTGAGGAACATGAGCGTGAAGAGATGGAGAATGAAAGCATTGGATAGGAAGGAATGGAAGCAAGTTGTGGAGGAAACCAAGATCGGGCCGAAGAGCTAGATATGATGATTGATATTCCCTTTAATTTGATCGGTTGAATCAAGATTTATAGAGTTGATTTTCAAAATGGATCCCAGGCCATCCATCAAACCTCGTTCAATTCATTGTATATCAATTAATTGAATCTTTTCTCTAATATGAGTCATCAAAGATTCCAAAATATTTTTACTATTTATTAATTGATCATTGATTTTTTGAATCCCTAGACTTTTAAATACTGTAACAATATTTTTTTTAATTACTCCTGTTGTTCATATAGATTTTGTAGAGAAATTTTGAAAATAATTATTTGCAAGTATATGGATAGTTGCTAAATTTAGAATGTTGACTCCTGGATTTCTATCATCGCGAATAATCTGTGAAATTCCAAATGGAATCAATTTGAAACAATACGGGACTTCTTAAGCTGTGATAATTTATGTTTTTTGTTCCGATTGTCTAATATTTGACCTCTCTCATTCGTTATTTCTTCCACGATTACTTCCTTAAATTTAAGTTTCTCTATCTTGCCGGAATTTCTCTTATGAATCTTGACATGAGCTTTTTCAGGGATATCAAACTGTTCTTCTTGTGGTGTAGCATATTTCAATTTATTGTTCTGAATATTATCCTTCACTTGTTGGCTTATTCCTATAAGAACTTCTACATGTTCTTGTAGATATTCCTCTACTAGAACTTCTTCAGGTTTTAAAGTAGACTCGAAGTTTTGACCATATATTATTGCCAATGGAGCACGTTTCGTGGCGGAATGAATACTATTATCGTATGCTTACAATGCATTATTTGGACATTCCTTCAATTTCATGCTTTTAATCAAAGGATTTTGATTTAGTATTCTTATATTATGTTCAATCAATGACCAATAAAAACGTTCGACTATACTAGTGCTATTAGAGTTGTTTATTGAAATATAGTGTATGTTTATTCTACGCAAAGCTGAATCATTTTGAATAGTTCAATATATTCGTCTCCATTTTTGATCTCATTTTCAAAATTTTATTGATTTTATGAACTCTCATTTTCTTCGTTGTTCTCAAAATTTTGGTGATAAAGTTCTTGCGAATCATGTTCTATGCGTGGACATTTGAAAAATTGTTTTTGTCTAGTTTGTACACTCATGGATGTAGGATTTCTGAATGATGCATTTCGAATATTTGCTTGTGGTGCAAATGGCTGCTTAAATTGTGTTTCTGACTGATTTCCTGGGAAAATAGGGAATCTATGCATTGGTGATTGGAGTTAAGGTTGATTGAATTGTATCTGATTCTTTGGTGGTGGTCTATTTGTTTGATATTGAAATGGTTTTCGGATTCGTAGTTTTTATTGCGTGTGAATATATTGCAAATCGGTAGTGATAAGATTCAAAATTTCTGTAAGTTTAGAGGGATTTCAAGCGGATAATTGGCTGCAAAAAGTTCTTTCATAGTTGTTTATGAAACTTTTAACAAAATATTGCAATGCATGAGCAACAATAATTTTGCTGCCACCAGCTACAAATCTACATTCAATTTTACCCTTATATATCAAAAATAAATCGTTAAATTCATTAAAATAATCAATGATATTTTCTTTATTTTGTCTAGAATGACTCGCTTCGTACAATATAGTGTGTTCTGGACAAGTGTAGAAAAAATTCTGTTGTAAATGATCTCGTAGATCTTCCCAAGTTAATATGCTTGTCATGTTTGAAATTTGAGCGACTACGCCATGAATTTCGATTTTTAATGTTAGCATCACAATCTTACGAGTAATGTCAAACGGATTCATCTGTTAAATAAGTGAATGCATACCATCTATAGAAGTTATAAAATTCAAATAGAGTTTTAGCATGTCCATCATAGCTTGGTGCTAAGTCTAGCATTTCAAATATATCTATATTGAGTAGTTGAAAAAGATCACTTGATGCTGCTAAGGTTACAATTTTATCTGAGTTCAATGGCAAATTGCCTAATATTTCTATTAAAGAATCTAGTTGGATTTTTTTTGACAAAATTTATAGAAAAAAATTATATTTATATTTCACTTGCATAGAAATATGTAATTCTTGACTGGAAATTTAATGAGAACGAAAAACTTCTGGAATACAGTCAATGGAATTCATTTTGATGAAGGAAAAAACTTTTCAAAACTAATTTTTTTATAAACATGTTTTTTTTTTTGGATGAGATCTGTACATAAAAATGATTAGAAACACAACGCTTCGACAGCAAAGTGCTGCTTTTTTCAAGTGTAGGAGAAATATTTCTTTTGAAAAGAGCATTTGAAACTATTGATAGAACAAATTTATTACATAAACTCTATAAGTATGGTATCAAAAATAGTGTTCATAAATGGTTTGATAGTTATTTAGCTAACAGGGTTCAAATTGTTAATATTAAGAACATTTCGTCGCAACAAATCAGTAACGACAATGGTGTTCTTCAGGGTAGTGTCTTGGGTCCGCTTCTGTTTCTTTTGTACATTAATGATATGCCTAAAGTATTGGACAAATGTAGCATCCATTTATTTGCTGATGATACATTGATTTTTTATAGAAGTGATAATAATCATGATCTATTCGAAACAATGAATTGTGAACTGCTACAAGTGCAGCAGTGGATGAATCCTAACAAATTAAAATTAAATAATACAAAATCTAACGTTACGATATTTACTTCAAGAAATAATTATTCAAGTATACTACAACAGTGTGATTTTAAAATAAAAATAGGTGACTGTACCTTAGATTTTGTAAAAGAAATGAAGTATTTGGGAATAATAATTGATATTGAATTAAAATTTGATGTTCATATTCAATATAGCTGCAAAAAAGTAGCAAAGAAGTTGAATTTTTTATATAGAGTAGGTATTAATCTGTCAGTTTGGGCAAAAAAAATAATTTTCAACACAATTGTTTTCCCTCACTTCAATTATTGTTGCACAATATTTTTTGCATTCTGTAAAAAAGATATTAGTAAGCTCCAGATTCTACAAAATAGAGCTATGCGAATAATTATAGGTTGTAGTAAATATACCAAAATTGAAGATATGTTGTGTAAGTTAAGATGGTTGAATGTCAGTAAACTTAGTGAATTTAACACTATGACATTTATTTATAAAATGTCCGGACAAAGCTGCCCTGAATACAATTTCAATAGTTTAACAATAACCAGAAATATTCACAACTACAATACTCGTCAAGCTGATCAATTTTATGTGAGTAAAAAAAATAAAACACTTACAACTCAGTCCATTCTTTACAATAGATTATTGGCATTCAACAATCTTCCACAGGATATAAAAGATTGTAATACTGTTAAAGCATTTAAACACAATTTAAAGAATATTATTTGATGCACCATACATAATAATCTTATTTTTATTTTTTGGGTTTTTATCTGTGATGATTTTGTAACTAGCCAAGGCTAATTTATAAATATTATTATACATTATTATTGGATTTTAAGTTACTGAACAATTGCCATACAGTTTTTGTTTGCTTGAAACCTATCCGTATTTTCAATTTATTTTCGAACAACTCTCGTAATTTTTCAGCAACGCCATCTATGTAGATTAATGAGCAGTAGGTGATGTCTTTTTTCTCCACTTGTCTAGCGTTGTTTTCAGAATTATGACATTTATTAGGGTGTGACCTCATATTACTTACATTTATACTTCTGTGAATGATGACGACTTTTCAATGAAATGAATCGATAGGTGTAATAAAATGTAAAAACGTATATATGATGAGTTTCCAATAAAAAGAATTATATTAGTTGTAAGAAAGTGTAAATATCTGCAAATATGTTATATACCATCTACCCAGATAGTTTTTGTCAGTTGTTATTTGTTTATGATAAAATAAACTGAGTTGTTATTCAAGTTCATTCATTATATAAACTCTCAACTCTTGGCATTTAGAGGAGATACATCCATTAGGGAATAAAAGATTCAAGAAATGAACCTGGCTCAAACGGTATATAGGGATTAAGAGAAAAATGCTAAAATGGTCTATGGGATTAGGACTAATCTGTCCGCTGCGCTCAAACGGTATATCCCTGTTATTGAACGTGTTGCTCATGGTTAGTTCTTGTAGTTCTAGTAATTCTTCAGAATGTTCTCCTCATCAGTTTAGTTTGTTTGTCTCCTTCCTCAGTATTGTTCCATTTTCGTCTTTCAATTGTTCAATAGGTTGTTCCTTTTCTTTCCCTAGATTAGATGAAAAAGTTTCTTGTTTCTTTTTGTAGTTATCATTTACATATTTTCCGAAATCCTCCTATTCTTGTTGTTCAGTATTTTAAATTACTTCTTTTTTCTTCTTCCTTATTTTTTGTATTCTTCATAATCTTCTTGCGTTTTATCATAAAAGTATATTTTCAATTTTTGTTTCTTCAATTTAATATCTCTTTTCATTCCTTGACTGCACCGCTCCGTTTGTTCCCTATTTTGGCTGTTTCTGTGGGTACCACAACTGTTTTCTGCTGCTTTTCTCAATATGTTTCCAAGAGTTTTCCATATGGTTTCTACATCCAAGTTTTTATATTCCTGTTCTATTATATTCTCTTGTACTAGTTTTTTGTACTTTTTCTTGACTGATTTACCCTTAAGCTCGTGAATTTCTATCACTTTTATTTAGTTTTTGTATTACTTTCTGTTCTTGCTACTTCTATTTCATTTATATTCTTTATTTTGACTTCAAGGAGAAAGTGATCGTTGCTGATTTCGTATCCTATTTTCACTCGTATATCTTTTATTCAATGTTTGTTCTAATGTTCAATTATTGAGTAATCGATCATAGACTTCTCGTTTCCACTTGTTTCTTCTCGAGTGTATTTGTGTATCTCTCTGTGTTGAAATAGAGTATTCATAATAGCAAACTTATTCATTATGCAAGAGTCAATCAACCTTTTACTGTTGTTATTCAGTGTCTGTTCACCAAAGCTGCCTATTACTTCTTCTATACTCTTGTTTACATCTCCTACTTGTTTATTTAGATCTCCTGTTATTATTAGTATTCCCCCTTTGGTTTCCGTTATGCCTTGCATTGCATCTCGGAGTATATCTTTGTTATTGTTTTCTTCGTCTTCGTTTAGGGCATATACTACTAGTATATTCAGGTTCATTTTTTCATCCTTAATATTGATTGTCATTATCATTTCAGAGTGAAATTCTCAGCTTTTTTTGTTTTTTTCAGTTCTGTTCATGTTACGCATCCTACTCCACCAATTGCATTTTTCGTCACTTGCACACCACTGTATAACATCAAATGTCCTGCTATTGTTCGCATTCCTGTCCTTTTTCCCGTTATTTCTTGTATGTTGATGTTAGATTTCTCAAGTTCATCTATTAATTCTTTTTCTTTCCCTTTCATGCTTTCTATATTTCATGAACCCAGTATAATTATCATACCCTTTTGATTATCATTATTTATGTCTTCCATAGTACCCATATTCATGTCCATTCTCTTTGGTGAGTTGTATGATTGATGTGTGTGTCTGGGACTCCCTCTGTTGGTTTACGGACAAGCTTTAAAGGTCACCTCACAGTGTCCTGCATTTTTTCATAGCTCTAACTTCTTGAAAACGCTCAATTATTGGAGTAATAATTTTATACTCAATAATCAATTTTACATTCAGTGAATTATATTATGTGAGTTGGTGAATACTTCTCACTGCTTTTTCTCAACTCATTATTGTTTGTAGGTTATAATTCAATTCAATTCAATTCAAATATATTCCCTTGTTAGAAGTTACATCCACTTCGTACAAGTAGGTTTGGTTGTATAGATTAATTATTAGATGTGAAAATCGGATTAAAATTATTATTTATCACCACAATTATCATATCTATGTTATTTAGTTACAAATTATCCAATTATAACGGATACCTAAATCTGGACATCAATAAATTTTCTCAATATAATGCATTATTTCCTCCTATTACTCTATTTTATAATACAAGTATCACAAATAATATCCATATCTAGTATACTCAAGTACATTCATTTATACCTGGAATATATTTTTACTTGAATCTTCAAATACAGGATAATTAAATTACTACAACTAATCAAAGTGACAGAAGCTTCTTAGCTTAAGTGCGCTCAACGTAAAGTAATAGATGTTATCAACTTTTATTGTATCCAATTCTTCAAAGAGAATAAAAAGTTGATGTTTGGAGTCATATTACATATTACAAATAGTACAATTAATTTCTGGGTATGAAGTATACTTGATAACATTGGCCGGTATTCTGATCACCCGACTAAGGCCTACTAAGGCATCCGACTAAGACCTACTGGAAATCCGTATTCTGGATGTCCAACTAAGGCCTACTAAATAAGTTGATTTATTTTGACGTTTATTTAGTAGGCGACTAAGAAACGGTATTCTGAACACCCGACTAAGCCCGACTAGCGTTAGTCAGGTGTCAAGTTAATAAATAAATTCAAAAAAGCTACTAACCTTGTTTAAAATGTCTACTAATACGGTACGACCAATTCGTGAAGCAGAAAATATTAGAAATGTGAGAAATTTGAGGTACCAGAGAACATATAGATCCATTTGAAATTTATTCTGAAAGAGAATTCAAGAGAAGATATAGATTGGATAAAAATAATGCACGTTTTGTGATTGAACTTCTGAAGGATGATTTAAAAATGACTTATTATAGAAAAAATAGTATAAAACCTGAGTTGCAAATACTTACAGCATTAAGATTTTATGCTAAAGGGTTTTATCAAGAAGATAACGGTAAATAAAATATTTCCCAAATTTCTTCATATAATATCAATAAATATATTCCAGGTGATTTACATGGTTTGAGTCAACCGGCAGTTAGCCGAATAATAAAAAAAGTCTCAATTGCTTTAGCTTCCAAATTGAAAAATTTTGTTCATTTCCCTGAAGATTTGAATAAAACTAAAAAAGATTTTTTCTCTATTGCCGGATTTCCTAACGTAGTTGGATGTATAGACTGCACTCATATTAAAATTAAGAATCCTGACAAACAACAACCACTTCTGTACTGCAATCGGAAAGGATGGTATTCTCTCAATGTTCAAGTGGTTTCCGATGCAAGATGTAGAATCTTAGATCTTGTAGCACGTTGGCGTGGCAGTGTACACGATGCTAGAATAAGGAATGCCTGTACTCTTGCAGAAAAATTTGAGTGAGTTTCTAAAGTATAAATCAACTATAAAATATTTTCCCTCACTATATTATCCAACAAACCTCAATTCCATCACATCAGTAATTGAACTTTTGCCACGAATTCTTCAAACACATAATCATAATAAAATTTAAATACCAATATAATTATTTCTATACGAATCTTCGTTTTTATCCAAGGCTTCCATTTATAACATAACCTAAGAACGGTTTCTCAAAACGCTCAAAACTGTCTCCATTGTAACCACATGCGCAGTCGCAAACTAAGATACTTTTGAATTTTCCCGCAATAAAATCTATTAAAATTCTTCCAGCGTGCTGAAATCAATGATCTATTATCGAGAGATGGAGGATACCCATGCACCCATTATTTATTAACGCCTCTCCTAAACCCACAAACTGCACCAGAGCAGAGGTACAATCGGGCTCATATTTCTACAAGATCCAGAGTTGAACATCTTTTCGGACAATGGAAGAACATTTTTAGAGCTCTGCAGAATGGTCTGCTCATATCTTTAGATACAGCCATTGCAGCAATGGCAGTTTTGCATAATATTCGTAAAGATATAAATGACGGTACATTCTTCATATTTAAAAATCTTGATAGAATATGAATTATTTAATTATTACAGATTCTGAGAGTTTTGACGATGATTCGGAAAATGAAATATCTATAGTAGATCCACAATTCAAAGAACTTCTACCGCAACAATGAAATCGTGGCAGTATTTTTAGACAGAATTTCATACGAAAATACTTCACTTAAAATTCGTTAAAAGTTCAATGTTAAAAAATTTCTATTTCCATTCAATTTATATCTTCCTTTAGATTTTCATTCAGGAAAAAATTCTTAATGGTTCACTGTGTTATCTGTACTAACTTATGAGTTCTCAAATTTCTCAATTTTCTGATATATTGAAAATAAATAATAAAATAATAACTCATTATATATAATTAACATTATCATAATGGAAAATGAAACAATACAAATAATGCATTGTCTTAATTTATTTTTTCTCCAAGGATTCTATCTTTAATAGTACCTTTTTTTTTTTAATTCTAAAATTTCTATTTCTAGCATATTTTTTTTCTCTGCGGAAACTCGTTCAGCGTTCAAATTCATCAACATAACTGAATGAATTTCTCGCCTATGTTTCTCTTCCTCTTCATATTTCTTTCGCTCCATGGCCAAAAGTTGTTCCTCGTAAGAAGTCATTTTGCTTGTTCTACTTTTCTTCCTACATGGAATTGAAGGAGTTTGAGAAGGAATGGAGCTACGATCTGGGATTTCTTTAGGAAGAGGTTCAGGTGCAGGATGTTCAGGTTCAAGTATTCTACACATCCCAAATAAATAAATTGATAATGTAAGATATATATTCTTGGGATTTCAGTCAATATTTTAATTTTATTTCTTTTCTGCTCTACAGTTTCGGCTGCACCTCAGCCATCCTCAAAAGCGAAATGAATTATTGTTTAAAAAATTGAAGTTAGCCAACGCCTTCCATAGATGTCGGGTGTGGCAAAGGACAAGGGAAAATTGCTCTTTTTTCCGCTTATTAATATTAATAACAGTTTTAACATATGTATAACTTCAATTTTTCAAACAATAATTCATTTCGCTTTTGAGGATGGCTGAGGTGCAGCCGAAACTGTAGAGCAGAAAAGAAATAAAATTAAAATATTGACTGAAATCCCAAGAATATATATCTTACATTATTTACATATCCAGTCAGCGTCAACCATTTTATCCAATATAAATTGATTGTTAAGTATTCTATTGATGAAATATTGAAAAAAAAAACTTAAAATATCATTTTCCAGAGTAATAATAATTAGAACCTAAGGAAAAGAATTATCAATAATTGAAAATTATTTTTTATTTTTCTGTCAACTTTAGCACATATATATATATATAGACGGCCGTGATATTCGTGTTTCAATCATCTTACATAAATGTTGAAATCATAAGAGTGAATTTAATTTAATTTCAACTAAAGTTGACAGAAAAATGATCTTATGAATATCATACAAACCCAGTTATAGGATCCAAGATGAACTCAGCTGGTGACTGAGGGACTGATAATGACCCCATCTAAATTAAAAAAAAAATTCTTGTCAGGAAAAGCTGGATGAAATTATAAAGTTGTACTCACTGATTCAACCGCAGCATCAGTATCGTATCTACTAGTGTCTGCGATGAAATCAATGGAGCAGGTATCTTTCATTTTCCAGTCTAAAGCTGAGGGTGTTTCCACTGGCGAGCCTCCTCCAGTTTTCTTCAAATTTCTTTTATACGAATGAACATTCTTCTTCGCATTATTTTTCATTCGTCTCTACTGTTCTTTCATCCTTTTAACCGATCTCTCATACCCATTCGCCCTTATACATACTTCAATTTCACGCCATGCATTCTTCCTTTTTTTCATAATATGCTGATCATTCGCCTTATTTTCTATCACATTTTTTCGTTAATCTACAAACTCTACAAATAAATTCTTCTCTTCCTCTGTCCAATTTTCTGATCTTTCTCTCTTCACATTCATCTGAAATAAATTGAAATATTAAAAGTTCATAAATATTGTTAGGTTTGATTGAAATATCATCATTACTGGATGAAAATTTCTAGATATTTGTATATTTCTGCAATGTATTGGATCTTAAATAACAATATCAAGCTAAATATTAATTCACTCACCTTTCACGCTAATATTTTTGATAGAAATATCCTCTTCAGCTAACTGTCACTTCTAACAAAAATGGCGGAGTTGTTTTCATATATCGCAATATGCAAGGTGCCAGACTTCATTGTACTAAGAAAATCAATTACTTAGTCAGGTCTAGTAGGGGGTTTGAGAATACACAACCGATTAAGTTTCTTAGTAGGTGACTAGTTAATCGTAGGGTGATCAGAATACCGGCTATTATGAACAATTTTCATATTGCTTTTTCTCAACTCATTATTGTTTGCAGGTTATAAACACAGCACAATACACAAAAAATATCTTACAGAAATAGTATAAATGTTCGTGTTTTATGAAAACTGCATTTTAAGGGACGAAGAGAAAATCTAGCTCCGTCACAAATTCTTCATTCGTTAATGGTTATTATTATTATTATCATCACCTCCTTCCTCCACTGTTGAAAGAAAATGTTGAATTGTACATATGGTTCACAATAAGTATGTACAATACGAATAAAGTATGGATTGAATTTTAAAAAAGTTGCTTTAACGATCTCATTTCCTATTTATCATCCTAACACTCTTCTTACAACATTGCAGGTACTTAGAATTGTAGCTTTTTGTATATGTAAGTATAGTTCTTCGTTCAAGTCAAGAGCGTCCAAGCACTTTTTCAACTTTTTAGGATTTTCTCCAGTGTGAATATTATGTTCTCGGTTATTATTTTTCTGTTCCAGTAAATTTTCCCTTCATCGATATCTTCCACAATGGGTGGTTTATAAATATAATACGGCTGTTTTTCTTCCAGTGCCAGATGTTTTGTCCTGAGTACCTGGTGGATGATTTTTGCATCTTGGTTATGTCTTTCTAGGTATTGCTTTAGTGCTAGTACAGCGCGATATATTATAGTCTATGTGTTAATCACTTTCATTACTCATACGACATTTTACACTTTCAATGTCCTATGTCCTATTTTATTATGTTAGCTATGTGCAATCTTGTGGCAATGACCTGATCTTGTATGACCAAAACTAAGGCCCAGCGCACACGGAGCAACTGTTTTGTGACTCGCGTTGCAAACCAGTTGAGGATGCAACTGTTTTGTGACAATGACAGCATAAAACTGTAGGCATTCGCACACGAGGCGATCGGAATGAAACCAGTTTGCGATCAGTTTGAAATCGATTGCACGCGACCATTTTCCACGGTCACAGTTGCGTTGCATTTCAGTTGCACCGGACAAAGATATTCTTAAAATTATTTTTGTCAAAATGAGTGACCAGAAACCTAACTTGAAAATAGTTGGAAAGGTGGGAAAGCATCCAAGGCTTGATAATTGTGAACTTCCTGGATAATCGAGAGAAGAAGTGACGGAGAAAGCATGGTAAATGGTTACCGATCAAGTGAATGTCTCAGGCCCAGCGCACACGGAGCAACTGCTTTGTGACTAAAGTTGCAAACCAGTTGAGCGTGCAACTGTTTTGTGACAATGGCAGCGTGAAGCTGTAGGCATCCGCACACGAGGCGATCGGAATGGAACTAGTTTGCAATCAGTTTGAAATCGGTTGAACGCGACCGATTCTCACGGTCACAGTTGCGTTGCAATTCAGTTGCATCGGATCACGATATTTCTAAATTGTCTGTATCAACATGAGTGACTAGGAACTCAACTTGAGAATAGTTGGAAAAATGGAAAAGCATCAAGAACTTTATAATTATAAACTTTTAGAAAATTCGAGGGAAGAAGTGACGGAGAAAGCATGGCAAGAGGTGGCCTTATGTACGGATGTACTTGATGCTCCGTTTGTACCCTGACTAGCCTACAGTATTGATAATAATCAATGATGTCCTTCTTATCTGGACCACTATTTTGTAAGGTAGAAAGTGACAGTCGAAAAAAGCTAGATATGGAATAGCAGCCATCTTGAATTTTATTCAACATCATGTTCTATGAGCAATCAAGTGAAAACAAATATATTACATCAAGACATTGAAATGAAAAATATAGTAAGTACATTGTAACTTTTTCATGATGTAAGGCGTTTTCATTCTCTCAATTATTGTAGAAATGTTTTTTGGAGAGTATTTCATCAAGAAGATCAATAAACTCTGACATCATATTGATGAAAGAGAAGTAGTTCGCTATTATTTTTCTTTACATTCTATGTTCCATTTCTCATCCTCATTTTGTTTTCAAAGTTTCGTCGAAATTGTATTTATATTTACTTGATATTTAATTCATATACTAATAGCTTACCAACCAGCAGTCGAATATCTCATTCCATTGGAAATGAGCAATTATGGTTGCAAAAAGTAGTAGGGAAAACGAATTTCAAATGAATTGTATTCTACCTTACAAAATAGTAGTATTCTACCTTACAAAATAGTAGCCCTGAATCAGAACTCGACATACCAAAAATCAATTGAATAAATATCATAGATTAATCTGCAATCAATCGTTTCCGTGTGCGAATAGAAGTTTTGTTATAGTTGCAAGCTGGTTGTAGATGAAACTGATTTGCAATCTTGGTCATAAAACAGTTGCGCCGTGTGCGCTGAAGCTAGTTTGCAATCAGTTTCAAATTGATTGCACGCGACTGTTTTCCACGGTCACAGTTGCGTTGCAATCCAGTCGCACCGGACCACGATATTTTAAAAATAGTTTTCATCAAAATGAGTGACCAGGAACTAAACTTGAAAATAGTTGGATGGTGGAAAAGCATCAAAAACTTTATAATTATAAATTTCCTGGATGATCGAGAAGAGAAGTAACGGAGAAAGCATGGCAAGGGGTGACCGACCAAGTGAATGTCTCAGGTATCTGCCTGAGATTGTTCAATTGCTGCTAAAAACAGCCTAGAATATTTCGCCCTATGTACGGATGTACTCAAAGCTTCGTTTGTACCCTGACTAGCCTACTGATGATAATCAATGATGTCTTTCTCATCTGGGCCACTATTCTGCAATCAGTCGTTTCCGTGTGCGAACAGAAGTTTTGTTCCAGTTGCAAACTGGTTGTAGATGAAACTGATTTACAATCTCAGTCCCAGAACAGTTGCGCCGTGTGCGCTGGGCCTCAGGTATCTGACTCAGATAGTTTATTTGCTGCTACAAACAGCCTAGAACATTTCGCCTTATGTACGGATGTAACATATGCTTCGTTTGTACCCTGACTAGCCTATTGGTAATAATCAATGATGTCTTTCTCATCTGGGCTACTATTCTATAAGGTAGAAAGTGACAGTCGAATAAAGCTAGATATGGAATAGCAGCCATCTTTAATTATATTCGACATCATGTTTTATGAGCAATTAAGTAAAGACAAATATAATACATTAAAACATTAAAATGAAAAATATGGTGAGTACATTGTAATTTTTCATGATGTGAGGCGTTTCCATTCTCTCACTTATGGTAGAACTGTTTTCTAGGGGTATTTTATCAGAAAAATTGATGAACTCTGACATCATATTAATAAAAGAGAAGTAATTCACAATATTTTTTTTCTGTATTCTATATTATATTTCTCATCCTCATTTGTATCTATATTTACATGATATTAAATCAATGTTCTAATAGCTTATCAGCCAGCAGTCAATTATCTTATTTCATTAGGAATGAGCAATCATGGTTGCAAAAAGTGATAGGGAAAACGTATTCCAGAAGAGTTGTATTCGACTATCGCCTTCCACCTTTCAAAATAGTGGCCCTGAATTATTACTCGACATAGCGAGAATCAAATGAATAAATATCACCAACACTGATCTGCAATCAGTGGTTTCCTTGTGCGAACAGAAGTTCTGTTCTAGTTGCAAACTGGTTGTTGATTGAACTGATTTGCAATCTTGGTCCCAAAACAGCTGCGCCGTGTGCGCTGGACCTAAGCCTTCAGTTTCTAGATTAATATTGCCTTCTTGTAACCACATTTGTAACATTTCTGCAGCTATATCTCTGTTTTCCATCAGAGCGGGGTATCTGCCATGTATAGTCTTTCCCTTCTATTGATCTTTGAGTTCACTTATACTCTTTATCCCTGTAGTTGGGTCATATTCTTTGTCCGCCAAACGCAGTGGAGTTTGGTTTACATTTTAACTTCAGATCTTTTTGTGTATATAACAGATGGTGGCTTTGTCATGGAAATAGTTTCGAAGATTTTTAGCGCATTTTTCCGAAAAAAGCGCTATTATATTCACTTTGGCTGGCTGGCTGGCTGGCTGGCTGGCTGGCTGGCGTGACGCTGAGATCTCAGCAACTATACTATTTACAGACTTGAAACTGATACTAAATGAAAGCTGCTATTTCGTAGGTTTGCACAAATTGCTTTAATTCAAACTCAGTGATTGTGGAAGATTAAATTATTCAATTACTTGTTTCAAGTGAAACAGTGCCAAACAATGAGATTAGGGATATGGCAACTAAAATTTATTAAAGTAGATAAAAATTTAGTTACAACTTCCGCCGCGTTTGTCACTATTATTATTTACAGTTGTCAAATCTGTCAGGGATTAATTCAATGGCTTGTTTGACGCGAATTTGAAGCTTATTAGAATGAATTATTATTATTGGATGAAAATTTGTTTACTTTTGGTGTATTTTTCTTATATAGCTTTGATAAAGATCAAATTATCATTTTAAGGTACAGCACTTGACCTCCCGTCAGTCAATAACTAAACAATGAAGATTAAAAGGTATTTTTGAGTTTGTACATGCATAAATTATGTACCTATCAAATAGTCAACTTGAAACTAGTACTAAATGGAAGCTGCTGTTTCGTAAGTTTGCCCAAATTGCTTTATTCAAACTCAGTAATTGTGAGAGATGGTAATTTGCGAAATCTCTGAAGTAACAAGCATTCATGAGCTGTCAAAAATGCGCTTTCATCATCTAGATGATTCCTCCATTTTTTATATGTTTAACATACCTATCTCGTGTACTAGGTATTCCTCTCCCACCGTCACTGCGTGATAAGTGAAATCATTCAACTGCACTTTGAGGATGATGCCCTTGGTGTGTTTTAATTTTTTTTCTTGTACTTCTATCCAAGCTATCCAGTTCCGTATCCGTCCAATGAACAAGATCGGAACTGAAAGTGAGGACTGATGTTGTATAAGCATTCACAGCTCTACTGGTGTTAATTGCGGATAGCTCTGTTTCTAGGATGGAATTAAGTCTATGGAGGTAGATATTAGCAAGGTCTTCTTCAACCTTTCCCTCGTCAATTCCCAGAATCTGTAAGCATCCCAAATACTCATATTATCATTCTTCACCCATGCCTACTATCTCACCTTGACCTTTATTCACTGAGTATGCATCATGCTGTTTCCATTCTCCTTTCTCCATGCTCTTTATTTTACATTCATCTATGCCAAACTTAATGGCTTTATCTGTGCTAAGCTTCCCAATGCAGTCTATCAATTTGTGTAGGTTCTGCTGTGTGCTGGTAAACAATTTAAGATCGTCAATGTACCACAGATGACTCAATTTGGTATCATGAATATTGTACCCTTTCTTCAGTTCATTCAGAGATGCTGTAAGCGGCTGAAGAGCCAGACAGAACCATAATGGATTGAGACAGTCACCTTGAAAAAAACCCCTCCTATTTATATTGTCTAATTATTTTTTTTTTCCAATTGCGTTGTTTGTTACGAGTGTTGTTTTTTACTTACACATAGCATGGTTTAGAAAGTCTCTCATACTTTCATCTATTTTGAAGAGTTCCTGAACCTCTGTCTATTATTATTATCATTATTATTACCAGTAGTAGTAGTGTTGACGTGTTGTGAGTAAGACGTGTTTTTTAGGTGGCCGATAATCACCTCGTTTTTCGGGACTTATCGCTATTGTAAAAAACGCAAATTTATACCAAGTGTAGGGACGAATGAACTGTGTTAGAAGTGAAGTGAGATTTGTTCATAAAAATACAAGTGCACATTTAAACTTTAATAATAATAGTGAAAGATTGGGATTCGACCTTGGCTGCTAGAGCTATCGTGCTTGGTGCTCAGTGCATCGTAGTGCTAATTGATTGTCATAAACAAATTCAGTGGCGTACTTAAATGAAGTGCTATAAATCTTTTCTAAATAAATCAAAGTGAATATAATTTTAAGTGAATTTAATTATAAGTGAATATAGAATATGCACGGACCAGCAATTGAACAGGATAATGAGTATAGGAACATGGAACATTAAAAGTCTAAATGGAAGAGAGGAAGAGTTAATAGATGAACTAGAGAAAGCAAAAGTGAAGATATTAGCTATCACAGAAACAAAAAAAAAGGAAAAGGAACAAGAAAGATGAGAAATGGACACAAATTAATATATAGTGGAGTCGGAGGAAATGTAAGAGCAAAAGCGGGAGTTGGTTGTATAATTGATAGAGAACTGGAACAGTCACTGGAAGAATGGGGATGCGTGAACGAAAGGATAATGACGGTTAAATTGGAAGAGAAAGATAACTTCATAGCAAATATAATGATAGTGTATGGACCAAATGAAGATGAAAACAAAGCAAACAAAGATGAGTTCTGAGATATTTTACAATTAGAATATGAGAAACTAAAAGAACCAATATACATAATGGGCGACTTCAACGCGAGAGAAGGGAATCGAAACGAGGGATTAGAAGAAATAATGGGGACACATGGAGAAAAAGTCAAAAATAATAATGGCAATAGGCTTATTGATTTTTGCCTTATAAACGAGCTACAAATTCTAAATACGTTTTACGAACATAAGGACATACATAAATTCACAAGAGAAGTAAAGAGTAGGAACGAGAGATCCTTGATCGATTATATTTTAACAAACAAGAACCAAAGGAAAAGAATAAATGACGTAAGAGTGCTAAGAGGTTCTGAAATCGGAAGTGATCACTTCTTGACGGTAGCAAAAGTAAAAGTAGGGAAGAAAGAGGTACAGCAAAAACAGGAAACATCAAAAAATAAAAATAAAATATTAAAGCTAAAAGTAGACAAACTGAAAGACGAACAGACAAGAAAGAATTATCAAGATATCATAAAGGAATTAATAAGCAATACACCACAACAAGAAACAAACAATGTAGAAGAAATATGGAATTATTTCAAAAATTTAATAAAAGAAGCAACCAAATAACCTGTGGTACATGGACATGACTGTATGAAGGCCGAGCAATTGAAGTATATGGGCGAAGAAGGAGAAAGATTATTGCTGCTTATATTAAACATAATCTGGAAAACAGGGAAAATACCTTCAGACTGGGAGAAAGCAGTAATATATCCCATACATAAAAAAGGAGACAGTAAAAATTGTGAGAATTATAGGGGTATATCACTTTTATGCACAACAGCGAAAATTTACGAAGCAATACTCAAAAACAAGCTTAGAGCTGCGATAGAAACAACAATGGAAAAATCGCAAAGTGGGTTTAGGAGGGGACATTCGACACAAGACCACATATTCACTATAAGGAACTTGATAGAAAATACAATGAAAACGGACAAAAAACTGTATATCACATTTATAGACCTGGAAAAAGCGTTCGACCCAATACCGAGGACTAAGTTGTGGAATATATTGAGAGGAAGAAAAATAGGAGAACAGTTATTAATAGCAATGAAAAGCATATACGAAACAACATCCAACTACATAAGAACTGGCAACGCAACATCAGAAGAGTTTAAAACATCCCAAGGATTGAGACAAGGTGGAGCTTTAAGCCCATTGCTATTTATTATATTTCTAGACCAAATAATGAAGAATATTAAGTATAAAATAAAAAAGGTAGAGGTTGGACATTACAAGTTGAAAAGGATCTCATTATCAGAATGCGCGTTCGCAGATGACTTAGCAGTGATGGCAAAGAGCGAAGAAGATATGAAACGTAATTTAGAAATATGGAACGAAGAGCTAAGGAAACATAATATGAAGATAAATGTAGAAAAAACGAAAGTAATGGTCATATCAAAAGAGAATGTAAGGATAAACATAATACTGAATGAGAAAGGAATAGAGCAAGTAGAAACATTTAAATACTTAGGGGCAGCAATAAATAATAAACGAAGCTTAGAGCAGGAAATAAATACAAGAATCCAGCAAGCAAATAGGAATTTTCATGCAATCAACAAAATAATACTGAAAAATAAACATATAACGAAAAGGACAAAAATGACTCTATTCAAAACAGTGCATAGACCTATATTAATATATGGTAGTGAATCATGGTTGATGGATAAGAGAATAAGAAGCAAAATACAGGCGGCGGAAATGAAATATTTAAGAAGAGTGGAAGGAGTCACGATAAGGGATAAAATAAAGAATGAAGATATAAGAAGAAGAGTACAAATAGAGAGCATTCATAATGTCATAGAAAAGAAACAGTTGGTGTGGTATGGTCACCTATTAAGAATGCCCGAAGATAAACAAACAAAAGCAGTGTGGAATGCAAGAATACAAAACAAGAAGAAAAGGGGAAGACCAAAACAGACATGGGAAAATAATATAGAAGAGATATTGACAAAAAACAACATTAGCGGCCAAGAAGCAAAGAAGTTAGCAAGGGACAGAAAAAAATGGAAAGAGATAATCAACAAGATAGAATAGTAATCAACGCAAATAATTAAAACAAGAACAATCTCGACACCCGAAAGGGTATTAAGAGATTTAAAAAGTTTATAAAAAAATTATAAAATTATTATTACCACACAATTCTCTGTATTTCTACGGGTGAAAATGCGGATAAGTATCCTTGTATTCTCCTATTTCACTATTTTTCTATTTTTTCCTAGGTCTTGCCAAGAACTCTCTGCACTATAGTGTAGGTATTAATTATCACAGCTTTTTGAATTAGTATATACATCTTTTGTTCAATTGCGTGTGTTTCAGCCCATTGTGCATTTTCCGTGGAATTTCATCAGTGCAGTCAAACATTATAGGTACTCTTTTGACTATTTTAATTTTCCACATATCTTTCAATCCATCCGCAAGCGGTAAGTATGTATTCATCTACTCAGCATGTGTTTTCTGAATGTTATTGAGTATTGGTACAGCTATGCTGATAATGTAGGTGATCTTTTCATTTTTCAGGGTTACAAGAATGTCTGGAATGTTATTGTTTATTATCTTGTCCGTGTTAATTTTTCTGTTCCAGTAGAACCAAACTTGTTCATACTTGCACAGGAGTAGTGACTCGCATTGATAATAAGGCACGTATGAATGGTCTAAGAAGTATTTGAGCCTGATATATTAGGCACGCTACTATATGTCTATCCAGGTATTACTCTGACACAAGGCCTGAGCAGCTTCCTATATATGGTCGAAGGACTCCTCTTTCTCTTCGCACATTCTGCCTTCCATATTTGTGGGAGGGTCTTCTAATATTCTGCATTTATAACTTCTAGTTGATATTATCTGATCTTGTATAGCTGCTATAAACCCTTCAATTTCTCTATAAATATTGCCTGTGTCTAGCCACATTTGGGATATCTAAATTTCGTATGTGACTTTTATCACAGTAAGATTTAAAAAAACACTTGGTGTAAGTTTCACAAAAATTATTTATTCACTTTATCGATTTCGGCTTCTTAGGCCATCTTCAGAAGAATACACATGGATACAGAAAATTATCTTAAATACTAAAACAATAAGTGGACTTAGCCACGCCTATAAGAACCCAGACTAATCGGTAGAACCCTTTACAAGGAGTTGTAGGGCAAAAGTATTAAATAGGTCCACCTGGTCATTAAGAATGTATGAGTCATTCCTAGCGGCTTTTTGGATTTCATAGGCTTCCAGGAAATTCATCTTAGGACCTTTGTCAACTATATGCAGGATTTTCATGTTATTGATGTCACAGGTGTGATGTGTTTCATTTAAATGTATAGCTAAATTAGAGTCCGATTTCTTATTTAAAAAAGATCGCATATGCTCTGAAAATCTAACATTAAACGTTCTACCTGATTGGCCAATATAGAGAGCTTCACAATCATTACATCCAATTTGGTAAATACCACATTTATCATACAAACTTCTTGAAGTTAATTTATTGTTGAGTAACATATTTTTCAAAGTGTAATTATTGTGAAATGCTGGTACAATGTCACATTTCTTCAAAACATAGCCGATGTTGGAGCTAATACTACCAATGTAGCTTAATCTACGGTATTTTTTATGAGAATCATTATCTACTACATTAGTATAGATCTTATTTAAAATAAATTTCTTATTTTCCTTTAAAATTAACCTATCCACAATCTTAGGGTCGTAACCATTATTTGCGGCTATTTGTTTTAAGATTTTCAATTCTAAATTATAATTTTCTTTGGATAAGGGAATTACCAATAATCTGTGTACATAACTGTTAAATGAAGCCATTTTTGTAATATGGGGATGATTAGAGTTAGCAGGTATAACAGTATCGGTATAAGTAGGCTTACGGTAAATACTAAAATCGAAGGAATTATCAACTTTCTTGATGGTGATATCCAGAAAATTTATCTGTTGGTCTAGCTCTCTTTCCATGGTAAATTTTCGATGTTAAAAGCTTGTTTACTTCAGTACCCATCAATGAAATCAAAATTGTTATAGATAATCTTCTAACTCTCAGTAATGTTAATATAGCTTTGCAGTCCGAGATCTTGTCCCTGTTGGACATTTGCCTACCATGGAAAGAGAGCTAGACCAACAGATAAATTTTCTGGATATCACCATCAAGAAAGTTGATAATTCCTTCGATTTTAGTATTTACCGTAAGCCTACTTATACCGATACTGTTATACCTGCTAACTCTAATCATCCCCATATTACAAAAATGGCTTCATTTAACAGTTATGTACACAGATTATTGGTAATTCCCTCATCCAAAGAAAATTATAATTTAGAATTGAAAATCTTAAAACAAATAGCCGCAAATAATGGTTACGACCCTAAGATTGTGGATAGGTTAATTTTAAAGAAAAATAAGAAATTTATTTTAAATAAGATCTATACTAATGTAGTAGATAATGATTCTCATAAAAAAAATACCGTAGATTAAGCTACATTGGTAGTATTAGCTCCAACATCGGCTATGTTTTGAAGAAATGTGACATTGTACCAGCATTTTACAATAATTTCACTTTGAAAAATATGTTACTCAACAATAAATTAACTTCAAGAAGTTTGTATGATAAATGTGGTATTTACCAAATTGGATGTAATGATTGTGAAGCTTTCTATATTGGCCAATCAGGTAGAACGTTTAATGTTAGATTTTCAGAGCATATGCGATCTTTTTTAAATAAGAAATCGGACTCTAACTTAGCTATACATTTAAATGAAACACATCACACCTGTGACATCAATAACATGAAAATCCTGCATATAGTTGACAAAGGTCCTAAGATGAATTTCCTGGAAGCCTATGAAATCCAAAAAGCCGCTAGGAATGACTCATACATTCTTAATGACCAGGTGGACCTATTTAATACTTTTGCCCTACAACTCCTTGTAAAGGGTTCTACCGATTAGTCTGGGTTCTTATAGGCGTGGCTAAGTCCACTTATTGTTTTAGTATTTAAGATAATTTTCTGTATCCATGTGTATTCTTCTGAAGATGGCCTAAGAAGCCGAAATCGATAAAGTGAATAAATAATTTTTGTGAAACTTACACCAAGTGTTTTTTTTAAATCTTTTTGTTAACATGTTTCATCAAGTGCCTACAGCTGAATCGTTAAATTTTATTTTATTACAGTTTTGTAGATATCAATAATTTTTGAATAAATTACATTAGATTATCAAATAAATTGAAAGAGGGGAACGCCCAAGTATAGAAATGAATTAAGGATGGTAAGATTTTCAACAAAAAATTGAAAAAGTCTTGTCTACACTGTTCTATTCTAGCTCAAATTGCTTACCGGTTTCGATTCTTTGAAAAATCATCATCAGAACCGGTTAGACTACAAGGAAACGAAAAACAATCACATATAAATTCTTTGTGAATCTACAGCAATGCACAAAATAACATAAAATATTCTAAAAATACTCACACTATACAACTACAAAAGAAAAACTACGTCGACTAGACATATAAATGGAAAAACAACTATGTGAAATTGTAATAAAATCTGTTTCATAATGTATGAAATTTTTTTTGATATCTGGATACGAGCCTTGAATACGCAAGACTGTGCAAGATTTTTCTTGAAAAACACGATTTTACTGCAGAAAGACGAGGAAATCCTGTCGCAGCGCCAAAATTTTATGAAATTTCCAGAAGCGCGCTATTTTTGGAATTCAACTGGTCGTTCAAATTTAGCGCACTGTTTGCTGAAATAGTTCTTTTCATTTCCAAGTTTTCTGAAAAGTCAAGTGCTTTACCATTGTTCTCAATGTGTAATATTCCTACTTTGTTATTAATGTTAAAATCATGTCCTGTATCCAATATATATTTTGCAAGACTAAATTGGTAGTTATTATTTTTAATACAGCGCACATGTTTCTTTACCCTAGTGGCAAATTGCTGCCCAGTCTTCCCAACATAATTGCTGCCGCACGCGCAACTCAACCGATAGACCCCAGATTGGTCAAGCTGTGGCGTTCTGTCAATTTTTGTACACAACTCTCTACGAAGGCATGTCATCGATTTGAACACAAGGTCAATATTATATTGTTTGAATATTTCTCTTATTTTATAATTTAAATTTCCTAAAAAGGATAAGCTGATACGCAAAGGTGGGTTTGTTTCAATGTTTAAACCGTTATAAGCTGTTACTAAGAGAATGTTTTGTTTATTTTTGTGTATCAGGTTATGAACAATCTTTGGATTAAAATAATTTGCTATGGCAATTTGTTTCAGAATTTTAGTTTTATTTTCGATATCTGAGACATTTAAGTTGTATGACAACATTCTATGAATGTGTGACTTGGAAACTGTCAACTTCTGTTCTTCCCAATGATTGGAATTATTGTTAATTGAGTCTATGGTTTGAGTTGGCCTGGTGATGTTCTGGCCCTTTAGACAGGCACTATGGAAGAACTAGAAATATCTCATACAGCATTGAATCTCTTACATAATGACATATCTTTTACCTTAGAGACAGAAGTAAATGAACAAATAAACTTTTTAGATCTTAGAATTATCAGATCACAGCATGGTTTCAATTTTAATATCTACCGCAAGCGAACTCAAACCATAGAATCAAGTAACAATAATTCCAATCACTGCAAAGAACACAAGTTTCCAAGTCACACATTCATAGAATGTTGTCATACGAAATATGGAAAAGCACTTGACTTCTTAGAAAACTTGGGAATCAAAAGATCTATTTCAGCAAACAGAGAGCTGAATTTGAACGACCAGTTGAATTTGAAAAATAGCGCGCATCTTGAAATTTAAATAAATTTTGGCGCTGCGACCGGATTTCCTGGTACACCTCCAGTAAAATCGTGTTTTGCAGAAAAATTTTTGCACAGTCGTGCGTATTCAAGGTTCGTATCCAGATATCAGAAAAAATTTCATACATTATGAAATACATTTTATTACAATTTCACATAGTTGTTTTTCCATTTATATGTCTAGTCGACGTAGTTTTTCTTTTGTAGTTGTATAGTGTAAGTATTTTTTGAATATTTTATGTTATTTCGTGCATTGCTGTGGATTCACAAAAAATTTATGTGATTGTTTTTCGTTTCTTTGTAGTCTAACCAGCTCTGATGATGATTCTTTGAGGAATTAAATCCGGTAAGCAATTCAAGTTAGAATAGAACAGTGTAGACATGACTTTTTCAATTTTTTGTTGAAAACCTTACCATCCTCCATTATCAAATAAATTGAATAACTATGAATATAACGTGTTGTTTAATTGACGTCATCTTTGTTTTCATGGTATTTGGAAATGGGACACAAGGTGATTATGTGCTCCATCGTTCGATCAGGGTGTTCTCAGTTGTGCATGAGATGAGCGCATTTAGCATGACAAGTTCTAAGACGGGTAAGCTTTGTGCATAATCCTCTTGGTAAATTGAATCCAGATGGTTTGTTTTTAAATTCTAGTTTGACAGTTATTAGTCCATGGTGTCGAGAATTTCGCCATTCTCTTTTCCATTTTTCATTCAGGCTGAAGCTGAAAACGCTACCGTGATTTGTCAGCCGTGTATGTTTCGATTTAGGTCTGGTTGGGAATGTGCTTGCTTAATCAGCTTGAATAAGGTGATTTGAATATTTCTGTAAGGATTCGTTCAACTTTTTGAGGGCATGTTCTCGTCTCGAATGCGGTGGAGGAATATTATTATTATTATTGAAGTAACACTGCCCTACAGTATGAACCAATAGATGGACAGGAAGAATACATACATACAAATAACAGAAAAAGCTCTAGAATCACATGAGAAAAATCAGATATGCTCACGAACTAGGGCAATTAAAATATGGAGGCAATAAAATGAAATTACCTAGACACATTCGAATTTTCTATTAGAAATATCATTTTCGTAGTAACTACGCTGATATATAGAAAACATTCTGTTTATATAAGAATTACAAAATTGGTTACTTCGTGGGTTTGGCAGATGAAAAGTTATGTTGGAGCGTGAGAAATATGAAGGAATGTGTATGTTGAGGAAACTTAAGTATAAGGGATCATCAATACTGCCATGCAATAATTTGAGCAGATAATTCACTAAAAATCTCTCTGTTCTCTCATAGAGAATTTTCATTCCGAACATATTCAAAAGAAGTAGTGGATAATGCTGACTGTTAGATGATATCAAGGAAACAAAGTGTGGGAATTCAGTCAAGAGTTTTATATTTATTCTACTTTACAGTTTCGGCTCCACCGACTTTCATTTAACTTGTTACCACACACAGATGTCAACACGTACACACATTAATTCTATTCTCTCCTGAAGATGGTCCAGCTGGGACCGAAACTGGAGAGTAGAATAAATATAAAAATCTTGACTGAATTCCCACACTTCGTTTTCTTCATATTCAAAAGACTTCAATAAGATACGTTGTTATCGGGATAATATCCATTAAGTCTTAAGAATATATACTTTAGGAATTTCTTTTGAACTATATCTGAACCATTCCGGTATATTTCATGCGAAGGACTCCAGATCAAGGAGCAATATTCTTATTTGGAACGAACGAATGAATAATACAGCTTGAATATCGATTGAGTATTGCTGTACTGTCGACTGGTCCGTATGATAAATCCCAGCATTTTCGGAGCAGTAGTAAGGGGGGCTTTATGGAGCACCCCCCCTCCTTTTTTCTTAGTTTTGACCACGTGACCTTAAGCCCCGCCCCCATCGGCCCTGATTGGTTGGTTCTTATCAGCTGTTTTTTAAACGCTTGTGATTGGTTGTGCGTAAGCCTCGCCCCTTTTCGCACGCCATTTTGTTGCTGCTGCTGCCATCTATTGTCGAGTGGTTAAAGCTGGCTAGCCATTTGTTACCACTGCCATCTATTCTATTGATGCTTGTGATTGGTTAGCAATTGTAACCATAGAAATTAAACTTGGTTTTACTGAAAACTTTGGATAAGCTTAGACTCTGATCTTGAATATTACCATAAAATTCCCAATAAATTGTATTATTGACCTATTTTATTGGATGAGTTCGTTTCAATATAATTAAAACTATACTTTACTAAGAAAGAAGAATCAATGGGTTCAAAAAGAAGAAGAAAACCACCTGCCAAAATACCTACCAACAGGTTTTGGTCTATTACCATATAATACGTTTTTGTTTTTGGAGTATTCCTCCAACATTTAACTTTATAAAAAATTAACTGCGCGTAAGCCTCGCCCCCTTTTCGCACGCCATTTTGTTGCTGCTGCTGCCATCTATTGTCGAGTGGTTAAAGCTGGCTGGCCATTTGTTACCACTGCCATCTATTCTATTGATGCTTGTGATTGGTTAGCAATTGTAACCATAGAAATTAAACTTGGTTTTACTAAAAACTTTGAATAAGCTTAGACTCTGATCTTGAATATTACCATAAAATTCCCAATAAATTGTATTATTGACCTATTTTATTGGATGAGTTCGTTTCAATATAATTAAAACTATACTTTACTAAGAAAGAAGAATCAATGGGTTCAAAAAGAAGAAGAAAACCACCTGCCAAATACCTACCAACAGGTTTTGGTCTATTACCATATAATACGTTTTTGTTTTTGGAGTATTCCTCCAACATTTAACTTTATAAAAAATTAACTGCGCGTTTAACGATAAAACATAATTATTATCTTTGTGAGAACGAAATATTATTAGCTGAATTCTTAATTGAAGAATAAGTGCGTAACAGCACACAAACTGTTTACTCCGGAATTAAAAAATTGAGAGCAAAAATTGATTGAGTGAAAAGACCACTTTGATTTAAAAACTACCAAGTGAAAAAAGTCCACTTCGATTAAAACTGCTGATGAACAATATATATATATATATAAGTTTATGTTTCTGTTTTACGAATTTCATTACTTTTGGTTCATACTTTTACAGTTTTCATTTTTATTAAAAAACAGCTAATTTTGAAGTAATTGGAAAAATTCAACTAAATAGTTTTTATTATTTGCGCTATTTGACTGGTTTCTTTGTGTAACACAATGTAATACATTGTTTTCAATATAATCACAAACGGAAATATATATATCAGAAATGATTCTGCTTTAATATGATACTGTATGTTTTATTAACAAACGGAAATATATATCAGAAATGATTCTGCTTTAATATGATACTGTATGTTTCATTATTTTTATTATTTGCGCTATTTTGGCTGGTTTTTTGTGTAACACAATGTAATACATTGTTCTCAATATAATTACAAACGGAAATATATATCAAAAATGATTCTGCTCTAATATGATACTGTATGTTTTTTATTATTGTTAAAATAGTTGTTGAAAACCAAAAAAACATGCGAAAAGAATGGGTGTTGTAATGGACAATATTCCTCCACTTCTCATTCATCATCATTTTCCATACAAACACTTCATTCTTGTTTTAATTAATTCAATTGTTTTACCAATAGTAAATTACGTAGATAAATATTGTGTAAAATTGTTTTTTATTTGTTATGTATAGAAGTACTTTTGACAATTAACAGCACTCCATAAAATAATATTTTTGCAAAAAACTACTGCTAGTTTTTGGAAAATTTCAGCAGAATTTTTTTATTCATGATAAATACTATATACCATCAAATTTTTGTTACAAAAAAGGTTTTAGTTACACCCTGTATATTAGCTGATTAAGTATTATTATTTGAAACTGTATTTTCGCAAAAATTCATCACATGCATTATCTTTTAACTACTCATTTTTGTAGGCAGTCATCCTTCCTGTTTTTATTCTGATAGTTAAATAATCAAAAAACGGGGGTGTTCGTTAAAATGTGTTTTTATAGATAGAAGATGTTTGTTTTTATTTGATAACTTCCCCTCCATATTTTTTGTTTCTATATAATTGTGAAAATAGTTGTTTTACTATTATAGTAAAAATGGAAAACATTTGTGTTTGTCTATTTTATTCGGGGTATAATGTGAGTTTAATATTAAACGGGGGTGCAAGAACTATAAATTTAGGACGAATGTGCGATGATTGTAAGGAGTGGTTCCATGTGATTGCTGATATGACTGTGTAATGAGATCTATTATTACATATGTACAATTGTTTTTTAAAGTTTTACATTCAATTGTAGTTTTGATGAATCCTACATTGGACACGAGGTTGTAATAGGGGAGTTCAATTTTTATTTGTACCATTGTAGTGTGTGCAATGAAGTTTTATTCGATATTATGAACTGCGAACAACATGATGCGTGAGGGGGTGAGTTTTTAGCCATTTTTCAATTGATACTTTATAAATCGTTGTGACGGCAAATAACTTTGTTTTACACATTCAATGTTGCGAAAAGTTCAGTTAAACTGTGTAAAAAGGTTGGAAAATTACTTAAATAAGAGAACTACATATAATGGTGGTTAGATGGGGGTTGTACAAACTGTTCAATTTTCTAGCTTTTTCATTTGCTCACCAAAATACATAAAAGGGTTTTGTTTCTTTTAATTCCTCTGTGTTCCGTTCATGGAATTACCTGTCAATCAGTCGCCACTATTCTTCCCGCCTTGAGCGCGATCTAGGCAAACTCCCATATTCATTTTAGAAAATTCCTATTGTTCCAAATAACATTTGTTTAGGGGTTATATAGCAAACCATAGGGTAGTAAATAGTTTTAATTTTACAAACAATTTGTCACAAATGGGCTTTACTTTTCGCACTAGTGATCAAACATTTTTAACGGTTCTTTTTTTATTTTTAAAATCGCAAATGATCTACTAAAAACAAGCAATAAATTGTTTTTTGTTGGAATTTGGCTATAGTGTATTTGCGTGCGCTTCTTACAAATTATTTAAAAAATAGAATAATTGCTTACAATTTTTAAGGCAATATTTTAATGCTTGTATATTTTTGTGGGTTTTTGTATTTACTGTAACAACCATTATACAACACTTTTCATGTTTTATTGAGCAAAATTTTTGGGGGTAAATATTTAAGACGTCTGTCACAAATATATTTTTTCTTTATTATTATGAGTACTATTTGAAGCTGTGTTGAATTAAGAAGACATATTTCTGTTCAAAAAATATATTAACTTTCAACACATTTACAACCTACAACTTGATCTGTCATGTTTTATTGAGTAAAATTTTTGGGGGTAAATATTTAAGACGTCTGTCACAAATATATTTTTTCTTTATTATTATGAGTACTATTTGAAGCTGTGTTGAATTAAGAAGACATATTTCTGTTCAAAAATATATTAACTTTCAACACATTTACAACCTACAACTTGATCTGTATGAAATACAAAAGTAGTTCACTTTTCAATTATGAAGTTGATTCATTTTCTTGAGTTATTTTTAAAAGCCGTGGCAGTTATTGCTTTTTTACATGATTGTTTAAATATGCCCCTTCTACACTACTCCTGGTAACAACGCCTGCTGCTGCCGATTTTGTGAAGAATTTTTCACAATAATTCTTGAAATTTAGTATGTTCATTCATGGGGTAGGTGTCATCACACGCCATCTGCTCGAATTAATTCTCCAGGAGTCATTCACGGGCGAAGGATCCCTTGAACGTTTAGAGAGATCACCATCGCATAAAAAAATGAGATTTTGGCTTGGCTCGTTAAATAGCTCCTAAAATCTCTTAATAATTATATTTTAAGAATAGAGTACAGCACAAACTTACCAGAATCCTCGCCGGTTTCATCTAAAGCAACATTCGAATCAATGTCTAAAATGTCACTTCGATCTTCATTCAGTTGTTGTTCTTCTTCATTTTCGGCACTGCATCGACTACCATACAACGTTTTCTCATGTTTATTGAGTAAAATTCCAATTTACATATAAAATATAGCAGGAAAGAATAACATAAGGTGTTTACTTCAGTATTTTGCTTTTAGATATATCTCGTTTGAGCCGTGCTCGTGCTTCATGAGAAGCGTAAGGGCTCTCACAAATTATACAGAAAAGTAGAAATAAAGCTAGTGGTCAGTTCTTTGAACCACTTGGTCCTATTTGTCTGTTCTGGAACCAGTCACGGGGTAGGTGTCACCACACGCCAGCAGCTGATTAATTCTTCAAAAGTTTCTGAACGAAGGATTTTCATGAACGTATAAGCGGCCACGATCGCATAAAAGGGAAAGTTTTACTCACTTACTTTTTCCTATCACAACACAATCACTCATTTTGAAAACGTTTTCAATTTAAATGATCATAGTATATTTGCACGCGCTTCTATCAGGTTATACAAGAAGCAGAATCATTGCTTACACCTTCCAAAGAGCATAGGTTTATGTTCAGGTGTTAATTAGAGCTGATAGTCAGTTTTTGAAAAAAACTCTCTTACTTCAGATGTAAAATGGTAATCAAGTGTGTTGAAAATAGCTTTATTGGTTCATATTGTCAATATATGTTTTAAAAAAAAGACGAAGGACCCCATGAACGTATAAGCGACCACCATCGCATAAAAGGGAAGATTTTGGTTCGGCTAGTTAAATAGCTCCTAAAATCTCTTAATAATTATATTTTTCAAATAGAGTACAACACAAACTCACCAAAATCTTCTTCAGTTTCATCTAAAGCAACATTCGAATCAACTCTTACTTCAGATGTAAAATGGTAATCAAGTGTTGAAAATAGCTTTATTGGTTCATATTGTCAATATATATGTTCTAAAAAAAAGACGAAGAACCCCATGAACGTATAAGCGACCACCATCGCATAAAAGGGAAGATTTTGGTTCGGCTAGTTAAATAGCTCCTAAAATCTCTTAATAATTATATTTTTCAAATATAGTACAACACAGACTCACCATAATCTTATTCAGTTCCATCTAAAGCAACATTCGAATCAATGTCCAAAATGTCACTTCGATTTTCATTCAGTTGATGTTCTTCTTTATTTTCGGCAGTACATCGACTACCATACAACGTTTTCTCTCTACGGTTTCGTCTAAAGCATTTGAAACAGATGAATATATGTTTTATCTTGAAAATAATATGTGTGCATATGTTTTTTCTACAAATTATACAGAAAAGTAGAAATAAAGCTAGTTGTTAGTTCTTTGAACCACTTGGCCATATTCGCCTGTTCTGGAACCATTCACGAGATAGATATCCCTACACGCCATCAGCTGATTAATTCTTGAGAAGTTTCTGGACGACGGATTTCATGAACGTATAAGCGTAAACTTGATTAATGTACCTGTAAAATTACAATGGCCCCTAACTTTTTCATCTACTATTTTTATTTGGTACAATCATTGTCAGAGGAACTGATCGAATTCAAAATGGAAGCTCCCCGCGAGAGTAATTTTTTGAAAAGCCGTGGCAGTTATTGCTTTTTACATGTTTGTTATATATGCCCCTTCTATACAACCCCTTGTAACCATTCTTCAGAAGTTTCTGGACGATGGATTTCATGAACGTATAAGCGGCCACGATCGCATAAAAAGGGGAAAGATTTTACTCGCTTATTTTTCCCTATCACAACACAAATCACTCATTTTGAAAACGTTTTCAATTTAAATGATCATAGTATATTTGCACGCGCTTCTATCAGGTTATACAAGAAGCAGAATCATTGCTTACACCTTCCAAAGAGCATAGGTTTATGTTCAGGTGTTAATTAGAGCTGATAGTCAGTTTTGAAAAAAACTCTCTTACTTCAGATGTAAAATGGTAATCAAGTGTTGAAAATAGCTTTATTGGTTCATATTGTCAATATATATGTTCTAAAAAAAGACGAAGGACCCCATGAACGTATAAGCGACCACCATCGCATAAAAGGGAAGATTTTGGTTCGGCTAGTTAAATAGCTCCTAAAATCTCTTAATAATTATATTTTTCAAATAGAGTACAACACAAACTCACCAAAATCTTCTTCAGTTTCATCTAAAGCAACATTCGAATCAACTCTTACTTCAGATGTAAAATGGTAATCAAGTGTTGAAAATAGCTTGTTCAAAAAGCATATTAACTTTAAGACACATTTACAACATACAAGTTGTTAACTATAACTCACTTTTTCAAATATAGAATTTTACTCAGTGCTTTTCCACTATCGCGTTGCAGTTGATAGCTTGTCTTGGTCAACTACTCTCAGGTATTTTGTTGGATAGCTTGTCTTCGTCAACTACTCTCAGGTGATTTGTTGGATTAATCGATTCAGGTGGAGTTGTAACTATATCGAGTATTTCAATTTCTCCAGTCTTACTTTTTATATATTCGTAGGGGGAAAATTCCTTATCAATTCTTCAGAAGTTTCTGGACGACGGACTTCATGAACGTATAAGCGGTCACCATCGCTTAAAAGGGAAGATTTTACTTGCTTACTTTTCCTATCATCACAAACACTCATTTTAAGAATGTTTTCAAATTTAAAATGATCATAGTATATTTGCACGTGCTTCTATAAGGTTATACAAGAAGCAGAATCATTGCTTACACCTTCCAAAGGGGATTAGTTTATGTTCAGGTGTGAATTAAAGCTGGTAGTCAGAATCGTCTATAACTTATCAATGGGGTAGAGTAATCATGACAAATTTCTTACACATTATACTTGTCACCATTTACTACTAGTTACCCCAGTTTTGGAAGTATTATATGAGCTGGTTACAAAATTAAACTATGTTTCATTCATAGATGGTAGAGTATGTATGCAAAAATATTTATTTACTTTAGGTATATTACAGAAACATTTTCAACTTACATTTTATTTTATATAAGTGTTGAATTAAGAAGAAATATTTTTGTTCAAAAAGCATATTAACTTTAAACAC
Organism: Dromius quadrimaculatus; assembly: GCA_963989225.1. Lineage (NCBI taxonomy): Eukaryota > Metazoa > Arthropoda > Insecta > Coleoptera > Carabidae > Dromius > Dromius quadrimaculatus. Next base: position 31,184,087 of record OZ022325.1, read on the forward strand.
ATTTACAACATACAACTTGTTAACTAGCTCACTCTTAAATTATAGAATTTTACTGAGAGCTTTTCCACTATCGCGTTGCAGTTGATAGCTTGTCTTGATCAACTACTCTCAGGTATTTTGTTGGATTAATCGATTCAAGTGGAGTTGTAACTATATCGAGTATTTCAATTTCTCCAGTCTTACTTTTATATATTCGTAGGGGAAAATTCCCTATTAATTCTTCAGAAGTTTCTGAACGACGGATTTCATGTGCGTATAAACGGCTACCATCGCATAAAAGGGAAGATTTTACTTGCTTACTTCTCCTATTAACACAAACACTCATTTTAAGAATGTTTTCAATTTAAATGATCATAGTATATTTGCACGCGCTTCTATAAGGTTATACAAGAAGCAGAATCATTGCTTACACATTCCAAAATTTTCTACACACACATTATACTTGTATCTATTTACTATAAGTAGCTCCAGTTTTGGAAGTATTCTATGGGCTGGTTACAAAATCAAACTATGTTTTCTATTCATTGAGAGAATGGAGACAATTTTTAATGTGTATTGAATAATTCAAAGTTCAATCGTCTATAACTTATCAATGGGTAGAGTAATCATGACAAATTTCTTACACATTATACTTGTACCCATTTACTACTAGTTACCTAGCTTGTCTTGATCAACTACTCTCAGGTATTTTGTTGGATTAATCGATTCAAGTGGAGCTGTAACTATATCGAGTATTTCAATTTCTCCAGTCTTACTTTTATATATTCGTAGGGGGAAAATTCCCTAATAATTCTTCAGAAGTTTCTGAACGACGGATTTCATGAACGTATAAACGGCTACCATCGCATAAAAGGGAAGATTTTACTTGCTTACTTCTCCTATCAACACAAACACTCATTTTAAGAATGTTTTCAATTTAAATGATCATAGTATATTTGCACGCGCTTCTATAAGGTTATACAAGAAGCAGAATCATTGCTTACACCTTCCAAAATTTTCTACACACACATTATACTTGTATCTATTTACTATAAGTAGCTCCAGTTTTAACTTATCAATGGGTAGAGTAATCATGACAAATTTCTTACACATTATACTTGTACCCATTTACTACTAGTTACCCCAGTTTGGAAGTATTATATGAGCTGGTTACAAAATTAAACTATGTTTCATTCATAGATGGTAGAGTATGTATGCATCTGGAAAACTTCACAATGAACACTCTTCTGAAAAAAGTTTTAGGATCTATTATAGAATCGTTATAAGAATTCTCAGGAGATTGATATATTAACAATTGGAGTCTTAAAAAACTCCTACTCTCATACTGTTTTTAATTAACAAGCATATGCATGCAAAAAACAGGTTATACAAGAGGCAGAATAATTGTTTACACACAATAAACAATACGTTCATCGAATTTTATTTTCAGCTTTACCTAATACAATTGGTGCTATATTCTTTGATAATTTCTTACTAACATTCTCCTCTCAATATCCCCTACTCCCACCCTATCCTGGCGAGAATAAGCCCCCACCTTCTCGTTGGTTCTCGCTGAGTAGCTATTCAAAAATATAGCTAGCGAAGGGGGTATCCTACTAATAAAAACAAAATGTTTTTCTTCCACTATTCAGGCAGTATAAATTGAAAAATTATTAAAACTGACTAAAAGCCAAATTTTTACATAATTGCTATTAATAATAACTATTGCTAAGAACTAACTATATTCATATAATGGTTACTGTTAGAAAAAAGCAATATTGTTTAATATTTTATTGTAAATAAAATTTTTATAAAAATAAAAACTCAAGGATATAAAAAATTCAAAAACTTAACTCATATTCTATAATTACAATTCTTATTTTTAAAATATGTATAAATATTTTTAAAAATAATAAGCGTACTTAAATTACCTTGCTAGTAATAAAAACTATTTTCCAAAAATTAACTATATTCATATGATGGTTACTGTTAAAAAAGCAATATTGTTTTTTATATTTTTATTATAACGTTTTTGGTTTTCATTTTGAATAAAACTACAATTCTTATTTTCTAAAATATGTATAAATATTTTAAAATAATTAGCGTACTCAAATTACTTGCTACTAATAGAAAACTATTTCCAAAAATTAACTATATTCACATAATGGTTACTGTTAAAAAGCAATATTGTCTTTATATTTTATTATAACGTTTTTGGCTTCTATTCTAAAATGAAAATTTTTATAAAAATAAACTAAAGAATATAAAAATTCAGAAATCCAACTCATACCCTATAATAACAATTCTTATTTCTAAAAATATCTATAAAATATTTTTTAAAAATAATTAGCGTGCTTAAATTACTAGTAGAATTATTTATTTTACTTCTAAAACACATAACAAAAACATTTTCGTCGTAAATTCATTTTATATTTTATGCAAACTAGATTTTTTGTATCCGTAAGGAACAGAATTGTGCTCGCTGAATTTTCTTTTACAAGATGTTGTTTTGAATTCTTTTGTTTCCACGCGTGTAACAACTTCGTGCATTTTGGTTCGTCGTATGTTTTTAAATATAATTTTTTCAGGTTTTATATTTTCTTCTAATACCATTTTTTGTAGTGTTTTGAAATTAACTTTATTGCTAACCTCGTGTGTTATGGAAATTCCTTTTACTTTACAAACTTCTATATATTTATCTCTTGTGGGCTGGTAAACAACGTATGCATATAGTTTAGGTCCACCTGAAGCAAACTGTACGATGTAGCTTTCCTCCCCAAATTCGCTAAGCTCATTCGTCATATCTCCAACATAATTACCGAGTGGGGGTTCATATTCACCCTTTTTCGAAACATATATAACAGAGTCTGTATCATAATACAAAACACGCTCTTTCAGCTTCTCCAAATAACTATAAAGTTTAAGCCGGGCCTGAGCTGTTGTGTATGCTGCCAAACATACATTGACGGTTGATAAAGGAGTGAGCGTTTCTTCCGTATTCTCGTATGTTATTATAAGTGTACTATCGTTTACAATAAGTACGTTGTTCACTACTATACTTCGGTCGTGCATTATATTGAAAAATTCATCTGGTTGATTTATTATTTTAGTTTGTGGTTGATTTTCTCTCTGCCCCAACTTTCCCCAGAACGAGTTCAAAATTAATTTTGCAAGCTGCCTCAACCCAGCGTTTTTCAAAATCTCTCCACTCTCCAAAATTATACCTTCCTCGTTCAAAAATTCTTCAATATATTTCAATTTTTCTTCTTCTGACACACAAGTTAGGGGCCAGCCAGTTGCCTGCACTTTTATTCTTAAAAATTTGTTCATCATATCAGTGAATAAACCTCCTGTTTTTTTATTGACATTGTACTGTTCTATATCATAAGACCATATTTCAAATATACAGGTTATAGTATACCCCATTTCGACCGCTTTCCGTACCTCATCTATAACCCATGTTCCTGTTATCGCCCTATCTTTTGCGCTGTGAGCACATTCTTCGTTTGTCATTAACGAAGAGCATGCGTAACAAAGTGAAAACAATAATTTATTGTTTAATTTTATAGGGAGAACGGGGTGGTATAAGTTTTGCGGAGGTAGTACTGTGCATTTTATTAACCCATCAATGTTTGATATATCTTTCGGGCAATCTTCGCCGACATAAACTTTTGGATGGCCCCTAGGGTATTTTCCATATTTACAAATATAGGGGTAAAGCGAGCATATATCGATGTATTTTATTTGCTCTCCCTCTTTACATTCATAGTATGTTTTTGTGTTTCCTGTACGACCTCCATAAAACGCATCACGCGGGTTTAGAGGGGGTATTATTAAAAGCGGGTGGGAGTTGACATAGTCCTTTATATTTTTGTTTGAATTAAGCGCAGCGCGAAAGTCGCACTCCCACATTTGAATTATCTCATACCCCCGCAATTTTATTTGGTTTATTTTATTTACTGTTGAATCATAACGCTGATTGAGAGTTGATTTGGGATCGTCATGTAGGGGTTTATCTCTATTGTGTTTTATGCAGTGGTGGCCATGATAATAACACCCGTGGAATTCAAACACTTGTCTGGTTTCTTCACAATACCCATCAACCTTGTACAATGCTACCTTAACTTCTTTCTGATTTCCAGCGTGTAAAATTTTTATATTACGCTTGTGCTCCTCCCAAAAAAGCCATTGCAGCCCTATTCTAGACTGATTATCGCTAAAGCGGTACCCACCATTAGGTATTATACCAATTGTTTCAGGTTTCAAAAAATTTCGCCTGAACACTTTATTACATGCAGATGCAATAGTGCACGCCTCCGTAAATGGACATACATTCCCTGTGCTAAGCATTTGTTCCCTGAATTTGAGGCATGCTTGAGCTAAAATATCTACATCCGAAACACAATATTGGACAAGATCGCGCTGCATATTAAATTCTTCATTTTTATGTGCCTCATACCATTCTAAAAATTTGATTCTATCAGACGATTTCATTGCGTTAGGGTTATAATATGAAATATCTGGTAACGGGCCTGTGTAATTTGTGTTTGCCAGTGTGTTGAACAAATGTGGAAAATATCCTTTCTTGAAATTATTGCCAAGTCCAAATGCATTTGGTAGTTTTGAAAGCGGCATAGGAAAATAATTGAGGGAGTCAAGGAATCTAATTCTCCCAATTTGCATCAAAAGAATTTTCGTTCCCCTCATAATAAGTTTTGGTTTAACATCTAATTTTGTTAGTATATGATTCAATAAAAACTGATGATCAAATGCTTGCCCGTTATGAGCTAAAACAACAACGTTTTTAAATTTTCTGTAAGCCTCAAACAAATAAATTATGAAACCTTCAATCACTTTGTTTTTCAGTATTTGCAGCCGTACTCCACATTTTCCACAAATTTCTTCGTTTTTATCTATGCAAACATGACAAAATTGTTTAAAAACACACAAATTTGGCTCATGCTCAACTTCTAACTCGTTAATGACCTTCTCCTGACGTGTTTCTAAATCGTAAAAAACAAATAGAAAATCTTCGACTTTTGGGGTGCCATAATCAGGCTGCATGTAGCATAAATGATTTAAGGGAACATGTTTGTGACAAATTTTACAAAGAAACTCGTCACAATAATGCATTCTATCTGCTTTTATAAGTTTTTTGCAAAACTTACACTGTTTTACCAAACTACATAACGAGCTGCTTCCTGGGGTAGTAGGTTTTTCATGGTTTTCTAAACATTTTGCACTATTAAACCAGCGATTGCAATTACCGCATTGCATTTTAACTCCCAGGGGGCATGTTGGAATCCGTTGACACCCTGGACAGGTGTTTTTACACCTATGTCTATCTTTATTATTGTAGGGGTGGTGACATTTCTCGCAGTAATAAGAGCAACAGAAAACCCCAGTCAGTGATGCTATAACGTTATAATGATTTTGATGTAATAATAAATTTAGAGTATCATTTCCCTCTAAACCTTCAAATACAACATCACGGCCTTTATTCCCATACCCGTACACACATATTCTGTATTTACCATCAAGGTAGCTCTGGAGTTTTTTTAGCTCTTCGATCCCCGCTCCATCCTCAGGTATAACAACACCAGCGGCTTGTAACAGTTGGGTTGCTCTAACTAATTGTAATTTTCCTGTGTCTTTTTGAATTTTTTTATAATCAGGGTCTCTTTCTAATCTAGCCATAGCAACAACCAAAGCGCGTGGAAGGCAAAGATTATCATTGTTATTAATTACAATAACACTCCTACTTTTATTACATGCTTCGTCAAAAGTCGGATACATATTTATTTTTCTATTTTTTCCCTTACCCTTGGGCATTCGCACTATTGTTACACCTAAAAACATAATAATATCAAAAAAACCCTTATTCATAACAAAATTGCATCAGCATTTTAAGATAGATTAAGATGTATTCTTATCAAAAACATTTATTAATAAGTCACCTTTTCACGGTAATCGAATAAAAACTAATTAGATCACTATATAAGCTCCCCAATTTATACCTATTATTGAAAAAGGGAAGGGGAAAAAGTAATTGAATATATTCCGTGCTTAAATTAAGGCGTTCTGCGCAGCAAGACAAAAACCCGTTAAAAGAGTCAGTTTTTGATAAGAATACATCTTAATCTATCTTAAAATGCTGATGCAATTTCCTAAAAAAGCTACGCATCACCCACATATTATTTTTTTAAATAAAAATACCAAAATTTTTTACTTATTAAAAACAGCGATTATTCACCCCGTTTGCACTAATTATTTGCACCTATTATAAAAAAGTAAGAAGTAATTTGCAACATTCATGTGTTATTTCCTCATAAAAATATTTTAATTTTTCATAGTTATAAAAACATATACACACATATTATTTTCTGATAAAAACATATATTCATTTGTCTCAAACAATAATAATAGTGAACAACTAGAAAGTGAAATTCAATATAACGCTTCATTTGAAATATCCAAAATTATTGTAATTATATATTGTCCATTAGTAATTTTAACCAAAAGTTGTGTTTTTACCTTACCCAATTTTTTGCTCTAAAATTTCTCTCAATTCCAGGATAAACTTTTTGTAGCCAAATAATAGTGAACAATTACAAAAGTGAAATTCAATATAGCGCTTCAATTAAAATATTTCAAAATTATTGTAATTATATATTGTTCATTTGATATTTCTACCAAAGTGGTGTTTTTTACCTATCCAATTCTGCTCTTAAATTTTTCTTAATTCCAAGATAAACTTATATTCCGTGTTTTGATTAAGGCGTATCGCAGAGTAAAACATTAAACTGTTAAAAATAGTTAGTTTTGATAAGAGTACATCTTAATCTATTTTAGAATGCTTATGCAATTTCCTGAAAGTAGCTACGCAGCACCCACATATTATTTTTCCTGATAAAAACCAAATACTTTTACTTATCAAGCAACGTTTTTATTCTCCAATTTGCACGAATCATTTGTGCCCATTATTAAGAAAAGTAAAAAGTAATTAATTACATTTAACGCTCAAATTTAAGCATTTTACGTGGTAAAGAATGAAGCCGATAAGAATAATCAATTCTTCAATTAAATTACACCTCAAATTCATACCAAAACAGTTATACATACAATACTCTAGAAGCTTCTGCGCAGCATTTATGTGTTTTATTTTAATTTTCCATAGTTATAAAAACATATGCACACATACTATTTTCCAGATGAAACATATATTCATCTGTCTCAAACAATAATAATAGTAAACAATTACAGAGTGAAATTTAATATAGCGATTTATTTTGAAAATACTCAGATTATTGAATTATATATTGTTTCATTAGTAATTTTTTTAACCAAAAGTGGTGTTTTCACGTAACCAATTGTGCTCTCAAATTTTTTCAATTTCAGGATAAGCTGATTGTGTATTGTTTTCGCTCATCAACTGAAAGTGGAATGTCTTTTTTCATATCATACCACATTCTGTTAGTGAGCACAAAAAGTACACTTACCCTTCAGTAAAAATACAGTAATAATGTATTAATTTTACAATAAAATAATATGTTCATTGTTGAATGCGTAGGTAGCGTTTTTTAATAAGATTAAAATGTTGAAAGAATTTCCCAAAAACAAGAAGTGTTTTCGCGCGGTAAAAACCATTAAAAATAATCAATTTCCAATGAAAAATACATTTTAACCTATTTTAAAAAAGTAAAAAAAGCAATTAAATATATTCTATGCTTTCAATCAATGTATTCTGTGTGATAAAAAGTAAAAATCAATAAAAATAGTTTTATTTTTGATAAAAATACATTTTAAAATTTACCACAAAATAATCACGCAATACAAAAAGGTTGCTACAACGCAAATGCCTGTCATATTTTTACCCATTTAGGTGTTTGAGCGCAAAAGTACAATAACTCTTCAATTAGAAACAACTACTATTGCATTAGTGGTGTGGTAATAATAATGCATTTTTTGTTACAAATTTTTGCAAAAACTACTTCAAAACTTAACAGCGTTTTTAAATAATAAATTATGTTGTCAAAAACGACACAAAAATGTATGTACCAACTTTTTCCCTTACACACTTGATGATGGCCGCGGTAACAAATGGCGCAAATTAACCAATTACAAGCAATAACCACTAGTGAATAAATGGCAGAGGTAACAAATCAAGAGCTTAAACCACTCGATAATAGATGGTAGCATCTTTTTCCAATTAGCAACAAAATGATATGCAACCAACCACAGGCGTTGCAAATGCGAAAAAGAGCAAGGCTTACGCATACAACAACCAAGCACAAGCGTTTTTTGTATTTACTGCAACAACCATTATACAACACTTTTCATGTTTTTATTGAGTAAAATTTTTTGGGGATATATATTAGAGACACCTGTCACTGGGAAAGTATATTTGTGACAGATGTCTTTAATAGCTACCCCCAAAGAAGGTGGCAGCTGTAACAATTGGCACAGGTCAAACGATCACAAGCGTTTGTGATAAAAAACAAGCAGTAATAAAAACTACGGAAAAAGGGAGTGTTTGTGTATTGTTACGCTCATTAATCTAAGTGTGAAATGTCTCTTTCATATCATTCCACTCTTAGGTGCAATGAGCGCAAAAGTACAATAATTCTTCAATTAAAGAACTACTACTATTGCATTTTTTATGTGATGATAATATTGCATTTTTGTTACAAATATTTTGCAAGAACTACTTCAAAACTCAACAACGATTTCAAATAACAAAATTATGCTTACTGTATGTAAATGTAAATGTATGTACTAACTTTTTCCCCACACACTCGATGATAGGTGACCGCGGTAACAAATGGCGCAAGTCAACCAATCACAAGCATTAACCACTCGTGAATAGATGGCAGTTGTAACAAATGACCAACCAATCAAAAAAGCTTTAACCACTCGAAAATAGATGGCATCAGCAACAAAATGGCGCGCAACCGATTACAAGCGTTGCAAATGTTAAAAGGAGCAAGGATGACGTATACAATCACAAGCGTTTTTGTATTTACTGCGACATCCATTACACAACACTTTACATGTTTTATTGAGTAGAATTTTTGGGGGTACATATTGAAAGCATCTGTCGCGAGAAAATATATTTGTGACAAATGTCTTCAATAGTTACCCCCAAAAAGGTGGCAGCAGTAACAAAATGGCACAGGTCAACCGATTACAAGCGTTGTAAATGTGAGAAGGAGCAGGGCTGACGCATACAATATACAGCACTTTATATGTTTTTATTGAGTAAAATTTTTTGGGGGCACATATTGTACACATCTGTCACGAGGAAATATATTTGTTACATATGTGTACAATAGTTACCCACAAAAAGGCGACAGCAGTAGCAAATGGCACAGGTCAACCGATCACAAGTGTTGCAGCTGTGAAAAGGGGGCAAGGCTTACGCATACAACGACTACCAATCACAAGCGTTTGTGATAAAAAACAAGCAGCAATAAAAACTACGGAAAGGGGAGTGTTTGTGTATTGTTACGCTCATCATTTATGTGTGAAATGTCTTTTTCATATCATTTCACACTTAGATGCAATGAGCGCAAGAGTACAATAATTCTTCAATTAAAGAACAACTACTATTGCACTAGTCATGTAGTAATAATGCATTTTTTGTTACAAATATTTTGCAAAAACTACTTAAAAACTTAGCAACGTATAATCATAAATTATGTTTTCAAAATACCCCCACAAAAATACTAACTTTTTCCCCACTCGATAATAGTTGACAGCGCAAATGGCCAACCAATCACAAGCATTAACCACTAGTGAATAGATGACCAGCCAGCTTTAACCACTCGACAATAGATGGCAGCAGCAGCAGCAACAAAATTGCGTGCAACTGTGAACCCCACAAAAATACTAACTTTTTCCCCCCACTCGAAAATAGTTGACAGCGCAAATGGCCAACCAATCACAAGCATTAACCACTAGTGAATAGATGGCCTGCCAGCTTTAACCACTCGACAATAGATGGCAGCAGCAGCAACAAAATGGCGTGCGAAAAGGGGCGAGGCTTACGCACAACCAATCACAAGCGTTTAAAAAACAGCTGATAAGAACCAACCAATCAGGGCCGATGGGGGCGGGGCTTAAGGTCACGTGGTCAAAACTAAGAAAAAAGGAGGGGGGGTGCTCCATAAAGCCCCCCTTACTACTCGGAGCTTCTTTACAAAAATTATTGACATGATCATTGAAAGTCAATTTGTGATCAAAAGTAACTCCAAGATCTTTGATTTTCTCACAGCGCGAGAGAATAATATTATCGATGGAATAATCGAATTTAGTAATTGATCTTTTTGTGCCAAATGATAATACTTTGCATTTATTTATATTCAATTCAAGATTGCACCAGAAGGATAATCTTCAAAGATCTTCTTGAAGAACAATGTGATCATCCATTGGCTTTATCTGACGATATACCTTAAACTCATGGGCAAAAAGTGAATGATCACATTGAAGAATTCCAGAAATATTGTCCATGAAGAGAATGAATAGAAGTAGGCCAAGATTAGATCCTTGAGGTATACCTGAAGTAGGAGAGAACGAATGTGATCGCTGTTTAGAGATTTGTACATATAGTACTTTATCCTGAAGATATGTATCAAGAAGTATAAGAAGATTGGCAATAAGAGAAAAAGATTCTAATTTATGTATTAATTTTCTATGATCTATTCTCTCAAACGCCTTAGCAAAATCAGTGAAAATGCGATCCACCTGGCTTTTTTTTCCGCTTGCTGACGATATATAATGACTGAAGTTTATGAGATTACTGGAAGTGAAGCGTTCTGCCTTGAAACTGTGCTGTCTATTGTTGAGTATATTATTGACTCGAAAACTTTGCTAATATTAAAGAATACGGCAATAAGACAGTAGTTTTCTGTGTTAGTTTTATCACCCAATTTATATAAAGGTTTGAGTCTGGTTCGTTTCCACAAGCTAGGGTAGGTTTTGATTATAGCTTGCATTGTTAAATTTAGCTGAGTATCGATTTTGGTCACATGTTTACTGTTAAGCCAATCAGGTGCGCAATATTCTGCTGCAGAGTACTGTAACGATACCCTTGGCTGATGGCGGGGTTGTTACTTTTAGGCTCTGTTGAAACTACCAACGGTATGCTCGGGCGCCAATACGGTCGGTGACGCAGTTTCTAAGACAGACGGCTGGATAGCTCAGAAGGGAAGGGTTAGGGTTATCAAAATAATTATCAGGAGGTAGGTGTCACAATGAGATTTATTACACATAAAAACGACGACGATGAAAATAGAACATCTATGTTACAGAAACTTGCACAGAGATACTTCGGCTGACGGTGATGGAACGGCTGAACATGACACTCGACACCAGCGGTTGCAGTACGGACCCAGGCGGTCGCAGATGACGAGAAAGTTTAAAACAAACAAATCGTGGAGCAATTTCCCAAACAGCGGATTAACTTTACAACTCGTTCTATGCGGGTGGAACCAAACTTGCTCCTCCGCAGTGATTCTATGTCAAGTTGTTTTGATAGTGTGAAGTCACCAGGTGACCCCTCCAGCAGTGATTCTGCGTTAGGTGATTCAAACGCTGCGAAATCACGAAGATTTCGTCAGCAGTGCTTCTACGTTAGATCAATCAAACGCTGCGCAATCACGAAGACTTCGTCAGCGGTGCTTCTACGTTAGATCAATCAAGCGCTGCGAAATCACGGAGACTTCGTCAGCGGTGCTTATACGGTCATTCAACCAAACACTGCGAGATCACGAAGACTTCGTCAGCGGTGCTTTCACGGTAAATTATTCAGAGAATATTCCAAATTCAAAATCAACATAAATATTCTCGGCTCAAAACAGCAAAATTATTCTAAGTTCTTTTCACGGACTTATAAAAAACAAACCAACTCACAGATTGTGTCAGACAGTTGTGCTAACGGACTGAGCACAAAAACTCCACTTGGACGGTAAACACTCTGAAGATGACACTTGGTATCGGAACTAGAAGCGTACTTTGGAACGGCTGCTCAGAAGACTGGACTTACAAAGAATTGACTTAAGTCGGACAGAAGTCCTTATTCATACCTGAATATTAATGAAACCTCACTCAACATGTTCTCAAATTGTATTCATATTTGCGCTAACAGTAATGATGAGAAGACATACAGATAGAAAAGAAGAAGTAATTTCACAAAGTTGAAACTGTCAGGTGTTTTATTTGTGTATGGTCAAAGGTCATGAACATAAATACAGATCATACAATATCGGTCACTTTCAATTTCAGGTGTTTTCCAAAACTCCATTTCATTTCATCACATGTGAAATATATTGAAACGGATCCAATGCAGTTGGTGACTGATGAACTAACGGTAAGCGGTGTTGTATGTCTAAGCAGAATTACTGAAATTGAAATTTACAGGATGTACAAGAAGTAGATTAGTTTTGATGGGCTTAAAAATTATTGACGGTAGCAGAAAGCCCTGGGATGTGCATTTGTGACGAATTTTGGGGCCAAAATTTTCACATTACACATGTCTCAGACTTGCAGTTTTCAGATTATCTGCCGAAGTACCCCATGTGGTTCCAGTAAGCTTCTGGATTATATCATTTCTTGTCCTAATTTTTGCAGCTACTTCCTCTGCATGTTTCCCAAATGTTAGCGTTCTGTAGAGTCTTACGACTGAGTGTTTTGGAGTTGGGTTGTGTCGAAGTCTCTCCCACAAGAGTATACAAATAATCCACGATAGGCTTTTCGGTTATCTAGATGAAAGGAGCTGACTTCTGTTTTAGGAGAGTTTGGTGTTAGGCCCTAGTTCATAAAATACAAATTTATCGCTCCCAGATCTTCCGTTAGTATTTTTCTGCTTCATCAAATGTTTTATGTTGTATTGCAAGGGCATTGTCATCCGCATACATGAATTTTGGATATCGTGGGTGTAAAGATTGAAAAGCATGAGGCTAGAACCGAGCCTTAAGGCAAACCATTATTGAGATATCGTGTTACACTTCTTGGATCATTCAAGTGTGCTTTGAACATTCCATCAGTAAGCATATTTTTCAGTATATTATGAATCTTGGAGATTTGTAGCGTGATCCTTTCGTCCATACTGTGTCATACGCACTTGTCAGATCTACGAAGGCAATTAATGTTTTCAGGCGCTTTTAGAATCCAATTTTGATGAAGGATGTTAAGTGTTAATACTTGATCAGCGCAGCTTCTTCTTGGTTCAAAGCCAGCTTTTCCTGGGATGCGGTTATTGATCACCCTCTCGAATAATTTATATATGGTACTAAGCAAGGCAATAGGACGATAGATTTCTGGTTTGTGAGCTTTCTTATCTGGCTCAAGACCAACTATTACCTTGGATTTTTCAAATATTGGGGGAAGTTGACCAGTGTCCAAAAGATTTGAAAAAAAAATCTGTCGGCCATTTTCTTGTTTCCATGCCGAAATTCACTACAAATTCTGGGAAGATATTGTTCTCTCCTGCTGCTTTTCTTAATTTAATCGAGGCAAATGCTTGTTATATTTCAGATATCGAGAAAGATCAGTTCTTTTTGTTCTTGTTTTCTATGTTCCTCGTTTATACGGGATTTAGACGTATAGGTGACACGGCTAGCTATCTTATTCGGATCTTTTTGCGGTTGTTCACTCGTTAAAGGTTCATCATCCTCATGTTTTCGAAGAAGGCTCCAAGCTTTGCAGCTTGAGTGAGTGAGATTAGTTTCTCTCATTGAGTTTTTCCATCTTTCATTTCGCTGCTCACTAAAGCTTGTATGACACGCTCAATGTTTTTGCACATATTTCAGTTCAATGTTTTGTTTGTGAAAAAAATGACTAGTGCAAACAGATCAAAATGTTCAATGATTTACTCAATTTTTTGTTCAATAAAATAATATAGCCTGCTCTACTTCGTTTAATGTTTTCTCCAATTAATTGCGCAGATAACATGCGCACTATATCGCATTGCGCCGTCAGTGGTAACTAATCATTTATAACCTCACTTCGTTGTGTTTGTGCAAGCATTTCAAACATTTCAGAATGTCGTGGTCATACGATCAAGTGTACCTTTTAATCGAAGAATATAGAAAAATGGAGTTTTTGTACGCTGTGAAAACTGCGATATATAAAAATAAACATGCAAGACAAGCGACTTGGAAAGCAATATTTAGTTCCTTAAAAGCAATATGGCCGACAACGTCAATTGTCGAAATAGAAAACAAAATAAATGGGCTCAGTACCAATTTCATAACTGAGTATAGAAAAATTGAGAAGTCAAAATCAAGTGGTGCTGGAACAGACGAAGTAATTGTTTGAATTATGAAGTTCGGAGTAGTGCGTGAGATCCTTCGTATTATTTTCTAGATATATGTTCCTGGATTGTGGTATTTCGATATGTTTTTGATATTGGGGCACAATATTCCCCGGACAACTGAGGATTCGATTTCAGAATATATAATGGAAGAAAATGTGAATATTGGAAATGACAGAGTCCGAACTCAATCTGAGACAGATTTGTTGTCACCATTCGGGTCTAACTGCACGTATATATCTTTTGTAAGAACTGATTATTATATTTTAATTGACTAAAATAGATTTATACCACTTCAATTGCATTCTAGGACTCAGAGGATTACTTCCCACTGGTGGAAGCTAAATCTTATCCTACAGAAATATGCTCTGATACGTAAACTGCATCAATATTAGCGGAAGTAAGCCCGAAAGATTCATCTGCTGATACAACGAATTCATTGCAACAAATTGGGAGAAGACAAAAAAGGAACAGTGCAGTAAGTAGTGAGACAAAGGCGTTAGGAACAGCTTCCAGCACAATGAGCAAAATTGCTGCAGCAATTGACAAAAAGCAAAAGTCAGCTGCTAGGGATGATGTGAACATTTTCGTAGATTCTGTGGGCAGCAGAATCCGTATGCTAGAACGAGACGTACAAAATGAAGTGATGAAGCAATTACCCACATTATTGTTCGCTCTTCACGGTGAAAACAAATCCTAACATTATAGTGTTGAAACATTATTCTAAATCAAGATATTGTTGTTTTGGACGTCTAGATTTGTTCAGTTGTAATCTAGTTATCTATTTTTTATTCATATCACGAATAAAGTTGTATACAAACTGAAAAGAGAATCTTCATCCAACAAAAATATCGTAAGCTAGCAGCTATACTAAAAGATGGATTGAATAATATATTGAAATTTTGGAATATGTCTGGGAATTTATTTCGAATATACATATGCTACATCTTATAACTTACAAATTGAATACCATCGTTTTTACTCATTTACAAATTGATGATGTTTATTGCATCATTCTGTCAGGGTACAGCACCGTTGCTGCAGAAAACATCTTTGAACTCATTCTGGTATATACAACTTGTGTTGTTCGATTTATTTCCTTCTTGTTTATTAACACTTTGCAATTGATTCCCATTTTTTTCACGTAGATTACACTCTGTATACTTAGTTCCATTTCCCATCGCTAGAAAATTATGTAACGCGGCACAAGCTAGGGTAACTTTGCAAGGCCGTGAATTAATTGGGCTCAACAAAACCCAAAACCGATTAGCAAGAATGCCAAATGCATCTTCCACTACTCTACGAGCTCTCGTTAATCGGTAATTCAAAATTCTTTCATCATCATTTACTATGATATGGCTTCATAATTGTATTGCAGAGAGGAAAAGCATCATCTGCTACGAAAACGTGGGATACTTCCATATTTCTCCCCGGTAAGGTATACATAGGTGGAAAATCCAAACAATTATCATGGCATGCTTTGCTTAAATAACTTTTTCGGAAGACTCATTCATCACTCATACGTCCATTACTACCTAAAATGTGAATTTATATTGCGCATCTGCAACTGCCAACAAAACGATGCTATGATCCCCTTTATAATTAAAATAGTATGACCCATCAGATCTTGGAGGTCGAAATTTCATATGACTGCCATCGATCGCTCCTGAGCAATGTGGAAACTGCCATAAATTATAAAAATTCCTAGATATCACTTTCCACTTTTCGATTGTCGAAGGAACATATGAATATTCTTTGATATGATATGATAATTTAAAATTTATTGAATAGTTTGTACTCACTTTCGAATAATCTTCTTCCAAATATGAGTAAATTGCATCACATACATCAATCACAAATTTTGAAATTGTTGTTTCATGAATTCTAGACGAGTATATCAATGATCTATACGTCTCTCCAGAAGCCAGAAATCTGAATTAATAGAATAAAATATTGTGTTGAATGGATTTATTGATCAATATTCAGATGGAAAACATCAAATTTGAATTCATATATACCTGTTTCTTGCTGATACTCTCGTTCGCATACAGGTATCATGATTTCCCATTCTGTCTGCTATACCGGATAAAAGATTCTCGAAACATTCATTCGGCAATCTTAAATAATTTCTGTATGAATCTATCTCTTCTATTAATAATTCTTCATTCAACATTGTTAGAATACCATCGCTCGTTTCTCCACGTTGTAGCCAATTTCTGCTCCATTTTTTCTTTTTTTGCAATGACTTTTCCTCGTTTTTGTTTTTTTTTCGAGCTACTTATGATTACATCAGTAGCTGCAGCTGTGAGAACCAACAGATCGATTTCCTCCATTTCGTCTATATTTGATATTAAAAGTTTGACAGCTACAATTTGTCGGTATTATTCTTGAAACATATACTGAAGTACGCATGCGCATGCAACAGAAAATGAAGATAGGTTGCATACAGGATTTCTTGCTTTCAATTAAGTTCTTAAAAGAGTATTGAAAAATTGATCACAAAACATTTAACTAAAATATGTGCAAAAACATAAGGCGTGTCATACGGGCTTAATACTTTCTAGTGGTTCCTTTGCAATAAGTGGGTCCTCATTTTGTTTGAATTCTGTATGCAGCTTAGTTGTTCTTTCGTTCCAGCTTGGTATATGGTGTAGACGGAACTGGACATCGCGATTTCTCTCGGAAGTTATTGAATATACGAAAAATCTTTCAATAAAGTTGCTAGTGTTTCTATTAAGCTACCTAAATTGATGTGGATAAGATGGAAGAAATAATTTAATTTTCGGAGATATACCTATTTTTGACTTTTTCTTGAAGATACTCCTGTATATTTTCATGCTGTTTCGTAGGATATAATTTTCATTTCAAGAAAATTCAATAAGTTATACTTTCTCAACTTAACAGAAGTCGAGATATTGAGGAAAATATAGAAACAGTTTCACTCGAAATTAAAGCTTGCTATGAAACCAAAAATTTGACATTTGTATTAGTTCATTCAATTGTTATACCTTTGTTAAAAAGAATTATTGAATTGATGTTAGACTATTATTTGTTTCAAAAATGGATGAATACTCAATAAACGAGAAGGTAGATATGTTGAAATGTTTTCATTCATCAAACAATAATTCAAGACAAGTTCTGTGATTACACCAGCAACAATATCCTGACCGCTTTTATCCAAATCAAACATAATTTTCCAAATTAGGGAGAAAGCTACGCGGAACTGGTTTCCTCACTATGGCAAATCGCGAAGTTCATCAAATAAATGAAAATTTGGAAACTGATGTATTAGCATATTTTAATTTGCATTCAAGAAATTCAACTAGAGAAGCTGCACTAGAATTAAACGTATCACATATACAGGTACACAAGATTTTTTCAAAAGCATAAATTAAAAGCTCACAAAATACGTAGAACCAATAATCTTCACCCTGGTAATTCTGTGAGAATACTTTACTTTTGCAATTACTTAATTCAGGAATGTCGCACAAATCCACATTTTCTAAATGAAGTTTCGTGGACAGATTAGAGCCACTTTCCCAATGACGGCGTATTTAATAGGCATAATATGCACTATTGGTGAACTACCAGCCTAAATCTACGAGAAACATGTAGAACTATTTTTCAAGTACGTTTTCCAACTTATGTGGGGTGTGGAGCTTTTAACAATATTATTCTGAGTCCATATTTGTAGAATGATATTCCCACAAGATGGTACACGTGCGCACAATTCCATAGACGTAAAAAATTATTGAAATCAAGAGTTTCCGAATGCCTGGATTAGAACAAAAGGACCTTCAATGTGGCCTGCAAGATCTCTCGATCTATCGCCCTCAGATTTCTATCTATAGGGTGCCATAAGAACAAAATTTATGTCACGTACGTAGCTACACTTAAAGAATTGAAACATAGAATAAGAGAAGCTGTGAACGAGTTGAATAACAAAATTAATAATACTGTGTATTAACATTTGTTGAAAAGGGTCAATTTTTGTATACGACAAAACGGTGAAAATCTTGAGCAATTTTCATAGTGTAACTCTTACCAGTATTATAATAATTCATGTACATTTGTATATCCAAGGGCACCATTAAATTTTGAGTTTTACTGGTGCAATCTTCTGAAATAAATGCTTAGAACTCAATAATTCTGTTTTCACAGCCAGCTTTAATTCCAATCGAAATTATTTTAATATTTTCTTCAATATCTTGACTTCTGTTAAGTTGAGAAGGTATAACTTTTTGGACTTTTTCAAAGCAGAAATTATATTCTATCAATCAACATTCAAATATACAGGGCGTATCATCAGAAGAAGTCAAAAATAGGTACATCCTCAAGAACTAGAATTTTTTCTCCTCTGATCCACATAAATTTAATAAATTGATCTACTAGAAAAACTTTATTTGGAATATCTTTTTTCGTTTACAACCTATATTCCTTTCGATATTCTCTTGGGATATACGGTTTGGCAGAATGTATCACTTCTTTGCTAAATAAGTTGTTAATAATGTGTAGCGGTGGGATGTGTTTCACGCAGCTATCTAAATGTTCAGTAAATTTATCCTAGCGTCCTCTACGAAATTTCCATTTGGTTTCAGGAATAGATCTGATAATTGGAATTTAAAGTCCTATTCCAATTATTGCAGGTCGGTGCTGACTGTGTAGAAAGTTTTGAAGATTTTGTCTGCTTGTTGGAAGTGGTCTATGCTGATTGTCTTTCGTCACGAAGCATTGATCTGGGCTATAATCTTTTCGTTATCTAGATGAATGGAATAAACCTCTTTTTTAAGGATCAAAGACAAGATGTAGTCCATTTAATTCAGCCTAGTTACTTAATAGAGCTCCGTTAAGATTATTTTGATTGTACTTCCAGCTTATGTGATGTTTGTTATTATCACCTGCGTATATAGATGGATGTGATTAGAATTTTGATACGGATCTCGGCCATGTGTCTCCAGGAAGTTTGTAGATGCTCACGATATGGGTTTGGTTAACCTTTATTGCTATTGTGGGTATGTTGTCGGTAGATTTACTATCTATAAGCTCATCATTTCAGATGCTGTTTTTTATGTGAGTTGCAATTCCGTGAGTTGGATGATTTGTTGAGTCTAGGAGGTTGTATCTGTTAACTTGTCCTCTTGATGTTAGTTGCAGATTGTTGCTGGTATGGGTTTCTTGAATGAGTTCTGCGTCAATAAGTTCTTCTGTCAGAAGCTTGGACAGATAGTCAGCTTTATTTTACTAAGTCTTTCTATATTCACTTGGCTAATACTGAAACTTGGTCCGATATATCTAGTCTTCTGGTTCTGAAAAGGACTGGTTGAGTGGTGTTGGTCGGGATTTTGCATCTTACTTGCTTACTTATTTGGGATGCCTTTGTATCTATATGGGCCTTGTGTATCGTGTTGATGTTCCTTCCGTGCATGGGCTTAGACTTTCACGTTTCTTTCAGCTTTCTCACTGTTTGGACTTTTTCCATTTAGTCTGGGGTTGCTCCACAAAGTTCAAGCGGTGTGAGGCTTTTGTCTACCCTTACTATCTCTTGATAGATTCTGATCGTTTTTGCTCTCACAAAAGTACTTTCTCAGGCTCTCCAGTTGCTGATGATGTCGAGTTAGCGTACTGGGAATGCCTCGTCCTCTACTTTTTCGCGGGAGATGAAACTACTCGACCACCAAATGCGGGTGATTACCTCTGTGCTTCCTAAACTCCTTTCTAGTAATTATTTCGAGAGCCTGCAACTTCGTTTGCTTCCAGGTGAGTATTCTAATGCTGTACATTACTACAAATGTTGCCAATGTGTTAACAGCTTTGAAGATGTTCATTGCAGACAGTTTCGATTCCAGAGGCAATCTCAGCCTATAGACGTAAGTATTTTTGATCTCTTTCTTGAAGTATTCCTGTTCAATTTCCCTACTTTGGTCGTATCTCAGGTATTTGTAGGTGTCGTCTTCTTTCATTCAAACCATCTGGCCTTTGTGACTCATTTAATTCATAATTACTTCTATAACCATTGTTTATTTCCCGGAAATTGCTTACAGTATTCTCACAACGACCCGTTTGTGGGCAAGAAGAATAAATACATAAATTATATACTTGTAAGTATGAGTACATTGTTTGGTTGGAAATATTGAGATTACACTTACTGATATGATAACAAATCCAGGTATAATCACAGTCGCGAATCTAGAATATAGCTACATCGCACTTTACCAGCAGTTAGTATCTCTATTTTTATTTTATCCATTTTTATTTTTCGGGTCTTCCTCCCCGGAAAGCTGCTTCTAAGATTGCGCTGGAGCTTTGAGTCCTGCAGTAAGTATGCTGGATTCCTCTGGATATGTGGATGAGTCTTCTTGTTATATATCTTACCAGAGTGAAACCAAGTTAGTCCTTTATGTCAAGGACTTGTCATGTGATACGAGCTGTTTCCAGAAGGGCGATTTCCTGCATAAGTTTGTATGCATCTTTAGGTATGCTTGATGCATCTAAAGACAGGTAGAGGGAGATTGGGATTTCTCTTGCGGCACCAATCATAATAAGTATCATTTGTATCTTGTTTGTATCTCATAGCTGTTCTATCTCTTGCGCTAGTTGTGTATACTTCTGATTTTTGTTTCTGTTGATTCTATGTTGTGTGGCGCAGGTACAGCAATATCTATTATATAGGTCTTGTTTTCTTCTTGGATATGGTAAACTAGATCTGATCTAGTATGTCGGACAGGATGATTGGTAAGTTCCGTTCAGTTCCAGTTTAATCAATTCTTTTCATTTAGTGTTACGTTAGGTGACTCGCATTTGTAGTGAGGTGTGCTGTTTTCTAAGGATCCTATTCTCTTAGCAAGCACTTGGTTGATATCCTTAGCAACGTTGTCATGCCTGGCTGTGTATTCGGTTGCTGGTAGAATTTAAAATCCACTTATTGTGTTACTCAAGCAAGGAATGCGATATTATTCTCAATAACTATGTTATACTATTAAGCTATGCTTTGAAGATTCGTACAATGTCCCGTGCAAAGCCGGCACGGGCTGCCAGTTATTAATATTTTTGTTGTTCAGAAAGAAACTTTTTCACTGCGTTCGCAAGTAATATGCATATAGTTACAGCTAAAAATAGCAGGTAGGAAATAATTTTAAGAACTGTCAGATTTATTCATCAATAGTTTTGTTCTTTGCCAAGTACTTTTCTAACAGAGCCAGGTATACAGTATAATAGCTCTTTGTATCGGGATATGAAGTTGTTCATTCATCTTCAATATTTTCAGGCTCTGATATAATAATAATAATAATAAGTTTAATTGTTCATAGAAGTCTCACACAACTTCATAACAATGAGTGTTGACAATTTGATTTTTTTAACTTGAGTAAACTTTGAGCGGATTCTATTTTATTAGACTTCATAAAGCTACTATATGTTTATTGAACATAAAAAACATAGATCATTATACTGATTTTATTACATATGATTATCATATAGTTTCTATGTTACTGTGTATGAAGTCTATGTTTACTGTACAAACTATTATAGACTATAACCAACCAATACATAATAATTCTAACATGTGCATGAATTTATAATTAATAAATCACGTATAACAATATAACAGTAAATAATATCCTAATAATCTGGCGTGATCATACAAGTGTTAACCGGAGGCCTCCAGATCAGTTTCTTCAAATATTTTAGTTAAGTATTATTCATTAATTAATTTGTGAGTGCGGATGGCCGAGCGTGTTTGTTCACTTATACATGCTGTGACCTCACTCGGCCAAGAGGTCGCAGGTTCGAATCCACTCACCGACAATGTGTGATTTGTCGTAAAAATGAAAAATGCAGCTACTTGTATCAACACACTTGGGTGCTACAGGTTGCCAACCTATACACCTTGAAATATGTAGCAATGGCACGAAATTCTGATCGGCAGTACGACGGTGTTACACCGCGGCTCGGTGATACCGATTAGAAAGGCCCAGGCCCTTACAAGGGCTGTTGCGCCAATGATGATGATGATGATTATTCATTAATGACGAAACTACGAAGACGCATTGCACCAGACACAAAGTGAAAAATATTTTCAATTTTTGCAACTGATATATTGTCGAACAAATCAAAGTAGTTGACTTTGTTCAAATCACGAATATAATCAGCAAGGTACGCTTCCCTAAGATAGTTATAAATCGGACAAACAAAGAAAAAATGGAACAAATTCTCGATTTCTTGAATGTTACAGATAGTACAGTTACAGTTTCTCTCAAGTTTATATAATATTCTATTTATTACAATCACAGGTTGATATTTGCTTGATAGTCTAAGTAACGTTATTATTCGTAAATATGAGATTGGTACTTTGAGATTAAGGTAGTGTTCCCGATCTGGTGTAGCTTTAAGTAGTGTATAAAAGTCGTTATATTTCGATATGGCGAAAGAATTTATATCTTCTTCCTGCATTTGCATCCGTTTTCGTTGAACTATTGCTCTGGCGTTTAAGTTCGATAGGGTTTCATTTCCGATATTTCTAATATTTTCAAATTTGGAGAGAATTGATTTCAATTGTGAGAACCAATTGAATTCTTTTCTTTCAAATTCGTATGCATCCAGCTGCAATCAGCGATTAAGAAGGACTTTTGGTGTCCTCGTGTCATCCATTTGTTGTAATTTAATCAACCAGTTGAGAGCAAGTTTCAAAACTTCAGTAGAGCTGTGTACCGTTCCTGTTTCAAGTCTCAACATGAAGTAAGGAGTACTTTTAGGACATTGAGAAATAGTTCTCAAATACTTAGTTTGGAATATTCAAATTTTTCCTAGATATCTTAGACCCCAGATTTCAGCAGCATACAGGGCAGTTGATTTTATTATCGAATCTAACAATTAAACTTTCTCCTCCGAGGTGCTAGATTTTCCACTTACCAATAAGCCGCTTACATTACTTATTGCTATTGTTGCTTTTGTGAAAGAATGGGACGACATTTCTGAAAATTTGCCTGAGTTTGAGAATATAACGCCTAGATAGCAAAATTTGTTCACTATTCCAATACTAACATTTTCATATTTGAATAACGTATTGCTTGTTCTTGGACGGCCTTTATGAAAGTTGACGATTTTTGTTTTCGTTGTATTCATCGGAAGTTCTGCAATATGCGTTCAAAATTCTCAACTTACTCTGAGTATCAACTTCAGAATTACACAGTATGATCAAGTCATCTACGTATGCTAACAGAAGAAGGTCGTTGTGACCATCAATATTTAAACCTGCCGCCCCGTTTTCTCGAAGAAAATCTTCCAAGTCATTTATAAATAAAGAGAAAAGACGGGAAGGAAGAATTTTGCCTTGGAGTATACCGCTGGTTATCTTAGTGTTATCCTGATTTTTGAAACATATGCATGCGTTTTCATATAATTTTTGTAGAAGTCGAATAATTTCTGTACTAATCCCCACTTCCAAATAGTTTTGACCAGAGTATTGTATGGTTAATCGTGTCAAATGCACGTCTAAAGTCAACGAAAATTGCAAATATGTTACCTTTTTCAAGTCTCAAATGTAAGTGAATTATTGAATTAGTGAGAATATATTGTCTGTTGTACCGCGATTTTTACGAAAGCCTGATTGATCAAAATGTTGTAGTTCTTTATGTATTTTTGTATACGAGAATCAATAATATGTGTAGATATTTTGCAGCAGGAGCAAATGGGAGCGATTCCCCTGTAGATCAAGGAGTCGGTAGTGCTTCTTTTTTTTGTGTAACATAAACATTTGAACTTTGGACCACACAGAGCTGGGATAAGTACTCAAAAAAGTACTGAAATACTAAGTACTAAGTACTTTCAGAAAAATACTTACAGTATAAGTACCAGTATTACTTAAAGTACTTTTCTCAAGGTACTTAAGTACTAAGTATAAGTACAGAGTGATCAAAAATGATTGTCTGACAGGTGACAGGCAAAAGTTCGCATTATGATCAAAACTATCTTCATGGAATAAAGTTAGTAAAAATTTATTCATTTTGAAAACTACGTTACCGACATTTCAAGAAGACAATGGCGTATATTTTGCATATTTTATGACGGATTCATCCATAATCTGATTCAATAAACAAAAATGTAAGTAAATGGCTGTATTATCGACTGATTATTGAGAATTTATTATTATTCTATCAAATTATTAGGTTAGAATAGTGTTTTCAGAGGAACTGTCATCTGTCACTTGAAGGTCACTATCTCAAGCAGGCGGCAAAAAAAAAATCAGAACAAAGCGGTACGGACAATCATTTTTGATCACTCTATATATATATATATATATATATATATATATATATATATATATATATATATATATATATATATATATATATATATATATATATATATATATATATATATATATATATATATATATATATATATATATATGTATATATCATGATATAACATACCTCAGTCCTTAATAGAGGTACTAGATATACAATCATTAGTTACAAGTGATATCTCCAAGTAGCATAATTTTGAATCACAAAAATAAAATCATTTATACTCAATGCTGAATTCATAAAACTGAAGTTCATTGAAAGAATCAGTAGAGAAATTAGTTCCTAATAGTATTATAGTTATTATTTGCTTTCAAAAGTGATAATTGATAAGTTTTTACAAATTTTATTACTTAAGGCACGAAGTTCTGGTGAATTAATTATTCCGACAAAAAAATGCGTACTTCCTAATGGTAGGATAATCATTTCGCATTTTTGAATCTGTTCGTTTGTCTACTAAATATTCTAGTAATTCCAATTCAAATTTGGTCACTGATAATTTGTTCGTATCTATTGTTTTCTAGATTTCGATTTTATCGTCGCCATAAAAGTCGAAAAAGTCATCAGAGCTGATAAAATCGTTGGTTTTGCGGCATATCGAGGCAATAAATGTTGATTTTGTAGATTTGATAGTAAGAAATTAGAATTTATACTCTAAGCAGGTCATCCCTGAAGGTCTGCTACTTTAAATATTTTGTTTTCCTTTCAACATAAAAAAATAAATGTACCAATTCTCTATGGAAGAATAATTTGAGCCGTCTAATTCCAAAACCCCCAGTCAAATAATTTTATTTTTTTTTCATTTTTCCAATATTTGTGAGTTTGTCTATCTGATGTATTTTCTACCAAGTTCCAAAATTGCCTCAGTACTATGTAAATGGTATAGGGAAAGAAGTGGTTATTCTCAATTCTGGCCAAATCTGTAAAATTCAAATCCGTCCAAATCATATGCCAACTGAACTAACTGAAGGAACTAAATGATCTTCAGTTACACGCTGATTTGCTTCTGCTTCCGTTTATCGGGCGAATATGAATATCATCAAATAAGACATAAATCAGTTTATCATTGTTTTCTCAAAAGTAGATGAAACTGATTTAGCCGGGTTTGTAACTAAACGACTCATATATCTCCTTATCAAATTTTCCTCGTTCTTAAATTATAAATTGGGAATAAAATCCATCTGTATTATAAAGGAGAAGGTTTAATAAAAAGAAAATTATAATAAAATACATTGTTTGGAAATAATTTTCTGATCACTCACTTGGATATGATAGTAAAAGGTCATCCTACAATATTTGATTGTAAAATATAGAAAAAGGTCTGTTGAGCTCTATGCTATGACACTTAACTCTTATCATGGAATCCATTTGGCCTAAATGCATTAAGTTTCAACCTGCATTTATTAGTGGAAACTATGCTATTCATAATACTTCAAGTACTTTTAGAATACTTCAAGTATTTATAAATACTTACAGTACATCTAAAATACTTAAAGTACTCTTGAGTACTTGAAATATTTTGAGTACTTACAGTACTTTTAGAATACTTAAAATACTTTTTTTACTTTCAGTATTAAGTACATATAATTTTTGCTTAAGTACCAGTAATAAGTACCACTTGAAAAAAGTATTTCAAGTAAAGTACTTTAAGTACACAATTTACTTTAAGTAATACTGTAAGTATTTTTATTGTAAGTATTATCCAGCTCTGGGACCACAGTATTGGTGTGCTTTCGTTAGTTAGTATATTGTTGAATATATTTAATAAGTAATGAATCCAATTCGGGGAAAGATTTTTGTAAAATTCGTGGCCGATACCATCTACTCCGGGGGACTTAAGGTTTTTTGAGTTATCTCAGCTATACTTATAGTTCTAATAGAGTTATATTAGAGTCAAACATAGGCTAGAACTGGTCAAAAAATGTATTATAACATTTTTCTGTTGATAAAAATGGTTTTTTTTATAAAATTCTTGCCATTTTTTGTTTGTGATGTCGTTTGCAGGTATTTTTTTAGGCTTAAATTTTTTGATAGTGCTTAAAAATTCTGAGCTATTGCGTGTATTGGAAAGAGATGAGATTGAATTGTTTTGGAACTCTCTCTTAGTTATTTCAATAATTTTTCTATAGGTTTTCTTCATTTCTATGAATCTTGATGAATTATCGGAAGTAAGATATTTTATGTAAGATTTTAGTGACTGGAGACAATTTTTCTAATTTTGTAAGCACTGTGTAGTATACCATGGCTTAGATTATTCTGATAATGAGCTCTACTGAATGTGGTGATCACAGACATATTGGCCTGACAGGCTGAATCTCTAATAGCCAATAATAAATTATTATAAAGCTTTGAAAAATTAACACTGTTATTGTACAAATATAGGGATTTGTTCATCAATTCACACTTTGTGTCACTGTTTATTTGGGAGTATCTAAATTTTATTTCATACCGAATACCGCGAGGTTAATTCGTTTCAGGAATGAAGGTATTATTTGAGTTTATAGAAATAAGTCCTATGCAGTGGTTACTAGATTCAAGTGTTGATAGAATTTTTAAATTACCAATATTCTCTAATGCATCGATATCACACCAAAATAGATCAATAATACTGCTACCGTTATGTCCTAGAAAAGTATACCCTGCCGGAATATCTCCCTTGGTGCGCCCATTCAAAACCTGTAAGCCATTTTGTTCCATGAAACTAGTTAATAATTCCCCCCTCGTATCTGATGCAATGCATAAAGTAGATCTTTCCTTGTATACATGTGGGTTATCAAAAACTTTACCCTGTATCTGATTAAGAAGTCCAATTTTTGAGTTGAAGTCCCCCTGAATAATCTCTCTATGGTCAGTAAAATCACCTAGAATAAAATTCAGTGAGTCATCAAGTGAATTCAAAGATTCAGTAATATCTATGCTTGACTTAAGGTTGTTAAGAAGAGGAGTGGGGTCAAGCTGTGGTGGGAACCCTGCTCTATGCTAAATACATAGGATAAACATTTATTGCCAACTTCAAATAAACAAAATTTCAATGATTAAAACTAATGGAAATGTTTGTTTTCGGTTGAAAATACATGATTTTGAATAATTTGGTTCTTTATTCTATTCTTTTAAAGAGCTTCCATCCGTTGAAAAATTATTTTTTCATATTTCAAGGAAGCTACAATATGATATGTATAGTACGCAACGCTGTAGACTTTCGGGAGTATTTTTGACATATGACGTTAAGTAGTGTTACTGCGCTTCATGACCAAACAAACTTATCTATGATAAATCTACATCAAAAAAATAATATCGATGGAAGAATAAATGGGTTACTCAATCAGTGTACCGTCAAGTCAGAGAAATGATAAAAAATCTTGTTTATTCTGATCACACACACTATTCTCATTTCATCTCATGCGGCGACGTTTCCAA
Organism: Dromius quadrimaculatus; assembly: GCA_963989225.1. NCBI lineage: Eukaryota > Metazoa > Arthropoda > Insecta > Coleoptera > Carabidae > Dromius > Dromius quadrimaculatus. The sequence continues at coordinate 31,212,095 of OZ022325.1, forward strand.
CCGTATGATAACATAGTATGTCAGCTTGCAACAGTATAATAATTGTTTCGTGGTTTATGTTATATGAACTATTGAACCCATTTAGATTCCAAAATAGAATTTTGAATGAATTTTCCCCATTAAGACAGAAAGAGATCTTTGTACGACAAACTGAAATATTACTTATCTTTGGTAGTAATTGTCAGCTTGTATTTGGTCTGCGAACGAATTCATTGAGAAATCCTTGAATTTCAGGTGCCTTCGAACTTGGCTTAGCAGGGGAGTCTTCGGATGATATACTGTTTTTCTTTCGTTTTTTGTTAGTAAGCTTCTTATCATCTTCTATCTTGATTTGTCCTTTCGACCATCTGACTAATTGACCTTCAACAATTATCTGTCTTCTTAATTGAAGAAGTTCTTTTCTTTCTTGTTGTGCTTCAGTTGTCAAATCATTATTTATGAATATATTACTGCCTTTTAAGTATTTTCTACTTGTGATTATCAATTTTTTTGTTTTAAGAGAAGTGCAGGAGACTAGGACAGGCCTGTTGTGCGATGCTTTTCTGATACCTAGTCTTTTAACACTTTCAATTTGATCAGACTGAATATCCAGCGACAATTTACTTTGAAATATTTCTATAACGCTATTTTCTAGTTCTTCGCGGCTTTTTTCATCTTCTTCAATTCCAATGATTATCAAGTTACGTTTTTTCGCCTCCAACTGTGATCTTTCGATGGACAACTGTTGCTCCGTGTATTTATCCTCCATCATCCCTTGCCTAGTTGATATCTCATCAACCTGTATGTGAAATTTAGATATTTCATCATTGGTTGTTTTGATTTGTGCCTCTATGGAATCAGGTTTATCTAATCGTAATGTTTCTTCAGTATTTTTCTCCATTTTAGCCACGTGGGAATAAGTGAGGTTAAGTGCATACACCTCTTTCATTTTGTTATTTTTTTCAACAAAGGTAATTTTTATTTAAGAAAAATATATTATTCCTCTTTTTCACTGTGTACTGCATTGAATTTTAGTAATTTGAGTCATTTCAATATGAATTTTATAGGGAGCACTTTGACAAATGACCGTTATGTATCTCCATATTTATTAACTAAGAAGGAACTTTTAAAATAACAAGTTTTCTGTTTCAGTAGTAGAATTATATATCATAGCATGATTATTTTGAAATTGAGATAATCACCAGCAAATAATCGCTACTTCCAATCTTGATAATTCACAAAAAAGGGTGCTCTGATTGGAAAACATAGACAGCAATGTTTATCAAGAAATGATAAATATAAACAAAAATTAACACAGAAAATGATACAGAACTTTTAATACAAGCACTCGTTTGTTTGCAAAACTCTGATATAGTTTTCTGGGATTTTCGCCCATACAGTCGATTATTATTTGAACAGTTTTGGTGCGGCTCGTTCTCCACATCTTTATTATTTCAACGAAAAGAGGTATGTATCTGTCAGTTCTTTCTGCATATTCAGTCTCAACGTTTGAGCAAAGTTGTACAGCAATGTCGATGATGTAGATGACCTTCTCTTTCTTGTGGGTGAGTACTATGTTGAGTATATTATTCTCGATCATTTCGTCCGTGATGATTTTTCTATTCCAATAAAACCAAAAAAATGGATTCCAGGGCAAGTCCCTCAGTTTCATTGATAACTGCTAAAGTTCGCAGCCACATTCGGGATGCTGACATGTCAATGTGCTCTTGTTCGTTCGATGCAAGTTATTTACCATGCAATAGTTTTGAGAGCCATAGCTTCTTTCTTTGCGCTACCGTTTGATCATTAACGGCCGGCTCGTACTGCGAAGCCGAAAGTCGCATTTTATTATTATTGTTGATATTATTTTCATGGTTTGTGTTTTAGGTTTGTTCAGTTTTTTGTTCAATATTTCATATCCATTTTGTGTTGTACTCTGAACCAAGTTGAAGTGTTAAAGATATCTGGGATTTTCAAATGAGCTTGGAAGATTTCTTGTTAAGGTTTTATTGATTTCCTTGTTATGATTATAGTCCAGTCAAAATAGACATACATCCTTGCATAAATCTCTGAGAAGCTGAAAATTGGCATGAACGTTAAGGATACCAATATGATGAAGTTATGGGAAGTCTTCATCGATCCCATGTGTGCAAAAAAAAAACTATGCGAGGTCAAAGTTCGTAGAAATGAGTTTCTCGAATTTTGAACGAAATTGTCAGTTTCATGATAGAAATAGCTTCAAAAAGAATTATAGATCCTCCAATTCTCTACTAAAATGGTTCCTGCACTTTTTTCCCAAGACTCACTATTTCTGAGAGAAAGACATTCTAATGTTATAATCTTCATGATATGTACACTTTTCCACGCCACCTATAAGATAGTGTCCTTGGCGCGTATTTTTCGTCGTGGTTTCTCCGGTAGTCTTATCTCACGATCTTCGTATTGAAGTTTAATATAATATTAAGTCTTGTTATTCAACTGCTCCTTCTTTCTCTTTATCTTCCTGAGTTAACATAAATTGTTCGAACAGCGATACATCAGTTTTTCCGTCGTTGTGTTGTAATGTTTTGAGGCCGAGCGGATGGACAGGTTGGACACAACAACAGGTGGATTCTTTTAGAGACTTTAGTGAAACTCAAAATTTGTAGTAACCCAAATTTATGTACAACTTAACTTAGTACATATATTTACAATAGGTGAGTCGAGTACTCTTACGAGAGTACTTGGTAAAAAGATGGTTAGATAACGACTACCGAATAGCGACTGACTTCTAGTCTCATTCGAAGAGCGATGCTGCAGTTAGAACTGCTAACTAAACAAATTTAAGAACAAAGAAAAGTGACCTCTGGCTCTTAGAACGTTCTAGAATAAATTGTAAGAATAACAGGATGTGATATATCATTTTAAGAAGAACTAGCTCCAGACATGAGCGAAGTGAAATTAGATATCTTGTTATCTCTACGTGACCAAATATATATAGAAACAATAATTATTAATAATAATAATTAATAACTAATAATACGACTTTACGACATCTCCTCTCTTAGAAGGAAATTGGTAGCGTGGCTGTCTACCAATTGAAGTTCTGATAGCAGGATTTGGACTAATAACATTTTTATCAATAACTTCAACTTGTTCATCCTCTACTGTTCCAGTTGAAGTATTTTTGAAAATAACAGAACTATCTGCTAATTTCAAATTGACATATCGCTTATAACAAAAAATGATTATTGCAAAAACGATGATAACAAAAAATAAACTTGATGTGAATAAAGTAAATTTCCAAATATTTGAATTATTTTCTAATTGATAATTCGATTCAATTTCTTTATCATTTATTTTATTCAAATCAGAACTAATATCATCAAATACATGAGTTTGATCATGATTCAAAACAATAGTTTTATTAATGGCGGATCTCAAAAATTTCATTTTATCAAACAAGGTAAAATTCAATTCCTTAGTAATTGGTAGATGCAGTGTGAAGTCATTTACAATATTAACAATAGACTTATTTATATTTTGAGTATATAATATAACATTATTGGTGTACGCTGCACATCCAAATTTCAAATTCAGTTTTCCAGTACCAATAAGATTGATTTGTGTTCTGACAATATTTTTACATACTTTATACAATAATTCAACGTGAGGTAAATTATATAACCAACTATTATATTCTATCAATTGTACAAAAATTCCTTTGTATAAAGATATTAATTTTTTATCACAATTCTCTGGCATAGTTTTATTGTATCTAAAAATCTTGGCTCCACAATCTGAATCATCATTGATAAGCGTAATAGGTATGTTTTGTTTACATACATTAAAGTTTATTCTGGATAAAATAATTTCACACGAAGAAATATATAATTGTGAAGAGAGAAAAAAATGTTCTTCAATTTCATCCATCATTAGATACTCTGATTTAGGAAGTATGAATAAATACTGGTTGTTTTCTTATTCAATCGGCAAACTATTCTACTTTATTACATCATAAACAACATGTGATACTAATGGTATTTTCAGAACAAAATTCAATCTATTGTTATAAGAATAGATAATAAAATCTATCAATCTATAATAATAATGGAGATTTTCAAGAATAAATGGAAAAGTGACTCCGTCATTTAATTGCCTCGCACATTATTTATCTCTTTTATTAAAACTGTCGGATCCAACAACAGGGGATGCAACATTCTTTGTTGTGCATTGAAAATTATTTTAACTAATTTCAATTGTGCTAACGGAAATTGATCAATCGTAATAGTGATCAAAGTAATAAGCTCATTCTATTTATTGAAAAATAAATCTCCACGTTGAACATTGTTTAACACAAGATCTAGATTTTTGGTGTAAACGGATGATTGTTCAAGCTTCAAATTAATATCCATAATTGATTCTTTCAATTTGAAAAACGAAGAATTTGACTTAGATACAAAAGATTTCTTCACCATAGTTTGTTCACGAATTATATTCAAAATATCCTTATCATTTTGCTCCAGCTCAGAAATTTTATCATCATATTTCTTAGCAGCATCGTCGTCTAAAGTCCCGAATAAAGATTTGGATATCTTTCCGACCGCGTCGAAAAGTCAACGTTTATTGATAAAATCTTGATGGGAAAATGGCGTCAAGACTTTATTTGACGATTCTAAATTTTTATAATTATTGTTAAATTCATCTAAAAATATTTTACAGTTTCTTAATTTATTAGTTTCAATTGATTGGTTTTTAAATGTATTGCATAATTTATGCAATTCCATAATCGATAAATGTATCGACTGATATCGTTCAAAATACGTGTTTAAATTTATGTAAACCATGACATTTCATTCATCTCCAATCAATCAAGACACGAACGATTTGAATTCCGGTCCTAACAGGACAAGAAAATAAGGTAGAATACGCAGAATTAACATTTGCATATCTGCAAAAATAAAAATTATTTCAATATTAAATCATATCAATTCGAAATACTTGATAGTGCAAAAATAATCAATATGATATAAAAATATGGAAATGTGTAATTGAAGAGTAAAACATAATTAAATATAAAATAATAATCATGATATGATATATATGAGCTCATAAATTATAGAAAAATGAGCCTTCTCATATGAAAAAGCCCAAAAACTTTCATAAACAACTGGAATAACAATGGGTCAACTCACTGTTACAGAATTGCAAAGCAATCAAACAAAACGCAGAGATTTAAAAGTGAAGACCAATCAATATGATTATGATTTTTATCAGCAAGATTTCTTGTAGAAACTGCTGATAAATGTTTGAAACAATATTCCTCCAAAATTTCTTGATCGAAAGAATATTTTAAAAGGAATGGTATCAAATTAAAGATATCACACATACAAAAAATGAGTTGCATGTGGACAATGAAGAATAGGCTTACATCCTTAAAACCACTCAAAGTGAATGTATTACAAGGGCAAACGAGAAAATTTCATGAAGATCTCCAAATAAAGGAAATCAAAGGGGGAAAAAGGGGCAAAAATTTGTCTTTTTAATTGGACTAATCAATAGGGTTGATCGTTACATGACGATTAGAAAAACTGGTTTCTACCAGCAATAACTCGATCTGAAGTCGGTAATAAAATGATGAGTTAACCGACTATACTTCCTATATGATCTTTAAAAAATCAAGGGCATGGTGATATGGCGTTGAGAAAACTTAAAAAAACACAGCTTTGGATGAAGATCGAAAAAAAAAATGAATTGAATTGGTAGAGAAAAAAAAATCACACAATGAATGTGACAAAGATTCTAGTACAAGAAAAATATTTTATTTCTCATAAGAATGATATAACCGGTAGAGCTCAGTGGCAGAAGGTAGATAAGGAATCATACTATTCAAATAAGGGCTGTTTATTGGAATAATTCATTCCGGTGAGGCTTAGTGGCGAAACATAAACATTATACAGTAAACAAATACCTCAACATCAAAATCTAATAAATGAAAATGCAAACATTTGAATAAAAAAAGGATTTCATACCATTTAGGCATAGGTAGGAATGCATTTTATGAAACTATGATATTTTATCGCAAATTATCCACGCAGAAAAATAATAAATGTGAATAATTATATACAGTACGATTAAAACATCGTAAGGTTTGAAATATTGATAAAAATCAACAATTATAACATCAGCAACGATGTGAAAGAGAAATATCTCCACGAAAGTTCCTCGGGCTACATAGGGTTTATTTGAATTTGAAGGGGGAAACCAAAAGGACATGGAATGAAACACCTATTCTCCAAATTAAGTTAAAAGAAAGAGGAACTTGTCAAAAACTAATTTGTACAAGCAAAATATTCATAAACTCGTTTCAATCAATAAATATATAAATCATTATTGATTATGATACAATCGAAGTCTATTATTATGTACATTAATTCGTCTGTTATTACATAAAATAGTAGAACTCACTCCATCTATGTCCACGATTCCATAAGGACCATTAAGAGAAGATAATAATTTTTTAGACTTGCCCTTAGGCTGTGATTCGTTTTTCAACAACACAAAATCACCTGTTCTAAAACTTGCTATATGTGAATTCTCATCGAATTGCTCTTTACTTTTCTGTTTCTTATTTATCAAACGATCATAAGCAATTTTATGAGAGTGCTGCAATCTAGCCTTTAATTTCATTACATAATCATTATAATTATATAACTTTTCTGGTTCTTTACGTACAGAAGATGGTAATTCAGCTTTATATCCATATAATAATTCAAAAGGAGTATATCAAGTGAAAGTATGAGGAGTTGTATTATAACAAAACATTAGATAGTTAGATAGGAATCCAAGTATCCCAATCAGTTTGAGATTTATCCACAAAAGAACGCAAATATTCACCTAACGTTTTATGACTTTTTTTAATTTGACCGTTAGATTCTGGATGAAACGCTGTAGTTTGTGACTTGGAAATTTCCAATAATTTACACACATCTTTGAATACTGTACTTGAGAAATTCGATCCTTGATCAGTTAAGATTTTATCAGGAACACCATGTAGACAAATTATATGAGTCATCAATTTTTCAGCTACCGTAATAGATTTTTGATTAAGTATAGGAATAGCATGTGAAAACTTTGTGAGATCATCTTGAAAAGCTAATATATACTTACTGTCATCCAAAGATGTTAATAATGGACCAACTTTATCAAGAAAAACTTTTTCAGAAGGTTTTTTAGAAGTGGTGGTTATAACCATAGGTAATTTAGTTTTTCTCCCTGACTTATTACATTGGCATTGATTACATGTTTTTATATAATTCTTGATATCCTTATACATGTTTGGCAAATTGAATTTCAATTTGATTCCATTAAAGGTACGATTTACTCCATGATGACCGCCAAGGGGTGTATTATGATATTCAAATAATATTTCATCAATTTCTCCGTTTATCAACTGGTAAAAAATTTCATATAAATATACAGTAAAAAGAATATTGATATATTCAAGAATATACCTGACCATTGTTCCTATATTCTCCCATTTTAAAAGGTCTAACCCACAACCTATTTTGGGAATTGCAAGTTTTGTGATATTATTTTGTAAACAAGAAGTTTTTAAATCAATCACAGTATAAAACATATCTTTGTCACTAGGTTTATCAGAAAATTTATCTTTTGTAACGAAATATAGAATAAATCTGGAATTTTCTTCCAAATATAAAATTTTATAAAGTTCAGGAACTTGCTGGCTCAAATTTTCCAAATTATTGAATTTTTCTTCAAACTCTTTAGCTATACCAGCATCCATATAAAGATCACTACTAACACAATGACCTAAACTATAATCATCTGGTGCATTAAATAAATCACCTCCAATTTCAGTGACCTTAATGTTATAAACCAACTTGGTTTCTATATCTTTTAAATATTGTAGATACATTCTTTCATGATCAACGTCAATAAAAGAAATATAATGTATGCGGCTCAAAGAATCCGCATTTGAAATAGATTTTCCTGATCGATGTACAATTTCATAATCATATTCATCTTATTTTAATCGCCAACGCAATAATTTAGAACCGATATCGGATACATTTTTGATCCATACAAGAGGTCTATGATCGGTAACAACAGTAAATTTTCTACCGTGAAGATAAAGTCTGAAGATTTTTAAATCCCAAATGATGACACATAACTCTTTTTCAATGGTAGAATAATTTAACTCGCTTTTAGAAAAACATTCATTAGCATAAGCGATTGGTAAGGAGTTTGAAATTTCTCCTTGAGATAAAACAGCGCCCATAGCAAATTGGCTAGCGTCAGTAGTAATAATATTTTTTTAATTAAAATCAGGAAATTGTAAAATGGGTGGAAATAACAAGGTTTGCTCCAATTTATTGAATGCTTTATAACAAAGAGCTGACCATACATAATCTTTGCCCTTTTGTGTTAATAAAGTTGAAGGCTTAGCAATTTTTGGAGAGTTCGGAACAGATTTACGGTAATAACCGATAAGTCCTGAAAATGATTTCAATTCCGTAACATTTTGAGGAATTTCAAAATTCTGTACTGCACTGACCTTTTTTGGATCAGGCTTTATACCTTCTTTAGAAATAATATGACCCAAATACATAATTTCTTTCCACAAAAACTCACATTTATCTGGTTGAAGCTTCAAATTGTGTTCACGCAATCTTTTAAAAACATCAATTAATTTTTTATTATGATCTTCAGGATCTTTGGCATCATTAACAATTTCATCAAGATGAAGTAGACATTTGAAACCTTGTAACCCGGTTAATATATAATTCAGTAAACGCTGAAACGAAGCGGGAGATCCTTTTAAATCAAAAGGCATACGATTAAATTCAAAATGACCTAAACCGGTACTAGAAGCTGTTTTTTGCTTGTCATCAGGATTCATAAGTATTTGATGGAATCCACTAGTTGAATCAAGAGTTGTAAAAAGCTTCGAACTACCTAATTGATCCAAGATTTCAGTAATATTAGGTAAAGGAAAAGCATCACTAATTGTTACATCGTTCAGTCTTCTAAAATCAACAACTTCCCTCCATTTTTGTTTTCCGGAAGCATCTAATGTTTTAGGAACAATTAAAAGTGGTGCATTCCAAGGACTTTTACTATTGTGGATAATATTGTCTTCCAACATTTGATTTATTTGATCATCAACTTCCTGTTTCTGACTTTCAGGTAATTTATAAGGTTTTACAAAAATTGGTTCCGTATTTGGAACAACTGGAATTTTATGAGTAATTGACTCGGTATGAGATAACTTATCAAATTCTTCAACATAAAAGATGGCATTGAAATTTCTACAGATTTCAATGATCGATTCATTTTTTCCTAAATTCAAATATTCTAATGGCAATTGCGATATAATACGATCTATTCGTTCATAATTATAATCGGTATCAATATTTAGGATTCCATAATCTTCAAGATTTTCAAAAACTATATCAGAATGATTCAATTTAACAGTTTCTTCCGTACAGTTAATAACATTGATAAGACAATAACCAATAATCGGTTTGTAATACAATTGCCAACATAAAAGCCATTTTCGATTTCCTTTGATAAACAAGTACACTCAGTATTTCTGGACGTATAAACTTTAATATAAGATTCACCTCGTGGTGATAACATAGAAGAATTATTAGCAAAAGTTGGCTTAAGATTCAAAGAAATATGATTATTATGATAATCAAAACTAGATAAACGATTCCCATAATCAAGATTCACTTCATCAGAAAGTCTTTTCCAAGAATACCATCATTTTTAATAGGAAAAGATTCGGGAAAAACATGAAAAGAATGCTCTAGCATAATACCATCAAGATTGAAACAAATTAAAGTAGCTCCAAGGGTTGAAGTATGACCGTCTATTATACCCTTCAAGATAATCTTATTATATGTATCAATAAGTTGCGCGCCTTTCAAAGTACTTAATTTTATTGCGCTAATATCAGCTCCACTGTCGACTAATAAATTGGTGATTCCATTTTTTGTAGATACGATGTCAACTTGTATACTATCTGATTTTTCAGTTCCAATTAAAAATATAGAGGAAAAAGATGCGCGGTTATTTACTTGCTGTTGATCTGATCCGCTGGCACGACACCGCTGTTTGCGCCAGGAGCGTACTCGTTTTTTAGAATACGAGAAATATTTACGGACTGGGACTTGAATGGATTATTATACTTAGGACGTCGATTGAATTGATAAAAATTATTAGGCTTGGAACAATTAGGATTTTGAAAATTATTATTAGGATACTGTTTATTCACAGCATTTCTCTTAAAGCAATTGTTCATATGATGACCAGACTTTTTGCAATACGCTCATTGTGATTTTATTGATATAATTTTCCTCTCTTCTTGGAAAATTGGGAAGAAAAGCATTCACATTATAATTTCTACTTGAACTTTGCGATATTTGAAAACGACACTTATTTGCTGTATGTCCTAACTTGTTACATTTAAAACATCTAAATATTTTCTCATCTTTCTGCTCTGATCTATTTTGACTTAAAATTCCTTCTTCTTCTAATGCTGCACATGAGAAGTTTCATATCTACTAGCTTTTATGAAAATTTTTACTGGTTCTGACAACCCTTCGACAAAAGCTTTCAAATACGATTTATTATTAAGGTTTTGAATTGTTCGAGTGGCATCTTGGCCCTCACTAGCTATACATGCATCAGTTAAATCTGCAATTAATCTTTCTATTCGATTGGCAAAATTTCTTAGGTTTTCATCAACTAATTATCGACATGATAATAATTCCCCTGTGCTATGGTCCGTTTTCCTAAGTATTGATTTCTCAATTCTTGCTTTAGATCTTCCCAATCTAAGTAATCATGGTATTTAATAATGTTATATGCTTGTTGTCTCTATTCCCGTCAAATTCAGGAATCATTTTCAAAGCTGTTTCTATTGTGAACGCCATATTATTCTCAAAGATAAGAAGATCAATTAATTCTTCAGAGTCTGAACCAAATGCTTGTAAAATTGACATAAAAATAGAATAATTACTTACATAATATTAAACTTTAAAATTTGCACTGCACTAACACTCACAACGATGGACGGTGCTATGTAGAAAACAACGAATTTCCTTGAAGAAACTGGAATTGTAGTAAAACTGAAAATGAATGGAAATCTGGAACGAAGATTCTTTTAGAATTGAAGATTGATGGTTAAAGATTGATGGTTGAAGATTGATAATTGCCCAATTGCAAATAATCAGAGAACTCGTGACTGTTGTTATTCTGGTACAAGTTGATGAATAAACAGGTACTTCTTGAACGTTTGTTGAAGTTGTAGCCAAGAACAATGATGCACAAACGTAAGTGAGGAAACTACGGATGAGTATTTCGCGACGCGACTGTCCGCAAGAATACGAGAGTTGAACTTTTCTTGTCTCAATAAAAATTTGAATTTTTACACTGTTCAATTTAAACCCTTATACTGGATTCAGACTCTACACTTCTGACACCAAAATTTATGTTGTAATGTCCTGAGGCCGAGCGGATGGACAGGTTGGACACAACAACAGGTGGATTCTTCTAGAGACTTTGGTAGAACTCAAAATTTGTAGTAACCCGAATTTATTTACAACTTAACTTAGTACACATATTTACAATAGGTGAATCAAGTACTCTTACGAGAGTACTTGGTAAAAAGATGGTCAGATAACAACTACCGAATAGCGACTGACTTCTAGTCTCATTTGAAGAGCGATGCTGCAGTTAGAACTGCTAACTAAACAAATTTAAGAACAAAGAAAAGTGACCTCTGGCTATTAGAACGTTCTAGAAGAAATTTATAATCGAAGCAAAATAAGCATTGTGAGAATAACAGGATGTGATATATCATTTTAAGAAGAACTAGCTTCAGACATGAGCGAAGTGAGATTAGATATCTTGTTATTCATACTCATACGTGACCAAATATAAAGAATAGGAATGATAATTAATAATAATAATAATTTATAACTAATAATACGACTTTACAATAATTGATGTGAGGATCATCTTCTGTTGGAGATTCAGTATTTAAATACGACTGACTTTTACAGCTGGTGCATGCTGGTAAACAAAGTAGGCCTATTTTTTTGCAGCCGCATTTCGAATAAATATCATTTTTGCAGTTAGAGAAATAGTAATCAGGAACTTCTCTGGTGCAGGGGGGGGGGGTGGTTGAGTAGAGCATGAATTTGCTTCCAACCCAATTATTTTGGGTCCAGTTCATTACCAAACCACAGTTGAGTCTGGCAGTATACTCGATAAAAATGTTGATGAGCAGCAGCCATGGTTGAAGGAAGACCAGCTAATTGAATACCTTTCTCATTACGTATATGTTTTGCAAAAGATACGTAATGACACTTATCTATGCAAGTAATATAAAATAAGTAACAGACGGACACTGTCACGTTGACAATTGCACAGAAGACAGGTGTTGTTCAAGGCCACATAAAATGAGAGACTAGGTTTCTTTTCATTTCATATCTTTAGAATCATCATTCAATATTATTGCAAGAGTACAAGCCACGCAGACTGATAGTTTTACTAATATTATACGTCAATAATGTACATAGGCGGCGTAGTCTTGCATATTATTGGAAATATAACTTTAGAATGGCTTTTTCTCAGAAAAGGCGGATCTTGAGAAAAAAGTGTGAGGACCATTTTTATAGAGAATTGGAAGATCTATAACTTTTGTCCAAGCTATTTCTATCATAAAACTGACAATTTCATTTGAAAAATCGAGAAACAAATTTTTTGCACACATGGAATCGATGGAGACTTTTTATAACTTCATTATAATGGTATACCTGACGTTCATGCCAGTTTTCAGTTTCTTGAGAGTTTATGCAAGGGTATTTGTATTTTTAGAGCTAACTTGACCGGACTAGCACGATTCTCAGTCACCATGTTGAAGAATTCTGATGTACTGATTATAATGTTCAAAAAATCCATTTTTGGAGTGTATCTCGCCATATTGGACTTGTCATTTTGTATTTTTAGATTCTTAACGCTGGATTTCGAATCATATGCTCGAAAACACCGATACATGTGATTCCAGATATAACATAACTCAACGTACAGTACAATTTATGAATAAAAAAGCAGCCTGGGGACAAAGAACCGTTACCTGCAAGAAAAAATTAACTTCAAAATCATCAAGATCCACAGTCGAATTCGAGTGGCAACGACACAAGAGATAGCCCAAATATATACGATTCGTACAGTATTCCAATTTGACAATAAAAATATATATTCTGTTTGTAACTCTCTAGAAACTGACGACCTACGTCACTTTCTGCTCACCTGTACTCCATGATCCACACATTCTACTTGAAAAAACATCCAACCGACCTCAATGAAGAAATATCTACACCGAACTGCTGCAAGACCACTATACCACCAAAATGTATGACATCTATATCTATGAAAAGCAAAAAAAAACTTCTGGAATGCATTCAATGGAGTTTATTTTTATTTTTCGATTCCGACTAGTTTCGACACCACTTGGGTCATCCTCAGGAACTATAAATTATGATATAAGCGATTAATAAGTTGAAAATAGTTACAATTTGTTCAACTGAGAGCTACTTACATGGAAAATTTTGCCTCTAATAAAATTCAGTGGAAACATTAATTGATAATAGAATAAATGTGAGGTGTATGTAGATAATATTCCTCATGGAGCCATGATGTGAAAAACTTAACATTTGTAAACATGAAAATATTTTAAATGTAGTCAAAGTTGAAATTAATATCACAGAAATAAAACTGGATACAGGATACGTGTTAATTTCACTGGATTTCATCTCATTATATACGAATGTACCAGTGAATTTGGTGATCGCAGGAATAGAGAAATATTGGGCAGCCATAGCACAAAGAACTAATATACCACTGCAAGAATTTTTAGAACTAATAAAATTCTGTATCAAGGAAAATTTCTTTCAATTTGAAGATAATTACTACGTTCAGTCGTTTGGCCTTGCCATGGGCTCCCCGTTATCTCTAGTACTGGCTAATATTGTAATGGATTGCTTACTAGAAGAGGTAATACAAAAATTACCGTTTAAGCTGCCCTTCATTAAGAAATATGTGGATGATCTGATATTGGCTGTATCTGAAAACCAAATACAAAATACATTGAATACATTTAACAGTTATAATGAACACTTACAATTCACGGTAGAAGTAGAACAGAGCTACTCCATACCGTTCCTAGACATTTCTATCTAATGAAGAGGGTAACATAACCACATCATGGTACAGAAAACCAAGCGCATAAACAAGATATCTCATCTATTGCTCAGATCATCTAATGACTCACCGACTGAATACAGCTCAAAATTTGATTAACAGGGCATTAAAATTAACTTCTCCACAATATCATGAAGACGTTTTGAATAAAATCAAACAATTGCTACTACTAAACATATATCCTCGTGGATTAATTAACAGCTTAATAAATAAATGTCAAAATTCTAAAACAACGCTAGACAAGTGGAGAAAGAAGACATCACCTACTGCTCATTGATTTACATAGATGGCGTTGCTGAAAAATCACGAGAGTTGTTCGAGAATAAATTAAAAATACGGATAGGTTCCAAGCAAACAAAAACTGTAGGGCAATTGTTCAGTAACTTGAAATCCAAAATAAATAAAAGTCACCAATCTTATTTAATATATAAAATACCATGTGAGGATTGCGATGCCACATATACAGGTCAAACAAAAAAATATTTATCGACGAGATTGAATGAGCATAACAAAAATTGTCAGGGCAAAATAAATATGACGACAGCAAAATGTGCAGTAGTGGGACATGCAAAAGAGTTGAATCACAAGTTCAACTTCAACGAAACAAAAATAATGGATTTTGAACAAAACCTGAATAAGAGATTGACATTAGAGATGCTACACATCAATGCTGATAATATCAATATTAGTGTAAAAATGGACACAATGAATTTGAGTAAGATTTACAATGACGTACTCAAACATAATAATACAAAGACTCGATTAAATATATTTTAAATATTAGTGCAACACTCTAATTGGTCCCTTGGGGAACTCAGTTCTTCTTTTTTATATAAAAAAAAAACTAGTATACAGGTTTCCACTAGTACAAAATTATTGTTCTAACGGTTTTCGTAAAACGGGAGATAATTTTTAGTTAATTTCAACTTTGCCTACATTTAAAATATTTTCATGTTTACAAATGTTAAGTTTTTTACATCATAACTCCATGTGGAATATAATCTACATACATCTCTCATTTATTTTATTATCAATTAATGTTTTCACTGAATTTTATTAGAAACAAATTTTTTCATGTAAGTAGCTCACAGTTGAATAAATTGTAACTATTTTCAACTTATTGATCGCTTATATCATAATTTATAGTTCCTGAGGATGACACAAGTAGTGTCGAGACTAGTCGAAATCGAAAAATAGAAATAAACTTCATTGACTGCATTCCAGAAGTTTTTTTCCCTTTTCATCAAATTTCCAGTCAAGAAGTACATACTTTCATCTCTACGCAGGAGTGTGCTACCCACATAGCTTACACAATTCTTCACACACCATGGACATAATTTTTTAATTCACCAGGGTCTACGGAGACCTGGCTAAGTACCACCTAGAACAAATTTTAAACCTAAATATCAAACTGATAGCTGCAATTGATCAAAGAATTTTTTTATTAAGATGTAAGCAAACAGAAACGTTTCCTGAGCATATAACTAATAATTTCAAATGTTTGAACAACATTTTGCTCGAAGATAATCCTTACAAAAATCAAACAAATAACATAGTTAAGAGCTTCAAAACTCAAACACTCAATTTAGAAATAAAAATAGCATGTTGACGGATAGATTTACTAGAAAAAAAAAAAATATTATCATCATTACGCAATATTACACCAAAATGTTAGCTTAGTGCATTGGCACCAGATATAGGATTTGTTACAACGAAAATTTTAATTTTTCACTTTGAAACAAAAAAATATACAGATAAGGAAATTTCATAACCTTTAAAAGCATAGACACATCACAGATACTAATACTACAGCGATTAATGATTGGTTTATGAATCTAACCAATGTAATTTTCCCGGAAGAAGTCGAAGAGACATTGGCACTTGGCCCCAAATTTAGTATGCCTCTTCAGTCCGCAGAATTACTCATCTTCAAATTAGTAGCAGATGTAGAATACATTTTACAAACCACTGATGATCAAGAAGCACGAGACTCGCTGAGAGCTCAATTAACTAATATCATGACGAATTTCTGTAACAAAGACAATAACAACAACACAACAAAACAAGAAAACCTGAGTAAAAAATTTCAAAAAACAAGACAATTCTTGAAAAATAAAGATGATATCATAATTCTGGCAGTTGACAGAACTAATAAAACTGTTGCCATGTACAAACAAACATACATTGACAAAATGAATGATTTATTATCGGACATTACTACCTACAGAATAATACAAGAAGACCAAACCAAACGAATACAGAATAAGAATAATAAATTGATAAAAAATTTGTATGATAAAAAATACATCACTAAAAATGTGAAGAATAATCCTCCCACTAACAATGCAGTACCTCCTAGAATATACGGCCTCATCAAACTACATAAAGACAACCACGCGTTAAGACCTATAGTCAGTAATATAAATTCACCAACTAACAATCTCGCAAAATTTGTAGCAAATCTTCTGAAAGTCTTAGATAATTCTACGTATTTTGTAAGAAATTCATTCGAGTATAAAGATTTCATCACAGAAATAAATCTGGATACAGGATACGTGTTAATTTCACTGGATGTCATTTCATTATATACAAATGTACCAGTGAATTTGGTGATCGCAGGAATAGAGAAAAATTGGGCAGCCATAGCACAAAGAACTAATATATCACAGAAATTTTAGAACTAATCAAATTCTGTATTAAAGAAAATTTCTTCCAATTTGAAGATAATTACTACGTTCAGTCGTTTGGTCTTGCCATGGGCTCCTCGTTATCTCCAGTACTGGCTAATATTGTAATGGATTGCTCACACGAAGAGGTAAAACAAAAATTACCGTTTAAGCTCCCCTTCATTCAGAAATATTTGGATGATCTAATATTGGCTGTACCTGAAAACCAAATACAAAATACATTGGATACATTTAACAGTTATAATAAACACTTACAATTCACGGTAGAAGTAGAACAGAATTACTCCATACCGTTCCTAGACATTTCTATCATACGGGATGAAGAGGGTAACATAACCACATCATGATACAGAAAACCAAGCGCATCAACAAGATATCTCAACTATTGCTCAAATCATCCAATGACTCACCGACTGAATACAGCTCAAAATTTGATTAACAGGGCATTAAAGTTAACTTCCCCACGATATCATGGAGACATTTTGAATAAAAACAAACAATTGCTACTACTAAGCATATATCCTCGTGGATTAATTAACAGCTCAATAAATGAATGTCAAGATTCTAAAAACAACGCTAGACAAGTGGAAAAAGAAGATATCACCTACTGCTCATTGATTTACATAGATGGCGCTGCTGAAAAATTACGAGAGTTGTTTGAGAATAAATTAAAAATACGGATAAGTTTCAAGCAAAAAAAACTGTAGGGCAATTGTTCAGTAACTTGAAATCCAAAATAAATAGAAGCCACCAATCAAATTTCATATATAAAATACCATGTGAGGATTGCGAGATTGAATGAGCATAACAAAAATTGTCGGGGTAAAATAAATATGACGACAGCAAAATGTGCAGTAGTGGGACATGCAAAAGAGTTGAATCACAAGTTCAACTATAACGAAACAAAAATAATGGATTTTGAACAAAACCTAAATAAGAGATTGACATTAGAGATGCTACACATCAATGCAGATAGAAACAATATTAATGTAAAAACGGACACAATGAATTTGAGTTAAATTTACAATAACCTACTCAAACATAATAATACAAAGACTTGATTAAATATATCACAAATATTAGTGCAACACTCTAATTCTCTCGGGGTACTCAGTTCTTCTTTTTTATATAAAAAGAAAAAACTAGTATACAGGTTTCCACTAGTACAAAATTGATGTTCTGGTTTTCGTAAAACGGAAGACACTTCTTAGTTAATTTTAACTTTGACTACATTTAAAATATCTTCATGTTTACAAATGTTAAGTTTCTTACATCATAACTCCATGTGGAATATAATCTACCTACACCTTTCATTTATTTTATTATAAATTAATGTTTCCACTGAATTTTATTAGAAACAAAATTTTTCATGTAAGTAGCTTACAGTCGAACAAGTTGTAAATATTTTCAACTTATTAATCGCTTATATAATAATTTATAGTTCCTGAGGATGACACAAGTAATGTCGAAACTAGTCGAAATCGAAAAATAAACTCCATTGACTGCATTCCAGAACCTTTTTTCCCTGTTCATCAAATTTCCAGTCAAGAAGTACATACTTTCATCTATAACAATACTACGAATGCCTTAAAAATACGTGCACTTAATATTTGAATACAATCATGTTGAGCTTATACATTATATGCTCTAAATATCAATTGATTTGAACAATATAATTGTGATATGTATTTAAACAAACAAAAAAAAAAACCTAAACATCATACTAATCTTTTGTACAGGCGAAGCCTCTCACAAATAAATTGATCATTATTATTATTATCTCGATTATTATTATTATTACATGTAATTCCAGATGAATCGTATAATGCCTTTATTCATGACCAGCTCTTCGGGATTAAGAGCCACTGTGCGCCGCTCAGCTGAGCGTTGAATGCGTATGCCACCCGTTGATGGCAACATCACAAAATAAAAAGTAAACACTCTATCAATATGAATACAAGTGTGATTGGTATTCCAAAAATATTTTCTCAAGTCAATATCACTATCAAGTATACTACACTTCCGGCTCAGTCGATCTCAATGAAAATAGGATAGAAAAATCGTCTTGATCACTAATTTCTAATATTCTACGTTTAATCGTTCAAAATTTGTGCGGAAAATTCAAAAAATCTTTCAAGTGAACTGCATTTCTGGCTTAGCCGATCGCAATTATAATGCAAGGTGTACATAAGATGTTTTAAAAGTGCCTTATACGAAATTTCAATATTTCGCGAATGATTGTTTGGAATTTATGAGAAAAATTCGAAAAGTCTGTCATGTTCATTTTCGGCTCAGCTGATTGGTTTTAAAATAGGAGATGATCATTTGGATGCTACAGCAGTTTCAAATACTGAACTTTAGTATAGTATGCTAATCATTCTTGATTAAGGTAAAATTCAAAAAAAGTTTCAGTTGAAGTGCATTAACGGTACGATTGCTACCTCAATGCGAGGTGAATATCAGGACCATATAGGCTTTGTGCATGAAGTCAATTAGTGCCTCTAGCGGGCAATGGAGAACGATTGAACTCCCATTTTATCATTGTTTCATACCTTTGATTTTTTAAATGTACTAATACTATTTAATTGAGCTATGTGCGTGTAATATAACTTGCAAAGCATGAAAAGTACGTTGAAATTATTCATTTTGAGTATTTTTCCCTCCAATTATAACGTACCTATTAGAGAGAACGTCTTAACTCGTCTAAATTGACAGGATAACCTCAAATTATGATGCCAATGATCTTGCGGATTGGGTTTGTATGTATCAAACACTACAGTGGATACATCCCTTTTACTGCGGAAGCATTGAAGAAAACCGTGAGATTAGTTTGGCCATATTGAACATGTTGAATAATATGTTGCAGACAATATTAACAACAAGATTATTGCAGAGTGCATCCGACAATCTCCTACCTCTGAAACTCATTACAAATTAGAGATAGAGGTTAATTCATAAATCCCAAATCGATGATGAGTTTTTCCAATTTCACAATTGAATCACAAACATTTTTGTTATATAGATCAATAATGAAAGACAGATAATACTCTATTTACCGCTTTGATCCACTCCACTTGTTTTTACTCACTTGTTTTATGTTATAACTGCGTACATGAAATCTGTGAGACTATTTTTAACTTGAATAATCCTTAACACAACAGCTTAAGACAGAACAAGCGTTTTTCTATGTTTTATATGTAATTATTTTCACTTTTAAACTATAATGCTTAATGACAGCTCAAAGACGTATTCTGAGAAATGGAGTTCGATGCTTACAATGGTGCTCACCATGACCGCTCGCATCGATATTTGTTCAAACCCAGCCCCCTTGCACATAGCCTATACCAGTCTCAAATACAAAATTTCAGCATTATACGTCTGACAGGTTTTGAGATTTGCGAGTTACGCACGTACATACATACGTACTGACATCAAGCAAAAATAGTCAAAATGAACTAAGAGATGCTGAAAACGGTTATATCCATCAAAATCTCGATATGTGAATTTTGTAGGTTCCACAATACTTCCTTGTACTTTGTACAAGTTAGTAGAAAGGAGAGAGAGAGCAATTCGAACTAAATATTTTACAAAAATCAAGGAATAGTCTTGATCTTGTCTTGAAATCAAGGCAAGACCAAGACAAGACGTGCTTTCTATTTCCCAAGACAAGACAAGAAAGTACCATCAACAAAATTTTTATTATCTTGTCTTGATTTTCAAGGCAAGAAAATGAAAGTTTCTTGTCTTGCCCATTTCTTGGCGACGCATTTCTAGTCTTGTTTCAAGAACTCTGGATATTTCTTGATCTTGATATTCGGAAGAAATCTCTCTCTATTGCTTCACCCAATCCGAACACTCAATTTAGCGTTTACTGTCTACCCTTTATTCTCCCTGTCAGTTATATTATGAATCGATTCTAGCAATGGTTTCCAAGATTGCCACCAATAGAAATAAATGAAAAGTCGGTCTATTTCATATTTCAATCAGTATTTGCAGTTATTATTTGTTATATGATATAGCAATGTTTCTAAGAGTTACAGTTAACAATTTGGACTATTGGGGAGTCTACCTAAACATCTCTGCTCTACATGAATGATTTAATCACCAAAAACTGAAGACTCATGCTTTCAATATGTATCAAATATTTGTTTTAAAAATCATAGTCATAGATATTCTTCATTTTTCCGACCTATATATGATAGGGAAAGTATTGAAAGCGTGATTTTCCGATAGTTCCAGACTCTAATGGATTCAGGCATTTTAGACCCTAATGAATTTGAGTTTTTTCAACCAGAAAATCTATAAAAAGACTCCTCATTCTCAAAAATACTTATATTGTGAGGACTAAAAGATAGCCGCCATCTGTCACCATAATAATGACAGCTGTCATTCTGACATTCTGACAATGACAGCTATCAGTTCGACAGCGACAGTAACGCTGTCAGTTTGGCAGAACCGGAATTGGGGTATCGGTCGCCCGTGGCAAATCATAAAATTGCGCTGCTATTTTTGTTTAGAGAATTATTATAAATATGGGGCAAAAAGGATATAATACAGAAAAAAAATCTATTCTTCAAAACAAGTGGCGACATAATAGAAACAAGATTATAATCAATCAGGTACATTATATATTACTGACATCTTAATATCTATATATGAATCAAAAATCGATCTCATAATACCAAAAAAACTGCTGTGGCCACACAATACTTCCCCAACCATGAATTTCCTGGCCAGTTTCATCACTGTTTCAAAGGGATAACTGTCAATGTTAAGGTGTCAGATGGCAGTTATAGTTTAGTCCTACATAAAATAAATATTCTTAGAAATAAATAGTCCTTTTCTAGATTTTCGGAGTCTTCAGTTCATTGGAACATACAATGTTAAGGTGTCAGATGGCAGTTATAGTTTAGTCCTACATAAAATGAATATTCTTAGAAATAAATAGTCCTTTTCTAGATTTTCGGAGTCTTCAGTTCATTGGAACATACAGTTTTGACATTTGATCACCGGAAGTGTAATTTGAAGATGGTAACGTGAATTCCACTGATTATTATTCATTCTTGATATTTACTTAATTTATCTTACCAATGGCTTCAAATTGATACCAAACTAGATATCATTTGAATAATTTGTGGAAGAAGCAATTGATAATCGTTCAAATATCCTCCTTGAAACTTCCACTGCAATTACGTATCTCCGCAAGAGCTTTAATTTGATACCAAACACAATAGAGCTAAATTACCTAATTTAGAAGAACAATTGACGAACGTTTGCATGTGATGTCCGAATATGAGTGATAATAATTCTAATTTTACATTATGATTCTCATTATTTCTTTGCTTCAGAATAACACAACGAATTTCATGAAAATTCAAATTTTAATAATGACAAATGGACCACTGATAATTTCGAAAAATGTTTTGGGCAAATGTTGTGCTAAATTATTCGAGGATCAATTCTAATCATTTTACATCCTATGATAAATATACTAACGTTTCTAGAATAGACGCAGAAAGTAGAAAAGCTCCGTCAATAAAGTTTGTGTACCTCTGGTTGGAAAAAGCTCATCCACGAACTTGAGCTAGGCTTTTTGATGAAAACCTTGAATATGAAATTTCGTTCAAAAATTCGTACGCTTTCTCAAGTTATGGTGCTTCCACACAGACGAACCGACAGACAGACCGACTTTTGTTTCAAACTATGTCTTTTTGGTTAAGTGGGGTCTTAATCCAGAAATAATGAGTTTTGAATAACAAATGGAAAGTTAAAAGATGAAAATATATTCTTTTTTAACAAATCAAGCGTAGCGGGTGGCTCAGCATTCCTAACACAATGCACAAAAAGCAAAAGCTAGACTATTTGCTGATGCTGATAGAGCAGTATACATCTCCAATAACCAATAAACCCAAGTAGAACTTCATACTTGTACAAAGTACAAGGAAGTATTGTGAAACCAACAAAATTCACATATCGAGATTTTGATGGATATAACCGTCTTTAGCATCTCTGAGTTCATTTTGACTATTTTTGCTTGATGTCGGTACGTATGTATGTACGTGCGTAACTCGCAAATCTCAAAACCTGTCAGACGTATAATGCTGAAATTTTGTATTTGAGACTGGTATAGGCTATGTGCAAGGGGACGGAGTTTGAACAAATATCGATGCGAGCGGTCATGGTAAGCACCATTGTAAGCATCGAACTATATTTCTCAGAATACGTCTTTGAGCTGTCATTAAGCATTATAGTTTAGAAGTGAAAATAATTACATATAAAACATAGAAAAACGCTTGTTCTGTCTTAAGCTGTTGTGTTAAGGATTATTCAAGTTAAAAATAGTCTCACAGATTTCATGTATGCAGTTATAACATAAAGCAAGTAAGTAAAAACAAGTGGAGTGGATCAAAGCGGTAAATAGAGTATTATCTGTCTTTTATTATTGATCTATATAACAAAAATGTTTGTGATTCAATTGTGAAATAGGAAAAACTCATCATCGATTTGAGATTCATGAATTAACCTCTATCTCTAATTTGTAAGGTGTTCCAGTGGTAGAAGATTGTCAGATGCACTCTGCAATAATCTTGTTGTTGATATTGTCTGCAACATATTCTTTAACATGTTTAATATGGCAAAACTAATTTCACGCTTTTCTTCAATGCTTCCGCAGTAAAAGGGATGTATCCACTGTAGTGTTTGATACATACAAACCCGATCCGCAAGATCATTGGCATCATAATTTGAGGTTATCCTGTCAATTTAGACGAGTTAAGACGTTCTCTCTAATAGGTACGTTATAATTGAAGAAAAAAATATTCGAAATGAATAATTTCAACGTACTTTTTATGCTATACAAGTTATATTATACGCACATAGCTCAATCAAATAATATTAGTACATTTAAAAAATTATAGGTATGAAACAATGATAAAATGGGAGTCCAACCGTTCTCCATTGCCCGCTAGAGGCGCTAATAGACTTCATGCACGAAGCCTATATGGTCCTGATATTCACCTAGCATTGAAGTTGCAATCGTACCGTAAATGCACTTTAACTGAAACTTTTTTTGAATTTTGCATAAATCAAGAATGATTAGCATACTATACTGAAATTCAGTATTTGAAATTGCTGTAGCATCCAAATGGTCATCTTCTATTTTAAAACCAATTAGCTGAGCCGAAAATGAACATTATATGACAGACTCTCCGAATTTTTCCCATAAATTCGAAACAATCATTCATGGAAATTGATTAGGCACTTTTATAACATCTTATGTACAACTTGCATAATGATTGCGTTCGGTTAAGCCGGAAATGCAGTCTACTTTCAAATTTTTTCAAACTTTCTGCACAAATCTTGGACGATTGAACGTAGAATATTAGAATTGATTGATCAAGACGATTTTTTTATTCTTTTTACATTGAGATCGACCGAGCCGGAAGTGTAGTATACTTGATAGTGATATTGGCTTAAGATAATATTTTTGGAGTACCAATCACACTGGTATTCATATTGATAGTGTGTTTACTATTTACTTTGTGTTGCTGCCACCAACGGGTGGCATACGCACTCGACGCTTAGCCGAGCGACGCATAGTGGCTTCAAATCCCGAAGAGCTGATCATGAATGAAGGCATTATACGATTTATCTGGAATTACATGTAATAATAATAATAATCGAGATAATAATAATAATGATAAATTTATTTATGAGAGGCTTTGCCTATACAAAATATATGTATGATGTTTAGGTTTTTTTTTGTTCGCTTAAATACATATCACAAATATATGGTTCAAATCAATTGATATTTAGAGCATATAATGTATAAGTCCAACATGATTATATTCAAATATTCATAGCAAGTGCACGTATTTTCAAGGCATTCATAGTATAGTTATAGATGTCATACATTTTGGTGGTAGAGTAGTCTCGTAGCAGTTTGGTGTACATATTTCTTTATTGAGGTCGGTTAGATGTTTTTTCAAGTAGAATTTTCGGATCACGGAGTACAGTGGACAGGTAAGCAGGAAGTGACGTAGATCGTCAGTTTCTAAAGAGTTACAAACAGAATATATACTTTTATTGTCAAATTGGAATACTGTACGAATCGTATATAATTGGGCTATCTTTTGTGTCGTTGCCACTCGAATTCAACTGTGGATCTTGGTGATTTTGAAGTTGATTTTTTCTTGCAGGTAACGGTTCTTTGTCCCCAGGCTGCTTTTTTCTTCATAAATTGTACTGTACTTTGAGTTATGTTATATCTGGAATTACATGTATCGGTGATTCGAAATCCAGCGCTAAGAATCTAAAAATACAAAATGACAAATCCAATACGGCAAACAACACTCCAAAAATGGGTTTTTTGAACAAAATAATCAGTACATCAGTATCATCGATAAAACTGGCCATAAAATTTATTGTCGGAGAAAAACTGTAATGACCACAGCAGATTTCAATATTTTCATAATAGATTATGCAGATTTGCAGAATTTATTGTCAAGATATCAAGATTTCTTGCAGGTATCAAGGTATCAAGATTTCTTGACAAGAAATCTTGATATCTTGACAATTAACTTTTTAAATTGAAATTTTCCAGAAATAGGTTCGACAAGAAGTTCTATTTTTTTGTCTTGAAAATCAAGACAAGACGAGAAATGATGATCAAGGCGAGAAATCCTGCCTTGATGACACACTATTTAAACTAAATGGATTTCTTGCGCGTTACAAGCTTTTGTAATTATTTGATGTTACAGTATATGAGCTATAATTATGAATATTGATACATTCTTTCAGTAATTATCGTAATATCGTGCCAGTATAAGCAGGATCTTGATCAATTCATTCAATTATATTCACCTATCTTGATAGCACCCAGAGCAGTCTCTACATATAATTATTATTCTCATTGTAATACAACTGAAATATTGTTTTTGAGAAGTTTTTTCTTTAATTATCAACTTTTCAGAAATTCTTGATGTCTTAGACTTGATACACCTTATTTTGAGCTTCAATTTCTTCAGTTGAAGTTTTCGGATCAATTTCCACACAACCTACAGTTAATTCCTCTTCTTCAGAAACCAAGTTTATATCTCGATTGAGTTCTTTGGAACATACATATTGCTGCATACTCGACTCTAATCCTGCAAACACTTTTAAGTTTATTGTACACGTTTTGGAAAGTTTGTTGCATATATTTCAGGAGCAAGGCGGGAGCTTTCAAATGAGGTGCGTAAAATTTGCAAACAATTTCAAATACCAACGAAATAAACTATATTGTTGGTTGGTGCTTCGTTAGTACTTCTTAGTGCTTCCAACTTTTCTATAGCAGGCTCCTCTATTCCGTCATGAATGACGTTCGATTGTTCTCCTGCCAACTGACACTTTCCAACAGAAATTAATAAACTTAGTGTTGGTGTTGAGTACTTCGTTGGTGCTTCTTAGTGCTTCCAAATTTTCCACTCAAAATGTCACGATGACGTCATAAATAACGTTCAATCCCTTTTCTGCCAACTTCACGCTAGCTGAAATTAAAGAACATGGTGTCGTTGATTAGTGCTTTGTTAGTGCTTGATAGTGCTTCCAAATTTTCCACACCAAGTACCGTAGTGACGTCACGAATAATGTTCAATTACTTTCCTGCCAACTTTACGCTAGCAAACACTTTTCAACAGAATTTGGTGTCATTGGAGTGCTTCGTTGGTGCTTTCAAATTTTCTACTCCACGTGCCATAGGGACGTCACGAATAACGTTCTATCACTTTCCTCCCAGCTGCACGCTTGCTGACATTATTAATTGAAAATTATTGAGCTCAGGAAACAATATAAAGCATTTGCAAAACAGACTATATTGTAGGTAATAATTTCATTGGTGATTTTTAGTGCCTCGTAAGAAATTCCAGCCTATTACTCAGTGATACAATAAATAATGGTTGCGTCCTAGTGCATTACGGTACGTGATAAATATCTCGAAGGAAAGATGAGTTTGGCATCATTGTTTTGAGCATTGTTCATGCTTTGGAGTGTTGGACTCATTACAAAACCGAAAGCCATGATAACGTCACAAAAAGCTTTCAATTATTCGCATGAGTAATTGTATGACAAGATTCAAAATCTTCCCAAATAGCGGTTCCAGCTGAGATAATATGCTGACAGTTTTCTACATAATCTAGTTGGTATTATAGGTTGATGCTCTATTAATCGTGAAATCGCACTATCACACTACTCAGCTGTAAAAGTCTATTAGATTCAGGTAATAGAGTATTCAAAATAATAAATTCAAATTTTTGGAAATAAGCGGTGTGTAATATCAAAGGCCAATCTCATAGTTTCGGAATAACTTCATCACAGTGACGTCATAAAGACCTTCCAAATACTTCCCTGCTAACATTTCAGCAGAAATCATTGAAACTGGTGTCATTGGTTATTGCTTCGTTAGTGCTTCATAATGCTTCCAATTTCTTCACACCAAGTACCATGGTAACGTCACAAATAACGTTTGTATATTCCCCTGCCAATTTTATGATAAGTGACATTTTCCAACAGAAAATGATAAACATGGAGTACGTTCCACCAGATGACCGCAACGCTCATGCTTACGACCACGGTTTTGGCTGTTCCACTAACTCATAGTCGATGTGACTATTGCTTCAACTGGAAAGATGCGAGTGTCTGTTGAATGTAGAATTGACTGACTATTTGTAGTTAGGATCGAAAAATAAATCATTAATTATATCAAACTAACATGTAGCAAAAAGGATATACGAATTGAATGGAACTAATATGCCTGTGATAATTAATCGCTCTTGAATGATGAATAATGATAATGAGGGAGCACAAAATTAGCTGCCATATGGATGAATGGAAAATCTTGAATCAATTGACATAATTCGGAATCGAAAGTACAAATTAGAAAGGCAATTTCTCATTTGATTTGAACTTCTTGGCGATTTCCGCAGAAATGAACGCAACAACCATTTCATCCACCTTTTAATTGCGGGCGTTGTGAACTTGGAGTGATCGAGATCAATGACATCATCTATGATGTGTCTTTGGATAGTACTTTGTTAGTGCTATTCAGTGCTTCTAAATTTTCCACTCCAAGTGTCAAAGTTAGGTTATAAATGACGTTCAATTACTTTTTCGTCAACTTCACGCTAGCTGATACTTTTATACAGAAATAGATGGGCTTGGAGCTCTTGCTTACTGCTTTCCAGTACCTTCAAATCTCTTATTCCAAGTATCATGATGGCGTCACAAGTAGTGTTCGATGATGTTCTAAGCTTGAAATTAGCGAACAATTTCAAGCACTAACAAGATGAACTTTGTAATTAGTAAGCTAGTGTTCCATTATTGCCTCGAAAAAAGTTGCAGCGTGTTTCACTGTATCATCAATAATGACGGTTTTCTTCTGAAATGTCGGTGACCAGTAAATATTGATTTCAACTGTGCTCATCAACTAGCTGAAAGGAAACTTGGCAAATGATGAATTTTTACTTTTACTTTTCTTCTAAGTGATGCCTATACGGCATGAACAAAGGACATATGATTATCCTTCCAACCTCCAACTACCTATACTTTGAAATTTCAAATAGCACCACTCCACATATTACTCATCAAATTGAAGCCTAACTCAATACGAATATAGCCAGTTGCGGAAGTCAGCAAATTATTTTTAGCACTAAGGAAGCAAACTACGGTGGCGGCGCTAGCGGGAAGTCCAGGGGGTACTTGCCCCTCTAAAGTTTTCAGTAGCCCCTTGGTTGATCCTCGACTATTTTTGCTAGTGATATTGCTTTTAACATTTAAAAAAGACAGAAAAGCTCTGAAAGAAAAAGAAACACATAAAAAAACATTGTTAAGCCTGCCGCACACGAAGCAATTCTCTATGCAATTTTGTTCACTTAATTTACAGCAAGTTTTCTTGCGCACTGGGCTACTTTGAGGTACACATGGTATGACACTTATTCTCGCATCACACGATGCAAGCTGCGCCACTCATTCTGAGACTAGAACATAGACTTGGTAGATTTGCTTATTGCCAAAAATGATCGTCGGAGGAGAGCAGGAGCAATTGCTGCAGCTATTATAGCTTGCGAATTATTTCAAATTACGGGCAGAAAAAAAAAGTAGGAGAAACTTTGGTCAAGAGAGTGACTTTTGAGAAGAAATGAAGGCTGCAGAGTTCTCAACATGTTGTTTGACGAGCTAGAGTACGTAAACATAACCTTATTTTCACATGTCATAATTTTTGCTTATTTGTATGTCAAAACATCACAAGACACAATGCACTAATGCGACACAGCGTGCTGATGCGATATACAAGTCACTGATGTAGTCACGTGATATCGTTGTCCGCTCTGATTGGTTATGGATAGCAGCCAGCGGCGCAGCGAGTGCGAAAAATAGCACCGGATCTATATTGTAAAACAAGTCTCGTGGTAGGTCTAGTACCCCGCAGCGAACCAAATTTCTAGCATTGGAGCAAGCGTGGCAGCTAGCCCGGCTCCAAGTGAACAAAATTGCTTGAAAAATTGCATTGTGTGCGGCGAGCTTTATACAGACTAATTTTCTCTGCAACAATGCACATGTTTCTAAAAATTTCTATCTGCATTTAACCATGATTATTACTAGTGTTATTATGAACGCATTGCCGAAC
The DNA here is from genome assembly GCA_963989225.1 of Dromius quadrimaculatus. Lineage (NCBI taxonomy): Eukaryota > Metazoa > Arthropoda > Insecta > Coleoptera > Carabidae > Dromius > Dromius quadrimaculatus. Next base: position 31,241,699 of record OZ022325.1, read on the forward strand.
TTGTCCAAACTTGTCAATTTAATTGTGCGAATCCGATAGCGACGCCTAATTTTCTTCCTGGTCTCTACTGCCCCCTCTAGATTTGAGAACTCAGCGCACTAACTGAAACTATATGATTGATTAGTGTCTTGTTGGTGCTTATAACTGAACGAATAGTATCAAACCTCATCGAAATGAGCTAATGGTTGATCAGTGTTATGACAGGGCCTTCTACTGCTTTTCGATAACCTCTAGCATATTTTATACAAATAACGGATTCCTCCTGGGCTTCGATTCTTGAAACCATGCGATAGTTTTCGTGTACGCAAATATTCGAGCGGTGACTTCTGTATACGACCAGTAACCTGCGCATGAATGAGTATTCTTGACTGGTGATAGAGACTTTGCTTCGAAGTTTCGTATACGAATCACAAAAATAACAGAGGCAAACAAACGCACCTTATTTCAACCAATGAAATCGTATTATTGATATGAATTTTGTGTTGTGGTGAGCATCTACTTTTGTTGGTTGTTTTGACTGCCACTTTTAGTTTAAAATGTACAATGGCAAGACTAGCTGATAATGTTATTATTGAGCAAAAAAATATATTGATTGAATTAATTCAGGAAAATTCACAAAAGATTCCACATACACAGATTTGCAAATGATATTGTGCTATCACAGCCTAAAAATCAATTTATATTCTAAATAATGATATTGAAGCTTTGAAACAGTCAAACAAACAATTTACTCTAGCTCTAACATCTATAGCTGAAGTTCTGCTTGGTGGAGCAATATATGGATCCAATTAAAAGTAGAACAACATTTTTTGGAAGTTGAAATAATTTCCCAGATTGATTTTTATTCTTGGATAATGCATCTAGTTTCTTGATACTATTCTTTTCACATCGCGATAATTTTCAACTTCGTCTAATATGTTGATGGAGTCTAATTTCATTATCTCGTCTAAATTTGCCGTATTTAAAACTAACCTCCTCCAATCTTTCACAAGTTTCGCATACGAATGACAGCTTTCGAAAAATGTTTACCGTGCCATGTAGTTGCGCACGAAATTTGCGTACCCGACACCTACTTTTACTTTCAAGAATACCATTGTGCAGTTTGTATGCGCATTTCACATACTTTCGCATATGAAAAATTTCAAGAATCAGATACCTGGAACATAGAACTAGCTGATAGATGTTCATGAAAATAGATGCAATTGGTATCATTTTCCTGAGTCTGAGCCGTGTTCTTTTTTCAAGAGTTGAAGAACTCTCTATGAGTAAAGTCATGGAAAAATTTGAAGTACCTATGTATAAATGATATATATGATAGTCGCATAACATTATTGTTATGTCTATGCTATAGCCTCAATCATTCAATCGAATGTATAATAGGATGCATGTAGGAATTGACGACGGGCTCAGCCTTGGCAGAAGCCTGGCACTACTCTGTGTTACCTGGGCCCATGCTTGTAAGCCAGTCTTAGGCCGTCTCCGGTAAGACTGGTGAATGATAACTGGGGGCCAAGCCTGGCTATCAGGACTGGGCTTGAAATATAAGACTGGGCCGAGCTTGAAATACAAGATTGGGCCGAGCTTGAATTACAAGATTGAGCTGAGCTTGAAGTACAAGATTGGGCCGAGCTTAAAGTGCAAGATTGGGCCAAGCTTGAAGTATAAGATATCATATCATACAGTATCGTATGTTAAATAATAGAGAGTATTTTTATATTATAATAAAATAATCCAGGGTTGATTAATTTGCGATTATTTTCAACGCTGTGCGGTAAGTATTTTCGATTCCTCTCCACTTTTTTCGTATTTCAGAATCAAAAGATCTGTAATTATAAAGATAATTGAATTAGAAGAATTCAAAATAGTATTATTTGAAGTAAATAATTCCATAATATAACATAATAAAATTTATTTGCTTTCGGGTAGAACATCCATACAAATAGATTGACAACATTGTGGATAATATTTATAGTAAGTTCTAAATAAGAGTAAGCGATGCAAATTGAGTTAAACAGATACATTCAAGTTGAGTAACTATAACTACAAATAAAGGATGTAATGCTTATGTTTACTTGAGTATGTTACAAAATAAATCGTAATCTACGATTGAACTTGGAAGGAGGAAGTAGAAATCTAATATATATTTTAGTTGACCCTTCTGAAGCAAGTTATTGTTTACATTTTTTTTCTTTTTGTTGACATTCCTCTGCTCAGCACAAAATTGGCAGTTCGCAATTTACGCAGCACGATTCAGTGGCGTGAGTGCCCGGTCTGGCGCTGTTTCTCAACTCAAGCATCGTTCAAACTTACGAGTCAAATTTATTCATCACATTTATTTGGTAGTGGTATTTCGTACTCAGTGATTGTATTCTTCTGATTTTCATCTTTATCAGTTGCTTCCCCAACTCCAATTTGAGTTGAACTGATTCTCGTTATTATTATTTTTTTGTCTTCTCTCATTCGCTGTGATTTTGGCACGGCCAAGAAAGTTAAGCATCAGTGGCCGAGTGTTGTTTAAAAAAATTGTCGCTAGAGGATCATTCTCTGTCTCTCCTTGATTCTTACTATCTTGCATATATCGTTCTCACTTCTTCAATTATCGCGCTAATTGCGAATTGACCGTTGGCCTTCCTTTTTTGGTTTGGGACTTGTTCGATAAAGTTTTGAAGTGACCAGGTGGAAGAAAAAAGAAATTAGTTGCGTGAGTTCAGGGTTTATACCTCTGAGAATTTCAGAAATTCGATTATCGTTTATCGGTTCGTCTGGTGATGAACATTTTCGCCTCTGGTTGAGGAATTTTAGGCAAATAAACCTTGATATTGGAGGACGTAGTTTTCCACAAGCTGTTCCCGGATTAATTAACTCTTCAACACATTTTCTTCACCATTCTATCAAGCCGCACAATATCTAAGGCTTTTCCGTTTGGGGTTTTTCCTTCAAATTTGATAACTGGTAGACAGCACTGGACTATCGACCAGCGTGAATAAGCGAGGTCATTGAACCAAAGCTTGAGATTCGGCAACCGCGGAGACCAGATCGTCAATTGGGGATCGTACCTTCCCTTCCGACAATCTGGACCAACGTTCACCTGCAACGCCAGGATCATTGTTAAACTTACAAGAATATTATTCAGTAGCGCACCACTGAGAGTCGCAAGATACATCTATATAACTATCTACCATTTTATTACTCGTTATTGTTAGCTCGTGCGAGAGTTCGATCAATTCTTGACATATACACATTATTTTTTTTTTATATTTTCAACGTCCGTTAGGGCATGTCAGGCATTGTTGCAGTCGCTAGGGCTTAAAGTACTACCTTCAAACGCATATATTTCGTAGTAGCCGTGTTCGTGCCGGTATCGATGGTCGACCAACGTTTCCCGCGCACTTCGTCGCTTATACTACTTAATTGTTATATATTTTTTTTTGTGTTCAAGCCCTTGTTCCTATAGGTGCAGGTCAGTCCTCGCGCACGCTTTATTCGGGGTTTGAATATGGGTATTTGTTGTTTTTATATATATATTTCTCTGTGACGGGACACTCGCTCGAGTATTTTAAATTTTATCTGAGATATCAGAATTAGGCGAAACATGATGAATTTCCTGTATGTTTTTATTTTCTTTTACTGAATATAATCAATTATTTTTCTTCCTTATCGGAGACTATTTATTGATACTGTGTGTGCCGCCTTCCCGGGAGTTTGTTGACCTACTTGAGGTTGAATGTCGTATTGGTCAACTGGCGCCCAAATGCCGTACTGAATCAGAGCTAGACTTGTACCTTATATACCCATCCCTATCTCCACTATTCTAGCCGGCGTTCAACTGGACCTTGCCCGGGATCGTCTAAGAGAGGCGTTGCAAGTTTATTTGGCGCCCAACGTGGGGCCATATTGTTTACAGGCTCGAGTATTTTAGAGTTTGGACTTCATTACGAATGTTTCTGTTCAATTGTAGTCTCAGAAAAGTTTCGATATTATTCATTAGCCTACTTAGCTGCCAAGTAGATATATATATATATATATATATATATATATATATATATATATATATATATATATATATATATATATATATATATATATATATATATATTTCTTTTGCTCTTGGGGATTTCTTATATGTTCTTAGAAAAATCTTCATGTTGTTTATTTACGTGTCTGAGTGATCCCGTAGTGATCGCATAATTTCGGTATTTAATCGCTGGTGTATTTATTTTTATTGTCGCTATGGATCACAATTTGGAGGTTAACCGTCTAAATAAAGACGAATTAATCTATGAACTCACGATCAGAGGGTTGTCAGAAGTTAGTAGTGTGGATTCCATGAGGCGTTCATCACGCTCTTCATTACGCGTCGAAGAATCACGTTCGTTTGTAGCCCCTACATATCCGTTCACATTTGCGGAAGATTCTATTGCTTTAGAGAAGCTGGTTAAGGAACTCAGAGGTCGGATTGAGGAGTTTTCAGATATTAAGTCATCTTCTGAATACAAGAAGATCTGCAATAAAATTTATCACGCAATTGGTAGAACAAATCGTTCAGTAGCCTTGAATAACGACGACATACAAAAGAAGTCTCAATTTCTGTTGAAATTTATCACCTTAGAATCCGACTTAAAATCAAAAGCGAAAACCGCACGATTGTCATCGACAATTGCAAGTCCGTTAGTAGGTGGTTCATTCAGCGTCACTGGTCTAGCTCATTTGAATCTGGAAAATAATTCATCAGATTCGTAGTCAGACTCTTCAGATACAGAACCAATTCGCGAAAAACAATACTTCTCGGCAAGTGTTCAACCTGTGCCAGTTAGTAAATGGGGTCTTAAATTTACGGGTGATACAAAACAAATATCTCTAAATGCATTTTTGGAAAGAGTTGATAAGCTTAGAGTAGCACGTAACATTAGCAAAGCTCAGTTATTAGTCTCGGCTATAGACCTATTTGACGGCAGAGCTTTAATTTGGTATAGGGCGACTCGCCACAGTTATAACTCATGGGACGGAGTAGTAAATGGGTTGCGAGAGGAATTTCTTCCAGTTAATTATGAAGAAAAATTATTTGAGGAGATCAATCATCGTACCCAGGGTCCACATAAAAGTATCGGGATGTACATTGCCACGATGACGTCTCTGTTTGCTAGATTACGATCACGTGTTATATCAGAGCCTCTGAAAGTTCATATTCTGTTGAAAAACATCCTGCCTTTTTATCAAACCCAGTTAGTGCTTGTCGATGTTAAGACTGTCGCGGAGCTTTTAATACTTTGTCGTAAAATTGACGAACGTAAAGAATCTGTTGAAAATTTCGCTCCTCCCCCTCGTCGCAATCTCTCGTTGAAGCCAGACCTACTGTACGTTCATATTGCTTCTTATCCTGACCCTTCAACACAGGTAGCGCCAGTCGACACGGTTGAAACTAAGAGATCCTGTTGGAATTGTGGTAGCACAGGACATCTTGCGGGTAAATGTAAGGCCCCCACGTAAGAGTTATTGCTTCAGATGTGGCAAGATAGACGTGACGGTAAATACGTGCCCACGATGTTCGGGAAATGGACGACGGATAAAGTAGGAGGTCGTCTACTTCATGATAATCGTTCCATATCGACCAACATTATTGATGCAAGGTTGGACTTTATCCTTGCACACGCTAAGGATGATGAGCGAGCATATCTCGAGGTTTCTATCCTTGGGAAGTCCTTCTTTGGTCTCCTTGATTCTGGCGCCTCTCGATGCGTTGTAGGTAACTCGGGCTATCAATCTCTTTGCAAGTTAGAATTGCAACTTATTAGTAAACGTGGTACATGTACAGTGGCAAATGGTGAACGCTGTGAGAGTCTCGGTGAGATTGCTGTTCCGGTAAAATTGCGCGATCGGGTTGAAGTTATCAAAGTTCTTGTAGTTCCTGCTTTGCAACATAATTTGATTCTCGGAATTGACTTCTGGCGAACTCTAAAAATCGTGCCAGATTTGAGTAGAGGCGAATGGTATTTTTCACCTCATCCCGTTACAGTAGATAGTGTTCAATTTCTTACTTCTCGTATACCACTTTCATCGGCACAAGAAAAATAACTCAATGATTTCTTAGATTAGATGTTCGCACACTTTCCGTCTGATAATCTCTGATGCACTTCTATGGTTGAGCACGAAATTCATACGGGTAACCCACCAATAAAGCAACGTTATCACCCACTTTCTCCAGCTATGCAAAAACAGATAGATATCGAATTAGATGAAATGCTTCGTAACGGTATCGTTCAAAAATCTAATAGCGCATGGTCTTCTCCTATTTTGCTAGTTCCGAAGAAAGATGGTTCTTACCGGTTTTGCGTGGACTATAGAAAGTTAAATGCAGTAACAAAACGAGATGCGTACCCTTTGCCCTATGTTTCAAATACTCTAGATAAATTACGGGATGCTAGATACTTAACATCATAAGATATCAAAAGCGCGTATTGGCAGGTCAAGGTTGCAAGCAACTCCCAGCAATATACCGCTTTTACTGTTCCAAATCGCGGACTTTTTGAATTTTGTCGCATGCCGTTCGGGTTGCATAATGCCCCTGCTACGTGGCAACGTTTTATTGATAGGGTTATAGGTGCGGATTTGGAACCTTACGTTTTCGTTTATTTAGACTGCTCGTGGATCCGGAGGAAGTTACGGCAATCCTAGATATTCCCGTGCCAAAATCAGTATCTGATGTTCGCCGCATTCTTGGTATGGCGTCATGGTATCGACGCTTTGTGCCTCACTTCTCGACTGTCGTAACGCCACTGACTGATTCATTAAAGAAAGGGGTTGAATTCGCGTGGAGTTCACAATGTATGGGAGCTTGGGACGATATAAAAAATCAATTAGTTTCAGCCCCAATTCTATCGTGTCCTGACTTCGATCGAGAATTCGTATTACAGACAGACGCTTCAAATTTTGGGTTAGGAGCTGTCTTATCGCAGAAATATGATGACGGAGAAAAAGTTATTTGTTATCTCTCCCGGTCTCTTACAAAACAGGAGCGTAATTTTTCGACTACCGAAAAAGAACTTTTAGCGCTACTCTGGTCAGTAGAGAAACTTCGTCCCTATTTACACACAGCTATCACCGACCACTACTCGCTTCTGTGGCTCAATAGTTTGAAAAATCCTGCGGGTCGATTAGCTCGCTGGTCCGTCCGATTGCAGCAATATGACTTCAATATCATCCATAGAAAAAGTAAGAAGCATGTAGTTCCAGACTTTTTATCCCGCTCCGTGCCAGTCATAAGCCCTGTAGAACCTTCTGAAATGAAAGATCCGTCGTACTCAAAACTGTTTGAGTCGGTCTCAGAAGACAATTTCCGGTATCCGAATTTTCGCATCGAAGATGGTAAATTATACCGATTTGTTCGTGATAACCATGCGGCCTTGTCCGGTACCGCGAATCAATGGAAGCAAGTCGTGCCCAAAGACAGGCGTAAAGACCTTCTTTTTCAGTGCCATAACCAACCCCCCAGTGGCCATCTTTAAGAAGTTCCATAGGCTCGCGCTGTCTTATACGTGGCCTAAAACGAGGAGTGATGTCGCTCGATATGTACAAAACTGTGTTACATGCTTTAAATGTGAACCAGAGCAGAAGCCTCCTGCTGGTGAGATGGGTGGTCACTCTTTGATCTAGAAACCATAGGAAGTGATTTCTTTAGACATTGTAGCTCCACTCCCAAAGTCTTTACAAGGTTTCCACTACATCTTAGTGGTGGCGGATTGCTTTTCCAAGTATTCGCTATGTTTTTCCCTCAGGAAAGCTACTGCGAAGGCAGTCGTTCATCATCTCGAAAATGATGTGTTTTCAGTTTACGATGTACCGCGCTCTGTAGTCTCCGATAATGGCGTACAGCTCACGTCGAAAGAATATCTGAACCTTTTGAAGTCTTATAATGTCAAACCTTCATTTACTTTCTTCTACCATCCCCAGGCAAACCCCGCAAGAGGATTCATAGGGTTTTGAAAACTATGATGACGGCGTTTGTGTCAGGTAACCACCGCGAGTGGGATAAGTTTTTACCCAAAGTTACCTGTGCTCTTCGCACAGCGAAACACGAAGTAACAGGGTTGACGCCATATTTTGTTAATTTTGGACGTGAGGCAGTGCTACTGGGGGATGCATATAAAGAGAGCGGCGAGACGGATTTATCGGATAATGATAAGACTCATGGGGATACATCGGTTCGGGCGTGTAATTTTCAAAAACTTTACAGAGACGTTCGAGAAAGGTTGCAGGGTGCCTACGAGAAATCAATATGACCTCCGTCGGAGAGAGGTATCATTTCTACCGAATCAGGTAGTATGGAGGAAAAATTTCGTTTTATCAGATGCTTCTAAGTATTATACGGCCAAGCTAGCAGAAAAGTTCGTGGGTCCCTTCCTCATACATAAAAAATTGTCTCGCGATTCCTATCAACTCAAAAACATGGACGGCGATGATCTACGAGGCACTTGGAACACCAAGCATTTGAGGGCAAATCCTGCAAATAGAGATGTGACCTAGACCTCAATAGACTATTCATTATCTGACTGTCTCCGTTGACAATCTTGCTATACCTAATTACTCGATTACGACTTGATTTAAATTTTTTTTTTGAATAAGCTGTGGGAATATTTGTCTTCTAAGAAATTTTCTGTTATAGAAAATTTCTTCAGTGGGTAAGGGTGGAATTGTTACAAAATAAATCGTAATCTACGATTGAACTTGGAAGGAGGAGGAAGAAAATCCAATATATATTTTAGTTTACCCTTTTAAAGCAAGTTATTGTTTACATTTTTTTTTTTTTGTTGACATTCCTCTGCTCAGCACAAAATTGGTAGTTCGCAATTCACGCTGCACGATTCAGTGGCGTGAGTGCCCGGTCTTGCGCTGCTTCTCAACTCAAGCATCGTTCACACTTACGAGCAAAATTTATTCATCACATTTATTTTGGCAGTGGTATTTCGTACTCAGTGATTATATTCTTCTTATTTTCGTCTTTATTAGTTGCTTCCACAACTCCAATTTGAGTTGAACTGATTCTCGTTATTATTATTTTTTTGTCTTCTCTTATTCGCTGTGATTTTGGCACGGCCAAGTTAAAGTTAGGCTTCAGTGGCCGAGTGTTGTTTAAAAAAATTGTCGCTGGAGGATCATTCTCTGTCTCTCCTTGATTCTTACTATCTTGCATATATCGTTCTCACTTCTTCAATTATCGCGCTAATTGCGAATTGACCGTTGGCCTTCCTTTTTTGGTTTGGGACTTGTTCGATAAAGTTTGAAGTGACCAGGTGGAAGAAAAAAGAAATTAGTTGCGTGAGTTCAGGGTTTATACCTCTGGGAATTTCAGAAATTCGATTATCGTTTATCGGTTCGTCTGGTGATGAACATTTTCGCCTCTGGTTGAGGAATTTTAGGCAAATAAACCTTGATATTGGAGGACGTAGTTTTCCACGGGCTGTTCCCGGATTAATTAACTCTTCAACACATTTTCTTCACCATTCTATCAAGCCGCACAATATCTAAGGCTTTTCGTTTGGGGTTTTTCCTTTGAATTTGATAACTGGTAGACAGCACTGGACTATCGACCAGCGTGAATAAGCGAGGTCATTGAACCGAAGCTTGAGATTCGGCAACCGCGTAGACCAGATCGTCAATTGGGGATCGTACCTTCCCTTCCGACCATCTGGACCAACGTTCACCTGCAACGCCAGGATCATTCAGCTAAGCCATTGTTTTCTACAATTTATTTATTCCTTATTTTTTTTTTTTGGTTGTTAAACTTACAAGAATATTATTCAGTAGCGCACCACTGAGAGTCGCAAGATACATCTATATAACTATCTACCATTTTATTACTCGTTATTGTTAGCTCGTGCGAGAGTTCGATCAATTCTTGACATATACACATTATTTTTTTTTTAATATTTTCAACGTCCGTTAGGGCATGTCAGGCATTGTTGTAGTCGCTAGGGCTTAAAGTACTACCTTCAAACGCATATATTTCGTAGTAGCCGTGTTCGTGCCGGTATCGGGGGTCGACCAACATTTCCCGCGCACTCTACGTCGCTTATACTACTAGATTGTTATATTTTTTTTTGTGTTCAAGTCCTTGTTCCTATAGGTGCAGGTCAGTCCTCGCGCACGCTTCATTCGGGATTTGAATATGGGTATTTGTTGTTTTTATATATATATTTCTCTGTGACGGGACACTCGCTCGAGTATTTTAAATTTTATCTGAGCTATCAGAATTAGGCGAAACATGATGAATTTCCTGTATGTTCTTCTTTTCTTCTACTGAATATAATCAATTATTTTTCTTTCTTATCGGAGACTATTTATTGATACTATGTGTGCCCTTCCCGGGAGTTTGTTGACCTACTTAAGGTTGAATGTCGTATTGGTCAACTGGCGCCCAAATTCCGTACTGAATCAGAGCTAGACTCGTACCTTATATACCCATCCCTATCTCCACTATTTAACCGGACCTTGCCCGGGATCGTCTAAGAGAGGCGTAGCAAGTAATATATTAGATTCAGTAGATAAACTTGGGGAGCCATCTTAGTATTATTTAAGGAAAGGAGATTATCCAATTTTCAGTGCTTTATAAATAATCAAAAGAAGGTTAGTTGAATTGAGAAAGAGATAATTGAACGACTGAAGTTCATTCGTTGATTATGAAGCTTCTAAGTTTGAAGGCACCAATGGTGTAGCAAAATATCTTATTCATTTTTTCAGTGCCTAAATCCTCAAAGTATAAATAGAAATTTGTCTCATCAATATTATTAAAACACTGCTTGAAGTGAGTGTGCCTAAGACAATTATAAATAGGACAGTTAACGAAAAAATGATTTAGATCCCCCACTTCATTGCGATTGCGTATAGAGCAAAGTTCAAAGTTACTTAGCTCATACTTAAAATTCTTGTAAATGAAGATGAAACCTCCTTTAGAGGATGAGCGGATTTGACAAATTGCTCTAATTTTCGAGATGGCAACATAAAATTTCAGATATTCTTCAGTGACAAAATTTTCTTCAATAATTTTATAGTGTACTGAATATGAAGAGTGTCTTGAATAATCTAACTCGATTTGAATCAAATTTTGTTTTCAAGCGGTCATAATTTCATTGATTAAATTCTCTGAAATAGTTTGTTTATCCCAGACATCTGCGAAATTAAGCATGATTAGAAAGTTTTTAATTTTTGTACTCCAGTTATAGGTAATTGAATTTGAATCGCTTCTATCTAGATGAAGCAGTCTTTCATTAAGTTTTTTAGGAGTGCGTCTAGCATCCATACCTAATATTTTAGCCCACCAGTTTAGGACTTTGGACCCTACAGCAACCGCCATTTGTGTACAACCAGTTTCAAGTCTTATGAAGCTATTGAGAGTGTTACGCGGTTAGCGGAAAATATTCTTTATGAATTGTGTTTGACATTACTCGAGTTTGTCGACTTGCCAAGAACCCCAGGCTTCGACGCCATGCAGAGCAGTAGATTTGATTATTGAATCTAAAAGTTTCTTCTTACAATCCCAGCTCTGCGATTTCCCTTTATACAAGATAGCTTTTACTGAGTTCGAAGCTATTACAGCCTTTTTGTAACTATTAGTAGCAGCCCTACCAAATTTACCAGACGAGGAAAAAGTGGTGCCTAGATAAGGGAATTCATTGACTACTTCTATGGTCTCGTGATTGTACTGAAATGGGTTTTTTTTGCTTTTGGCACGACCCTTGTGCAAGTGAAGTATTTTTGTTCTTGTTGTATTCAGTTCTAGATTATTGGTGCGTGCATAATCGTAAAGTACTCCAAGCTTTCTTTTGACATCTATTCCGGAATAGGCTAATAGGGCCAAATCGTCAGCATAGGCTAGTATAGATATCTCATTGACTCCGTCAATATTCAGCCCACGAGTGCCTGCGGTATCAAAAAAATTCCAAATGTCGTTTATAAAAAGGGCGAACAACAAGGGCGAACAACAAGGGCGATAGAACGTCATCCTGTAAGACACCCTGAGTAATGTGAATAGGTTTTGAAAAGTTACTACCAGCCTTAATCTGCATAAAAGCATCATTATATAGTGCTTGTAGGATGCGAGTTACTTTGACGGAAATACCAGTATTATATAGTTTTTGCCACAAAAGATTATGGCTGACGGTATCGAAAGCACGACGGAAGTCGATAAAAATAACAAAAATACTATTTTTTTGCAGTCTAAGTTGTATATGTATGATTGCCATTAAAGAAAATATATTTTCGGAAGTGCCTCTGTTTTTGCGGAGCCCGAATTGGTTCTCGTTCAAAATATTATGAGTGTCGCACCATAGTATGTCTTTGGCAGAGTATTTGCGTGAAAATCTTACTGTCAGCATTAGATAGAGCAATGCTCCGATAGTTTGAAGGGTTATTCCTGTCGCCTTTCTTGTGTAGCAGAAATGAGTGTATACAGGACCATGAATCAGGTATCACTTCCTGGGACATGATAAGATTAAGCATGTTTAAGAAGTAATGTATCCAGTTATCTGGCATGTACTTAAAGAACTCATTACTCAAATTATTGCTACCAGGGGTTTTTTTGAGCTTACTTTTTGCTAGACTGAATTCTAATTTTCCTAGAGTTATATTTGAACCAAGATCAGGGTCGAAAGAGCCAAAAAAACTCTAAAGTGGGAGTTTGGACATTATTATAAAAGTCGCTGAATAATTTCTCCCATACATGCATTTCAATTTCATTAGAAGAGCAGGGTTTGGTTTCCAGTGACTTAATAACTTGTCAAAATGTGAAAGAATTCTTTGAGTTTGAGATTGCATTTTGAGTATGTGAGACATAACTTTTCTTACTAAATTTCACCCAATTCTTATATACTCTTTTGTCAGACAGATACTGCTTTGTATTTTCATCACTGTAACATTTACGCAATTCCTTTAGACTATTATTACATTCTTCGTTGAGAATTTTACATTGCTCGTTGTACCACGATTTATGTTTGTTGTTATGTACATCAGCTGCACCTGCTTTTTTGATTACTATATTGCACAGGCAGCCTCTCCAATAGCGGAATTTAGATTGTCTGATGTTTGTTCTATACTCGCTGCTAAAATATATTTGAGTTGAATTTTGGAGGACGCAGGCGTATTCAATTGCCCGGAGTTCATTAAATTCAAATGATATTTCATATGGCGTGACAAACGTGTAGAGGAGTTCGCGCAGGCGATAATCTTTGAAGTACCCAGGATCACGGTGCAAATGCCATGTACCGAATTGACTGTATGCTGTACGTGAAAATATTCAACAAGGTCAAGGCTACCAATATTCATCCAAGCAAAATCTATCACACTTTTACCATTGTTACACAAGTATGTGAAGAAGCCTTCAGTATCACCAGTCGTTCGGCCATTCAATAAGTGAAATCCGAGACTTTCCATTTTCTCGACTAAGCTTAAGCCCCTTGTGTTGACAGAGTGATGAAGTGATCTCCTGGTTTCGTACACAAATAGTGATAACAGTGGATCATTTGGGAGTTGGTTTAGCTCATCAACATGAGCATTAAAATCCCCACAAACAATGATATGATGTGAGTAGTAGATGTCTGAAATAATAGATAGCATACCAATTAACATTTCATTGCAGCAGATATCTTAAGATGGCTTCAAGTAAGTAAAAAAGACTACTATTTTCAAATTATTGAACACGATTTCGACAATGAGCCATAAATTGGAGGAGTCTATCATGCTTGATTTTAACTCATGATTCTTTTTAGTAAAAATAACAAGTCCGCCACTGGCGCGCCCCATCTCTTTGACTTTAACTGCTTTACTAGAGAAAGAAGAGAGGTACATAGACATAAAATTGGGGATAGTAATTCCATCAGAACAAACCCAAGTTTCGCATAAGCACACCACATCGTTCTGCAGCAAAAGTGATTCGGTATTACTATCAAGATTATATAAATTGCTGATACCATTAATGTTCCAAAAGACTGAAGAAAGATGTGGCGTGCTTTTCAAAGTACTTAAGTTATCCCCTAGACGGGGTGTACTGGCCTGGGTGCTGAGTCTAAAAAATTCACTGTCCCCTTGTCTCCTGTAGCTGGGAATGCTTTTGGCTGCTCTTGTTCAGATTGTTCGGTATTTGAGCTACCGGCTTCTGCTGCACGCCGTTGAACGAATCTTCAAATGATGAGTGACGAGCTCTTTTTCGTAGAATTATTTGACCGTTTTTTATAAAGGCATCATTACCTTCAGCTCCCGCTATGATCAGTTGAGCATTTAGTTCCTTGTGTTTGGCATTTTCGTTAGTTGATCTTTCATAGCTTAAATATTTTTTTATATTCTTCAAAAGTCTTCTACTGTTGAAAATAGCGTCTCTGGTTTTTTGTGATGAGAATGTTATAAGTATTGGGCGTATTCTATCATCTATTTTTTTTTTCCCAAGCGAAAAGAATCGTCAATGTCGTTGCAAGTGAGTGAAGCCGATAATTTATCATTGAGGAAAGCTACTACCTAGTTTATCGAGTCAGTTTTGCTGTTTGCTTCCTCCTCTAGGCCACCAAGAACGAGCATTTTTTTTTTAATCCGTTTTTGGAGATTGTCAATCAGGATAGCCTGTTATTTGACTTTATCCTCCAGTCTCAAGATATTTTCACAGTTTTAATTCATTGATTCATTTATACTTTCATGCTCTATCTGTGTTTGAATGCCTTGATATTTGGTCTTGTCTAATATTGACAGTTTCTCCATAATCTGATTCAGTTCTACGTTCATGTCGTTTCCCTCCAATTCCATGACTTGAATACTGTGATTTAATAACAAACCAACACTTTTGTTAGGATAAATGTTCGAAATATATTATGAATTATTATGAACGAAACGAGAATATATGGAGTATTTAAAGTATTCTTAACAGGTGATAGAGACTTTGCTTCAAAGTTTCGTATGCGAATCACAAAAATAACAGAGGCAAACAAACGCACCTTGTTTCAACCAATGAAATCGTATTATTGATATGAATTTTGTTTTGTGGTGAGCATTTACTTTTGTTGGTTGTTTTAACTGCCACTTTTAGTTCAAAATATACAATAGCAAGACTAGCTGATAATGTTATTATTGAGCAAAAAAATATATTGATTGAATTAATTCAGGAAAATTCACGAAAGATTCCACATACAAAGATTTGCAAATAATATTGTGCTGTCACAGCCTAAAAATCAATTTATATTTCAAATAATGATATTGAAGCTTTGCAACAGTCAAACAAACAATTTACTCTAGCTCTAACATCTATAGCTGAAGTTCTGCTTGGTGGAGCAATATATGGATCCAATTAAGAGTAAAACAACATTTTTTGGAAGTCGAAATAATTTCCCCAATTGATTTTTATTCTAAGATAATGCATCTAGTTTCTTGAAACTCTTCTTTTCACATCGCGATAATTTTCAACTTCGTCTAATATGTTGATGGAGTCTAATTTCATTATCTCGTCCAAATTTGCCGTATTGAAAACTAACCTCCTCCAATCTTTCACAAGTTTCGCATACGAATGACAGCTTTCGAAGGATGTTTACCGTGCCATGTATTGCGCACGAAATTTGCGTACACGATACCCACTTTCACTTTCAAGAATACCATTGTGCAGTCTGTATGTGCATTTCACATACTTTTGCATATGAAAAATTTCAAGAATCAGATCCCTGGAACATAAAACTAGCTGATAGATGTTTATGGGAATAGATGCAATTGGTATCATTTTCCTGAGTCTGAGTCGTGTTCTTTTTTCAAGAGTTGAAGAACTCTCTATGAATGAAGTTATGAAAAAATTTGAAGTTCCAATGTATAAATGATATATATGATAGTCGCATAACATTATTGTTATGTCTATGCTATCGCATCAATCATTCAATTGAATGTATAATAGTATCCATGTAGGAAATGACGACGGGCCCAGCCTTGGCGGAAGCCTGGCACTACACTGTGTTACCTGGGCCCATGCTTGTAAGCCAGTCTTGGGCCGTCTCCGGTAAGACTAGGGAATGATAACTGGGGGCCAAGCCTGGCTATCAGGACAGGGCTTGAAATATAAGATTGGGCCGAGCTTGAAATACAAGATTGGGCCGAGCTTGAAGTACAAGATTGGGCTGAACTTAAAGTACAAGATTGGGCCGAGCTTGAAGTGTAAGATTGGGCCGAGCTTGAAGTGTAAGATTGGGCCGAGCTTGAAGTACAAGATCGGGCTAAGCTTGAAATACAAAATTGGGTCAAGCTTTGAATACAAGCTTGGCCCAGTAGTGTTTGCCAGGCTTATAAGGATGAATGATAGGACCAAACATAGTATAATACAATATATAAAGCTAGTAATTTCATTATTCAATTTGGATATTAATTTTTTGGAGCAAAACTGATAATAGAATAATAATAATAATATCGTATGTTAAATAATGAAGAGTATTTTTATATTATAATAAAATAATTCCGGGTTGATTAATTTGCGACTTTCTTTTAACGCTGTGCGGTAAGTATTTCAGAATCAAGAAGTCTGAAATTATAAAGGTAATTCAATTAGAAGAATTCAAAATAGTATTATTTGAGGTAAATAATTCCTTTTTCAATAATATCAATTAACCAGCCATGAATCTGAATACTTGAATATCTATGAAGCTCCGTTTACCCGTACCAAGAACCTTCCTCCCACAACCACTGTATTCTAGTTGAACGGTTTCGTGATTATTTTTTTTATGATTGCGGCAACATCATTGATATAACTATTGGATCCAACGGTAGTCAATCGGGAAACATCTTTCTATAAATTATACAATAAATGAATATTGGAACAATAAAAGAATAAAATCGAATGAAAAGTGTGTGCTTATTCTACCAGTAGTGATATAAGTGCATATCAAAGCGTTCTGTTCGGAGTCATCAGATATTAAACTTCTTTCAAATTCTAAAAATTCATGAATATCGTCAAATGGTAAGTCTGCGCCAAAAACTTGCCAATAATGCGGTCGGTTGGGGTCAACTATTGACTTTATTTCATCAAGGCTCTGTTTCAGCTCATACTTGATGCTTCCTTTCATCTTGTACATCTCCGATTGGAATTTTTTTTAAAAATCATTGACGACTCCCAGCAAATTCGATAAATCTATAATAGTGTTGAATGAATTTGTTGGATTAAATTGAGTTCACAATAGATCAAATTTTATTCTAAATAAAAATTTTTGAGTGCAATTTTTTTAGAATACTAATTAATAAAATGGAAGAAAATGAGCTTCGGAATAAAATATATATTTTTTACAATTAGGGATGAACTTGTTGAATGAGATTAATTGTTCAATAAAAATAATTTCATCTTGAGGACGAGAAATGTCTGGATTAATTCATTTTTGAATAATCAAAAACTTTTTTTGAAAAGTATTTCGACATCAAACCATTTAATTTTTTCATGAGAATGAATTTTTCCAATGGAATTAGTTCTTTAATAGATAACAATTCAGCTTGAGAACTTAAAATTTTAGAATGAACTTTTTTTTCTATCAAATTTGAGACTTAAAAAAACTCGTCCACAAATAATACTTTTTTTTCAACTAAGAATGGATTCGTCGATTGAAAATAATGTATCGATGAAGAAGATTTCAGCCTAAAAACTGGAGATTTCTGAATATTTTTTTTCTTCAATAATCAAAAACTTTTTTTCGAAGAATCTCGTAATCAATAAATAACTTTTCTCCTATCAAAATGAATTTGTTGAATCAAATTGATTTATCAATGAGTAAATGTTTCTTTTTTCAATCAATATGATCTTGTTGAATGAAATTATTGTTATATCCATGAAATTTTAGCAGAAGAAAATGAGGAGTGACGATCATTCAATTTTTACTTAAATAATTATAATTTATTGATAAAAAATGTTTATGAATCCCCTTTATTAGAATTTAGGCGTGATGGTGTTCCGGATTCAAATGTTTTACCATGAGCCTTCTCACTCTCATCTTTTTCATCATTGTTGCTGATTCTTTCTTCGTCACGAGAGTCATCATCTTCTTCTGGCAAACACACTTTTTTTTTAGTTGTCTTGAAGTTATCTTTTCAAATAATGGTCGTGACGTATACAAAGCTTCGAAATGAAATAATTCCTTTTGAATTATGAATAAACTTGAGGAATAAGCTCAATTGTTCGATAAACAAAATATAAGTTTGAGAACTGGAAATATCTAAGTTATAATTTTTTTGAATAATTGATGCATTTTTTGAGAATAATTTCGTCATCACATAATTTTTTTCAAATAAAAAATAAATTAGTTGAATAAAATAGATTTTCCAATGGATAAAATACCAGTTTGAGAACTGGAAGTTTTTGAGCTTTTTTTTTCCAAATAACGTGAAACTTTTCTATTGAATATTTAGTAAAGAATATTTTCTTCTTGAAATTAAATATGATCTAAATAAAATCATTTTTTCATTCATGAAATTTCATCTGGAGTGAATGAGCACTGACAATCACCTACTTTCCACTTAAACTATTTGATCTAATCGAGAAGTGAGTTTCCTGAGAAAAATAGTTCAAAGAGTTGAAAAAATATTAGCAATAGCTTCTTTGATTCGGAATGTTATTTGGATGAAGATTTTTTCCGCCAACAGAAATTGCAATTCTTATCAACAAAAAATAAAAATTGAAAAAGTAGCATAGTTTTCTAGCGATAACTGAAAAACTAGGAGGGATAGTGGAAATCAAAAAAAAGATTGTCAGAGAGGAGAAAACTTTCAATCAAAAAATCTTGTTCATGGAAAAAATATGAACAAATGACTTGAAATGAATTTGCGGACGAGGTTTTTGAATGTTCTTGTGAGTCATGAAACCAGCAATAGCATAACATATACAAAAATAAATTTATTAGATTTCTAATTTTTTGTCAACATTAAAAATTAATAATAAATAAGATCAGCTACTTTTGAGCACTTATATGACGTAATCTTGTCAAGTCTACATGTAAGAAAGGCTTCAAGAAGCAAAAAAATTATGGACGGATTATTTAAACATTTTTTGTTGCTCTCAATGGGAACGAAGGTTTGAAAAAAATGAATAAGTTTACATTAGCCTCACTTTCCTAAGAGTTAATTTGAATTTTTTTTTTCCCACAAAACTTCATTCTACCATGTTGTAAGATGACACAATAAATTTTTCAAATTGTCATTTAATACTGAAAAAAAATATTTTATGAGCTGTCGTCCCTTAACAGCCGTTGCGCGTACTATAAAGGTTGCTTTGAGCCCTATTTTCAACAATAAATTGAAACTATAAACAATATAGATAGAGACTAGGAAGCAAGACTTTTTTATTGAAAATTCTCTCCTCTTTAAGAATATTTTTTTCAATTTGCACTATCCCTTGTAGTTTCTGAATTATTGGAAGAAGAATATGCGACTTTTTCTGTTCTTATTTTTTGTTAATAACAATTGCAATTTTTGTTGGCTGGAAAAATCCTGAAAACATCTTCTTTTAAATTTTATTCCTAATCGAATGAGCTTTTGGCCATAGTTTTTTGACTCTCAGAGATATTTTTCTCAGAGAACTCTCTTCTCGACTAAGCTAATTATAGTTTATTGATTGAATATGTTCATAAATCATCTTTATTAGAATTTAGACGTGATGATGTTCCCAATTCAAATGTTTTGCCATTAGTCTCCTAACTCTCATCTCTTTCATCATCGTTGCTGATTTTTTCTTCGTAGCGAGAGTCATCATTTTCTTCTGGAATATACACTTTCTCTCGCTAAATTGTCTTAGCGTCGTTTTTTTAAATAATGGTCGCGGCGTAGACAAAGCTTTAGTAACAACCAAAGATTTCAAGACAATGGGTTCTTTACTTTTTATTAACTGTGATTCTCTGTCTTCCGGAATATTTACATTTTTTGACACTTGAAAATAGCGAATGTCGTCTGGTACATGAATTGTATAGTGCATAGACGCTATTTGTGAATTATCACCATATTCTGAGGGCAATAATTCGAAAAACTCTCTCAACCGATTTTGAGCATAGTCCACTAACTCTATTGCTTTATGCCCAGTTGCATGAACGTTCATTAACTAGAGAGCTCTTCAAAAATGAACAATATCGAATCGAATATATTTGTCAAATTAATTACTTAGAATAGCTGTCAGAAATTTGATTTGATATTGTTAATTTTAAAAGAACTGTTTAGCTCATGCACGTCCATGCAACTGGGCATTAGTATCATCATTTAAAATTCTGCATGATACATATAATAATAAAAAATGTCAATAATTACTTTTAGATAAGACATCTCTGGAAGCTAGAGCCCCAATGTTTAATAAAACAAAACGAAATTGCGTCGTTTCCATTTAGAAGCTTGATCGAGGTCGTAAATTTTTCTTTCAAATTCACAAGGGATATCTGATGGTATTGATTTCATTATAACTTTTGATTCACAACATAACAACTTTTTAACCGAGCAGGATGTTTTTTCAAAATGAATAATTTTTCAAATAAATTTCTCATTACGCCAAGGTATAATAGGTGCATGGGGTCCAAAACTACATCGTTTACTGGATTAAAATCTTCTAATTTGCATAGCGGAGACGTGACATTGTCTAAATGATGATCAGGCTGTTTTTTCCAATGAA
This sequence comes from Dromius quadrimaculatus, assembly GCA_963989225.1. Classification (NCBI taxonomy): domain Eukaryota; kingdom Metazoa; phylum Arthropoda; class Insecta; order Coleoptera; family Carabidae; genus Dromius; species Dromius quadrimaculatus. The sequence continues at coordinate 31,262,334 of OZ022325.1, forward strand.
TGACTCTTTTGTCCGAAGATCAGAATCTATTCCCGGATACACACGTCTTCGGTTACAGTTAAGCCGTGAGTGATACATCTTTCGCAAGCATAAAAACCAGTTGGACACTTACAACACTTGATGAAACATCTTGCAGGTCCATCCGCAATTATACAGAAAATTTTGAACTCATATTTTGTCTCATGTAGAATGATCCCATTCAAAATATATTCATCAGCTTTTCCTACTGAATCATGTAAATAGTCTCCCGCTAACACAGGTCTCGAATCACCACAGTCAAGTGCAACGACAATATGTTGACTCTCATAATTCTTATGATGAACTTTCAAAATAATAGGCCATATCTGTATCAACGAATTATCAAAGATCGAAATGACATCTATCTGTAACTGAACACTCATAGTTTTTTCTGTATAAATATTGGAAGAAATTATTTTATGAAGGGCATTTCTTACTCCTATATATATATATATATATATATATATATATATATATATATATATATATATATATATATATATATATATATATATATATATATATATATATATATATATATATATATATATATATATATATATATATATATATATATATATATATATATATATATATATATATATATATATATATATATATATATATATATATATATATATATATATATATATATATATATATATATATATATATATATATATATATATATATATATATATATATATATATATATATATATATATATATATATATATATATATATATATATATATATATATATATATATATATATATATATATATATATATATATATATATATATATATATATATATATATATATATATATATATATATATATATATATATATATATATATATATATATATATATATATATATATATATATATATATATATATATATATATATATATATATATATATATATATATATATATATATATATATATATATATATATATATATATATATATATATGTAAGACCCAGTTGTTTCTCTCTTGCTCAGCATCGTTTGCATAGGACGACAATGTTCTGTTCCTAAAAACTGTTGAGCCGTTCTAGGTAAGTTGTCGTGGCCTTCTTCTCTTAACACTGTTGATAGCTCTGTAACAGAATTTGATGTTAATATCTTGATATTGTTCAATGACCAACAACAAAGGTTTTCAATTATTGTATTTCCAGGTGAAGCCTCTCCAATAATATCAACATTTTGCTGTGAATTATTCGAACACTCGTCTATAAATTGTTCATTATTTTCATTACTAAGTTGAAATGAATCATTTGAAGAATTAATTTGATTATCACTACCTGAACTGTCACAAACATCACTTTTCACTGTTGAGCTATCAAGTCTTATGTCACTTGAACTGGCGATTCCAACCAAATTGTTTTTATCACTTTGAACATATTGTTCGTATCAGTTTTTCTTGAAAGACGAAATTTTTTTGATTTATGATAGGATTTCGAGATTATGTTGTTAGTAGCAGCGAGACTTGAGAAAAATAACACTCGGAAAATTGGTTTTGAAAACATTCGATGTGATCACTGTTTACTGTGAAATTACTATCGATCATCACCCCACACAACTTATTTTGAAAGCCAGAACTGTGAGTCAATAACTAGTTCTTGCTCAAGTCTGGATCTACATCAGAAAACCAGAGCTGGGCTGCTTACGATTGTCCCTGCGCTAGGGCAAACATTGGGAAGTCAGAGCTGAGTTGCCCACGAATAGGCCTTAGCTAGGGCCAACATTGGAAAGTTAGAGCTGGATTTACTAGCTCTGGCTCAACTCTGGGTCAACTTTGGAAAGTCATGGAGAGTCAGAGCTGGGCTAACTAGCTCTGGCTCAAGCCTGGGCCAATATTGGAGAGCCTAAGCTGAGTTGCCCACGGCCGGGCCTTAGCTAGGGCCAACATTGGAAAATCAGAGCTGGGTTTACTAGTTCTGGCTCAACCCTGGGCCAACATTGGGGAGCCAAAGCTCAATTGCACACGGCTGGGCCTTAGCTAAGGCCAACATTTGAGAGTCAGAGCTGGGTTAACTAGTTTTGGCTCAAGCCTGGGCCAATATTGGAGAGCCAAAGCTGAGTTGCTTACGACTAGGCCTTGGCTAGAGCCAACATTGGAAAGTCAGAGCTAGGCTATCTAGTTCTGGCTCAACTCTGGGTCAACATTGAAGAGCCAAAGCTGAGTTGTTCACGACTGGGCCCTAGCTAGGGCCAACATCAGAAAGTCAGAGCTGGGTTAACTAGATCTGGTTCAAGCCTGGGCCAATATTGGAGAACCAGAGCTGGGCTACCTACTACTGGGCTTTAGCTAGTGCCAACATGAAAAAGCCAGAGCTGGATTTACTAGTTCTGGTTCAAGCCTGGGCCAACATTGGAGAGCCACAGCTGCAGTCCCACGACTGGGTCCTAGCTAGTGCCAACAATGAAAAGCCAGAGCTGGGTTGCTCACGACTGGGCCATAGCTGGGGCCAACATCGGGACGCCAGAGCTGGGTTGTCCAGTCCTGGCCTGTGCTTGGCCCTATCGTCAGAGTCTGGTAGTTCCTACATGGGCGCGGGAGCTAGTGGATATTTTAGAAGAGGTATTTGAGGTACCGTGAAAATTTGTATAAGTATTACTTTCTTTCTTTTCTTATGTTTGAGTACAGAAACCAAGACCTGGCTGATGGGTGGAGGAGAACTCTAAATTCTCAACTTTGCCAATTTTCTTCTGCAAAAAATATCTTGTATAGATACCTCCAAATTTAGTATTTGATAAATCGAAAAATAAGGGTCGTTGAAGTAAGACATTCCAGTCAGGTGATTTAGAATGTTATACATATGTGAATGCGAGTGACGAGTGAGTAGTGCTATGGGTAGTTTTGACGTATTTTGCTATTTTCCTTTGGTGTTTCCCTACAAGCTAAAAATTCTTCCGTGTAGTTGTATAGTGTACTTGAGTACGAATAATTGAAAGCTTCTTGTGACGTTATCATGACTTTCAGTTTTGTAATTACTTCAAAGCATAAACAAAGCTCAAAAAAATGATGCCAAACTCATCTTTCCTTCGAGATATTTATTACGTACAAAAATGCACTAGAAGGAAACCGTTATTAATTGTGTCACTGAGTAATAGGCTGAAATTTCTTGAAGGGCACTAATGAAACTCTACCTACAATACAGTATGTTTTGCTAATGCTATATGTTGTTTGCTAAGCTCAATAATTTTCAATTAATAGTGTCAGCAAGCGTAGAGTTGGGAGGAGAGTAATGGAACGTTATTCGTGACGTCCCTATGGCACGTGGAGTAGAAAATTTGAAAGCACTTACGAACCACTAACTGATGCCACCAAGTTTACCGAATTCTGTTGAAAAGTGTCAGCTAGCGTGAAGTTGGCAGGAGAATAATTAAACGTTATTCGTGACGTCACTACGGTACTTGGCGTAGAAAATTTGGAGGCACTATCAAGCACTAACAAAGCACTAACCAATGACACCATGTTACTTAATTTCTGTTGAAAAGTGTCAGCTAGCGTGAAGTTGGCAGAAAAGGGATTGAACGTTATTCATGACGTCACCATGACATTTTGAGTGGAAATTCCGAAGCACTAAGAAGCACCAACGAAGTACTAACCAACAACACCAAATTTATCAATTTTTGTTGAAAAGTGTCAGCTAGCGTAAAGTTGGCAGGAAAACAATCGAACGTCATTCAAGACGTAATAGAGGAGTCTGCTATGGAAAAGTAGGAAGCACTTAGAAGCACTAACAAAGCACTAACCAACAATAAAATTTATTTCGTTATTGCTTGAAATTGTTTTTCAACTTTACGCACCTAATTTAATGCAGGTTACCAAAACATTATCATAATGTTCAAATGTTGAAAGATGCGACATTTTTAAAAATTTGTAGATAATTTCAACAATTTGGTTACCTGGATACAACACACAAATACTAATAATTTGAACAAACGATGAATTGATATAACATGAAAGTTGTTCATTCATAACTACTTGACATGAAATAAAAATAACCACTATTATTCTCGATAATTTTTGGTCAAAGTATAAATTGCTTTACATGGTCAAGAAGAGAAAAAAATCCACTAAAAAGGAAGTAATTCACAAATAAACACGATGTTTTCATGTTATTTACTCCACTTTAATCATATTTCGCTGAATTGTTGATATTCGAAAGAAGCTCTTGATTTTTCTAATGCATTTATTAGAATCTTCACAAGACACATGTTTAAAGTTCTATTAAAATGAACTTCATGATTTCACTGACTCGACACTAAGACTGTTCCTCTCTTCACTCCACTGATTAATATTAATCAGTGTAAACACTCTTTTCACATTCGTGTTATGTGAACTAACTTATTTAACTCACAGATCTTGAGCAGTTCTGAGGAACATTCAAAATTTTTAGCATTTTTGAAGTTAATTGTCCACTGCTCGTGCAATTCAAGTCATGATATTCGTCAGTAGGATCATCATCCGATCTCGTTTTAAGAAATGAAATAAATTTACAAAACTGATCATGTAGTATAACATCGTTAATCACTACATCTCTGGCGCTCAAGAATTCAATGCAGGCAATTGAATATTTATATTTCAGATTTTCGTTCCCTCTTGACTGCATCTTCCACTCATATCTCATTCAAAACCTTCTATGGGCTCAATCCATTCCATCAAATAGTCTTCACAAGCCTTGTCAACATCGAAAAGTTCGTCGAAAATCGACTCGGCCTCTTCATTATCACGAAGCAGCTGACGCTTAGTAGCAAGAAATTGTTGTTTTCCCAATTCAAATATACTTCTGGAATCATGCTTTCGAAATATATTTTTATTGAGTGTGGTATAGATCTTTATCTCAAGAAATATTCTCTTGACGCTGCCGGCATTAAATTTATATCAAAAGGAGGACATATTTTTTATCTTTTTATCAACTAAGAAAAAATTTCCATGAAAATAGTATAGCAAATTTCAATGAAACACTTGAGGTTCAATCATGGGCATCACTGAATGAAAACATGGAAGTCGATGAGTCAGTAACTGGATTTTATAAAATATTCCAGCACCACTTTAATCAAATGTTCCCCTTGAGAAAAATCAAAACTCAAGTTGAGAACAAGTCAATGTAGATCTCTAAAAGAATACGTAAATCGTGTAAATCTAAGAAGCAACTACGCCAACGCCTAAAAATCGAACAATTCAATGATCTACTAAATCACTATAAAAAATATTGTAACATACTGACCAGGATAATTCGACTAGCAAAAAGTTTCCACATTAGCAGCTATATCTGTAATTCTAATAACAAGTATAAAGCTATTTGGAATATTGTTAGAGAAGAAACCAACAACTGCAGTAAACAAAATATAATATCTGAGAATCCTGAAGAACTTGCGAATGAATTCAACTCTTATTTCCTCAACATAGGTAATACTAGCCCCAGTATCAATATGATTTTTGTGTTTAATTCTGCGATAATACAATTCTCATGACTCCAATCACTGAATTGGAAGTTGAAGGATCAATAAAATCTCTAAAATGTAGTTTAACTACCGGTTATGATAATGCACCTTTCATTCTGATGAAACGATGTGCATCCAGTATTTCTGAGCCATTATGTTTAATTTTTAATAGTTCAATCTGCTCAATCCAAACAATCCGTAAAAACCCCTGTATTTAAAAATGGTGATCATGAATAAGTGGAGAACTATAGACCTTCATCCTTATTATGTGTTTTCTCGAAGGGCTTTGAAAAACTAATTTACAAAAGACTGTGGTACCATATTCAAAGAAACAATATTGTCTGATAGTCAACATGGATTTGTGAAAAATGAATCAATCATCAGTACTGTAATTAGCATAGTTGAAAATATAATGATGAGATTAGACCAAAATATGACTGTTTTTGGTATTTCATGTGACTTGTCGAAAGCATTTGACAATGTAAATCATAATGTGCTTCTGCAAAAACTTCAAGATTATGGTGTCCGTGGTGTTGCCCTTTCACTTATTGCATCATATCTAAATGGGAGAACACAAGCAGTGAAGATCAATTCCAATGTGGGTTATACTAATGGGACCCACTATTCCACATGGGGAGAAGTTACATCAGGTGTTCCAAAAGCAGTGGCGTGCGGTGACTCTCTGTGATAGGTGTGCACAGTCGGTAGTGAGAAAAGGGATATATACATGGTCAACAATACAGCTCATTTTTCCCGCAACAATCAGCAATCCATTTGAATTTTTCATATATTTTAATTTGGAAATGTTGCACGGACTGCTGGCCTTTAATTTTGATATTTTAAGTGAGTTTTATGTCTGGCGTTGATCTTGTTTTCATAATTCTATTTTTCGTTTCGACATCACGACGTGGAAAAGAATTTTCCGGTAGATCACAAATGATAGATCTATTTTCAGTTGTCATGCTGCAAATGATAATTTTAGGAGAATGAATAATCCAAGTAACGTATAAAATAAGTGTTTACCTAATATTGTTGCCTTGAATAACAAATAACAATATTTCAGCTATTTTAACAAACTTATAGAAGGCGTTTAAAAAAGGAACACAGCTAAACGTTGAATATTCAGCTCCCAGTGCAGAGAGTCCGCTTGCACGCAGCGAGAGAGAATGAGCGAGAGGAGATCTGCTAATATCGGTATGCTTTTTCTCTGTCAGACTCTATTCCTTCACTTTCCTATAGTTCGCGTCAAATAGAATTGGTCCTGCGCCAAAAACGAATTTTTGTCCGTATTTTTGAGTAACCAATCGCAGAGGTTTCTGTTGTAAGCGTTCTCATTAGTAGCGCACGTATATAAAATCAAAATCTTCCAATTGAATAAAATTACCTGTGTTTCTACTTTTGAGTTGATTAGTGGTATTCTTTTGGTATAATCGTTTCTATATTGTAGTTGTTCTGTTTTTGTTTCGATTCTTACATTTTCTTGGTACTGTGGTTATTATTGTTATTGTTAATAGTGTTCTATTATATATAACTATATAATCATGGTTTCGAATAGCCAAAGTAGAGAGTTGGTGTATAATTCAATGAAATTTATTGAATACGAAGCAAGTAATGGTGTTACCATTTCATTCCATCAACCAAAGTGAGAAAATGTGTGTGCTAAGTTTTTAGCATATCTAAGAGCACTGTTAATGTGATTGAAAAAGAAGAAGATGAAAATATGAAATTGATAACAATAATTTTGGAGTTGTTTCACTACAATTTGATCATACGATTTTTTGAACTGGTGATATAGTATCAATGGATTTTCATTTGTTTCCCCCTAATATTTATCCATTCCCTATGAATACGCTTCCTTTTAATTATACCTTATAACTCATCAATAAATTGCAGTAACTCTAAGGTGAAAAACTGCACGACACTGGTTTTGTTCCAAACGGTTGACCACAAAAGTCAAAAAGCATTTGACCATTGCAGTTTTCAACAGAATTCATGGTTACCATGAGCAGTATTGAACTGAGCAACAACTGGGCAGGGCTAGAATGTAGTACTAGGCATAAAGTTTGGAAGCGGAACACTAAACACGATGAGAGAAACGTTCAAATCTATTTGCGCTCTGAAAATGTGAGTGCAATGATACATGCGCGAAGAGTGATTGACAGGACCTTTTCTAGGTGATTCCTACTATGATACTGACTATGCCAAACAGACCTCGCTCGCCGTGCAGCGAGAGATTCTGCACCTCAAGTATCGACATTCGTTTCAAATATATAACGGAGTGGCCCGCGAGGCGCGCCTGTATTTCTGGTTGCATAAATAGATGGCAGACGCTCTTTCTCTGATTTTATCTTTCAAATTTGTGGAACAGAATGAAGTATTCAATAAACCATCATAATAATTTATTTACGTAATTTCTAATATTTTCATAAGGTGTGCAGTGCACACCCTGGCACACTCCTCAAAGCTCCGTATTGGGCTCTCCCTTATTCCTAATTTATATAAATGATCTACTCAAATGTATTGACTGTGATGTATCCATCATGTATGCTGATGATGCTTATTTTATCTTAAGCTGTTCTAAAAATGAATTCAGACTAATATATGGCAGAATTAATAATACAATTTCTAATATCAAGAGATTGATTTGAATAAAACAAATGTTATTCAATTTCAATAAAAATTAATTGGAATACAATATGCATAAAAGACGGACGAAATAATTGTGTAGACAAAAGAAAAGGCAAATGATGGAAGGACAACTGATAATACTAGAAAAAGATTATAAAAACAAGGAGTTGAGAAACTTCAATAAGGAGGCCAAGAAACAAAGAACAGCGTATCAACCGCCACTAGTGTACTGTAAAAATGAAGAGGGAGAACTAGTGACAGCAAAGGACAAACTACATGTATGGGAAGAATATTTCAAGGAAGCGCTAAATGAGGGGAATCTGACTTTGGAAACTACAGATTGAGCCAAAACAACTCAACAAGAAAGAAATAGTATAAAGCAAAACCTACTAGACATAAATAAAATTCGAGGAATACTGAACCAGTTGAAAAATAATAAAAGCTCGGGAATAAACGGAATAACATCAGAGATATACAAGAATGCAGAAGTCGAAGTAATTTAGTATATTATGGAAATAATAGAGGATATATAACGGATTGGACGTATGTCCGTGAGATGGAAGGAAGCACTAATATGCCCAATTTATAAAAAGGGGGACAGACTGAAATGCGAGAATTACAGAGGTATTAGACGTGGCGTGCAAAATTTTAGCAGGATGCTCAAGAAATGGAATACAAAAAGAAGTTGACAATACCCTAGGAGAATATCAAGCCGGTTTCTGACCGAACAGATCAACTACGGATCTATTTGTATTTGCACTGAAACAAACTATAGCGAATAGTTATGAGCACAATCTAAGCCTGTAAATGTGGTTTATAGATTTCAAACAAGCATATGACACAATCAATAGACATAAACTGTATGAAGCACTCGCAGAACTAGGAATACCCAAAAAATTGATAAGATTGATCAAGATGGCCCATGAAGAGACAAAATACAGAATCCTGGTGGATGGAGAATCATCAGAGAGCTTCGATATAGACAGAGGACTGTGGTGAGGAGACCCAGTATCACCCATCCTGTTCAACTTGGCGCTAGAGTGGGTTATAAGGAAAAGCAGAATCTACACGGAAGGAACCATTTGACAATTGAAACACCAATGTTTAGCGTTTGCAGACGACAATAATAACCAGAACAAAAACAAAACTATAGGAGGTATCCAAACGTTCAGTCCAAACGGCGGAAATAATAGGAATTGAAAATAAATGAGGACAAAACCAAATACATGGAGATAGAGACGGATCATTGAGAAACAGAAGAAGATTCTCTTAAAATACAGGTTGAAAGAGGTAAAACCTACGCATTCGAGAAAGTTGGAAACTTTGTTTACCTAGGTGTTACGGTAACAAACAACAATAGCGAAGAGCGAGATATTGTAACACGGATAACAGAAGGAAACAGAAGTGCGGGAGCTATGGGGGAGGTATTTAAATCAAAAAATGTGTCAAGAAGTGCAAAAAAGCGGTTGTATAAAATCATTATGAGACCAGTAGTACTGTTAGTTGGTGAAATGTAGGTGCTGAACAAGACTATACAAAATAAACTAGAAGTGTGAGAGAGATAAATTCTGAGGCGCAGACTTGCTAGCTTTCTTCGCGAGCGTTGTCTGGCTTCAAGACCTGTGACAGCTAGGCACCCTTTTTTGGAGGGTGAGCAATGAGTCCGCATGTGTGGCCTAAGTGCATGTAGTTTCTTTACCCTCGCCTTCATATCCAGATTCAGATCCAGATGTGATTTGCAATACTTGGGAACTGCTCAGGATATAGTAATTTTAACTCATTCCAAACTTCATATAACTGCAGAAAGCGCTCTGAAGACACGATATATGATGTTTTTGCTGAGAGATTCATACATATTATAAGGTCCTGGATAGGATTATGAACTTTTTGATTTTGGAAATTTGCTGGGAAAGTCGCGATTTCGACTTATTTTAAAGTCTGTAAAGCTGCAAGAAGCACTTTAAAAACACAAAATAAAATGTTTTTGGTGTAAGATTTTGCCATATAACGCACTTCTGAAGTAGAATCTTGCTTCTAGGCAAATATTCACTATCAAAATTTTCTTAACGAGACAGGGAAAACGCTGATAGGCTCGCTGGAAATGCAAAATTCTGTGCATTCAGGGACGGATTCATACGTATAATTTTATCTTAGATAAATTTATGTGATTTGCGATACTTTGAAACTGCTCAGTATGTAGTATCATTGACTTATATCAAACTTCATATGGCTGCAGGTTGCGCTCTGAAAAGACGGTGAAAAATTGCTTGGAAAGTCGTGATTTCGACTTATTCAGAAGTTTGTAAAACTGCAAATAGCATTTGCAGAACACAAAATATGATGTATTTGGTGTTAGACTTTGCCATATAACGCATTTATGTAGCAAAATTCTGCTTCCGAGCCAATTTTCGCTATCGAAATTTTCTTAACGAGACTCAGGAAAAACGCTGATACCTCGCTGAAAACGCAGACTTTTGTGCGTTTAAGGACAGATTCATACGTATAATGTTATCTTGGATAGATTCATGTCATTTGCATACTTTGAAACCAAGCCAAGTACGATTCTCTGCTGATGTAAAATTAGTTCGCATTTCTGCCTATCAGAGATCTCTAATCGGAGTCCTATAAGAGCCTTGAGCAGGTCTCAACTGAAATAGACTGTATTCTGATGAGAACAACATTATTCTAATGGTCATTTTGATTAAGAACTGTCCAAAGATTGTTATGGGACTATGATTCAAGCGATCTGATTGACTTAAATTCGAACTAATTTCACAATAGCACAATAATAGCACTTAGTTTGTCAGTTGCTCATTATTTATCATGAACAGATTGGTTCAAAGGTTGAAATTTTTATCTATTCAGGTAATATGTGAGTATACTTCTTGCTTTTCTTTTTCATAAAGACGATGTTTTTGCAATTTTGGGCTTTTTTATCCAAGCTGAAATTAAATATTTCTTGAAGAATGTCAATCCAATGTTTGTAAATTCAATACATCAAAAAGTGACAACAAATACTTTTCTTGACAACGTCAATGATCATGGAATCCTGTAGCATCTGATTCTCTTACCGCAAGTTCATAATTTTTGCTTCAGGATCTCTACCGCGTGTGAACAATTCCTCAAGAACCACGTTAACAAAACATAAGTAATTCTTAACACAATAATCATTGTATAAGCTATAAAATCTTCCATAGAAAGAAATGCAAATGGGAAATAACTTACGCTCTAATACATCAACAAAACTTTTATTCACATGGAAAAGTTCACTAAAACTAGCTTCCGATAATCTCACTTCTAGACTACGTATACCTCTGCAGCAGTCGCTTTGCAATGGACGACTGACGCATCCGCACAAACAGTCCAGAAGCATAGGCCTTCAAAATGACCGAATCTCTGAGTCTTATAATCAGTACCTTGATCTTAAACTCCGATTCACAATGATTATATTTTAATGTATATCTAGTCTACATCTATTGGAATGGAGATGAACTATTATTCTGGCTTCATTCAGTCAATCAACAATAGATTATTGTTCAGTCAAAAAACGTATTTTAAATCCAATATCTTATCATATTTGTAGTGTGTGGATACGAAGATATATGTTTATGTACAAATTAAGGGAATAATATTTGGAAAGCCATAATAGTCCAATCAAAATAGATATTCACCCTTGCATAAATTCCCAAAAAGTTGAAAATTGGCATGAACGTTAGGGATACCAATATGATAAAGTTGTGATAAGTTTTCATTGATCCTATGTGTGCAAAAAATTTTATGCGAGGTCAAAGTTCGTAGTAATGGATTTTTCGGACTTTGCAACGAAATTGTCAGTTTTATGACAGGAATAGCTCAGACAAAAATTATAGATCTTCCAATTCTCTACAAAGAGGGTGCCCACACTTTTTTCTCAAGATTTACCATTTCTGAGAAAATGCCATTCTAAAGCTATATTCTCCATGACATGCACACGTTTCCACGCCACCTATGAGGTAGTGTACTTGGCGCGTATTTTTCGTCGTGGCTTTTCCGGTAGTCCTATTCCTCGGTCTTCATATTGAAGTTCAATATAATATCAAGTCTTGTTATTCAACTGCTCCTTGTTATTCTTCATCTTCCTGAGTTGACATAGATTGTTCCAACGGCGATACATCCGTTGTTTCGTCGTTGATGTAAGGATCATATTCTGTTAGGGACTCAGTAATTGAACACGACTGGTCTTCACAACTGGTGCATGCTGGTGAACAAAGTAAGCCTATTTTTTTGAAATAGCATTTCGAATTACATCCCATTTTGCAGTTAGAAAAAAATAGTATTGGAGAGCTTTTCTGGTGCAGGTGGAAATAGAGTGTGGATTGGTTGCAATACATCATCAATTAGCTTCCATCCCCATTCTTCTGGGTTCAGCTGATTATCAAGCCATCCATGAACTCGATAAAAATGTTGATGAGCAGAAGCCAAGTTTAGAGGAAGACAACCCAATTGAACACCGTTTTTATTGCGTATATGTTTTGCAAGAGATAAGTAGCGTTATTCATCTTTGCAAATAATTTGGAGTAAGTAACAGACGGACACATGTACATAGGCAGCGTAATCATGCATATTATTGAAAATATAACTTTAGAGTGGCTTTCTCTCAGAATTGGCAAATCTTGATAAAAAAAAGTGCTAGCACTATTTTTGTAGAGAATTGGAAGATCTATAATTTTTATCAAAGCTATTTCTATCATAAAACTGACAATTTCGTTAAAAATTTGGAGGACCCATTTCTATGAGCTTTGACCTCGAATAAAATTTCTTGCACACATGAGATCGATGAAGACCTCCCACAACTTCATCATGATGGCATCCCTAACGTTCATGTCAATTTTCAGCTTCTTGGGAATTTATGCAAGCGTATCCGTATTTTTAGGGCTAACTTGACCAGACTATAAATAGTCGGATAGAGTTAGCATATCTTAGAGGTAAGTTATTTTTATTATTCAATTTTTAGTCCATAACATGACAGATAACATATCCCATTCGTCAGTTTTTGCCATTTGCTCGAAAATTCATAACTTGTATTGTATTTGTTATTTAGACTTCAAATTCTGACAGAATGAGGGTACAGAATGATTCTATCACATGCATCAAATTTTCGAAAAAAAACTGTGAACTTTTGAAGATATGTTGAAAAAACTATAAGAAGGCTCTTCCGGAAAACGACCATTGAGAAGTTGTTAGATAACGTACTCTAATTTCACAAAAAGCTTTTATTTTTCCAAGAAATACTTTACAATGTACCCGAATGGCGTTCTTTTTGAGCAAGTGAGAGTATGAAAAAAAATCGATTGCAAAAAGCCGCACTTCTGCGATAACGATCTTTGGAGTATCAACAATTATATAGAAGGCTTCATGAGTCGTTATTGTGTTATTGTACATTGACCATCTAAAAAACATTCTCAATAGTCAGAATGTGTGTAGTCGGTCCACGCAAATTGGAAATGGCCCCCCGAGCATAGCGGCATCCTACCACTTGTCACCTGTCAGAGCGCAAAAATGCGTTTTTTTGAGCAAAGCTTCTATCGCAATGTTATGATTCTTCACGTGAGCAGTAAAATGACAAAGACTGAGTGATTTTCGAATGACACCGATTCTCCCCTCATCATTTGCTACTGCTGCTCTCCAGCTCTCTTCTCTCCCTTGCCTCTAATATTGCTGCTGGATGTCGTTTCACTCTCTCCACCTCTCACCTAAGCAGCCAATACAACAAGTGAATGACGCGTGGTAATAATACTGCTCTTTCGCAATTGATCATAACATATTATACCAAGTATTATTTTAGTTCTTAATTTTACATAATTTTTTGTTGGAGGAAAATATCCTCTTGAAATGAAGCATTCACACTTGTTTGACTTCCAATAATATAATAAATACAAGTAGTACATTACTCTTCACAAGAAACTACGGAAAATATCCCTTGTATTGGTGAAATGCGATTTTTGCAATCGATCTTTTCTATACTCGCACTCACTCAAAAGGGACGCCATCTAATTACTTTGTAGAGTAACTCTTGACAAAGGAAATGCAATCTGTGAAATTGATCTTTGTTGGCTAACTATTTTTATGGCCGTTTTCCGGCAGGGCCTTTTTTTAGCTTTTTCAACATTTCTTGAAGAGTTCAAGTTGATCTACTGAAAAATTTGATGCGTCTGTTAGAAGCTACTCTACCCACATTCTGTCAAAATTTTAAGTCCCAATAACAGATACAATGCAAGTTATGAATTTCCGAAAAAATGGCAAAATAATTACGATTTTTGCCATCAACCCAGAAGCAGCTGGACTAATCAAGATTCAAGAGAACTTATTCGATCCGTCTTTCTATTGCGTACGTTTTTCAGTGGAATACTATTTTTCGTCAGATTCGTGGTTTTTTAGTAAAACGCAAAAAACTGTTTTTGGCCGTTTTTGACCTTTTTTTTGACAGCCTTTCTGACATTGTAGCCGCGTACAAATGGAATATGTTATTTGTCACGTTATGAACTAACGAATACAGAAAAATAGATTCCAAATTATCAATTCTCTTGATTTTAGCATGTATCTGCGCTAATTCTGCCCGACTTAAATCTCATCATCATTAACCAGAATGACAGACCTATATATAAATGATGAGCTGAATCTGATTCTGAGATCCTGCTTGTATATGTCTATTACTGCAAGGGTCGTATCTAAGAGTTATAAAAATTTGATTCTTAAATCTGTCACTACGTGCGGTGATGCGCGTCCTAACTTCTAGTTTCTGATTTTATGGTCTTTGCAGTTTATTTGTCTATGTCCGTATCAAAAACTGATTCATTCATTTGACATGTAGAGAGAGCACTATTTAAATGTTCGAATGGAATAAAACATACAATATTACTATTAAAGATTCCTACAAGAAAAACATCTTTTGGAAAAAATATTTGTCCGAGTATATATTTCTCTGTTTGTTCTGTACAACAATTAACTCTTGATTCCAATAATCACACTAGTACCTGGTGTTCACCTCGAAATGGGGTATTCCACTATTATCAAAATTTGAGAAATTTTCATGAAAATATGAAAATATGGCATGAATAATAGGTATGAGTAATGAAAATTATATTGAATATTGCTTCGTTTCAATAAAAAGACGATTCAATACTCATATGACGTCATGATGACATCTAAAAGTCTATTGTAGTCCTCAAACAGTGGATTTCATAGGTGTACAAATTCCTGCAAGATTTGTTTATATTCATGAAAAAATATTGTTGCGTTGCAATTTGATATACTCATGAATTATTGGAAACGTATCGAAATAGTTGAGATATGAATCATCTCTATTTTTCGAATGCTGTTCAGAAACATTTTGAGAGGCCTCCAAGTTTCACAGGCATGCGCATTGAGTAAATCAAGCTTCAAACTACTGGTATTGTTTGGTCAAAAGAAACGTAATTTTTATAAGTGAATTTGATAACTGTATAATTTATTAAGCTCGTGTTCTCACTGACAGTAATAAAAATAATTCAGATGATGTTAAATAGGCTAAACACTATCGCCACCTATTTTACTTCACGTCAATATTCTCAAAATGTTTGATGATGAATAAGACCTACCGTTTGAGTGACACAATAGACTTTTGGACGCCACGGAAGATTTTCAGAATTGAAAAGAAATATTTCTCAAGTACTACGAGATTTTTTGAATCGTATTTTCACTAATACTTCTATTTATTCATGTCCTATCAGATAAAAGAATGAAAAAAAACTGTGGAAAACCCATTGTCTACTACGCCCTACTAAAACATTAGCTCATGAGAAGAATAAAAATTAGAGCCCAGAATATTAGATGACAGAAACCTTAGATCCAGATCTTAGAACTACTTGGTATGCTGCCCTGTTCAATGTACCTTATATAACAGTAAAAGATGACAGTCAACAATAAACTCTCGATGAATATCTGCGGTTTATGTATATTGATCAAATCTCTAGGATCGAAAGCAGGCTCATCGGAAAACTATCTTATGTCCAGTTTCATACACCAAGTGAAAAAATACATAGTAAATCATCTACTACATAACCTCAAATACGAAGTTGATGAAAATACTCATACCCAAATTGAAATTAATCACTTGCCATATATTGGATGTTATATATTTGAGTACTTGTGGATTATTATACAGAATAATGTAGGTACAGTTCATTGAGTGATGTATGACTTATAATCTATAACAAATTAAATATGATGATTGATGTCTCTATTGTCGTAATCAGATGTCATAACTTAATATGACTCAGTTTTATGATACAGACTGATGATTCTCACAATTTTTGATTATTGTAAACTCTTATTTGTTCATTCGTTGGAACTTTCAAAGTGCCAGCTTCGTTGATAGCGAAAGGATATTATAGTCAGCTCTTGATTGCTTGTTCTATTGTTGTATTTTGACAGAATGTTTGATATTCTGGGTTTATCAAGATCCAAATTCAAATTCATCCAACTAAAAGAAGTGTGAGATTAGTATGAACCAAACTATCAGAGAAACATCGTGAATTAGAATATCGTATCCAGAAAATAGTATAATTGAATGATGGATCTTCGAATGACAGATAATCAGTATCAGTAATTAAAATAACATCACTTGAGCAAGCGTTTTGAATCTCATTGATTATTCTTCAGTGCCTACGAACAGTTAAGTTTCTTCCAACAATATCATTACAAATTAATTACTGAATGTATCACTTCTGCAATCTCTTGAATTCATTGTATGCACGTTACTTACAATATTTGTGAATGTGATATAAATTCAGTTGAATAATCATGTATACGTACCCATGAATAACCTTTTTTTGTTTCATCTTCAATTATCTACTATATTAATCAAGTAAGAATGATATTTATCCAAAATGATCCTTAAAACTCATGTATTTGTTATCAAAAATATCTATGAATGTCAAAAAATTGAAATGTCATTTCAACAATTGAATATTAACATCAAGTCGCAATGATCAGAGCAGGATCAGCCACATTGGAACAATATTAAATGCTACGGACATCGCAGCTAGTGATATCCACGCACAGACGCTTGATAGAATGTAGAGAAAAAATGTCTTAATCGGGTTGGGACCATAAAAGTATTTTTGCTAATCAAGGTAGGGTCTGTAGATAGAATTTGCTGGAGAACGCAGGCTGACTCAATCCGATACTGTCGCAAAAGCCACGTTTACATTAGAGCGAAACAACTAATAAATGTTGGAGATATAAATTATTTAAAACAACCTGCCAGTGAATAAAATGCATCAGATGACATTTGCTTATGACTATTATGTACTAAACTATCAATAAAATTTATGTAAACTCAGTAGATTTTATGAAATCTACCAAAATATTTTTTAGCTTGACATGTCAAAGTGACGTTTTCGAGATACAGTAAAAAGCATGAATCACAGTGAAGCGACAAAATTTATAGAAGTTAAAGTTATAAATTATTTAAAATACCTTTTCAACAATTGAATTGTATCACAGGACATTTGCTCATGCATATTAAACATTAAACTAATGTTAAAATTCACGTAAATGTAACAGAATTAATAAAATTTATGTAAATGTTTTCGACATGGTAATGTCAAAATAACATGTGATTTTGTACACCCCTGTTGAACAGATGACGAAAAGATATTGGCTCGTTGATCAACGAAAATTTTCGCCGTTTTTAATTTTTCCTGCGAATACTATATACACGAAAAAAATGATATCCCCGGAAGGCACTCGTCCTTATGAATATCTATCGAATGTAAAAGATTCCATAAAAATCCATAAATAAATACGACCTGTAGAAGAGCGCAAATAAGTGATTACCCTATAGTCAGAGAATTAAGCCTTTTAGTATATAGTAGCTAGCGCTAGGCCTGCTACGCAGGCCTTAGCTCTAGGCTTCGCAGCTTGATATGTGAACCGCCTCTGGCAAAAATTCGGTCCCCATAAGATAAATTCCAAAAATATTTTTAGCCCACAAAATCCTCCTGCTCCATATTATATTTGTGCATTTTTCCCTACTCGTGATTTCACTGTTTTTTATTGACAATTCTCAATATTATTCAATGTATTCATCAATCGGATAAATTGATTCCAACTCTTCTACGAATTACAAAGTCTAAATTCAAAACTTCACAGCGAGATAACATGTCTGTGCCATGTTTCGCATATTCTCAGGCATTGCTCTACTGTTTTCGAATACAAATCACAGTATTAGTTATTACAACTCGTAATCCTTCTGTTTTATCTTGACGACATACTTACATCCTTACAATTCGCTTCGCTCGTCAATTTGTATGTAATCACAATCTTTCTGTCTGCTTTGCAACTCTCAATATTATTTTGAATAGATATGATTGATGATGCTGACTGAAATGATGCATGTACATCGAATATACAAAGAGATGGTTACTCTAGGTGAAACCGAGAATATCGAGTGGAAAAGTGAAATATAATTTCAGTTGAAATTTCGTGTTTACATCACTTACTCCCATTATCCTAAATATTTCTCTCAGGAGAATCATCAAGTTGATTCCTCCTATGAATTAGCGTATCTGATTCCTGAGCTCAATTGCTAGATTGATAGACCGCCTATCAAGCAGGACTATTTTCCCCGTAGTAACATCTTTTCTCCATAGATTTCCTTCTAAATCACTGCTCTGAGTCTGAATCATTCAGCTCCAATAGTGCATCCAAAGAAACATGCATGTTCCACGTTCCTCCAGTGATAATTTTGGGGCTCACGCACTTTGATATACTTTTGCCTCCCAAAGACATGTTTTTTATTCATTCAGTTAATACTCTGGCACTCAAAAGCCCACGCTACATGTTTTGACTCCTCATATATAGCTACAATATTCAATTTCCTCTGGAATTGTGATAATACTTGTATTAAAATCAATTCAACATGTGTCTCAAATTCTTCTCCGATAAAAATAACATTTTCCCTCCAAAAAAGCTAATAAAAAAAAATAGCTTCAAAGACCATCATGAAATCCACTTGGATATATCTTAACTATTTTCTATTCCAATTGAGGGCACTTCAAAGTTATTATGGGACAACGATTCAAGTATTTTTATTGGCCGATATACGAATCAATCTTACATAGGCGAAAACATTGGCTTTGGCTATCCGTCAGTTGCATTAACTCATAGCCGTTCATTGATCATGATAAATGAATTTGTGCAGTATGGAAATTTAGTTCACATATGGAAAAATGATTCTATTTCATTTATTTCATTCATTGAATTTATTTAAAAGAGCATTTAATGTGAGTAAATTGTGTTTATATCTCCGCCAATCAGTAGGCTTGAATTGTGGTCCCATAAAAGTCTTTGCACCGTTCTCAGCAAGAATAAGCTATGAAATATTCCACATTACTTCAAAATGTACGTATACCTCAAAAAAGAGCCTGAAACTATTCCTGTTATGCGAATTTCCTCTTTTTGAAATGTCAGAAAATTGAAACTGTTATACGCAAATTAAATGCAATCACCAGAGTATTTATCTCTTCCTTAACTACGCATTGGAACATTAGTAGAATATCAAGATCCAGAGATTGATAAATATTGGGGCCGAGATAATGAGATGCTAAGAACTCGAGATCCAAATTTTAGAACTTCTCACATGATTCTTGGAAATTTTGGAAGCACATAGCTATGACAACTCAAAAATGTCCACACAAAATTGAACATTGTTGTGTGAGAGAAATGGAATATATAGTTTTGTCTCAGTGTAAGTATGCTGGCTTTGTGATTTGGAAGTCGTGGGGTCGAGTCCTAGCGACGTAGAAGAAGTTGGTAGAATTTCTACTGAATTATAATGTACTCTGTGGTGTACTTTCCAAGAGTAAGAACTGAGAGTACCCGTATTTTGACGAATGGTAACCGTACTCTTAGAGAATATCAGTCAATTTCACAGATTGCCTGGTGCACTCTTACCAGGTGAAAGGCGTGATTGATATTTTTTTACCTATTATATTTGAAATATACCGTTTGCTGAGGAATACTATGCTTCAATAATCTCTTTCAAATTTATCAAACGTTGATGAAATTATTTAAATTGATTCCATTCTTGAGAGAAATGATGAGAAATTTACAAGAAGAATCAAACTATGCCAACAATGAAACGCGGCTTTCTTTAGAAATTCTAAGCATGCGGAATGAGTATAATTCTATTGTGACTGTAGAAAAATATTTTTTTGGTTCTTTCACCTGATTTACCAAAGTAGTATTCTTTATTTCTCTCAAAGTTATTCCTGGAGAAATATTCTCTAATAATATTGACTTCTCAATTCATTATTTTCCAATTTATGATATCACAACTAAATGAATGCTAGGGCTTTTACTCCATCAAATGCAAAAACTTTTAGTATTTATTCTCAACCAATGTCTTCTTGATTAGAACTAAAAATTATTATAAATTTGAATTGACATCAATTCTTTCATAATCACCCTGAATAATACACTAATTGTCCGATATGCCAGTTAAAAACAGTCCAAGAGCTCTTATGGGACAACGATTCAATCTACCACGCTGGTAGAAATACAGACACGATTCACTCCCAGTAAATATACATAATTTGGACCATACTCTCTGAAAATTTAATCAAGTCATAAGAGCAATAGTTATATACATATACCATTCGAACGAATCCAATTTGGATCTTCCGTCTGCATACATTTGATAAAAATATTTGATGCACGACTAACAGTTGATGTTAGCCAAGAACGATTCTGTGCTGATGTAGAATTGGTTCGCATTTCTACCTATCAGAGATCTCTTATCTCTCTAAGAGCCTTGAGCAGGTCTCAACTAAAATAGACTGTATTTTGATGAGAACAACATTATTCTAATGGTCAAGAACTGTTCAAAGATTGTTATGGGACTACGATTCAAGCGTTCTGATTGACTTATATTTGAACTAATTTCACAATAGCACAATAATAGCACTTAGTTTGTCAGTTGCTCATTAATTATCATGAGCAGATTGATTGAAAGGTTGGAATTTGTATCCATTCAGATAATATGTGAGTATACTCCTTGTTTTTATTTCTTGGACTCAATCCCAGCAAAGTTGTTGTGAACTCTGGATTCATTGTGAGTGAATCATATTCGCGGCTCAGTCATTCAGAAGACTTGATTCTTTTTGCCGTAGGAGCTCTTGAACTATCTTATCAGCGTTTTTATGTGATTGACTCTTTAGCTAAAATTACAATATTTATGAGAATCATAATGTTTCTTGACTGTAGGAAAAAGTGACAAATGCAAAAAAAGCTCTGGTTTCAGCCATAAAAATTTTTTATTGATCAATCCACATCTTTCAGATTTGGTTCCACTCAAGCAATTTTCGGGAATTGGATGAAAATAATTCAGACAGAAGAATACATCGCTTACGGATTGTTGAATTATTCATGAGAAAAAATTATCAATAAAATAGTGAGAAATGACGTACAGCAATTAAAATATGTCCAAAAAGCATATAATCACGGTAATTGAGTTGAATCTTGGAATGAGTTAAATGAAACTTTGTGTTTTCCAATTGATATTCACAAGAATAATAGTTCTTTTACTTTTTATCATCAATGAGAAAACACGTCTTCATTTGTAACCTAATTCTTACTCATGAGTTTCGACTTAGCTGCAATAATTATATGCTATTTTCGCATATTTCAATTGCTGTATGTCATTTCTTTTTATTCCATTCACCTATTCTTTTTTTCGCATGTATTATCCAACAATATATTGGTGGTGTATTTTTCTGCCTGAATTGTATTCATATAACTTCTGAAGAGGGCTCAAGTGCAGCCGAAGAAATTTGCATTCATTTATTATAATATCCATGTTCCTGTGAAATTGAGATATTACTTGTATCAAAGCAATGCAGCATGTTCTTGGAGTTTTTCTGTGATTACTATGGACTCGGCACGTTGAATTTTTAATCATTCTCATACAGAATTTATTTCTAATAAAACATATGTAAAGATTTTTTTGAATTTTCTAATTCAAGTCAATTCTTTCCGGGATCATGGATAATGCCAATTGATTGGGATGTTTGTATCCGATAGATACAAGATAATGCTCCATTCAGTCATATGTGTATCTGATTACACATATGTTCAGCAAGAACCACGTGAAGGTAAAAGCAAATTTCTTGCCGGGAGAGGATGGGAGTCAAAGGATTTTCAGGTGGAGGAGACATACAAGCAAATTCAGTAATCTTACTATGTGATTAATCTTTCTCATATATATTTTAACTGTTCTTCTATATTCATCGTTCTTTTATACAATAAATTCTAGAGACATAAGGTTCAGTTTTCGAGGGCGAGACCTCGCACTGTTCCAAGATGTCTTAGGATATGACGATATTCCTCGTAGTATTTTCAAAACAGTGACTCTAATTAGACGTATTCTTCCCAAAATATTTTGATGCTCCAAACTTTGAGACCGTGAATATATTTGCTGCATACTATGAAAGATCCATTCGATCATGCTAACGTGATAACTGATAAGAGCATAAAAAGAGATCAGAATCACATTTTTTACTTAGTCTGAATTCTAATGTTGTTATTTTTCTAGTTATAATAGAAAGGGAAGTTGGAATTCATAGCACGTTTTAACATTTTTGATTCGTATAATTCACGTTATGATTTAGTATGTAGGCTATGATATACTCAAAATCATTTGAATGAGAATCGCCTATTGAAACAATTCTGAGAAATGTCAAATTGATCCTCTATATGAGCTAGGTAGATTATCATTATCTTCTTATTATAAGCTATATTATGTATAAGCTATATTATATTGATCTATGCATTACTGTGAAATAGGCAAGAACAGTTTCAAAAGTAAAGACGTACATATTCAACTTTGCTTTAGTCATGATGGACATTTGCATTTTGTTTTGTTTTGCACGATAAACTCTATCCCCTGTTCTATTTTATTTCATAATTTATAAGGAAACAACAATTAATAATTTGAATCGTGATCCACATTCCCCAATTGAGTTTTTTGACCTGATTTGACTTCTTTTATTAAGGATGAAGAAATGGAATGAAAATATTTGTGCATTATAATTTTTATTTTAATTGTGATGAAAAGATATGATCGGAATGGAATTTTTGAAAGAAAATATACGTCATCAAAGTATTTGTCTCAATACTTATATGAAGAGTTGATAGAATAATATTTTTGTGTGATGAGAATTAGAACGATTCTTCATTCATTTTTATTATTTTTAGCATATAATATGATTGAAATGAACTCATTCAGTGGATATATCGATTCGTTAAAAATAAAGAAAATCGATTGAAGAAATAGTAACTCAAATTTATCCTCTATATGAGCTATGTGGATTATCATTATCTTCTTATTAAGATGTATAAGTTATATTATATTGATCTATGCATTACTGTAAAGTAGGCAAGAACAGTTTCAAAAGTAAAGACGTACATATTCCACTTTGCTTTAGTCATGATGGACATTTGCATTTTGTTTTGTTTTGCACGATAAACTCTATCCCCTGTTCTATTTTATTTCACAATGTATAAGGAAACAACAATTAATAATTTGAATCGTGATCCACATTCCCCAATTGAGTTTTTTGAGCTGATTTGACTTCTATTATCAAGGATGAAGAAATGGAATGGAAATATTTGTGCATTATAATTTTTATTCTAATTGTGATGCAAAGATTTGATCTAAATGGAATTTTCGGAAGAAAATATACGTCAATGAACTATTTGTTTCAATACTTATATGAAGAGTTGATAAAATAATATTTGTGTGTGATGAGAATTAAAACGATTCTTCATTCATTTTCATTATTTTTATCATATAATATGATTGGAATGAACTCATTCAGTGGATATATCGATTCGTTATGAATAATAGAAAATCTATTAAAAAACTAGTAACGTAAATGAAAACTGATGAATGGTATAAGTGAACATATTCAACTTGGTCTGAAAATGTGAGATTTTTTCTTGTTATACCTGTATGATGAATTGTGTTCTATTTTACTCATATTATAAGAAGAATTTTTTTTTCGCAAATTCTATAATAGCACGTCTAAACATATCCTGGTAAAATATTTCAATTTTAGTTTGTTCAATGTAGATTATGACTCAGCATGAAGGCTAGAAAATATTCAAAATTATTAAAATAGAATTAACCTTTTTTCTCTGTTCTTCATATTTATCGTAATTTGAATTCAATAAAGAAATTGTGCAAAACGCAAAGAAACAGGAGTGGGAAGAATTTGGTAAACAAATAGAAAGCAATTACAAAGAAAATAAGAAATTATTTTATAAAGTAACTAAAAACCTGAGAAAGCAAAAAGAAGTACCACTGAAACAAATCAAAGACAAAAATGGATTAATACTGACAAAAGACGAGGACATCATGGAGAGATGGAAAGAATACTTTGAGGAATTATTAGAGGTTCAAAATTGCACAGTAAATATAACACTCGAATGAAGATGGATACATGGAAGATGAAGAAGAGATAACATTATAAGATATAACAGAAGCAATGAAGAAGATTAAAATTGGTAAAGCGGCAGGTTACGATAATATCAAATCAGAACAAATTAAATTCTTAGGACCTTCAGGCGCAGAAATGCTGCACACTCTAATTAAGAAAATATGGAATGGACAACCTATGCCGAAAGATTGGGAAAAAAATATAATCTTGCCACTCTATAAAAAAGGCGATAATAGAACATGTAAAAATTATCGAGGAATTCCCTTGCTCTGTACAACGGCCAAAGTATACGAGGCTATATTGGAAAACAAACTACAAACCAAACTAGAAAAAAGTATTACTGGATCGCAAAGTGGATTCAGAAAGGGCTACTGCACACAAGATCACATTTTCAGCATTAGACAGTTAATTGAGAGAACTCTTGAATTCAATAAAGAACTTGATATATGCTTTATTGACTTGGAGAAAGCGTTCAAAAACGAATTACAGAGAATTGCTTTGGGACATATTAAAAAGAAGAAATGCAGGAAATAAGTTATTACAAGCAATCAAAAGTATTTATACGATAAGCAGAAATTATATAAGAACGGAAAACTGCATATCAGAGGAATTTATAACAACGCAAGGTGTAAAACAAGGAGGTTACCTGAGTCCTCTTCTATTCATAATATATATGGACGAAATTACTAAGCAAGCAAACTTAAGAACGAAGAAGACTAGTGTGAGATACCTGAATCTCAAGAATGTTACCGTAACAGAATGTTTGTTTGCAGATGACATGGCAATTTTTGGCAGCAAAGAAGGACAACTCCAGGAAAACTTGAACATCTGGAATGAAGAATTATCTAAAGCAAATATGAAAATAAATATCAACAAGACGAAAGTAATGACAATATCGAAGGAAGAAAAAGAATTGGAAATTGAATTGGGTGACACAAAAATAGAACAAGTTAAAAGATACAAATATCTGGGTAGCATAATAGAAAGCAATGGAAGGTATACAGGAGAAATTAACAGCAGAGTACTAGCAACATCGAAAGTCTATCATATGCTTAGAGTAGCAGTGTTTAAACATAAAAATATAAGCAAAAGAACAAAACTAACGACTTGTAAGACAATACTCCTGCCAATTTAAATTTATGGAAGCGAATCATTGGTCCTGAATCAAAGCCAAGACAGCAAGATACAAATGATGGAAATGAAATGTTTGAGAAGTATAGAAGGTGTAACAAGACTGGATAGGAAGAGGAATGAAGATATAAGAAGAAATCTTGATATAAGATCAGCACAACAATATGTAAAGAGTAAGCAACTTCAGTGGTTGGGACATCTGATAAGACTATCAGAGAACAGACAGGCCAAAAAAATATGGAAATCAAACACAATAGGAAAAAGCAGCAGAGGAAGGCCACAAAAGAAATGAGACGATGCAATACACAAGATATTGAAAAGAAAAAATACGACGACAAGAATAGCACATGAAACAGCAAGAGACAGGAAGAGATGAAGATATATATATATATATATATATATATATATATATATATATATATATATATATATATATATATATATATATAGAAATATATATATATATATATATATATATATATATATATATATATATATATATATATATATATATATCTGTTAAATTTAATTTATGTATTTTGATTGGCTTCTCTCCTTCCATTCTATATTTTGTAACATGTGAAATATAATTGGAGTATTGTATGTGTATAGAACTGCTGCTAGCCTATGAATATTATCATTTTGTCTCTCATTTAGCATTGCTCTTTTTTTCATACATTTATTCTCCATTATAAATACTACACAATTGGTAATGGAATGGACTGGGAAAGTGTAAAAACCATTTGTTCTTGGAAAATACATTCCAAAATTCAAATTATCAATAACATTTTCAATAGATTCAGCAGTAAACTGATAGTTATGTCCTAGATTCAGATAGGAATTTTCTGATAAATAAATATTATTTCAAGTAAATTATTGAAATATTTCTTTGAAAACTATATTTTTTGTTATGGCTTGGTTATTTTCATTGTCTTTATCGTTTCCTGGTATTTTAATCTTCAAACTATCAAAAGATCGAACTCAAGACATAGCAACATATAATTGTCCATGTGAAAACAGAGGTTTCTCCAAGTTTATTCCAACGAAATCGAAAGTTTGTCCCTGTGATTTATTTATTGTCATTGAAAAAGTCAGTCTTATTGAAAATTGTCTTCGTTTGATTATGAATGGAAGATTGGAGTCTGTTTGTATCAAATCTATTCTTGGTAAAAAGATTCTGGAATGTGCACTTTGACCTGTTAACACTTCTAGGTCTAAATAGTTATTCTTCATTTGTTTCACGATCAATCGTGTTCCATTGCAAAGACCTTTTCTTGGATTTATGTTACGTAGAAGCATAGCAATTGCCCTAATTTTCAATGAGAGTTTATGGAGTGGATATCCAGATGGTGTTTGCTTATGTGAGAATTCAATTGGAAAGTTCATATCGTTCTCTCCCTCATATATCGCTGTATCTGCACTTTAATATATTTTTGTTTCACCTACAATTTTTGATAATACAAGTTCATTTTGGATCATTGTATCATCATTCTTTGGTGACAAAATAGCTCTGTTCATAAACTTATATATATTTTGAGGCAAAATCATCTCATTTGCAGATATTCCGTCGGCTAATGAGCTTTTGATAAGACAGTGGGATGGTATGGTTGCAATTTCCTCAGTACCATTCCCAATTTGGAGTAAATATCCAGCAAATTCTTGTTCATTCCCATTTACCCGCACGTTTTGTGTCAAGGATAGTTTTTTGAATAGGGGCCACAATGAACTACGTAACATTGAAATTTCGATTATCGCTGTTCTATGATTCGAATGTTGAACTATTGGAAGACATTGTCGGAAATCGCCCCCTAGAACAATCACTTTTCCTCCAAAGAGTGATGAATTATCCATTAAATCTTGTAAAACCAAATTGATAGCTTTGAGTGCATATTTCATCCCAAATAATAATGCTTGCTTTTTGAATCAATTCTCCTGCATTACTATTTGCTGAGATTTTACATACGCTTTCTTCATTTATTGGTACTGGAAGTTTGAATACAGAATGAACTGTTTGACCACCTTTTAATAGAGTTGCCGCAATTCCGGTCCAAGCTACAGCGAGAACTGTATGTCCTTGTCCTCTTAAAATGCTGATAATGGTATTATAAAGAAATGTTTCGCCGGTACCGCCTGGACCATCAATATAAAAGTAACGCTCTCTACAATTATTATCATTTACTGCATTCAAAATATAATTGGAGATTTCTAATTGTTTAGAGTTAAATTCTTCTGCATTTTGTGCACCTTCGCGTCTTTCCAAATCTCTATCAATTGTATTGTCAAAATCATCTTTGGTGATCTTGACTGGTTCAGGAAGACCAAATTCTTTCAATTACAATCTATGTACAATTAGAATTTCTTGAATTTTTTGTAAGCCTTGTTCTCAGCGACTTGCTTAGAATATTTTCGTGAATAGTCTTCCATCAAATATTCTTTGAAATTTTCCCACAAACGGAGTGCATTCGTTGAAGTATGGAAACTGATCAAATATGCAAATAATTCACGTAATTGCTTGAGGAATTTGTCGAGCACAGCTTCTTGTAAGCAATTTTCGCATTCTTCATCATTTTCTAATAATCCTTTCGCACGTGCTGCTTCCTGATAAGTGTTGTATAATTTACCATCGACAGTTTGTAAATCGTCAAAGCTTTTCGCTCCCATAACATTAACTAATAGTAATCGGAGATGGAATCTCTCTATATCTTTTGGACTTACAGAAACTATTCTACCAATTACGGGCTTAGTTCCTTCCTGTCTTATCTTCCATACGTTTTGATTGGTGAATACATAGTATTTTGGAATATCCATATAATTGTATTGTCGTGCTGCAACATCAGTTTGATTCAACAAGAACCAAGCTGTCAATGTTGTATGACGTGTTTTTGCTCGTTCCACTGCTTTTTGTATTTGTGCTGGATGAAATACAACTGTTTGTTGATATTTTAGATGAACTGCTTAATCGAAAACTGCATGTGATCTATCATATAGTTGGTATTCATATAGTCGCCAAATACACTCGACTGGACAAATGTATCTTGTACTTTCATAGCCTTTAATTTCGTCCCGAACGAAATTTTTCTTGTTTTCCTCTGGTCCCAACTTGATGGTAGCACAATCATGTCCTTTGCATAAATAATCACATATATATTTCATACTCTTAACTGATGAACAAATTTCTACATTAATATGAGTTCTATACTTCTTGCTTAAATATGGATTATACGGAACAATCCACCTGTTGTCTATTTCATATTTGATAGAACCGTTTTTGTAAAAAATGAACATTTTAATATTATTATTACGTCGTCTGTAAATAGGATATTCACTCACATTTTCAATAGTCTTGTTTCGGAAATCCTTTGGATATTTTTTGGAACATTTATTATCACTCATACATGGCGAGTTCTCATTCAAAATATCACAAGGTCCATGAATCATGTGCGATCTGATTACTTGATATAATTCCTGCTCCTTATCTTCATCAGGTATTTCTGCACTCACAATTGCATCAATATCATCTTTGTTTCGTATTTTGTCATTTTCGTCCAATGTAATTAACAGATGCATATGCGGTAGTCCGCGTTTCTGAAATTCTATTACATATTTATAAGCAATTACTTTGCCAAAAATACTTCCTTTAATAATGTCATCCAAAATCGATTTGTTTTTACCATGGAAAACACTTGCGACAAGATCTGGTCGGTCCGAAGCAGTTTGTCCTTCATGTAAGTTTTCTGTAATCTCTTTCCACTTTGGATTGCAAGTAACAGTTATAAAAAGATCAGGTTTACCGAATTCACGAACAATTGCTTGGCGTTTTGATACATTTTTTGCATAAATCGCGGACCGCCTTGAAAAGTTGAGGGTAATATTACCAACGTACCTGGTTTTGCACCTTCGCTGGCTGATTTATTATTGATATGATCCATCAGCCCACTGTATAGCTCTACTCTCAGCTTTGGTTGATTTTGTCGAATAAAATTCAAACGTTCAGCCTCTACTTTTACGTAAGCGTCCACAATGTAATGTTGCGTGAGTTTACCAGCTGATAAGCACGGATTGAAGACACTACGATCTGCTAAGCGATTTGTATAAAATTGAAGCATGGTCTGTTTCTTAACACCGTCTACTTGTTTCATGTTCATTTGCCAATCTTTTTCTCCACTGGGAAACAATAAAGGATACGTCATTGGATCCCAATTTTCACTAAACTGATGAATCCTGAAACTACCTTTTCCTCTTGGATGTATACAAATATCTCGATCAATTGGTGGTTCGCCATCAGTTGAAGTGAAAACAACAGCAACCTCATTACTCGTTGGTAGATTATATCTCCGTTTGTCTTGTGTACGATCGCTAATAATCCAAAGATTGATTTCTGGTAATGTTTGATTATTCTGTCTAGCCTTCTCAACCTCAATTTGTTCAACTTCTTTTAACATCATGTATGCTGATGCATATGGATTGACTTGTCGTATGAGTTCATCTAGCATTTGCATTATCTCTGGTTTGCATAATTTGTTGGAATCTTGATCCATCCTTTTTGCCAACGCATCCATTGTATCAATGATGTACAACTGTGCATATTTTTCTGTCTTTTCATTCGATGGGTGAATTGATCCATATGTACTATGATATATTTGACCATGGATTCTAAATGTATATAGTCCTTTTCCTGGTGGTAGTGCAATCTGCGCTTCCATGGATGCAAAAGTTAAAGCACTATTATAATTCCTAACATGTTGTCTGAAATTTCTGTTATCCGCATCATTTTCTGTCATCAGTTTTCTTAAATACTCTGGAAATTCTGGTAATATATCAGTTGCTAATTTTCCTTTACGACAACAAGTTGTAAGCTTCCCGTCTAATGGTTTTTCACAAGCGAAATTTCTTGACTGACAATTTGAACATAAGACATTCATCAATCCTAGATAATGAGGTTCAGCAATTTCTTCAGAGTCTCTTGTTGCCATTTTATATGTATCAACTGGATTTTTCAGGGACTTGCTTCGCTTGCTTTCCACAATTTCTTTATTATGGAATAATCTTTCCTGGTTTTGCTTTTCTGTTTCTGATGCTGTAATTCTACGTCTTTCCTCTTCATTTCTTTCTAATCGTTTACGTTTCTCATCTTCCGTCTCTTTCTCAGCATAATTTTCAAAGTTATCTCTCATTTTTCGTAGCCTTTCATCACGTTCTACTGGTGTTTCTTTTTCTAAATATTCCTTATTATCATCTTTTAATACCTGCAGCCTTTTCTTACGTTCCGCTATCGATTCATCACTCGAACGAGTATTTTTATAGGTGGCTTGCAGCATCCTATGTCTATTTTTCTCATCTTCATTTCCGGACTGTTTTCTTTTTCTATAATTTTCATGTAATTTCTGCTGTCTTACATTGTTGGAAAAGTTTGATATTCGTCGAGCTCTGAAAATATCAACTGCATGAGTCCTCAGTTGTGCAATGTCGTAAATTTCATTTTCTGGATCTCTATTCAGTAGAATACTTGAGCAAAATGCCATTGCAAATAAACCACAATCAAAGCCATTTGTTTGTTCTTGTACTCTTGCGAACCTAATTTGAAGATGATATGGAAATAAATGATCCAAATAATTTCTTGCATCTTGATGAAGTGTTATTGAATTCAAACTATCATAAATCGTGATAAATATGCCATCATAATGAGCTGTTATCCAATGTCCAATTCCAGGGCCAAAATTGCGCAAATGTAAAACTTATAGATGCTTAGTACCCTCTGGTATTGCATGAATCCTATTCAAAGCCCCTAAATAATACGTTGGTTGAGGTCTGTAGTCCGAAAAAGCATGGATCATGGTGAAAATTACGTCGAAATGAGTATCTTCAAGATAACCAGAGGGATTTTGTAAAATGTTGTAATCGTGCTCTGTGGGTTCTTGTATCATTCTGAAATCATTATCCACGTTTATATTGATATCTAAATTGATATCTTCCGCATTGATATTAGTTTGCTTTTTGGTTTCTCCATGTATATCAGAATCTTTAGACTTCTGATATTTTACCTGTCCCTTTAAACGTTTTGATCTATCTTTCGTCGGCATTATAACCTTATACTTGAGTACAAATAAGGAATAAATATAATTGATTTATTGTTTAAAAATCATCAAACGAATTACTGGAGTTTATACCCTAGCTATCTATTAAAATTCTTTTTATCAAGTAGAAGTGAATATGTTTCTCACCTTTTAATCTAATATATGATTTTCTTAGTCGATAATAACTCTGTTGATGATAATTATTCAAGGACTTACTCAGCTTTTCTTGAATAATGTCCCGCTTATGAATAAGTACCAGGAGTAAGTTGGAAAAATTTCTATTTTTCACACCAAGAGCTATAAATAAGAATTATAGTAGTCAGTATTTTGAGAAAAATATATTCAAATGAACTAAATTATAATAAAAATTATGGCATGCAGAGTTTTCGTAGGTATTAATTATTTTCAGAAATATCATCAAATATCTTCTAGGAAATAATTTTTTTCCTGTTGAAATCAATATTTCACGAGAAGAAGAAAAATATATACTCATGCTATTCGAGTTCTAGCCGTAATTATATGCCTCATCTAATGATTTGTTCGTTAATTTGTATAAATATGCAGTACATTACAAATTATTGTATTTTGG
The DNA here is from genome assembly GCA_963989225.1 of Dromius quadrimaculatus. Lineage (NCBI taxonomy): Eukaryota > Metazoa > Arthropoda > Insecta > Coleoptera > Carabidae > Dromius > Dromius quadrimaculatus. Next base: position 31,294,760 of record OZ022325.1, read on the forward strand.
TTAAACCGTACTAATCAACAAAGTTTCAAAATTGAGTCAGTTATCAAGAAATGAATTGTTCTGCTTTTTAAATTGCAAGTAGGAAAGTTCTGGATAGTTCTTTTTATATCACGCCATTTTTCAGTCATTTGTATGGTCTCTATTGCTGTATATTAACTTACAACTGAAATAATGTAATAAAATCTTCATTTGATTCTAAAAGCTTCCTAAGCGAATTCATGATACATTTTTTAAATTTGTAAACGTGACTTTCTGACAGTCCCAGATTTTGATGAATCTTCACGTTAGAAACCCTACTGAACCCGGAAAACATAATTCTAAAAGAAGCCGGTCTGATGGTCTATCAGTCTGTGTGGAAGCACGATAACTTGAGAACACGTACGAATTTTTTACTGAAATCTCATATTTATGTTTTTTATCAAAAAGATGGGCTCAAGTACGTAGATGAGCTAATTTCAACCGGGGGTACCAAATTTTCATTGATGGAATTTTTTAGTTTTCTACGTTTATTTTATAAACGGTGGTATTTATCATAAAATATTGAATAAGTGAAACTAATCCATGAATGATTTGGCACAACATTCACAGTAAACATTTCTCAAAATTATCAACGGTTCAGTTGTAATTATAAAATCTGTTACATTCTTCTCAGGCAAAGAAATAATGAGAATCATGATGTGATATTAGAATATTTATTATTCATACTTGGACATCACATGCGAACGTACGTAAATAGTTTTCTTGTAATTTGGCTCTATCATGCTGGATATCAAATTGAAGCTCTTGTGGAGATAATTCTGTCAAAGTGGATATTCGAATGATTGTCATTTGTTTTTTTCATGAAACATTCAAACAATGTTCAGTTTATTATCAACTTTAAGCCCTTGATGAGATGAGCTTAGTAGGTATCAAAAAAAAATTTGGCGGAATCCACGTTACTATCTTCAAATTTCACTTCCGGCGATCGAATGTCAAAACTGTGTGTTTCAATGGATTGAAGACCTCGATAATCTAGAAAAGGACTCTCCATTTTCTAAAATACAGAATACTTTTTGTATAAGGACAGAAAAATAACCATCATCTGTCACCTTAATAGTTACAGCTGTCACTTTGACTATAACAGTTGCCACTTTGAGAATGACAGCTGTCACTTGGGCAATAACAGCTTTCACTTTGAAATACACTTAATTGTTCCGACATTCTAAATTTCTGAAATTTAGATGAAACTGGCCATGAAATTTATGGACGGGAAAGTTCTATGAGGGGACAACTATTTCAATCAATTTACAGTTCCGCAAATTTTTAATGTATCAAAGAGACATACATAAACATAAACATAAAACTACGAGTGGGCATGAAACCACTGCTTTAGTAGTCAAACAGCAAAGATCGCTTGAGCGCTGTCTAAACATGCTTAGCCACCGAGGCGGCTACCATACAGCTAAAAATCGCCAATTACTTTAATTATATTAAAAGAAATATATTCCAAGTAACTGTATTAGCCCTCGAAAAAGAATGCATAGATCACTACTTATCAAGAAAATGTGAAACTCACGATTTTTGAGAAATATATTTTTTTTCATTTTGAAAATAGTGATAGACAAGTGTAAAGAATAACTTTTCGTTATTGGAGCTCTCCTCAAGTTAAATGAAGTGAATTGATGGCTCGTTTTTTTTTTAATAGCCAGTTCATAGCGTGGTGAATAACATTATCTCATTTTCACGCTGCCACGCTGTCAGGCAGACTGTGAAGAAAGTGTCAAAAATTGTCAGAAAAGATTTTTTGTAACATGTACACCAAAAGTATCCTATTACTGAGCTGACTTCTACTTAGAAAGTTCTCAATCCCAAACCATGGTAACAATTTTCAATAATTCTCTGTTGATTGGGAATCAATGGATATTAATGTCCGCTAGGTAAAAATGGAATTATAGATCATTGATCATGGATGCCGTTGGATATTTTGATTTTCTTGATTATGTCAAATTGATATTTGAAAGGAATTTATATTATAGAATGTGTTCGTTATAGTATGTGCATTTATTGTGAATGGGATAGCACAAATAATGTGAAAAATTTCAATTAATAAAATAAATTATGTATGTAAGTTATGTTTCATTGTATTAGTTTATTGTAATAAGACTGCTTTTGCTGAAATCTGTTTGTCAAATCGATAAGCCAAAAGTGCACTTCATATAACAGATTTTCCAAATTTTCCGCATGAGTTCAAAACTATCAGTCGTAGAATATTAAAAATTTTCATTAGGTACTTCTAAAACATCTAGTTGTGTATCTGGCAAAATGATTGGAATCGTTTGTACCGGAAATGCCCTTTACTCGGAAACTTTCTAAAAATTTTTGCATAAATTCAAAACTATAGAACATAGAATCAGAATGTTAGAATTTAGTATTCTAGACGATTGCACCATCTCCTATTTTAATTGAAATCGACTGAGCCAGAAGTGCACCTTACTTGAAAGTTTCTTAGATTTTTTTACATAAATTCTAGACGACCGGCCGTAGAGTATTGAGATTTAGTATTTTGATCTGCTGTGGCATCTCAATGATTGCCTACTATTCTCATAACAATCGACTTAGCTGGAAGTGCACTTTACTTAAAGTGTTTTTTAATCTTTGCTCATAAATGTAGATCTGTAGAATTTTGGAAATCAGTATTTGGGAACATTGTAGTATAAGAACAATGATCTCCTGTTTCCGTAGCAACCGACTGGACCGAATGCGCACTTTATTTGACATATTTTCTGAATTTTTTTCCTATAAATCCAAAACTATGACCCGCGGACAAATGATATTCAGTGTTTGTGTTTCATAATCGTATTATGAAATGTAAAAAATATATTCATTGATGTACAAGTAAATCACGTAATGTCCACGTCAGATTTTTTCTACTGTAATCGAATCCTCTTGTCACACATTTAAATTTTGCCTTGCAAAAGTTGTTGCAGATCGTACTTTGTAACAGTTCTGGCCCATCAGCTGGTGAACCATAACCTGCACGAGTGTGTAATAAACGTGATAAAAATTCAGAAATCATATACATACTTTGATCCTCATTCTACGCTATTACAGTCATTATTGACAGAATTCGAATCATCATTCTTAATTATCTCTTCCTGTTCTTGATAATCACTTCTACTTGCATTTAACATATTTGGTAATGCTTTATGGAACATAAGCTCCATGTGGTTATTAAATTATATTATTGGATAATCAAATCACGTAATACAAATTAAACTCAAGAGAAACAACAAACAGCACTGACAGCAGTAAAGAGAGGGTAGGTAGTTGAGACCGCTTGGGTGGAGCAAGAGAAAGCTGAGAGCTGAAGAATCGGTGTTGGTTGAGTTCTGTCTGTTGATCTAAATCTTTCAGAAATTAACATCTTACTGTTCAAGCGGAGAATCATAACGCCGCGATAGAGGATTTGCTCCAAAGATATAACATCTGCGAATTGAAAGAAAATTAAATTTCTATTTCCAAATTGTTGATGAGAAAGAAGTTTGGGAAATAATTTTTAGCTATTGAAGCCATCTTCACACTAGATAATACGAATATTCTCTATATTACATGGTTTTCCAGATTCAGTATGAAAATATTAATTTTTGAATGGAAACCATACTCAACTATGTCGTCAAAAAAATACGCTATCCCTTCTCTATCCAACGATAATAGCTATTTATGTAATTAGTATATAATCTAGAACTTTATTGGACGAGCCGCTGATTATGAACGAGCGAGCAGCGCGAGCGAGTCTAATAAGGAAGGCGAGTCTATAAAGTTTGTTTATATACGAATTACATACAAAGCTTTATGTTCGACTGCTCTAACGACGCAGGATATCTTCTGAAAGTATTTCTTGATTGCCCTATTAAAAAATTTGGTGAGTATAACTTGGTGTGCTTTGCTAGTGTTGCTATTGTTACAATTGTTTTTACTGTTTGTTTGCAGATGTCAAAAATATTAAGTACAATTTAATAGCAAAAATTATCACTTTAGAAAGTGTAGAAGAGATTAAATACGATAGAAAAGAATAAATGGATACTTTAGGAAGAGAAGAAGAGAATAAATACGATAGGAAATGATGAATGGATAATTCAGAAAGCGTAGAACTATTGGCAGCAAGTGTCAAAGAATTACAAATATTGAGAGAAAAAAGATTTTGTAACAAGAAGAATTTATCTTCGGGTCTGAATATTCGCGACAATACCAATTGTGTTTTAAGTATTCATTACAATAATAAATGATATGTTGATTTAATTGTTTGAATTTATTTCATGTCAATAAAGAATATATTTTTGTGACATTGTTTTGACAGTGACAGTTCCGTCCAATTATATAAAGTAAAAGTCCTAGTCCAATTAAGTGGCACATTATGGGCACTAAATGCAACCATAAACTACATGATTATGATGCAGTCGAACATAAAGTATCTTACATTGTGATGTCAATTCTAATATATTATATAATCAATAAATGACTATTTGGTTATATTTCATAGTACTGTAGAGTAACAATTAAACTGCTCAGTTGATAAACTACAATAATAATCAAATTTGGAGCATCTCAGAAAAAAAGACTTATCCCAATCCATTCAGAATTTGCTATTTTTATGTGAACAAATTTTTTCCAAAAAAAAATTGTAATCATTTTTGTACTCAATGCTTAGAATAGAGAAATAATTCAAATTAGTTATACAATTATATCTCCAATATTTTATATCAAATATATATTAACAAATCTCTCTATGAATTTGATAGGTATCAGTTATAGTTCTTTATTGTTCCATCAGAACATAATACAGAATTGAAATCTTTCTGGAGGATTTGAATTGTTCAAACTTGTTCTTTGTGGAATGAATGGTGAGAAAATCATCTGAATAATGTATCAAATATACAACTGCTAAATTTCTGTAATATTTTTACCAACTTGTACTGAGTACAAGAAAGTATTCTGAAACCGACAAAAATCACCTATCAAGATTTTGATGGAAATATTCGTTTTGAGCATCTCTGAATCCATTTTGACTGTTTTCGGCTTGATGTCTGTACGTGTGTATGTGCGTTCGTTCGTAGCTCGCAAATTTTAAAACTGGTTGAACGTATAATGTTGAAAATTTGTATTTAAGACTGGTATAGGATCTAGTTGTGCACCATGCATTATGGTTTCAATCGTCTGTGTCGAAAGTGCACTTTACTTTAAATTTTTTTTGAATATCTCATAAATCCAGAATGATCAACTGTAGAATTTTGAAATTCAGTATTTGAACTTGATGTTGTATCAGAATGGTTATCTGCTATTTTTGTATGAATCGGCCAAGTCAGAATTGCACTCTACTTGAAAATTTTTCTAGAATTTGCCGTATAAAACAATCAGTCCAATTTAAATGGCAATGACAATCTGTTGTTAATTTTTTGTTTTTGTTTGACATTGTACATGTCAAAATATCATTAAAATTATATTAATTATGATCTGAAGAGAAAAAGCTTTATTGAATGAATTTTTGTACATATCAAATGATGTACAAGTAATTCACGTGATGTTCACGGTTAATTTTTTATATTTGCAAATGAATCAAAAAGTTCATTAACAGCAGTATCCTAAGTTTTCATGAGACCACGATCTAGGTCATCCAATTAGCCGAAATACGGATAGATTTTATAGGAGTAAGAAAATTATACTTGGCGATTTGTTTATTCTATCAATTGTCAAATGTTCATTATTCATTATTAATAAATTGATGCACTTTGAAGATTAAGATTTGTATCTATTCAGGTAATATGTGATTACCGTTACTTCTACTCAATCAATTAATTTCTAGAAATTCCATTTTAAAACATACATTTCATGTCGGTCAATCGTATTTACATTCCAATCGATCAGAAGGCTCCAATTGCAGCCTTGTAAGGACCTCGGACCGCTATCAATCATAATTCCCCCTAATTTACAGGCTGTTTCATATTAACAGTAAATTGTGTAATATCCAACTATTTTATTGAATCATTCTTTTTCTGATCAAATTCTCCTAATAAGATATGTTACATAATTAACATCCGCATGAAGTCAAATTGCATTTGGAGTAAATGCAAGAATATATTGCAGAAAAAAAGTTGAAAATAGGCTTCAAGACTATTTTATGCAGGTTGCTGGTTCTTGGTGTCCAACTGTCGTCTACATGTGCGACATTTTCAAATAGCGAGGTTAGAATGTAAATAACTCAACTGATATTTATCTAAGTTTACAAGTAGAACTGATAAATTTACAGTATAAATCTGAAGTAAATGTGATATTTTGAATTTGAAAAATAGATATATTTCACTCTTAGGGCCCGGTTGTACAATCTAAGCTTATCTATAGTTCAAAAAAGCTCAGGTTATTTATTGTAACTACAATTGAAATAATTGTAACCATAGGGATCGAACTTAGTTCAACTAAACTGTAGATAAACTTAAATTGTACAACCAGGCCTTATATAATAAAGCAACGAATAGAATAGTAAAAGTCAAATATACGCAGCATCGGACTGGCTATATAGTCGAGGTGGCATTTGCCAGCCGGGCCCTAGGTAATACTTTGATTGTTCATTTGAAATTCAATTTTCAATTAAGCAGAGGTGGATTATTCTCTTACCTTTGAATCGAATAGACGGTTCCAACAATCGGTAATGGTGATTATTTGAAGCCTTCCTTACTCAACTCACTTTATAATCCCATTGACAAATTTATTCCAGGGTTGAGCTCAAAATGTCTGTTTCAGCAGTAGAATCTACAACTAAAATTTGTTTTAGTGTTGGGGAAAATCACATTTTCAGGTTAGACCTGCAAGAATTTGAAGTTCCTGATTGTTTTGTTGAATTCTTACCTTATTTTGATTAGAATTTTTTTAAATAATCTCTCATACAGTCAACTTCCGCATAAAATAAAAACTTATGCGAAATGAGTGCAATCTCTTTCATCAATGAACAATTCGTTGAGAGTAGATATGTAAAGTGCACCAAACCACAGTGACTGGAGTAGAGAAAACGCGGGAATGTTACCTCATGCCTGTATTGTGTATTTGATCGAGACCAGTGATGCCACAAGTCAATGGAGGAATTATCGTTCAGTATTGCCACAATTACAGTCTCTCACCAAAAATTATGTTACAATTCATTTTCTCTAGTAATTAAAGACATGTTTGGAAATCCTTTCATTCCTTAGAAAGAATGGAAGTCCATCTGAACCAAATTATCACAGCGTAAAATATTATATTGAATAATTGTATAATTGACATGACAAGGACTCAACATGAATGACTTTGAATTTTTATGAACTCAAATAAATCATTTTGAAATTTTATGAATCAATGAACGCGATTAATAAATATATATATATATATATATATATATATATATATATATATATATATATATATATATATATATATATATATATATATATATATATATATATATATATATATATATATATATATATATATATATATATATAATGAACGTGATTGGTAAATAAATAAATTTGAAATATATTATTCCCAATTGTCCAATTAGTTGCATACTTTCAGGACCGCGATATGAGAGTCACCGAATCATGTCCAGATACTCAAATATAAAATTATGGTACAATCATCGATAATGTTACATATCATTTTTCAGCATAAATTTTAGGCAAATAATGTTACAATCCGATAATCATGGTAGAAGTGGCAACACTTATCGAGAGAGTAGCAAGTTCTTGACTACTTGTAGCACGCATGCTCAGAGTAACGCGCACGCTACCTTCGTTTTTTGTAGAATATAGCCGCGAAATATTGGAATCCAAGTTTGAAGTGCGATCACTTATATTGAGCTACATACATCCAACATGAATATCTTCCTTCATTTATATTGTACGAATAGTGATAGTCGGATTTTTGCAAAAATATCAGAATAATTATTAGGAACCATTGAGAACAGTTTGTTTTCTATAAAAATAGATCAAGCAAAATTCAATTCAATAAATTATGAAGACACAGTTGCTCACCTTTCAGCTTGTAACATTGCCTCGAATGTTGGCCCTTATCATGGTTTTGCGTTGCACAGTTTTAGCAAATTCGAAACTATTCATCATGAATACTTGAACTGTGAAAGCAACAATAATACTATATCTTAGAGCTGATGATTAGAGCAGTTTGGCTTCTAGAAGCCTCTCAACTCATATATTTGAATCAATGACCATTTGAAAATTCTGCCTAAAAACTGCATCGGATCCTCCTACATCTCGGGTAATAAATATAAGTTAGTCATTATGCAATATTAGAGTGAATTTGATACTACACCAAGCCATGTATTTTTCATGTTCCATTCTCATTTTGAAATAGTTCATTTTGAGATAGTTGATCACGTGGAATGATAATTGTACGGAAGATGTGTTTCCACATCTGCTGTTGTGATGTTAGTCCAGCTACATTTCATCTAAATATTTGACATATGATTTTTGAAAATATATCATCAAGTTGAGGGTTACAATATCATATATAGAACTATAAATAAACAGAATATGTACTGATATATTGTTTATTTATTCACATTAACGGTGCTATTGTGAATTTTGAATACATTCACGATGCGTTGCTGAAAACAAAGAGCATATTAAATTCATGGTTTTTATAAAAATATTCCTGCTTACACGTTCCCCACGGAATCGCCCTCTTGCACATGCAGATGTTCGGCCTAGGCCTCTTTTCTGTCCGCGATTTCGGCTACGGTCAGGCTCGTTCTGTGGTGAGGATGTGGCATTTTCCACATCCACATCCATTTTCTAAAAGTTATTAAAATTATAATAATTACTACACTCTACTCCAATCCACGCTTACATCTCCATCTTTCCTCTCAGCCTCATCTCCTAGTGTTTGCTGATCTGTGACAACCTCCGTGTTAATAGTGTTCTTTACATGTAACAAATAATAATAATAATATAATAGGAATAGAAAATGTCATATTATCGTAAAAGTTCTATGAAATTATCTTACCTCAGCCATTTTCACAAACACGCGTTTTCCAAGAATTGCTTGGGATTAAAATCGTACTGCCCTCTCTTATGCGCAAACAATTTAAAATTTTGTATACAGTTTGTTTGAAACATTAAGATCCAGTATTATCATCGTCAAATAACTTAATTATTGAAATATTTAAATTTTTATAAGATATTATCCTCCAGAAAAATCTATTTCATAATCAAAATCGAATCTCAGTTATTTGAAATTTATCGAAATTAGATATTTCGTTAACACCGTGAATTCTTAGAGATTGTACGGTATTAAAGACAACTTAATTCATAATGAATATTGAATATTGCACAATTGCACAATTTGAACTAAATAAACTATCATCCATCATTAGATCCATAACAACATTTATATAAATGATACAATTCATTCACATCAAAAATTATTCAATTACATGATATAATCTTAAATTTTACTGAAAATATGAATTTCTGTAATACCTGGTTTTCTAAAAGACAAAAAAAAAAAACATTTGAATAATTTATCTTATGTAACACTGATACATAATAAACCTGTTATAATGGTCCTTTGTTATAAATAATATCTACCATTAGTTACTAAGTGAGGAGACAATAAAGACTTCTGATGAGCAAAAATGAGTAGCATAACTACAATGCCATGGCTACTTTATAATTTCTATGATTTATTGATAACATTGATATGACGTGTTAGTGTGGAACGATGAACTAACATATAGAAATCATTCAAGTCAATTTAAAAGAAGTGTTAGATAAAATGTTGTATTCCATCAATATGTAATGTTAATTACACAAAAAGATATTTTCTTACGTAACTAATTCATCACATTCCACAATTATACAATAAACTATTTTTATTTTACAGATGTTGACAAGCTCAATGTTGCAATTCTGTGTGAATTCATGAATCTCACGGATCCATGAGAAACGGATATAAACGCATCGATTTTGTTGATTAATGTTAACTTTTCCTAAAAAATGACAAATTCATCACGATTTTCCTCATAATTCATAGATTTTTAGATTCATAAGAATTATAGGCTTACACAGAATTGCCACATGCGTCTCTCAAAAAATTATCACTGTCAAATTTTCCAAATTTATTAGGAGATAAAGAAATGATCTCTATTTTAATATAAATTAGACTAAAATTCTGAATTTTTCAAGCGTTTTGGAAGATAAATGAACACATTTACAATAAATTATCCATACAAAGTAACAAAAACAATAATAACATCGTGCACCGCGACTCGGAACACATAAGCATTTGCTTTTATTTTTTAATACTCAGTCATGGTTTTGTTAACAATCTGACCGTCGAAAGTTATTGAAAGATAGTATCAATAATTATATCAATGATTAAATCAATAAATTGCTTGTATCAATGCTGAAATTTATTCACAGATATAAGGTTTAATGTAAAATAAATAATTGAATTAATATTAATATACAAATATGAAATAGAAAATATCATTGGAAAAATGATAGTTGATGTGTAATTTATTTTCACATTTATTTCTCCAGGCAAAAATTTCTTGTCAGTTGAATGGGACAACCAATCTCCCAAAATTTAGAGTTTTTTTGTAATCTACATATCTTACTCCTACATTGTGAAATTTGCTCTACAAAAGTCTGGTATTTGGTTCCTCTTGCTAATCTTCAGCCCAAGTAGGTCTCCAAACTTACATTTTATGTCAGATTCAGGTAGAAAATTTGGTACAGAGTTATCCATAAATGAAAAACATCTAAAACAAAAGATTGAAAAAAAAGCAATATACTAAATTAACTTCGGCAAAATTCAATGCATCATACCTTTAAGCACCACTTGTAATTACAGGCGAAGTATTATCAACAAATTGGCGTTTGTGATTGATTACTATTCCATAGAATTAGAGACAGAAGAATTGAAATGGAAATAAAACAGAATAATTTTTAAATTAATACAGATGAAGCAAATATTCATTCGGTTCTATAGAAATATGAATGCATTTTTATTGTGTCATTTTTGGGAAACCTGAAAAATTCATAATATTTGAAGATAAATTGAATGTATAATATCTTTTGATCTGCTGAATTTTCACATGATAAACGCTATTGATACACTGATAAATTGGAATCGAAAAATAAATTCAGACAACTTACCTACAGAAAGTCATACCCAGTTTTTTGGCAATAGTTCTACAGCAAAATTAAAATCTCATTTAAAAAATCTGTAAAACAGCAACACTGCACGTTAATAACAATCAAAAATTATACATCAAGTGGAAATGCCATGAATAAATAACAACCTTTTGAGGTTAGGAAAGACTGACAGATTTATGCACGCACCGATCAGTAATGCTACAAGTTAGTGAAGAAATTATTGTGCGTTGTTGCCAAAGCCATCATTTTTTCTTTGGATATTGGCAAATAAATTTAAGATCGCAGCGCCGTAGCGGATATTTCTGAACTAACTGAGTTAGGATGAACTTGAAGTTTAGATGTATTTAAATGGGCTTGTTACGATTTTTAAAGATAATAATCGTGAATATGAAATGAAGATTTAGTATTTCATTAATATATTTTTTAAGTATATTGTTCGTAAGTACCAGGCAAGTGAATTATTCCATCTGTTTATCTATATTTAATTCATATGGCTAAATTGTACTTAACCTTTAATTTATAGATAATGATATTGAAACTTCAAGAATATTTTGATGCAAATGTTATGTCACGCTATATAAATGAGGGTGAAGGGCTAGTAAATGCTTGACATATTCTATTCTGTCGAAAATTATATGATGATAGTGATGAGAGAGTATTTTTGGATGCTCTTTGCATACAAACATCAAAAGTGCTTGAGAATCCATATGAAATTGAAGGAGAATTGAATTGTAATGAATATGATACCTCGAAGATTGAGAATATGACTTGTTCTTGCAAAGCAGAAAACAGCAACAGTTGCAAGCAGAGATGTGCAGTTCTTTTATTATGTATCATGTATTGAAAAGTTGAAGTGGCACGAGAATGCCTCTTAATTTTGTGAAATAAACATTGGATTAGTACTTATTAGTTGGACTGTTTGTTGTTTCAGAAAATCTTCCAATGATTTGAAGATAATTTGTATTTGTAAAGTATACCTGGATAAAGAGAAAACAATCCAGACAAAAATATTCACCAGTTGCAATATGCAAAATGAAATAGCCTGCATTGAAGAAAAGATTTTAAAAAACTCTAAAACTGGATTCTATCTTCTTTTTCAATTTGAAAGTAAGAAGTACAACAAAATAAAATAGCAACCTCAACATAATTATCAGCTGTCAGACAGCGAATGCGTAGGCTATGGCTTTATCAGTCATTACAATCACAAAATCAAATAGATATCCTGTTTGGTTTACATATGATATCATAAAATGTATTAAAGAAAAAGAGCATTACCGTAAGCTTCATAAAAAACTCGGCTTGAACCTTCATTTAGAAAAGTTCAAGTCACTCAGAGCTTTTTCTAAATCTCTAATAAAATCTGCCTACAACGATTATATTCGCTCTATACAAAATGATCTGATCAACAACCCGAGAAATTTCTGGAATTTTGTTAATAACAAGAAAAATTCTGGCAAAATACCATCTACAATGCAATATAACAATGTAACACTTGAAACTGGTCAGGAAATTGTCAACGCATTTGCAAATTATTTTGAAAGTGTATGAATCATGTTTTTGACTTTTGTTGTAGTCAGAAAAAGCAAAGTCAATTTTCACAAACTAAGTTTTATTATCTTCAAATATTAATATGGTTACAAGCGAACTTGCTACAGAGAATGAACAACATAATACAAGATTCTACACGATTTTATACTAAATATCCCTTAGCCTACGTGCTTTTATCATGTTACAATATTCTGCTGAGTTGTGGGAAACAACTTAGGAAGTATGGCAAAATACACGAATAGTGCTATAACATAATTTATATAATCAATCAATTATTGATGATAGAGATTTGCAGCTAAAATGCTCCGGCAATGTTTATAACTTAGTTTCTGTAGAGAACATCATTATTTCTGAAATAACTGCGGCTATCAAATCGCTGAAAAATACGAAGTCCATGGGACCTGATAATGTACCTGTGCATATTTTGAAGGGTTGTTCTGATTTATTGGTACATCCTTTATCAACTTGATTCAATCTAATTATGAAAACGAATACATTTCCAAATTTATGGAAACGTTCGAAAATTTACCCACTTTACAAATCAGGTGGCAAAAGTGACATTTGCAATTACCGTCCTATATCTTGCTTGAGTTCCATATCCAAAATTCTTGAATCAATCTTATTTAAACAGATACAATATCAAACTAAAAACTATATTAGCTCTTCTCAACATGGATTTGTTAGTCGCAGATCTACGATTACAAATTTAACCGAATTTACTGAGCTTATTTTTGAAGCTTTCAGGCTCAACAAACAAGTCGACGTCATTTACACCGACTTTGTAAAGGCCTTCGACTCGGTTATTCATTCCGTTTTAATATTTAAGCTGAGAAGTATTGGCTTCTCGAATAGTTTATGTGCTCTTATGAAATCATATTTACATAATAAAATTCAATATGTTCAATGTAACGGCTTTGTATCACAGGATTTTATTGCGTATTCCGGTGTACCACAAAGGTCGATTTTAGGCCTCATGTTATTCATTCTATTCGTGAATGATATAACGTCAATGATAAATTTTTCTGAAGCTATTTTATATGCAGATGATTTCGAATTATATCGTATAATTTCGCATATTGACAATTGTAACCTTCTTCAAGCTGATTTACAGGCTATACATGATTGGTCAGTCTCAAATTTCCTATTTTTCAATTTGAATGAATGTTCTATTATCAATTTCGTTGGGAAAAATGTAACTATAATTTTAGATTACAGTATGAATTCTACTAGCTTGAAGCGTGTTACCTTTGTTAAGAACTCCAGTTTAGTTGAATCAAATAAGCTTCATTCACAAAAGAAATGAAATACATACATATTGTTACATAATAAAAAGTCTGTTGACTATTACATTAAATAATATGTAGATCATAGAGTCTCCAAATCAAGGTGTCCGAAGTTCAGGAAGTCTGTAAAAGAAAACAGAGATATGAGTAAATCATACTCAGTAAGGATCCATGACTGGAATAAAGAACACTAATATAATCCTTCTCGCAAGCGACCCTCAGAAAACAGGAGTTGGTATGAAGAACAACTTCAAAAGAGAAAAAATACCTCACTCCACGCTGCCCGCAGGCATTTATGTGAAACTGAGCTCCGTTCCACGCTAAGCGTGAATCTGCGGAAAAACCTCGCTTCACATCCGGAGGATGTGAATCTGCGACACTTGCAAACTTTTGTGAAGTGATCTGCGAGGCCATAGAAGAAAGAGTTGAAGCCAAGTTGAAGCTCAGTCTTCGCCTGCTCACTCAAAGATATGCAACCAAAACGCTGGGCACCTCCTGATTAAACACTAAAGATGGCAGGAGGGCACCGCTGGCCCTGGAATTACACTAGTGCATCGTTGGAAGTTAGCTGATCGTTCCCCCACCGTAGTGAGTTCTAGGAACACTCCATCGCTGGGCACCTCCTGATAAAACACTAAAGATGGCAGGAGGGCACCGCTGGCCCTGGAATTAAACCAGTGCATCGTTGGGAGTTAGCTGATCGTTCCCCCACCGAAGTGAGTTCTAGGAACACTCCATCGCTGGCCGCTGGGCACCTCCTGATATAACACTAAAGATGGCAGGAGGGCACCGCTGGCCCTGGAATTACACCAGTGCATCGTTGGGAGTTAGCTGATCGTTCCCCCACCGAAGTGAGTTCTAGGAACACTCCATCGCTGGCCGCTGGGCACCTCCTGATATAACACTAAAGATGGCAGGAGGGCACCGCTGGCCCTGGAATTACACCAGTGCATCGTTGGGAGCTAGCTGATCGTTCCCCCACCGAAGTGAGTTCTAGGAACACTCCATTGCTGGGCTCCTCCTGATAAACACTAAAGATATCAGGAGGCCACCGCTGGAATAAAGGAATTAAAGAATAGCAACATATCAGCTCAATCGCTTAATACTCAACATCATACTCAATAACAACAATAGCAATACTCAAATAACATAATATCTAGAATGGTCAACCATGGATAACTCACCGTGAATATCATCATAATATTCGGCACAAACACTGCAATAAAACACAACTATTCACTTAGAACGATGAAACGAGACTGACGAAACAGTTTTTGAATAAGATTACTGATATGCATGTTATGCTAACGTCATTATCTGCAATTAAATTATTGTTATTTAATACTTCAAGAAAAATCCCTAACAGTTCGGCTCTCCTGACATTCTTCTCGTCTTCGAGAAGCTAGTTCTCCAAGCCGTAGATATCGGCATCAGAAGCTGCGATATCAGAATCGAAACTTGTTTTTCCTAACACTAAGGTTATACCATTTCATTCATTCCACAGCTATGACATTTCGGTACTTCGTTCTCTTACTGCAATTTGAATGAGGCAAATCTTCGATTTTGTATCCATTGTTTCGTAGTACTGGCGTTAAAATGAAAGGTCCTGCTTACTGTGTTTATAAATTTCTACTATTGCCAACACTTGCAATTTGTTGTATTTGACTCTCAATCATGTTTGTAGCTATTTTTTGTCACAATTCTTGTATTTTACTCACTGTTGGTCGTTCTTGTTGTACTTCTTAGTACGCTTACAACTACGTCTGATGGTGTACTTGGACGGTAGCTAAAAAGTAATCCACTTGGACTTATCTTAGTTGTCGAATTCACAAAGTTATTCACAAGGAATTGATTATCTCCAATTTATCTATCTCAAGTTGCAACATATTTGGCAGTAGTTGCCAGTGAAGTTAAAATGGTAAATTTTACTCTCTTGCCTTGCTGATGTGTTTCATTTTTTTCATTTGTACAATATGATGCAAACTATTTGGAGATTAAAACTGTTCCTGGATCAGATATCAATCTGGTCAATATTCTTCCAAAGGTTTGTAATAAGTGATCCCCAAAAACTGATAACGTGTTTCGTTTCTGTATTTTTACTGCTCTCATATTTTGTGAATCCATCAACGACGACTATCGCGTAAACATTGCCGTACAGGTACTTTCTCTATGGGATTAAGTATTGCTTGGTGTCTTCCTTTTACCGGTTTGTGGTGCATACAATTCACACAACAGTCAACTTATTTCTCCACAGAACGCCTCAAGCTAATTCCATGTCTTATCTATCCCAAAATGTCCAAAGTTGTTTTGGTAGGTGTGTACTATTTGCATTTGTTGTCCTTTGGGTACAACTCATTGTATTCCAGTAGCAGTAATTTGATATACTCGTTCATCTCTGAGGCATCAATCTTCATATACGTTCTTTTCATAATCAGTTTCTAGTGGTTCACTTGAAACACCTTTAATCATCTTGAGCTTCTCATGTGTCATTGATCTGCGAGGATACAATCATCTGGTTCAATGTGCAGAATGTTATTTCCTTGGGAGATTCTTTGATAGTTGCTAGATGAGAATCCATGTCGTGAGCTGTTCGTGATCCTGGGCGATATTTTATATCAAAAGTATATTCCTGAAGACCAAGCTACCATGTTCCGATTCTAGGTACTGAGTCTTTCTTTGTACACGTTGTTCTCAACGCTTTACAGTCTGTCACCAATTTAAAATGAATTCCTAACAAATACATTCTCAACTTTTTCATTGCTGCCACTACTGCTAATGTTCCCAGTTCGTGAGGATGATATCTCTTCGGTTAGAGATGTTTGACGATCAAAACAAGCTAATGGATATTGTTTGTCCGACTTATTCTATTGAAGAAGAATTCCACCTGAATCAATCTTGCTTGCAACTGTTTGAAGTTTTGTATCAATATCAGAGTTATATAATCTTAGAAGCGATCTTTCTGTCAATCTTGTTATTGGTTGTAGAATGCTTACATAGTTCTTGATGAATTGGCGGAATAACTAGTGAGTCCTAAAAACTATTGCACTTGGTATACACTTCTAATTGTTAATCTGAATGATGAACAATTGAACCCATACTGGCTATCGGATGTCACAAGCGCAGTCTATATTTTGAACTTTTTGCTATGAGTGTCTAGTAATATCCCAACGTCATGTCTGGAGGGGTGACAATCTTACACTGTAACTTAAGTGAGACGTCTAAAATCAATGCACATTCGTTTTTCTCCAATTTTCTTCTTTACCAGAAATATTTGAGCCAAAAGAGAGATTTGATTAGCGGATTGTATAAGCGTCTGAAAGTTCTTGAACCATCTGTTGTTCTCGCTTTCTCCCCACAATGGATCATTTATATGGTCTATAGGTAATAGGTATTCACTCTGTCGAAACGATTTCCATTTATGTTACATTCGTGCGTCGAATATCTTCTAAGGTTTTGGTAGAACAGTCTTGATATGTCTTGAACAAAGTTTGAAAGCTGTTCTCACTAATTTCTTGTTATATGCCTCCCAATATATATCTCGTCTCCACTAACTCCTTGTTCATTATTTCTTGACTATGGTTTCCAACCATCAGCCATACATTTCAATCCTTGAGCTAAGACTTCATCCCTTCATTACTTCAGATATGAATCAGACAGATTCACGTCGGTAAAACATTGCATATGATTATCCACAACTACAATCATTTGCAGAATTACATGTACATATCCTTCTGATGCTCATAAACTCAAATCGACAAAGAGTTCTTCTTTCTATTCTATACGACAGGTAATCTAACTTACTCATCTTGGAGGAATGACTGTAGCGCTTTTAACCTAGAAATTGATTGAACAGCACGGTGTCGATACGATTTCATCGAATGACGATTCGGGTTTCTTCAAGAACCAAAAACTCTCTTGGAGACCATAATTTCCGACGACTCTGTAAATAGTTGTCCTACAATGATAGATATTGACTGTACGGTATCAACGTAAAAGACTACTTGCGATTCCACTCTATCAATTTCCAACATGTGCTCCTCAGTTTCACCTAAATATTTAACATATCTGTTTTCGAGTTCTCTTCTACTTTACTATCATTTATCAATTTTTCAATTCTTTTCGCAGTTGATTCCCTCATCGTCACACAAGTAGATCCCAGATCGATAGGCTTTTGAATTTTACTCCATTTACTTCTCGTCAAAGAAATATTCATCATGGTCGCTTCTCTCTATTATGGTTGCCAAAACATTCCTTACTGGTTGAACTTGTTGTTGCCGAATCCGTAGCTGTATTTGCTCTTAATATGCAGACTGATGTCTATTTCTGTTGTACTGAGTCCAACCTGAATGATGTGCACCACGTCGATGTTTCATACATTGTGAAAGTCTATGTCCTTGCTGTCCATAAGTGAAGCAGCGAGCAGATACTAGTCCATCTCCAAGACTGTTCACCGCTACGTGAGAGCATTTCATCTTATGTTGAGATTTCCTTAAGCTATTGGATAGCGAATTTGCCTCTTACTGTTTTCAGAAACAACAGAAGTGATTCTGGCTCCTTATTGTATCTAGTAGAGCTGCAGAACGTTCATTGGAGTCATTGATACCATCTATCGTGCAGGAAACTGCCTTTTCTCTCGTGAGGTCACACAAATCAAGCTTCCCAGGTCACTTTCTCTACTCCTATCCATGAGTGATGGGCTTCCAGCTGTAGAAAGAAATAGTAAAGCGGGCGGTTTGGCTGTAACATAATAAAGCATTCGTTAGGTTATCAATGCAATTAGATGTAGCCGTGATCCTGATGTGAACTGTTCAGATCCCACTTCTGATAATTGTTAAGAAGTCCAGTTTAGTTGAATCAAATAAGCTTTATTCACAAAAGAAATGAAATACATACATATTGTTACATAATAAAAAGTCTGTTGACTATTACATTAAATAATATGTAGATCATAGAGTCTCCAAATCAAGATGTCCGAAGTTCAGGAAGTCTGTAAAAAAAAACAGAGATATGAGTAAATCATACTCAGCAAGGATCCATGACTGGAATAAAGAACACTAATATAATCCTTCTCGCAAGCGACCCTCAGAAAACAGGAGTTGGTATGAAGAACAACTTCAAAAGAGAAAAAATACCTCACTCCACGCTGCCCGCAGGCATTTATGTGAAACTGAGCTCCGTTCCACGCTAAGCGTGAATCTGCGGAAAAACCTCGCTTCACATCCGGAGGATGTGAATCTGCGACACTTGCAAACTTTTGTGAAGTGATCTGCGAGGCCATAGAAGAAAGAGTTGAAGCCAAGTTGAAGCTCAGTCTTCGCCTGCTCACTCAAAGATATGCAACCAAAACGCTGGGCACCTCCTGATTAAACACTAAAGATGGCAGGAGGGCACCGCTGGCCCTGGAATTACACTAGTGCATCGTTGGAAGTTAGCTGATCGTTCCCCCACCGTAGTGAGTTCTAGGAACACTCCATCGCTGGGCACCTCCTGATAAAACACTAAAGATGGCAGGAGGGCACCGCTGGCCCTGGAATTAAACCAGTGCATCGTTGGGAGTTAGCTGATCGTTCCCCCACCGAAGTGAGTTCTAGGAACACTCCATCGCTGGCCGCTGGGCACCTCCTGATATAACACTAAAGATGGCAGGAGGGCACCGCTGGCCCTGGAATTACACCAGTGCATCGTTGGGAGTTAGCTGATCGTTCCCCCACCGAAGTGAGTTCTAGGAACACTCCATCGCTGGCCGCTGGGCACCTCCTGATATAACACTAAAGATGGCAGGAGGGCACCGCTGGCCCTGGAATTACACCAGTGCATCGTTGGGAGTTAGCTGATCGTTCCCCCACCGAAGTGAGTTCTAGGAACACTCCATTGCTGGGTTCCTCCTGATAAACACTTAAGATATCAGGAGGTCACCGCTGGAATAAAGGAATTAAAGAATAGCAACATATCAGCTCGATCGCTTAATACTCAACATCATACTCAATAACAACAATAGCAATACTCAAATAACATAATATCTAGAATGGTCAACCATGGATAACTCACCGTGAATATCATTATAATATTCGGCACAAACACTGCAATAAAACACAACTATTCACTTAGAACGATGAAACGAGACTGACGAAACAGTTATTGAATAAGATTACTGATATGCATGTTATGCTAACGTCATTATCTGCAATTAAATTATTGTTATTTAATACTTCAAGAAAAATCTTTACACCTTGGTCAAAGATTTAGGCATATTTCAAGATTTCAGATTAAGTTTCATATATCACATTGAGCAATTGATTAACTCGTGCCTGAGGCTACTTGGTTTCATACTCCGTTCTACAATCGATTTCAATAATATAGGCTGTTTTAATACTTTGATTGAAATGTTGATTATTAGTAAACTAGATTATGGTTGTACTATTTAGGACCCATCCCAAAATTACCTTGTCGATGCTATTGGAAAAATTCAGTTTAAGTATTGTAGATTGATATATTACAGATTGAACAAAGAAAATCCTCCATTTAGTTCTAACGAATTGCTGGGTATGGTTAATCTTGAAACCCTCAGTAGCAGACGTATGAAATATCATATATTCTTTGTATATAAAATTATAAACAATTTTTTGGATGACTCTAATCTCCTCCAAAAATTTAATTTTTATGTTAACAATTGTAACACACGTGGTTATCAAATGTTTGTCTACAATTTTTCACGCACAAATTATTGTTTTCAGTCCCCTATTAATACAATGTATCACTTATGTAATTTATTTTGTAAAAATTTGGATTTCTCTGTTCCGATAGATGTGTTCAAGAAAATATTGGATAATTTATTGTAAGTTTTGCTACATGTACTTATATTTATCTATATATATAAAATATAAAATCACAACTCGAAACTAAGTTTTTAAAAAGTTTATTTTAAACTTAGTTGACTGGCTAGTACAATGGTTACAACAAGAATAACTATTTTCTAACTATGAACTACATATATGCAAAGATTATCTATCTGTCATCATTTTCTGTTTCCCGTGAGAAAGAACTTGAAATAAGATTCTTGCTATCCAGAAGTCTGATGCAATGTCATATAGAATGGTGAAATACAGGATGTGACCTTATATTACTCCTCCACCCTTAAGAGGAAAGGCTAATTCTTCAGGAGTTAGACATTTCTTACTGGTTTCTTGTTTGGGTTCATTCATTTCAATGTCCCTAAATTTACTATTAAACTTTTGATTATTACTTTTTGCTAGATAATCTTTACATTTACATTTCTGTACACAATAAACTATAATTATGATTATGATTAAAATTAATACAATATAAATGATTGAATAATAAATATAATTATTTGAAATATTAGCATAAATAGATTCTAACTGAATATCATTAATTTTCTCAATATTTAGATTTTATATATTCTTAATTTTATTCTCTGAATGTTCAATTTGTGTATGGGAAATATTACTATTTAATTCTATCAAAGTTCCAAAATTATTTATAAATTCTATTTGATTATTCAGTATACAATTTTTAGTATAATAAATTCCTTCCAATTCTTTAATTTCCACACTATTATTGCAAATATACTTAGTTTGCTATTTATTTGGAAAAAATAAATAATATAAATTTGAATTTTTAATTTTTATAATCGAGTTGATAAATGAAATTTTATTATATTTGCAAAACTGAAAATCCTTATAACATATAACATTTTCTAAGCATTTCTCATACTCAGTATTCTGCATCAAACAAAAGTATTCATTATTGCTAAGCTTAGTACACTTATTTAATAGCTTAATCTTACAATTATTCTTCGAATATAACCCATTGATTACATTCAAGGTTTCATAAACTTTGTGTATTTTGGTAGGAATTGAAGTTACTTGGATAAGTTCTTCTATTCGCGTATTAGACGGTGCTTCAATTAAAATAGTCAAATTTGGATTTTCATAAGAACAATATGTCTTCAAAATATTATTATTCTGTAAATTATTATTCAAAACTGATCGCAAATACCTATCTTCCAATTTATTCAATTCTTTCACAAGCTGTTCGTGACTAATTACTCCAAAATGTAAAGTATTCAATTTACAAAACGTAAGAGTTTCTTCTAACTGAATTAAAGAAAGATACAAATCTTGTCCAACTTGTACAAATTCATGGATTAAATTCTGAATTTTGATAATATCAACTTCTTCGTATAAAATTTCAATTTCTTTTTGAATTTAATTGAGTTTTTCATTTAATATATTATTATTTTCATTTATCAAATTAATTTTTTCATTAAAACTGGCTGTAATATTATTATTGATTTTTACTAACGTATTTACTGAATTCGAAATTGTTTTCTGATTATTATTAATATTTTCTATAATTTGACCATACCGCTCTTTATCGGTTGAATCAAGATTACCTGATGCTTTTCAAAATGGATCCAAGGCCATTCATCAAACCTCGTTTAATTCTTTTTATATTTAATAATTGGATCTTCTCTTTAATATGATTCATCAAAGATTTCAAAATATTTTCACCATTCATCAATTGATCATTGAATTTTTGGATTCCTGGATTTTTAAATAATGTAACAATATTATTTTCTAATTTTTCCTGTTGTTCATATAAATTTTTTAAAGAAATTTGAAATATAACTATTCGCGAGTTTACCTGTATACGGACAGTTCCTAAATTTGAAATGTTGATTACTGGATTTCTATCATCGCGGATAATTTGTGAAATTCCGAATGGAATTAATCTGAAACAATACGGGGTTTCTCAAGCTGTGATAATTTATGTTTTTTATTTTGATTGTCTAATATTTGACCCCTTTCATTTATTATCTCTTTCACGATTACTTGCTTAAATTTAAGTTTCTCTATCTTGCCGGAATCTACTATAGTTAAAATTTTTATCTGTTCGAGGGATAATATGTCAATATGTAAGTTTTCAAATGGTTTGTCAGCAGTGGGTGTCAAAATGTTTGGGATTTGAATTGGATTTCGTTCATATTTAGTCGCTAAGCATACAGTACATTTGTTAATGTAATTTTGTATATCTTTAATCATATTCGGCCAATAATATGATGATTTTAATTTATTATATGTCTCTGTTATTCCGCGGTGATTTGTTTTGCTCTCATGATAGTTTTGTATAGTCAGCTGTTGTTCGTTCTTATCTTGTAAGTCATTGACCATAGTTGTGCATGATATAAGTCTGTAGCTTCCTGCGCGAAAGTACACTTGCAATACGGCGTTAAATTTTCGTTTGAAAACTTCTGGAATTAGACAGTAATATGATATACTCGGTTGTAAATAGGTTTTCATGAAGCTTGTGATAGCTTGGTTGGAATCTATTTTATTCAAGTAAAAATAAGTTCGCTGAATTTTATTTTCAAGAAATTTCAATACTTTAATTTCATTTTTTCCATCAGTTTCTGTAACTACAATTTGATTTCTGCAAGTGTTAATTACAGAATCCAAATAAGTTAATCCATTCACAAGACTTTCGTCATCTGAATGAGCGGTGCCCGTACTTTCGTTTTCTGATCCTGTTTGTACTATAACAGAATCATTATCGGTGTTCAAATTTAGTTCTAAATTTTTAGGTTCATTATAAACGTTAAAAATAGTTGAGGTATTTCCAAATATTTCTTTTATTGAACCTTCTATTTTAAACCAAGGCTTTTTATCGAGACCGGAACATATACGGGGTGAATCTACTTCAATAATATCGTTTTGAATACAGTATTCGAGTAACTTTTCCAAACACTTTTTAATGTTTGAAAAGGTGGGTTCCTCGTTATATAAATTTTTTGTAATAAGATGCAAAATTAATCTTGGTTGTTTTTGTATGAATATTTTATTATCTAGATTGAATAAATTTTGCAACGGATATTCTGATTTAACTTGTTCTGCGAATCCTTTTGATAATTTCATGTCTTTTGAAATACAATGGATCAGCGGATTTTTTGATTTGAAAATGTCAGAATCTTGATAACGAATTTCAAATTGAGGTTTAATTCGAGATAATGCGTCTGCTACAAAATTTTGACAACCTTTTTTGTATTCTATTGTGTAATTGAACTCTTCAAGTTTTAGTCGCCAACGTATTAATTTTTGATTTGGTTCCTTAAGGGAATTTAACCAAACTAAAGGACGGTGATCGGTAATAATTTCAAATTTGTGGCCCAAAAGATATGGACGGAACTGTTTCGTCGCCCAAACTATAGCTAGAAATTCTTTCTCGATGGTACTGTAGTTTATTTCGTGGTTGTTGAGAGTTCTTGAAATATAGGAGATAGGAAGGTCTTTGTTATTTTTATTTCTTTGTGAAAGAACGGCGCCAATTGCATAATTACTGGCGTCTGTTGTAAGGATGAAATCTTTAGAAAAATCGGGATACTGGAGTATGGGATTGTTTGATAGGAGAGTTTTACATTTCTCAAAACAATCTTCATATTCTTTGTTATTTATGTCAATTTTACTATTTTTCTTCAAACAATTTGTGAGTGGTTTAGTAATTTTTGAAAAATAGCCAATGAATCGCCTATAATACCCAAGTAAACCATGAGAAGATTTGATTTCCTTAGTAGTTTTGGGAATCGTAGATTTTTTGATTGCTTGTATTTTATCGGGATTAGGTTTAATTCCGTCGGTGGTAATAATATGGCCAAAATAGGCAACTTCCTTTCGCAAAAACTCACACTTTTCCAATTGAATTTTCAAATTAGCTTCTCTTAATTTTTGAAACACTTCTTCCAAATTTTGTAAATGTTCCTGAAGGGATGTTCCTAAAATAATAATGTCATCTAAAAAGACAAAACATATTTTATTAATTAAGTCTTCTAAAACGAAATTCATTAGTCTTTGGAAGGTGGATGGTGCATTTTTGAGGCCAAATGGCATTCTTTTGAACTCGTGGTGTCCTACATTTGTCGAAAATGCAGTTTTAGGGATATCATTTGGGTTTACTTCTATTTGATGGGAACCGGAAGTAAGGTCTATTGTGGTGAAATAGTTAGATTTACCTAACTTGTCGAGAATATCAGTTATGTCGGGTATTGGAAACTTGTCATCTATGGTCTTGTCGTTCAATTTCCGATAGTCTATAACAATTCGATATTTTTGCTTACCGGAAGCATTCATCTTTTTTGGAATGACCCAAGTTGGGCTACTGTAGGGGGAATATGAATGTTGTATGACGTCATCTTTTAACATTTTTTCTATCTGAGTCTGAACCTCCTGTTTATAAATTTCCGGATACTTGTATTGTTAAGTGTGAATGGGAATATTATCACTGGTCTTAATCTCATGTTTTATTTTATCAGTAAAGGATAATTTTTGATCTTCTTCCAAAATTAAATCTTTATATTTGTTCAATTTTTGAAATAATAATTGTTTTTCGTTTCTATTCAAATGTTTGTCACGTATTTCTGGACTATTTGTTTCAATATTAAAATTATTTTTCTTATTCTGATTTAAATAATGAAATTCATATCTAAATTTATTGAGAAAAACTACTTCTCCTTTTCCAAAATTGAATTTAGATTTTAATAATTCTATTCCAGGTACACCTAGCAAGATATCTAAATCTCTATGAAAATTGAATATATAACTTTTGATATTCAAATTTTCAAATTGGGAAAAGGTAAATTCTGATCCAGTTGATTTTCCATTACAAGTGTGTATTGTAGAAGCTTCAGGATATTTTGTCATATTATTATTAATTAACTTTGGATGTATGTAATTTTCTGTGGAACCCGTGTCTAAAAGAATTCTAAATTTTAAAATTTGTATGAAAGGTAATCTGCTAAAGTTGTTTGTCAAGGATTCAATTCGGGTGACTCGAGTGCGAGAAAATTTTGATCTTCAACCGGCTCGATATAATCGTCTTCATTTTCGATCTCATTTTTAAAAGTTTGTTGATTTTCTAAATTTTCATTTTCTTCGTTGTTCTCAAAATTTTGGTTATAAAGTTCTTGTGAATCTTGTTCTATGCGTGGACGTTTAAAAGATTGTTTTTGTCTAGTTTGTACACTCATGGGTGTAGGATTTCTGAATGATGCATTTCGAATATTTGCTTGTGGTGCAATTGGCTGCTTAAATTGTGTTTGTGACTGATTTCCCGAGGAAGTAGGGAATCTATGCATTGGTGATTGGAATTTAGATTGATTGAATTGTATTTGATTCTTTGGTGGTGGTCTATTTGTTTGATATTGAGATTGATTTTGAATTTGTAATTTTTGCTGCGTGTGAATATATTGCAAATCGTTAGTGATAAGATTCAAAATCTCTGCAAGTTTAGATGGATTTCGAGCGGATAATTGGCTTCGGAAAGGTTCTCTACAGTTGTTTATCAAACTTTGAACAAAATATTGCAATGCATTGGTAACAATAATTTTGCTGACACCTGGTACAAATTTACATTCAATTTCACTCTTATATATCAAAAATAAATCGTTAAATTTATTAAAATAGTCTATAATATTTTCTTTATTTTGTCTATAATGACTCGCTTCGTACATTATAGTGTGTTCTGAACGAGTGTCAGAAAAATTCTGTTGTAAATGATCTCGTAGATCTTTCCAAGTTAATATGCTTGTCATGTTCAAACTTTGAGCGGCTACGCCATGAATTCTATTTTTTAATGTTGGCATAACAATCTTACGAGTAATTTCAGACGGATTTGTCTGTTCAATAAGTAAATGCATGTCATCTATAGTAGTTATGAAATTCCATAGAGTTTTAACATCTCCATCAAAGCTTGGTGCTAAGTCTAGCATTTTAATTATATCTTTATTGAGTTGTTGAAAAAGATTACTTGATGTTGCTGGGGTTACCATTTTATCTGATTTTAATGACAAATTGTCTAATATTTCAATTAAAGAATCCAGTTGGATTTTTTTCTGATAAAATTTATTAAGAATAAAATTTATATTTCACTTACCGCAACAATATAATTTTTTTCATCATGACCTGGGTTGACTTCTCATTGTTGATATGCGCTCAGAGCAGTAAAGGAGGGCCAGTTGAAATGTGGAGTCAGCGTTTCGTAGAATAGATCAGCGATTGATGGATCGATCACGGAATGTAGTGACTTATGATTACTGTTGTGAAGTTGACTGGAGTTCTGACTGTTTCGACGACTTCAGGTCTTCTTCTGGTACTATCAGTTGCGTTTCTGGATATTTCTTGTCTTCGATGATTCAATTCGAAGAACACAAGATTTTTAATAACTTTTAGTTTCGATTACGGTTTAACTGTTGAAACAGACGGATGCAGGTTTTTAACGAATTAAATTCTTCTGTTGAATTTTCGAACCGTGTAAGCTACCGCAATCC
Source organism: Dromius quadrimaculatus (assembly GCA_963989225.1). NCBI lineage: Eukaryota > Metazoa > Arthropoda > Insecta > Coleoptera > Carabidae > Dromius > Dromius quadrimaculatus. The sequence continues at coordinate 31,322,113 of OZ022325.1, forward strand.
TACCGACTGCGCCAAATATTAAATCACAACTCGAAACTAGGTTTTTAAAAAATTTATTTTGAACTTAGTTGACTGGCTAGTACATTGATTACAACAAGAATAACTATTTTCTAACTATGAACTACATATATGCAAAGATTATCTATCTGTCATCATTTTCTGTTTCCCGTGAGAAAGAACTTGAAATTAGATTCTTGCTATCCAGAAGTCTGATGCAATGTCATATAAAATGGTGAAATACAGGGTGTGACCTTATATTACTTATATTTTGCTTTCTGTTTTTTCTTCTCCTTTTGATCAAAAATCTCTCACAAGTCATTATATTAATTTTTTTTCGTGTAAGATTATTCTGTAATTGGGAAATTGTACTGTCGAATAATAGATCGTTTTAAATGTTTTATTTCGTTTTGTTGTCACTAGTTGCGCACATTCGAGGTTAGGTATTAAACCTTCAGGGTATTGATTTTGTAACTAGAAAGCGATATTGAATACGTATTCGTTCCCTAGCGCCATCTGAAATGAGTCATTTTATATTATTCTCGGTGTAATCTGGAGCTATTTTCACTGTGCCGAATACGTATTCGTCTGGTCCCGACCAGTTGAATAAGCCTATTCAACCGAGAATAGCATCAAATGGCTGATTTCAGATTGGTGCTAGGCAACGAATACATATTCAATATCGCTTTCTAGTTACAAAATCAACACCCAGATTTGTTCACTTTCAAGTTTAGTCACATTCCCACCTCTATCATAATCATAATCATAAGTCTTAAGTCGTTACCTTGAGAGTTTGACATACGCGAAAACATTGGAGCGTTTCCAGCTCTTGTCGTAATCATAGTCATAAGTCGTAAGTCTTAAGTAGTAATCATAAAAGTCTGGCACGCCCAAACTTTTTGTCGTAATCATAAATAGAAAGAGATGGATATATGTAGCGCTATTTCATTTCATGGAATCGTTGCTGACCTCATTATTGTTATTTACTTTTGTCATTGAAAGAAAGGTTATAGATATAAAAATATGAATAGAAATCAAATTATCAAATACGGCACCAAGCAAACAAAAACCAAGATGTCAAAATCAAGATGAAGTCAATAAATTCAGTGGCCTAGAAATCTCTACTTATTAGGATATTTCCTCAAATAAATTAAAATAATATTGTTCGAAATATTTCTGGATATTTTACTGCTTATAAAATGATTCTATATAAAATATGATTTATTTCATACATGTTATTCCATATTTTAAAGAGTTATGTTATGTTCACATACAATGGAGTATATTTTATACATGCAATTATTATTTATCATTTGTTATTCAACATATTACATTTTTCCTTAGCAAAGTAGTATTATTTCTATACAACAGTAAAATTCAACTATTAATCATTTTGAATATATTTCACTACTTCTCAAATTTAGTTGTGAACTAAATATTATGATTATGACAAGAGCTGGAAACGGTCGGATTTCATTACGACTATGAATATGATCACGACCATGATTATGATAGAGATGGGAATGTGACTTTATTGTTGAAGTACAATATTTATGTAAATAAAGAAAATGGATACTAATTATCTTAAAAATGAATTGAAAAATTTGGGTACGAAAACAGCAGGCTCCAAGAAAATATTGGAGCGACGGTAAGTATTTGAGTTAATAGAAATTGATCTAATTCGATTATTCCAGCCTTCAAAATATCATCATTGCTGTTTATCAGTTTGGAAGAAGAAAAATTTGAATAAAACTTTGTATTCTGTTGTGAATGATGAAGTTGAAAATGTGAATTATTTTCCGGAAGATAATTTTTTTGAACCAATAAATAATTTTAGTGGCAAAAAGCTATTATTCATGGAAGAAATTGACAAATGGTTTGATAGGAGACAGGCTAGGAAAGGAAAATATAAAGGACGTATTCTAGCTCTGAAATTATTCATTAAATATACAAAGTTGTGTTTTCAAAATAATATGTCCTATATAAAATCGACATGTTGTGAAGAGCAAAAAAGGTACTCGAACTATCATTTAAAGATGATTTTAACCGAGAATAAAAACGAATTTGGAATTTCTCAGTGCTTATGTACTTGTCCAGCTGGTACTGTCTGGTCCCCCGCCTGGAAACATTCAGGAGCTCTTTCTTTTTTAGAATATTTTACTATAACAGGCAAGTTGGAAAATTTAATTGTGCGTGTCAGCTCCGCTGCGCGACTAGAGTTTACTCTTTTTTACAACATAACTATTTTACAGGTAAACCACAAGAATTCATCTCTTGTACATCTGAACATGAGAAGTGGAATAAATCTAAAATAGGAAGAGGCATCGAATATATGTCAATATTTGATATCGTGAAAAAAAAATTATTATAATGTCAACGAGGAATACACAGACTAAGTAACTGACAAACTATCAAATCATAGAGGCTGGTACCACGAGCTCTGTTTTTGGCGTTACTAAGAGCGTTGTGTCAAGATGTGTTTTAACGCAATTAGAATTTTTACAAATACTTTAGAAAATAATCTTCAGATACAAATTACGGAAAACACATATGTCTACAAAATTTATTTGAATATTTTCCTTTAAAATAGCTTCAAATATTTATATTGCCTTAAAACTCTTCTTAAAATAACACTGCTAGTATAGCCAAGAACAGAGCTTGTGGTACCAGCCAGAATCACTTGCCCACTTACTTCGTGCAGAAGAGTAACTTTAGATGATTATCTGCATGATCATACGTATGCTGCAGAAGATAATTAAAAAAAAAAAATCTGTTCAAGCTTCAAAACGTAGTTTGAACTTTAAATTCTACTTTATCTTATTCCTAGTTCATAAAACATATTGAAAAAATATTTACAACTACTTTGCACAATACTTTTTTGCAGAATTACTACATTGAAACCAAAAGCTCTCCGATTATAGGATGTTATTCGATCATACCGATAGTTTAACGTTTTTATAATTAGATCCATTTAGCGAAAAATAAACCGGAGCTTGGTTTCCCAGTTCCGGCAAAAAAAGCACTCTAATGTAATCATAGCATTTTCTGTTGTCTGTTGCCTTTTTTTGATTTAGTACGGAAATGGCAGCTTGTACTTCGAAAGAAGGAATCACTCCAACAAGAGAAATTGTCTTTGTTCACAGTTATAATTTGAAAGATAATTATGTTAATATTGATGTTTATATCAGAATATTAAATATTATTCTTTAAAAAAAAAAAATAGAAATATGTGCCGAAACAAAAAACAACGAAAAACTGTGGCATGAAGAAAGGCAGTTCAGAATAACAAGCTCTCGGTGTTATTCTGTCTACACCAATAAAAACGATTGCATATTAAAAGTCAGAAGTACTTTCGGCCAAAAAGTTTTACGAATCGGTAATACAACAAATTGTGAAATATAAGAATCAGACAATAATTATTTTCCTTCTGTTTTCTGCTTTTAGATCTTATCAGTATGGAATAGAAACAGAAGCAGAAGCTAGAGCTATTCATAAATGTAATTTGAAGTATGATGTCATTGAAACAAATTTAATTACCTCTTAAAGACATCCGTGGCTGGTTTGTTCTTCTGATGGCGTTGTAATGCAAAATTGAGAACCTTTTAAATTATTTGAAATCAAATGTCTTATAATAGATAATATATTAGATCATGATCCTCATCTCTCAATGAAGTAGCCAATGAATTATTTATTAAATGAAAGAAAAATACTATCGCATCAAAAAATGTCATTTATTTATCTAAATTTCAAATCAAAATTGTTTGTTCGAAGCATTTTTCATTTGCTTATTTGTTGTATCAGAAGTGGTAGTTCAATTATTTGCGTCGTTGAATCATTATTATTTTCAGGCATAGAAAAATCTGCTGTACATTTCGCTACTTCCTGTGACTATTTAGTAATTGGAAATTTTAGATTGAAATTGAAAAAAAGGCATGCATACTACGCTCAGGTTCAGTTGGATATGGCAATACTTAACGTCAAAGAATGCGATTTTATCGTTTATTCTTCATTTTCAAAAACATTTTTGAATATTGCAGTAGAGTTTGATGAAGATTTTGTATCAGAATTATGAGAAATATTACAGCATTATTATTTCAAAAATAAGTTACATATCATTTGTTTGAATAAATCATAATATCTTTTTTCAACAATATACTTTTTAATTTTTCATTTTTAAAATATGTTCTCATAGTTATATATTTTTTGTTGATATTTTTGTCTTTATTTTGATATTGTATAATCCACTTATAATAAAAGTATTTGTAAAGATTGAAATTATATGATTTTCATTGTACTATCTATGATAGGATACATGTTATTTGGGGAAAAAATGCATGGATGAATATTTATCTAACAAATGCAAACTGACAAAATCAAATTATAACTTAAATGATTTTTTCACGGAGAGTTCACGATAGATTTCTTGAAGTTAATTATCATGAAACAATTATATACTATTACATTAGAAATATGCCACATGTATTTAGGAATTATTCTATCACAGAAGATTTTTTTTTGCTTGTTCAATTAAATTTTCTATTATAATTCTCCGATTTGCAATGGATCTTGTTTTTGCTATATCTTCTTCAGATAACTGTTGACTTCTCTTGAAAGGTGGTATATTAAGATGAACACCTTTATCTTCCTAAAAATCTGAGACATTGAATCCTTTATCTGCTAGAACATATTCATCTCCATTTCATTCATTCTCAACCAATGTCTTCTTGATAAGAACTAAAAACTATCATAGATTTGAATTGACATCAATTCTTTCATAATACACTAATTGTCCGATATGTCAGTTAAAAACAGTACAAGAGCTCTTATGGGACTACGGTTCAATCTATCATGCTGGCAAAAATACAGACACGATTCACTCCCAGTAAATATACATAATTTGGACCACACTCTTTAAAAATTGGATCAAGTCATAAGAGCAATAGTTATATACATATACCATTCGAACAAATCCAATTTGAATCTTCAGTCTGCATACATTTGATAAAAATATTTGATGCACGACTAACAGTTGATGTTAGCCAAGTACGATTCTGTGCTGATGTAAAATTTGTCCGCATTTCTGCCTATCAGAGATCTCTAATCGGAGTCCTATAAAAGCCTTGAGCAGGTCTCAACTGGAATAGACTGTATTTTGATTGAAAAAACATTATTCCAATGGTCATTTTGATTAAGAACTGTCCAAAGATTGATATAGGACTACGATTCAAGCGTTCTGATTGACTAATATTTGAACTAATCTCACAATAGCACAATAATAGCACTTAATTTGTCAGTTGCTCATTAATTATCATGAACAGATTGGTTCAAAGATTGAAATTTGTATCCATTCAGGTAATATGTGAGTATACTCCTTGCTTTTATTTCTTGGATTCAATCACAGCAAAGTTGTTGTGAACTCTGAATTCATTGTGAGTGAATCATGTTCGCGGCTCAGTCATTCAGAAGACTTGAATCCTAATGCCGTGGGAGCTCTTGGACTGTTCTTGAAACACATGAACTATAGGTGAAAGTGCTATTGATAACTCCTAACAATTATTAATTGGACTTGATACATTTTCTGCAACGTACTATTTCATACATTGTTACCTATTATACAGAATGATACAATCTTTTAGAATCTATTATTGTCTCATTTTCAATTTGAAACAGTTTCTCTGCCATGGCATTCTGGTATCTGTGAATATATAAAATTTTCTTTCCCTAAAGACGATGTTTTTGCAATTTTCGGCCTTCTTATCCAAGCTGAAATGAAATATCTCTTTAAGAATTTCAATCCAATGTTTGTTTATTCAATTCATCAAAAAGTGACAACAAATACTTTTCTTGACAATGTTAATGATCATGGAATCTTGCAGCATCTGCTTCTCTTACCGCAAGTTAATAATTTCTGCTTCAGGATCTCTACCGTGGGTGAACAATTCTCCAAGAACCACGTTAACAAAACATAAGTCATCCTTAACACAATAATCATTGTATAAGCTATAAAATCTTCCATAGAAAAAAATGCAAATGGTGAAATAACTTACGCTCTAATACATCAACAAAACTTTTATTCACATGGAAAAGTTCAATAAAATTAGCTTCCGATAATCTCACTTCTAGACTACGTATCCCTCTGCAGCAGTCGATTTGCGATGGACGACTGACGCATCCGCACAAACAGTCCAGAAGCATAGGCCTTCACAATGACTGGATTTTTGAGTCTTATAATCAGTACCCTGATCTTAAATTTCGATTCACAATGATTGTATTTCAATATTTGGATGTATATCTAGTCAACATCTATTGGAATGGAGATGAACTATTATTCTGGCTTCATACAGTCAATCAACAATAGATTATTGTTCAGTCAAAAAGCGTATTTTAAATCCAATATCTTATCATATTTGTAGTGTGTGGCTACAAAGATATATGTTTATGTACAAATTGAGGCGAATAATATTTGAAAAGCCATAATAGTCCAGTCAAAACAGACATTCACCCTTGCATAAATTCCCAAGAGGTTGAAAATTGGCATGAACGTTAGGGATACCATTATGATAAAGTTGTGGTAAGTCTCCATTGATCCTATATGTGCAAAAATATTCATGCGAGGTCAAAGTTCGTAGTAATGGGTTTTTCGGATTTTGCAACGAATTGTCAGTTTTATGATAGGAATAGCTTGGACAAAAATTATAGATCTTCCAATTCTCTACGAAAAAAGTGCTCACTCTTTTTTCTCAAGGCTTACCATTTCTGAGAAAATGCCATTCTAAAGCTATATTCTCCATGACATGCACACGTTTCCACGCCAGCTATGAGGTAGTGTATTTGGCGCGTATTTTTCGTCGTGGCTTTTCCGGTAGTCCTATTCCACGGTCTTCATATTGAAGTTCAATATAATATTAAGTCTTGTTATTCAACTGCTTCTTGTTATTCTTCATCTTCCTGAGTTGACATAAATTGTTCCAACGGCGATACATCATTTGTTTCGTCGTTGATGTAAGGATCAGCTTCTGTTAGAGACTCAGTAATTGAACACGACTGGTCTTCGTAACTGGTGCATGCTGGTGAACAAAGTAAGCCAATTTTTTTCGAATTAAATCCTATTTTGCAGTTGGAAAAAGTAGTATTAGAGAGCTTTTCTGGTGCAGGTGGAAGTAGAGTGTGGATTGGTTGCAATACATCATCAATTAAATTCCATCCCCATTCTTCTGGGTTTAGCTGATTACCAAGCCATCCATGAACTCGATAAAAATGTTGATGAGCAGAAGCCAAGGTTAGAGGAAGACAACCCAATTGAACACCGTTCTTATTGCGTGTATGTTTGCAAAAGATACGTAGCGTAATTTATCTTTGCTAATAATTTAAAGTAAGTAACAGACGGGCACATGAACATAGGCAGCGTAATCATGCATATTATTGAAATTATAACTTTAGAATGGCTTTTTCTCAGAAATGGCAAATCTTGGTAGAAAAAGTGTGAGAACTATTTTTGTAGAGAATTGGAAGATCTTTAATTTTTGTTCAAGCTATTTCTATCATAAAACTGACAATTTCGTGAAAAATTTGAAGAACCCATTTCTATAAGCTTTCACATCGAATAAAATTTTTGCACACATGGGATCCCCAACGTTTATGCCAATTCTCAGCTACTTGGGAGTTTATGCAAGCGTATCCGTATTTTTAGGGCTAACTTGACCGGTCTATAAATAGTCTGATAGAATTTGCATATCTTGAAGGTAAGTGATTTCTATTATTCATTTGTTAGTTAATAACATGACAGATAACATATCCCATTTGTCATTTTCTGCCATTTTCTCGAAAATTCATAACTTGTATTGTATTTGTTATTCAGACTTCAAATTCTGACAGAATGTGGGTAAAGAATGATTCTAATACATGCATCAAATTTTCAGAAGATCAACTGTGAACTTTTGAAGATATGTTGAAAAAGCTGAAAGAAGGCTCTTCTCTAAAACGGCCATTGAGAATCTGTTAGATAACGTACTCTAATTTTACAAGAAGCTTTTATTTTTTCGAGAAATACTCTACAATGTACCCGAATGGCGTTCTTTTTGAGCAAGTGAGAGTATGACGCCATCTAGTTACTTTGTAGAGTACCTCTTGACAAAAGAAAGGCAATCTGTGAAATTGATCTTTGTTGGCTAACCATTTTTATGGCCGTTTTTCGGCAGGGCCTTTTTTTAGTTTTTTCAACATTTATTGGAAAGTTCTAGTCGATTTTTTGAAAAATTTGATGCGTATGCTAGAAACTACTCTACCCACATTCTGTCAAAATTTTAAGTCCCAATAACAGATACAATGCAAGTTATGAATTTCCGAAAAAATGGCAAAATAATTACGATTTTTGCAACTAACCTAAAAGCAGCTGGACTAATAAAGATTCAAAATAATTTATTCGATCCGTCTTCCTATTGCGTACGTTTTTTAGCAGAACACTATTTTCCGTCAGATGCGTGGTTTTCTAGTAAAACGCGAGAAATCGTTTTTGACAGTTTTTGACCTTTTTTTTGACAGCCTTTCTGATATTGTAGCCGCGTACAATTGGAATGTATCATTTGTCACGTTATGAAATAACAAATACAGAAAAATAGATTTCAAATTATCAATTTTCTTGATTTTAGCATGTATTTGCGCTAATTCTGCGCGACTTAAATCTCATCATCATTAGCCAGAATGACAGACCTATATATGATTTGATGAGCTGAATCTGATTCTGAGATCAAGCTCGTATATGTTTATTACTGCAAGGGTCGTATCTAAAAGTTATAAAAATTTGATTCTAAAATCTGCCACTACGGGCAGTGATGCGCGTCCTAACTTCTGGTTTCTGATTTTATGGTCTTTGCAGTATATTTGTCTGTGTCCGTATCAAAAACTATTCCATTCATTCGACACGTAGAGAGATCACTCTTCAAATGTTCAAATGGAATATAACGTACAATATTATTATTAAAGATTCCTACAAGAAGAGTATCTTTTGGAAAATATATTTGCCCGAGTACAAATTTCTCTATCTGTTTTGTACAACAATTAACTCTTGATTCCAGCAATCACACCCTAATACCTGATGCTTACCTCGAAATTGTCTACTACGCCCTACTAAAACATTAGCTCATGGAAAGAATAAAAATTAGAGTCTAGAATATCTGATTTAGGAACTTTAGATCAAGATTTTAGAACTACTGAAAATGCTGCCCTCTCCAATGTGACAGTTAACAATAAACTTCAAATGAATATCGGCAGTTTATGTATATTGATCAAATTCCCAGGATCAGAAGCAGAATTATCGGAAAACTATCTTATAGTCAGTTTCATACACCAAATGATAAAATAAAACCATACTATATCATATACTACATAACCTCAAATACGAAGTTGATGAAAATACTTATACTTGAATAGGAATAAGTCACTTGCCATATATTGGATGTTATATATTTGAATACTTGTGGATTATTATACAGAATAATGTAGGTACAGTTCATTGAGTGATGTATGATTTATGATTTATAACAAATCAAATATGATGATTGATGACTCAATTGTTGTAATCAGATATTATCACTTAATTTGACTCAGTTTTATGATACAGACTGATGATTCTCACAAATTTTGATCGATGTAATCTCCTATTGGTTAATTCGTTGGAATTTTCAAAGGTCTAGCTTCATTGATAGCAAAAGGATATTATAGTCAGCTCTTGATTGCTTGTTCTATTGTTGTATTGGAACAGAAGGTTCGATTGGCTGGGTTTATCAAGATCCAAATTCAAATTTATCCAACTGAAAGAAGTGTGAGATTAGTATAAACCAAACTATCAATGAACAATATTGAAAATCAGAATAGATACTCGTGTATTGTTGAATATTTACCACATGTATCTACCAAACTGAACTTGACATGTTGTCTCAAATTCCATTCAATCTTCAATACTTTTTCCATCCACAACACAGAAATATCGTGAATTGAAATATCGTATTCAGAGAATAGTATAATCAAATGATGGATCTTCGAATGACAGATAATCAGTATCAGTAATTAAAATTTACATCACACGAGCAAGCGTTTTCAATCTCATTGATTATTCTTAATTGCCTACGAACAGTTAGGTTCCTTTCAACAATATCATAACAAATTAATTACTGACTGTATCACATCTTCAATCTTTTGAATTCATTGTATGCACGTTTCCAACAATATTTGTGAATGTGATATAAATTTAAATGAATAATTATGTATACATACCCATGAATAACCTTTTTTTGTGACATCATGAATTATCTACTATATTCATCAAGTAAGAACGATATTTATCCAAGATGATCCTCAAAACTCATGTATTTGTTTTTAAAAATATCTCAAAATGTCAATAAGTTGAAATGTCATTTCAACAATTGAATATGAACATCAAGTCGCAATGATCAGAGCAGGACCAGCCACATTGGAACGATAATCAATGCTACGGACATCGCAGTTTGTAATATCCACGCACAAACGCTTGATAGAATGTAGAAAAAAAATGTCTCAATCGGGTTGGGACCATAAAAGTATTTTTCCTAATCAAGGTAGAGCCTGTAGATAGAATTTGCTACGGAACGCAGGCTGACCTAATCCGGCGCTGTCGCAAAAGCCACGTTTACATTAGAGCGAAACAAGAAATAAATGTTGGAGATATAAATTATTTAAAACAACTTTTCAGTAAATAAAATGCATCAGATAACATTTGCTCATGACTATTATGTACTAAACTATCATTAGGATTTATGTAAACTCAATAGATTTTATGAAATCTACCAGAATATTTTTCAACTTGACATGTCAAAATGACGTTTTCGAGATTCAGTAAAAAGCATGAATCACAATAGAGCGACAAAATTTATAAGAGTTGTACTTATAAATCATTTAAAATACCTTTTTAACAATTGAATTGTATCGCAGGACATTTGCTCATGCATATTAAACATTAAACTAATGTTAAAATTGACGTAAAAATAACAGAAATAATAAAATTCATGGAAATGTTTTCGAAATTGAAATGTCAAAATGACGTGTGATTTTGTATACCCCTGTGAAATAGATGAGTAAAAGATAGGGGCACGCTGATCAACGCAAATTTTCGTTGTTTTTAATTTTCCCGGCAAATACTATAAGTACCAAAAATATGAGACCCCCGGAAGGCACTCGTCCTAATAAATATCTATCGATTAAAAGAAATTCATAAAAATCCATCAATAAATAGAGGCTGTAGAAATGCGCAAAAAAATGACGAATCTATACCCAGAGTGGAACATAGGGCTTTTAGTATATATGACTAGCGTTTCGACCCACTTCTCGGGTCCAAGCGCCAGGCTTCGCAGCACCATATGTGTACCGCCTCCGGCAAAAATAATTTCTTGATAAGATTAGCTCCGATTATAATTTTAGCCTACAGAATCCTTCTGCTCTATATTATATTTCTGCATTTTTTCTTATTCGTGATTTCACTGTTTTTTATAGACAACTCCCAATGCTATTTTATGTATTTATCTGGAGAGAAATTATTGATTCTTCACAAACTACAGAAACACTAGGCGTCGCAGCTCCATATATGTGCCGCCTCTCTAACAAGAATTCTTCTTTGACAAGATCAGTTTCCAATGTGAATTGAGCTCACGTAATTCCTCTGCTTCATATTATATTTCTACACTTTTCTCTGCCGGTGATTACATTGATTGACAGTTTCCAATAATATCTAGGTAAAATTCCTTGAGAAAACCATTGATTTCATTCTCTTTAAGGACTAGCGACGAGATGGCGGAATTGTTCCTCTAGTAGAATTATCTTTCTAACCGGGCCTAAAACTATTATTATAAGTAGATATATAATTATCAAATACAATATATTACAGCTTCTTACATCTTGAGGAGCTAATAATAGCTAAATATTTCAATGAGAGTCAAACCCTTTCCAATGATAGTGAGATGCTTGTATCAAGACCTGTATATAAGACCGAGATGCGTGAATTTACATGCCCTATTTTTGCATGGAAAACTGCAGAAGTTTTACAAATTGCCAATACTACTGTGAAAATACTCCACTCCATGTATTAAGTTTGCAACAATTCAAGAGTTAGCGGACATAATTTTTTCTTATATATTCATGTTGTTCTCTCTTATTTGCAACATTTTTTGTCTGACGCATCGTCAACGCTACCATCGACAAACCTAGGCATGCGGCGTCTAAATATGAGTATTGAAATTCTTATTTTGCATTGATAATAATTATTTCCGTACTTCAAGAAAATTCATGGAACTTTATTATAAATAAGATTAAACCGCTAATTATTTTGGGAAATGTTCCAGGTGAATATTGTGCCAATTCATCTGGGGATCAATTCAAGTGATTTTATATCTTTTGATAAATACCACCGTTGATAAGATAAGCGCAAAGAACTCAAACATTCCATCAATGAAGTTTTGGTACCACAGATTGAAATTACCTCATTTATGAATATGAACCTATTTTTTAGATGAAAAACTTGAATATGAAATTTAAGTCAAAGATTTCTAGGCGTTCTCAAGTTATCGTGTTTTGAGAAATAGACAAACATAACGACTGACTTTCTTCTGAATTATGTTTTTGGGTTCAGTAGGGTCTAAAACGTGAAGATTCACTGCAGCGACAACTGTCCTCATACTTTTCTGTAAATGCGTCTCAGTGGTTGATTTTCTAATCTACTTCAGTAGCGTGAGAAAAACTTAGATCTGTGACTTCAAAATTCAAATATTCAGGAAATAGACCGTTAGATAGTCGTAGATTTGAGTGCCCCATTTTGTTTTCTCTGCCTTCAAGAGTTTTGATAAGTATGTTTATTTGGAGTATAATAATGCCAAAATTAAAACTGGACCGTGTGGCCAACATTATAACAATTAATTTCAAATTTTCATAAAAAAACCTGTTTTGATCCAATTTTCTCGTTTCTGTCATGCCCACTAAATAAAATTCAGGGAGAAAAGAGTCAGCGAAAAACGATAGGCAGAAGAGATCCACTTGGCCAAAGGTCTGGAATGAGGGCTCGATTTTGCAAAAAAATTATATCAATTGTTCACGTTCTTCTCGTTTCTGCCGTTTGGCCATATGAAAGTTGATATCATAAGCATTAATTTTGGCATTATTATACTCCAAATAAACATACTTATCAAAACTCTTGAAGGCAGAGAAAACAAAATGGGGCATTCAAATCTACGACTATCTGACGGTCTAAAAGCTATGCAGAGCAAGTATTTAATATGTAACAATAATTCTCTCAACCTCTTACCAATGGTAGTGAGATGCTAGTGCCAAGACCTGTATATAAGACCGTGATGCGTGAATTTACATGCTCTATTTTTGCATGGAAAACTGCAAAAGTTTTACAAATTGCCAATACCACTGTGAAAATACTCCACTCCATGTATTAAGTTTGCAACAACTTAAGAGTTAGCGGACATAATTTTTTTCTTGTATATTCATGTTGTTCTTTCTTATTTGCAACGTTTTCTGTCTAACGCATCGTCAATGCTATCATCGACAAACCTTGGCATGCGGCGTCCAGATATGAGTATAAAAGATTCTTATTTTGCATTGATAATGATTATTTCCCTACTTTAGAGAAATTCATCGAACTTTATAATAAATAAAATTAAACCGCTGATAATTCTAGGAAATATTCCAGGTGAATGTTGTGCCAATCCATTTGAAGATCAATCTAAGTTATTTTATATCTTTTGATGGATACCACCGTTGATTAGATGAACGCAAAAATTCAAACATTCCATCAATGAAGTTTCGGTACCACAGATTGATAGTACCTTATTTATGAATATGAACCTATTTTTTGGATAGAAAACTCAAATATGAAATTTCAGTCAATGATTTCTAGGCGTTCTCATGTTATCGTGTTTTGAGACATAGACAAACACAACGACTGACTTTCTCTTGAAATATATTTTTGGGTTCAGTAGGGTCTAAAACGTGAAGATTTATTGGAAGCGGCAACTGTCCTCATACTTTTTGTGAATGCGTCTCAGTAGTTGATTCTAATTTTTATTTTGAATGGAGTTGCATACCAATAGGGGAAAAATTGATTATTGAAAACTTAGATCTGTGACTTCAAATTTCAAATATTCAGGAAAGCTATGCAGAGCAAGTATTCAATATGTTACATTCAATAATATTCGAGTATGTTACCTATTGTATTCATAATCAAATTTCAAATATACGTTTGTTTCAATCACTAAAAATTTGCAAGATGATAGACATAAACCGAAGAACACTAGCTCCACTCTTTCAGAGCCCCTTCAAAAAACACGTTTTTGCAACAGATCTATCTTCCTAGATAATTACAAATTATGGAGTAGCCAAATAAATTTTTTAGAACAAAATAAATTCAATAAAGAGCAATCAGGCACATCTTTGGCAGAATTCAGTTGAACAGTAGCTGATTGCGTTCAAGACATTTTATGAGATTGCTGATATCTTCCACTTCAAGTTGTTAGGAATAAGAGATTGGAATTATTGTAAATTGACGATGATGGACTCAAATCTCATGCTATACTTTGTTTCCAACAATTGGATACTTCATCTTGATAACAATAATATTATTTCTCTTTATAATAAAAATAAATTTCTTGATTACAAGAATGGATTCTCTGATAACAATTATAAGGTAATTTTATTTTGAAGTTTGGTCAATAACTACATCATCCTACGATCTCCTGTTTGATAAGAGTTTCATAGTTTGAAATATGCATGTTCCCTATTTTGTATTCAAAATGCAATAATATTGTCTGATATCACTCTTATACCCGAAATTTCTGAGCATAACCTGAAGAAGATCACAGAAATTTGTCATTCTATTAATATTACTTGAATCGAAGTAGCACATTTTCAACTGAAATAGATCATTATTTTATTGGAATAACAATAATTCTATAATCCATTTCGGTTAAGAACGGTCCAAAGATTTCTATGGGACTATGATTCTAGCCTTCCGATTGACCATGATGCGAACCAGTTTCACATAAGCACATCAATAACACTTGGCTATGTGTCAGTTGCATCATTTATCAGTTGCTCATCAATTATCATGAACAGATTATTTTGAATATTCAAATTTGCTTCCATTCAGTTAATATGTGACTATATTTGTTGCTTTTATTTCTTGACTTTATTTCCAGCAAACTTGTTGTGAAACCTATATTCATTGTGAGTAGATCATATTCGCATTTCAGTCTATTGAAAGACTTAAATCGTAATGCCGTAAGAGCCCTTGGACAAATCTTGACATAAATGAACCATAGACAAAAATACTTCTGATCACTTCTAACAATTATTCATTGAACTTGATACTTTTCCTGCAATATACTATTCCATACATTGTTATCTATCATACAGATTGATACAATATTTTAGAATCTGCTGTCTCATTATAAATTTAAAATATTTTTTTGTCACGACATTCTAATTTTTTGTGAACTTTTAAAATTTCGTTTCCTTACATCCCTAAAGCGATAAGTATTATAGAAGCTGTAGAATATTTCATAGAAAAAAATACGAATACAAATTACGGCTCACTTTTATGTTAGGAATCTAGTGACGTGCGCATGCGCGTACCTTGTACATGTATTGCTATAGTCAGTGGCTCTCAAACAAAGAGCATTCCACCTAAATATGTACAATTGTGTGCCTTGCTGACAATAATGAATTTTTTTCGGCTCAATAAGGGAATAGGAGCCCAAAGACGTGCGCATGCGCGTATTTTGCACACGTGTTGCTTTAGACAGTGGCATTCAAACAGAGTGCATTCTATCTGAATACGTACAAGTGTGTGCCTCGCGGACAACAATTACCACTTTACTGCCTTCCAATCCTAGTTGGCTTAAAAAGCTCGGTTTAGGTTATGTTTCGGTTGTTTTTATTCTAAACAAAGAAAGACATACATTCTCTTTGTTTCAATACTAGTTCACACCGTTTTAGAAGAAAATTTCTGTGCATGCCATTTCTTTATGACTTTTAGAATTTCCTTGGGTTCCTATTCCACTAGCGTACCTTTTCTTCAATACTGGGTGGCCTATAGAGCTTGGTTTAGGTTTTATTCTGGCTGTTTTTTTTATACTAAGAAAACACTAATTAACTGTCTTCCAATACTATTTGACCTAAAAAGCTCGGTTTAGGTTATGTTTTGTTTTTTGAACTAAAAAAAACACTGATTTACCGTGTTCCAATACTAGTTGGCCTAAGAGGCTTGTTTGAGGTTATGTTTTAGTTGCTTTTTTTTTAATGTATAATACTAGTTCCCACCGTTCTAATGCCACTGGAAAATTTCTTTAAATCCCTGTGACGCCATCTCTTTTCACTTTTATAACGACCACTAGGTTCCTATTGTAAAAATCTACCCAAATTACTTATGCTCTTATGGAAGACTCTATTAGCATAGAAAAGTTTGATAGAATAACAACACTTCTAGATTTCAAATTAGTTTGCAGCAATAGATTAACAATTGACAACTGACGCATGCGCACAAACAGTTTAGAAGTGTATGCATACGTTCCGTTTGTATCTCAAAATTTGAGAAAGAATGAATAATGACAAATGATACTTTCATCATCGTTTTCACCCAAGCTCATCGTGTTTTATCAGCTCAATGCAGCTTTCAGGAGAAATATCTTCTGCATAACCTCAAATACGAAATTGATGGGAGTATTTATTAGTACTGAGATATGAATTTGTGTTATCATATTGTGACATGATCTATTTGATGATTCATATATTATTGTACAAAATATTTAGGTACAGTTAGTTCCTCGAAAAATATATTATTTATATTTTTAAACAAACATAAAAATCAGATTGTTGGCCCTATTGTCGTAATCTAATGTCATTACGCTATTTGATCCATTGTTAGGTTATGGACTGATGGTTCTCACCAATTTTGATCAATGTAAACTCCTATTCGTTGATTCAATTGAATTTTCAATGTATTGGCTTCATTAATAGGAAAGGATCCTATAATCTGCTGATGATTGCATGTTCCATTGTTGTACCTCAACAAAATTCACGATTGGATTGGTTGGTCCTTGCAATATATGTGTTAATGTCTGACTTATTCATTTAAAACGTAAAAAGAGCACCTCACTAATATTTTAATGAAATATTATGTACATAGTTGTCATTCAAAACTCCTCCAGGTTAAGTATCTTTTGGGTACATATCTTCTGTAATCCATATAGGCTATGTTTGTTGTGTATAACCTGTGTACAACAATGAACTCTTGAATCCAACAATGCCATTTAAGTCTCTAGTGCATACATCAGATTTGTCTACCACGCATTGAACCATTAGCTCATGAAATGAATAAACATCAGAGCCTAGGCTATTAGATGTCAGGAACTACTGGGATTTGCTACTCTTTCCAATGAACTTGATACAGCCAAGGATCTTCCAACGGAATATAGCAGTATGATATAACTGTCTATATATCAAGCTTCAAATTAATATTTGCAGTGTATGTACATCGATCGAATTTTTGGGATCGAAAGCAGAATCATCAAGTAAATATCTCCTATCCAATTTCATTTACCAAGTATCAAATTGATCACTTTTAATATTGTAAAATTATTTTAGTATCTAGAAAATATACGTTCAATCTATTTAAGTATTATTTCATCATTTGAATCGTTCACACCCAAGCTTAACGTGTTTCATCAGCTCAATGCAGATTTCAGGAGAATTATCTTTTACATAACCTTAAATAAAAAGTTAATAGGAATATTCATTTTTTCATTGCAGAATATTCATCACATGTACCAAACTATAATTACTTGACATATCCCAAGTGGAATTTGATCCTCAGTACTTATTTTACAGCGAAACAATATTGTAAATTAGAATATAAGTCGTATCTAGGAATAGTATATTCAAATGATGGATCGACGGAAGATGGATGAATCAGTAATAATGGATTGAATTCATATCATTCAAGCAAACGTTTCAAATCTTATCAATTCTTCTTCAGTGGCTACAAGATATCAAATTTCCTTCAATAATATCAGTACAAAACTATAATTTTGTGATTAGATAGGTACCAAGTAAACTGACAGAACTTCTCTTCAACCTGCAGCGCTAATCATGAAATTATTGTATGCATGTCTCAAGAATAATTTCAAATGCGATAAAAACTGTCTAGTGTATTGATTGCTTATGGTCCATTCATCTTGAATACTTTTCTTGATAATTTATTCGACTCTACGGTATAAAATACGAAGTTAGTTGGATAATTATGAATACATACCAATGAATAACCTTATTCTTTTGATGATCCTAAATGGATATATTCGATTTGAGAAATATCTGAAAAAAATTGCCGCACAAGCCAGAATACTTTTTATAAATAAGGCTGGGCAACAATGATCAATACCATTATTACCAGTTCAATAAAATGAAAGAGTGATTGATGGTGTGATCATACAATAACGACGATGATTGAAATGTTATGCTCGTCCTCATGGTGGTAATAAAGCAGAACTTATTGATACACTAGGATGACAAATATTTTCATATTAGGTTCAAATTATTCAATACAATATTAATTCTGAATACAGAGGGTAATAATCAAAAAATTCAGTAATAGATCACATTTAACACATTTTGGACATAATTTCAGATACTTTTGCTTCGTTGATTTAATAAGTTTTTGACGAAATTCAAGTGAAGGCTTTGGGAAGCTGATTAAATAATTTTAATCATAAGCATATCGCTGTGACATATTTCATAACAACAGCGCTATTTTCCCTCTTTGTGAACAGATAACAATATATATTTTCATTAAAAAGCTTGTATTATGATTTTACTGTAAATATATATCAAAATTGTAATAAATATGAATTTCTTGAAATCCCACATTGAAAACATAGTATAAACGGCTTACCTACGTATTAAGTGCCCAAGAAACATTGCGGATGTCCAGGCATGCGCACAAAAAAATTCCAATCATGAAAAGAGCTAGTGTTGGCATCTTATTTAAAAGTAAGTTTCTTGATTGAAAGAATTGATTTCCTGATAACAATTGGAATCATAATCATCGAGCATTCTGCTAAAGCAGCTTCCAATAACTCCTTAAGTATAACCCAGAAAATATTACATAAAGTTACACTTAAATTACAAAAATAGTTTTCTTGATTACTAGAATCGATTTCCTTATAACAATTACATGTTGAAATCATCTTGGAACTTATGCGATCGCTTGTTTGAAAGGATTTATATTGTACTGAATATGCCTGTTTTCTATTTTGTGTTGAAAATGCATTAGTATTGTGACATTATACTTTATTCCAGGAAAAGTTTGAGTATAGCCTGAAAAATATAACATAAGATTGTCATTCTGATTATAATATTCCATTGAACTACTTACTTCCTATTTATGAGATGTGTACATTGTTTTGAATTGGTATTGACATTTTGCGTAAATGCGAGTACGCATGTACAGTCTCTGCTTGGGAAATAAGTTGGCAACACTGACATTTCATTGAATGTCAAAAAATTCATTTCTATTGAAATAAGCTTAATGGAAGCTTAAAATACAATAAAAATCATCCATTTGAAAATTTTATCTATATAACAATACATAATATCTATAATAAATGGTGAATTTTGTAATATTTCAGAAAATATTCAATATACCTGTATGTCAAACTTGACAGAAGCAGTATGATGTTCAAGAATTTTCTGTCAGAGATAACTTGAGAATATTTTGACGGCCGGTGGACTGTCATTTTTGACAATTGTAATCGATGGTTTTGGACTTATTCTGTGATAACCATACATGTGATGGTTTTCAAATATGTAAAAGGCACTAGTCCCAATTAAGATGCATTGAATAGAGAAGGAATGAACAAAATGAATATACCGTTTAAGCTGTAGCAATGGATGAAAATTTTTTTGGAGACATACAACTGACAGTTGTAATTGAAAAAATTCGAGCGAATTAGTATATAGAACTAGCGTTTCGACCTGCCTCGCAGGTCTAAGCGCTAGGCTTCGCAGCTTCATATGTGAACCGCTTCCGGCAAAACTAATTTCTTGGTAGAATTGGTTCCGATTATAATTTTAGCCTACAGAATCTTTCTGTCCCATATTATATTTCTGCATTCTCTCTTATTCGTGATTTCACTGTTTTTTATAGACAAATCTCAATGATTCTTTATGTTTTCATCTGGAGGGAAATTATTGATTTTAACTCCTTCACAAACTACAGAAACACTAGGCGTTGCAGCTCCATATATGTACCGCCTCTCTGACAAGAATTCTTCTCTTACAAAATCAATCTCGAATGTGAATTGAGCTCACATAATTCCTCTGCTTCATATTATATTTCTACACTTTTTTCTGCCCGTGATTAAATTGATTGACAGTTTCTAATGATATCTAGGTGAAATTCCTTGAGAAAATCATTGACTTCATTCCCTTTAAGGATTAGCGACGAGATAGCGAAATTGTTGCTCTAGTAGAACCATCTTTTCAACCAGGCCTAAAACAATTATTATAAGTAGATATATAATCATCAAATACAATATATTACAGCTTCTTACATCTTGAGGAACTAATAATAGTTAAATACTCCAATAAGAGTCAACCTCTTACCAATGGTAGTGAGGTGCTGGTGCCAATACCTGTATATAAGACCGTGATGCGTGAATTTACATGCTCTATTTTTGCATGGAAGACTGCAAAAGTTTTAAAAATTGCCAATACCACTGTGAAAATACTTTACTCTATGTATTAAGTTTGCAACAATTTGAGAGTTAGCGGACATAATTTTTTTCTTATATATTCATGTTGTTCTTTCTTATTTGCAACGTTTTTCGTCTAACGCATCGTCAACGCTACCATCGACAAACTTAGGCTTGTGGCGTCCAAATATGAGTATAAAAAATTCTTATTCTGCATTGATAATAATTATTTCCATACTTTGAAAAAATTCATGGAACTTTATAATAAATAAAATTAAACCGCTGATAATTCTAGGAAATGTTCCAGGTGAATGTTGTGCCAATCCATTTGAAGATCAATCTAAGTTATTTTATATCTTTTGATAAATACCACCGTTAATAAAATAAACGCAAAAAACTCAAATATTCAATCAACGAAGTTTTGGTACCGCAGATTGCAAGTACCTTATCTGTGAATATGAACCTATTTTTTGGATAAAAACTTGAATATGAAATTTAAGTCACAGATTTCTAGGCGTCCTCAAGTTATCGTGTTTTGAGACGTAGACAAACACAACGACCGACTTTCTTTTGAATTATGTTTTTGGGTTCAGTAGAGTCTAAAACGTGAAGATTCTTTGGAAGCGACAACTGTCCTTATACTTTTTTGTGAATGCGTCTCAGTGGTTGATTTTTATTTTTATTTTGAATGGAGTTGCATACCAAAAGCGGAAAAATTGATGATTGAAAACTTAGATCTGTGATTTCAAATCTCAAATATTCAGGAAAGCTATGCAGAGCAAGTATTCAATATGTTACATTCAATAATATTCGAGTATGTTACCTATTGTATCCATAATTGTTGAAGAAAATGATTCCGCAGCCCCATGGCGGATGTTTCAACTCAGAAGCATAAATACTAAATAGGAGGCGACGAATAAAATGTTAATATATATAATTGTTTTGTTCTCAAGTTGAAATATTTTTATATTCATTTAAATAAATTTCTCACAATAAAATAGTTTCTGGATGAGGAATATTTTATTTATTTATCAGGTTATGGGTTTAGCACGCTGACTGGCGATAAGTAGTAATGGATCCTGTTATTAAAGTTGAGAAATTGATACGGCCTGACAACTGGGCAAAATGGAAATTGGAGATGACCTTGCACTTTGAACAATTTAGTTTGACTGAGATTGTAGATGGTACCAAGCTATGTCCGGATCCTGCGAATAAAACCTACTCCCAATGGAAAAAAGATAATGCAAAGGCTGCGTCACTTATTGCAGGCGCGCTGTCTAATAATGTGGCTAATCTTGTTTTAATTTTGAAAAATGCTAGAGATATTTGAAATAAGCTTGTTAATGTATATGAAAAATCAAGTGTTCAACGTTTGAGTCTCTTAATGGTTGAATTTTTCCAATTGAAAAGGCAAAATGACACAGTCGTGCAATATGTTGCTAGAGTTGAAAAATTGTTTTTTGACATGAACACTGAGTTAAAGAAACGCAAAAAAGGTGACGAGATTCCTGTGGAATTGTTATATGGTCAAATTTTGTCTACGGTTGGACCGGAATTTCAGGAATTTATTAATGTATGGGAAAGTTTACCTACCGCTCAACGAACAACGAGCAATCTTTTAGAAAAGCTATGTACTATTGAAAAACGTTTAGCTTCGTCCACAGATACAGCTTTTATGTCAAACATAGCTGTTACTCGACCTGTTTCTGATAAAATTATTTGTCGCTATTGCAAGCGTGAAGGACATTTGATGAAGAAATGTTTGAAGCTTAAACAAGAAAGAAAGAAGAATTCTTCTGGACCTTCTGGTTCTACCTCTTTGGCTGGAGCTTTTCATGCTGCTCTGGACATGTCTCAAGGTTGGGTATGTGACAGTGGTGCAACACATCATATGTGCTCTCAAAGACAATGGTTCTCGAACTTCAAGACTTTTACTGAACCTAGAGATATTCATGTTGCAAATAACGATAAAATTTTTGCATATGGTTGTGGGAGTATTTCGATTGAAATGTATGTAAACGGACAATGGCTTCAAGGTGAGATGAAAAATGTTTATTATGTTCCTGAACTTGGTCGTTGTTTATTTTCTGTAAGATGTGCAACAAAAGAAGGAGTTGAATGTATTGTCAAGGGTGATTTGGTGAAGCTCCCAAGGGACAACCGACTGGTTGGAACTGCGACTGGTCCAATGGTCTTTACTTGATGAATATGCGTGTTGTACAACCGAAGTCATCTAGTTTTGTTCATTTAGTTACTACCGTGGATTCATTGCAGCTGTGGCATGAACGTCTCGGACACCAGAACAAGCGGCACATCAAGGCAGTACTTGAAAGATTAGGACTTCAATTCAGCGAAGATGTGACTGAATTCTGTGATGGTTGTGCATTGGGCAAAGCTCATGTGAAAACTTTCAAAAAACGCACGGACCGATCTCAAGTTGTTGGTTAAGCTATTAATGCTGATGTAAATGGTCCTATGAGTGTACAAGGGCTGAATGGAGAGAAATATTTCGTATTGTTCAAAGATGATTTTTCGAAATTTCGAAGACTATTTTTTGTTAAGGAGAAGAGTGAAGTCAAGACCTTCCTCAATGAAACAGCGACTGCTGGTCGTCATGTGAAAGCGTTTCGTTGTGATGGTGGAAAGGAGTTCGATTGCCGTGAAGTAAAGCGACTGCTGAATGACAAATGGATTACCCTGTTGCTGTCGACTCCTTGTTGTCCTCAACAAAACGGAGCAGCAGAACGTGGAATGCGGACGACTGTTGAGTTGGCACGTTCTATGTTGTCAGTAAGTGGACTTCCTAAGAGATTGTGGGTACAAGCCTGTGAGACCGCTATTTATGTTCTCAATAGTGCTGGCAAAACTCCTATGGAAAATAAGTCTCCCTTAGAACTTTGGTTGGAAAAAGAGGTGACAGATTTTCAACACTTGAAAGTCTTTGGCACAGACTGCTATGTGCATATACCAAAACAATTTAAGAGGAAATTTTATGATTGGAGTGTTTATGGAAAGATGGTTGGGTACCATGATGATAAGGACGGGTACAAGGTGTACATCCCTCAGAAAGGAAAAGTTGTCTTATCACACGACGTATACTTCAGAAGAGAGCGTGTGTGTTCCAGCGGCAGTAATGAAATTATGATCGATTCTATTTTGACTGGGAAGCAGGTTTTGGATGAAGATTCCGACGAATGTCAAAGCCCAGAGAAGTCCGACGATAGTCACGAGCCTGATTCCCCGCAATATGAGAACCAGCGTCCCAAGAGAACCATTCTAAAGCCGAGTTGGATTACTTCGGGTGATTACGAATTGGATAATAATGATTCCAGAGTTGCGTTACTTGCTGATGATCCTTCTTCGTATGAAGATGCTATGCTTTCTCCACAGAAAACTAATTGGGTTGCAGCAATGAAGGAAGAGATTGAAGCTCTTAATGAAAATTATAAAGAGAAGTTTGGTCCTGTGGCCCGGTTTGGAACGGTCCGTAGTATACTGGCTGTGGCAGCTGAAGAAAATTTTCATCTTGGTCAGTTTGACGTGAAGACTGCTTTCCTGTACAGAAAGCTTGATGAAACAGTCTACATGAAGCAACCTAATGGATTCGATGACGGCAGCGGTCGTATCTGTAGATTGAAGAGGAGTTTATATGGTCTACGCCAGAGTCCAAGATGTTGGAATCAACGCTTTACGGACTTCATGAAGAAACAAGAATTGATTGTATCTACAGCCGATCCATGTTTATTTGTTTGTCACCGTGACGGCAAGAAGCTCATTGTGGCTATATACGTGGATGATGGATTGGTGGCGGCTTCAGATCCGGAGGAAGTGTAGAGTTTCTTCGTAGACTTACGTGCGACGTTTAAATGCACGGTCTGTGACCTGGACACTTACCTTGGTATGGAAATCTATAGGGAAGATGCCAATATTTTTGTGTGTCAACGAGCATATATTCGTAAAGTCTTACAGCGCTTCAGCATGGCATCTGCCAATCCTGTGAAAACGCCTTGTGAGCACAACGGTGGTGGAACTATGGAGAAGTTGAAAGAGCAAGTACCTTATCGAGAAGCTGTGGGAACTCTCATATATCTATGCATTGCAGCTCGACCAGATATAGCTTTTGCTGTTTCCAAGGCTGCAAGAGCAGTTGAAAGTCCCACAGAAAAGAATTGGCTGCAAGTCAAGCAAATTTTAAAATATCCTCGAGGAACTGAAGACTATGGTTTGCGATTCGCCGGTAACGCAGTAGCGACTGAGAAAACAGATCTAGTGGCCTATTCCGATGCTGACTACGGTGGCGATGAGACTATGAGAAGATCAACTAGTGGCGTTCTTGTCAAGTACAGTGGTGCGGCGATTGCCTGGGCAAGCATGCTACAAAAGTCGGTGGCTTTGTCTACGACTGGAGCAGAATTCGTTGCTGCTAGTGAAGGAGCAAAGCAATTGATCTGGAATTGTCGATTAATGGAAGAACTTGGTGTTCGTCTTAACAAACCTATTCTCTTCGTGGATAACGCAAGTGCGATCAAGCTAACGAAAAATCCAGAGTTCCACAAACGGTCCAAGCATATTGAAATCCGATACTACTTCGTGAGAGAATGTTATCTCAAGGGAAGTTTTGATGCTCAGCACATCGAAGGAAAGGAGCAAGTAGCGGATATCTTTACGAAGCCTCTTGGACCTCAACGTTTCCAAGATCTGCGTTTTGCAACAGGTGTGGTGCGGAAGGAGGAAGTGTTGAAGAAAATGATTCCGCAGCCCCATGGCAGATGTTTCAACTCAGAAGCATGAATACTGAATAGGAGGCGACGAATAAAATGTTAATATATATAATTGTATTGTTTTTCAAGTTGAAATATTTTTATATTCATTTAAATAAATTTCTCACAATAAAATAGTTTCTATTACTCATGCAGGATGAGTACTATTTTGCGCACGTTTTTCCGGGCGGTAAATGGCTCTTTGGCTTCTGAGTGCGCCAAGTATAATTATGTATTTATTTATATAACGATTTATCGCTCGGAAAAATAAGGGCAAAATAGTACTTATCTCGCATTCGTAATAAAAAATAGTATCTGCAACTCGTGCGGTGTTGTCAATTGTCCACTTGAGCGAATGAGCGCACTCACTTCGTTCGTGCGTCCAACTTCGCTCTTGTGGGCAATCGACAACTTATCGCACTTGTTGCACAATATACTATTCTGAATGAAGAATATTTTATTTATTTATCGATGATCAAATTTCAAATATACGTTTGCTTCAATTAGTGAAAATTTGCAAGATGATAGACATAAACCAAAGAACATAAGCTCCACTCTTTCAGAGCACCTTCAAAAAACACGTTTATGCAACAGATCTATCTTCTTAGATGATTACAAATTATTGAGTAGCCAAATGAATTTTTGAGAAGAATATAAATTCAATAAAAAGCAATCAGAATAGTACCTGACTGCGTTCAAGAATATTTATGTGATTGCTGAAATCTTCCACTTCAAAATGCTAGAAATGAGAGATTGAAATTATTGTAAATTGACGATGATTGACTCAAATTCCATGCTATACTTTGTTTCCAGCAATTGGCAATCTTGATAACAATAAAATTATCTCTTGATAACAAAAATAAATTTTTTGATTACAAGATTGGATTCACTTATAACAATTATATTGTAATTTCATCTTGAAGTTTAGTTAATAACTACATCATTCTACGATCTCTTGTTTGATAAGAGTTTTATTGTGTGGGATATGCATGTTTCCTATTTTGTATCCAAAATGCAATAATATTGTCGCATGTTACTCTTATCCTAGAAATTTCTGAGCATAACCTAAAGAAGATTACAGAAATTTGTCCTTCTATCATTATTATTCGTGAAACCACCTACCTTCTCTTCTATAAGATGTGTAGATTGTTGTGAATTCAGATTGGAAATGTGCGCAGAAGCGTACCTATAAATAGTATAATCAAATGATGGATGAATCAGCAGGATTAGTATATTAAATTCATATCTCTTGAGCCAACGTTTCGAATCTTATCAATTCTTCTTCATTGTCTACATACAATTGTATTTTCTGCAACAATATCATTACATAACTATAATTTCACTGACATACGCAGTAATTAGATATCAAGTAAACTGACTGAACCTTTTCACAACCTGCAGCGCTAATAATGAATTTATTATGAGCATGTTTCCCTATAATATTTGTAAATGTGCTATAAGTTGTCTAGTGCATTCATTAATACTTAGTCATGTTTAATTCTCCTTTAAAACTGTTCTTAAGGATTTATTCAATTCTACGGTACAAAATACACATTTAGTTAAGTAATTAAACAGAATTTATTATATGCATACAGTTCATTCGAGTGAAGTTTCATAATTTACATTTCTCAACAAATAAATAATGTTAATTGATATTTAAATTGTTGTTCCCAACCAATCTTCTCTTGATTCAAACTGAGAGTTTTCACAAATTAGAAATAACATATATTCTCTCCTAATTACTTTGAATAATACACTTTTTATTCGACATGCCAGTTAAAAATGGTCCAACAGCTCTTATGGGATCACTATTTCAGCCTCCAAGTTGACCGGGATACCGAGTCGATTCACTCTCAATAAATATACGTGATTCAAAACACTGTTTCCAAAAATTATATCAAGTTATAAGATCAACAAATATATACATCAACTACCTGAACAGATCTGATTTGAATCTTCTGACTGCATGAATTGAGTTATGATTTTATTAATGTTTGATGCACGACTAACAGTAGATGGAACTGTCTGATAGTAAAGTACAATTTATTATGATATAATTCTGAAAGTATGTATGGATCATTAATAATTCTTTACTTCATTTCGGTTGGGAACGGTCCAAAGATTCCTATGGGACTATGATTCTAGCCTTCCGATTGACCTTGATGCGAACCAGTTTCACATAAGCACATTAATAGCACTTGGCTATGTGTCAGTTGCATCATCTATCAGTTGCTCATCAATCATCATGAACAGATTATTTTGAAGATTCAAATTTGTTTCCCTTCAGGTAATATGTGACTATATTTGTTGCTTTTATTTCTTGACTTCATTTCCAGCAAACTTGTTGTGAAACCTATATTCATTGTGAGTGGATCATATTCGCATTTCAGTCTATTGAAAGACTCAAATCGTAATGCCGTAAGAGCTCTTGGACCATTCTTGACATAAATGAGCCATTGACAAGAACACTTCTAACAATTATTTATTGAACATGATACTCTTCCTGGAACATACTATTGATTGATACAATATTTTAGAATCAATTGATATCTTATTATAAATTTGAAATATTTTCTTGTCACGACATTGTAATTTTTCGTGAACATATGAAATTTCATTTTCCCACATCCTTAAAGCAGTATGTATTGTAAAAGCTGTAGAATATTTGATAGAAAAGAAAACGAATACAAATTACGGCTCATTTTTAGGTTAGGGACCTAGTAACGTAAGCTTGCGAGTACCTTGCACATATATTGCTATAGTCAGTGGCTCTCAAACAAAGAGCATATCACTCAGATACGTACAAGTTTATGCCTTGCTGACAATAATGGATCTTTTTCGATACTAGTTGGCCTATAAAGCTTGGTTTGGGTTATATTCTGGCTGCTTTTTTAACTAAAAATACACAAATTAACTGTTTCCCAATACACCTTACCTAAAATGCTCGGTTTAGATTGAGTTGTTTTTGATTTTTTGACCAAGAAAAACACTGATATACTGTCTTCTAATACTAGTTGGCGTGAAAAGCTCGTTTCAGGTTATGTTTTATTTGCTTTTTTTTTTAAATGTAAAAACCTAGTTCCCACCGTTCTAGTGCCACTGGAAAATTTCTTTGAATCCCTGTGGCGCCATCTCTTTCTACTTTTATAACTACCATCAAGTTCCTATTGTGAAAATCTACCCAAATTAATGACGCCCTAATGGAAGACTCTATTCGCATACAAAAGTTTATTAGAATGACATCACTTCTAGATTTCAAATTAGTTTGCAGCAAGAAATGAATAATTGACAACTGACGCATGCGCACAAACGGTTCAGAAGTGTATGCGTACGTTCCGTTTGTATCCAAAAATTTGAGAAGGGACGAATAATGACAATTGATATTTTTATCATCGTTTTCATCCAAGCTCATCGTGTTTCATTAGCTTAATGCAGCTTTCAGGAGGAATATTTTCTACATAACCTCAAGTACGAGATTGACGGAAATATTCATACTATAATATAAATTTTTATCTTATCATATTGTAACATGATCCATATCATGATTCATAGATTATTGTACAAAATATTTAGGTGCAGTTAGTTCCTTGAGAAATATATGATTAATATTTTTAAACAAATAAAAAATTCAGATTGATGACCCCATTGTCGTTATCTAATGTCATTACTCTATTTGTTTGATTGTTAGGTTATGGACTGATGGTTATCACCAATTTTGATCAATGTTAACTTCTATTCGTTGATTCAATTGAATTTTCAATGTATTGGCTTCATTGATAGGAAGGGATTTTATAATCTGCTGATGATTGCATGTTCCATTGTTGTACCTCAACAAAATGTACGATTGGATTGGTTGGTTCTTGCAATATATGTGTAAATGTCTGATTCATTCATATAGAACGTAGAAAGAGCACCTCACAAATGTTTTAATGGAATATAATGTACAAAATTATTATTAAAAACTCCTTCAAGTCGGGGATCTTTTGGGTACATATCTTCTGTAATCCATATAGGCTATGTTTGTTCAACCTGTGTACATCAATGAACTTTTGAATTCAACAATGACATTTAAGTCTCTAGTGCATACATCAGATTTATCTACTACGCATTGAAACATTAGCTCATGAAATGAATGAACATTAGAGCCTAGGCTATTGAATGTCAAAAACTCTAGATCAAAATTTTAGAACTACTGGGATTTGCTACTCTTTCCAATGAACTTGATATAGCTCAGGATCTTCCAACGGTATGAAGCAGTATAATATAATTGTCTTCATATCAAACTTCGAATAAATATTTGCAGTGTATGTACATCGATCGAATTTTTGGGATCGAAAGCAGAGTCATCAGGAAATTATCTCTAATCCAATTTCATTTATCAAGTGAATAGAAAGATCCCTTCTGGATAAAAAATATTGAAAATGATTGTCGTATACAGAATATATACGTACAGTTTATTTGAGTACTTCTTTATTATTTAAATCATTTACACCCAGACTTATCGTCTTTCTTCAGCTTAATGCAGCTTTAGAAGAATCATCTTCAACATAACCTCAAATACAAAGTTAATGAGAATATTTATTTTTTTATTCCAGAATATTCACCACATGTACCAAACTATAATTACTTGACATATTCCAAGTGGCATTTATTCTTCAGCACTCATTTTACAGGGAAATAATATTGTGAATCAGAATATAAATCGTATCTAGAGAATGATATAATCAAATGATGGATCGTCGGAAGATGGATGAATCAGTATTAGTGAATTAAATTCATATCACTCGAGCAAACGTTACAAATCTTGATAACTCTTCTTCGGTACAAATAATTGAATTTTTCTCAAAAATATCACTACAAAACTATGATTCTGTGATTAGATAGGTACCAAGTAAACTGACTGAACTTCTTCTCAACCTGCAGCGATGATTATGAATTTACTGTATGCATGTTTCTAAAATATTTTCTAATGTGAGATGAGCAGTCCAGTGTTCTAATGAATACATGCCCATGTTCCATTTATCTTCCATAGTTTTCTCAATGATTTATCTGGTTCTACGATATGAAGTACAAAGTTAGTTGAATAATTATGAATACATACGAATGAATAACTTCATTCCGTTGATGATTTTTGATGGATACATTTTGCTCTAGGAAATATCTAAGAAAAATTGCCGCAGATGCCAGAATACAGATAGTTGCTATATATCAGAGCTTCCTGACATCCC
The DNA here is from genome assembly GCA_963989225.1 of Dromius quadrimaculatus. Lineage (NCBI taxonomy): Eukaryota > Metazoa > Arthropoda > Insecta > Coleoptera > Carabidae > Dromius > Dromius quadrimaculatus. Next base: position 31,352,872 of record OZ022325.1, read on the forward strand.
TGCATACAAAAATTGGATTCGCCAAGACGAGTTAAGGTCTCTGCGCAGCTTTTCTGCTAAACAAAACTGCTCCAATTGTTGGCATCCTATATAAGAGTGAGTTTCTTGATTTAAAGAATTGATTGCCTGATAACAATTGAAATCGTAATCATCGAGCACTCTGCTATAGCTGCTTCCAATAAATCCTTGAGCATAACCTAAGAAATATTACATAAAGTTACATTTTAATTACAAAAATAAGTCTCTTGATTACTAGAATCGATTTCCTTTTGATAATTACATGTTGAAATCATCTTGGTACTTATGCCATCGCTTGTTTGGAGGGATTTATATTGTACGAAATATGCCTGTTTTCTATTTCGTGTTGAAAATAGCTTAGTATTGTGACATAATACTTCATTCCAAGAAAAGTTTGAGTATAGCCTGAAAAATATCACATAAGATTGTCATTTTGTTATATAATTCAATTAAACTACCTACTTTCTGTTTATGAGATATGTACATTGATGTCAGCTGGCATTGACATTTTGCGTAAAAGCGAATACGCATGTGCAGTTTCTGCTTAGGAAATAAGTTGGCAATACTGATGTTCTATTAAATGTCAAAAAATGTATTTCTATTGAAATAAGCTTTATAAAAGCTCGAAATACATCACAAATTATACATTTGAATGTTTTATCTATATATCAATACATTATATTCATATTAAATAGTGAATTATTTTGTAATATTTCAGGAAATATTGATTATACTTGTATGTCAAACATGACAGAAGCAGTTTGATGATTATGAATTTTCTGTCAAGGATAACTTGAGAGTATTGTGACGGCCGGTGAACTGTCATTTTTGACAATTGTAATCGATGGTTTTGGACTTATTTTGTGAATACTATGAATGTGATGGTTTTCAAATATATAAAAGGCACTAGTCCTCATTAAGATGCATTGAATAGAGAAGTAATGAACAAAATTAAATAGACCGTTTAAGCTGTAGCGATGAATGAAAATTTTCTTGGACACATACAACTGACAGTTGTAATTGCAAAAATTTAAGCGGATAAGTATATATGACTAGCGCTTGGCCGTCTACGCAGGCCCAAGCCCTAGGCTTCACAGCTCGATATGTGAACCGCCTCCGGCAAAAATTCTGTCTCTATGAGATAAATTCCAAGTATATTTTTAGCCCACAAAATCCTCCTGCTCCATATTATATTTGTGCATTTTTCCCTACTCGTGATGTCACTGTTTTTAATTGACAATTCTCAATATTATTTCATGTATTCATCAATCGGATGGTTTGATTCCATTTCTTCTACGAATTACAAAATCTAAAATCAAAACTTCACAGCGAGATAACATGTCTGTGCCATGTTTCGCATATTCTCAGTCACTGATCTACTGTTTTCAAATACAAATTAGAGTATTAGCTATTACAACTCATGTAATCCTTCTGTTTTATCTTTTCGACATACTTACATCCTTACAATTCGCTTCGTTCGTCAATTTGTATGTAATCACAATCTTTCTGTCTCCTTTGTAACTCTCAATATTATTTTGAATGGATATGGTTGATAATGCTGACTGAAATGATGCATGTACATCGAATATACAAAAAGATGGTCACTCCAGGTGAAATCGAGAATATCGAGTGGAAAAGTGGAATATAATATCAGTTGAAATTTTGTGTTTTCATCACTCACACCCATTATCCTAAATATTTCTCTCAGAAGAATCATCCAGTTGATTCCTTCCATGAATTAGCGTATCTGATTCCTGAGCTCAATTGCGAGATTGATAGACCGCCTATTGAGCAGAACTATTTTCTTCGTAGTAACATTTTTTCCTCATAGATTTTCTTCTAAATCACTGCTCTGAGTCTGAATTACTCAGCTCCAATTGTGTATTCAAGGAGACATGCATGTTCCACGTTCCTCCAGTGACAATTTTGAAGCTCACGCACTTTGATATACTCTTGCCTTCCAAAGACATGTTTTTTATCCATTCAGTCACTACTCCGGCACTCAAAAGCCCACGCTACAAGTTTGGATTCTTTATATATAACTACAATATTCAATTTTATCTGGAATTGTGATATTACTTGTATTAAAATCAATTCAACATGTGTCTCAAAAATAACATTTTCTCTCCAAAATAGCTAATAGGAAAAAAGATAACATCAAAGACCATATTAGAATCCACTTGGATATATTTTAACTATTTTCTATTCCAATTGATGGCACTTCAAAGTTATTATGAGACAACGATTCAAGTATTTTAATTGGCCGATATACGAATCAATCTTTTTTTATTATTATCGTTTTACATCCGCTATTACCCTTTCGAGTGTCGGGATGGTTCGGTTTGATTTAGTTCAAATTGCTTATTGAATCCTTCCAAAGTTTTCTATTCTGTGCTACTCGTTTTGCTTCTTTACAGCTAATGTTATTTTTTTCTAAAATTTCTTCTATTGTGTCTTGCCATGTTTTGGCTGGTCTCCCTCTTTTGCGTTTCTTGGTTATTCTTGTGCTCCATACTTTTTTTGTTTGTATTGTATCCGGCATTCTTATCAAATGTCCGTACCATCCTAGTTGTTTCTTTTCGATTGTCCTTTGAATGCTTTCGACATCTAGATTTCTTCTTATCTGTTCATTCCTAACCTTATCCATTCTGCTGATACCCTCTACTCTTCTTAAGAACCTCATTTCTGCTGCTTGGATTTTGCTTTTATTTCTCTGGTTCAACGTCCATGATTCGCTCCCATATATCAGCGATGGTCTATATATTGTTTTATATAGTGTCATTTTGGTTTCCTTTGATATTTGTTTATTGCTCAGAATCATTTTGTTTACTGAAAAATATCTTCTATTTGCTGAAAGGATTCTTCTGTTTATTTCTTGCTCCATACCTCCTCTATTTTCTAGTGTCACTCCCAAGTATGTAAATTCCTGAACTTGTTCTATTTCCTTTCCATCAATTGTTATATTAGTTATCGTATCTTCCTTTGATATTACCATTAACTTAGTTTTTTCTGCATTTATTTTCATTTTGTGCTTCTTCAGTTCGTTGTCCCAGACATTCAAATTATGCTGCAGGTTGTTCTCATTATTTGCCATTATTGCCAAATCATCTGCAAAAACACACTCTGATACTGATGTGACTGCTAGATTGTAATATCCAATTTCTACTTTTTTTATTTCGTTTTTAACTCTTTTTTGGATGGTATCTAGAAATATAATAAACAGTAAAGGGCTTAAGGCTCCTCCTTGTCTTAGTCCCTGTGTAGTGGTGAATTCTTCCGAGGTTTCGCTACCGGTTCTTACATAATTTGTTGTGTTCTGGTATATACTTTGGATTGCTTTAATCAGGTCGTCATCTACCTCTCTATTCCTTAGTATCTCCCACAACTGATTTCTTGGTACCTTATCAAACGCTTTTTCTAAATCGACAAATGTGATGAAAAGTTTACCATCTTGTTGTAATGTTTTTTCCTTAAGTGTCTTAATAGTAAAAATGTGGTCGTGCGTTGAATGTCCCTTCCTGAAGCCACTTTGTGTTGTCTCTAGTGTTGATTCTATTCCTTGTCTAAGTTTATTTTCCAATATTGCTTCATAAATTTTTGCCGTTGCACAAAGAAGGGATATTCCCCTATAATTATTACAATTTCTAGAATCTCCTTTCTTATGTATGGGAAATATAACTGCTTTTTCCCAATCATTCGGAATTTCTTTTGTTTTCCATACTTTATTCAGCATATTTAGTAACATTTGTTCTCCTTCTTCCCCCATGTACTTCAGTTGTTCTGCTCTCATCATGTCGTGTCCCGGTGCTTTACCATTTCTTAGTTTTTTAAGTACTGTTTTCACTTCCTCCATGCTAATATCTTCTGTGCTGCTTGTTACACTATTAGTCCGTCTTTGGTGTACTCTATTATTCGTATTCTGATCTTCCTTTAATAGTTCCTTGAAATGTTCTTTCCACCTTTCCATTATTTGTTTTTCTTCTCTTATTATATTTCCCTGTTTGTCTTTTACTTGTTTCAATGGTATTTGTTTCTTTGTTTCATATGTTTTGAGTGTTCTATAAAATAGTTTTTGATTTTCCTTAAAATTTTCTTCTAAGGTGTTCCCGAATTCTTCCCACGCTCTTGTCTTGGCTTGTTTAATGACTTGTTTTACTTTTATTCTTTGTTTCTTATAGCTTCCATAATCTTCCCCCTTCTTTGTTTGTAGGTAGATTTTCCATTACTGTTTCTTCTTCCTTACTTCTTCTTTAATTTTTCCATTCCACCAGTGTGTTTGTCTGTTGTTTTTTGTGTTTTCAATTATTCCGCAAGCTTGTTTTGTTGCTTCATTTATTATGTATTTAAAAACAGCCCAAAATTCTTCTACGTTGTCCGTCGTTGGCAATTGTGAACTCTGTATCAATTTAGTTATTACATCTTGGTATATCTCTCTTATTTCTGTATTTTTCAGCCTATCTACTCTGAGTTTCTCTATCCTTGTTTCGCCTCTATTTATATTTTGTCCTTGTTCAACTATTTCTTCAGTTTTGATTTTTGCTACTAATAGGAAGTGATCACTTCCAATTTCATTACACCTCTTAACTTTTACATCGTTTACGTTCTTCTTCTGTGACTTATTAGTGATTATATAGTCTATCAGGGACCTTTCATTCCTGCTCTTGACTTCTCGAGTGTATTTGTGTATTTCTTTATGCTCGAAAAAAGTGTTTAGTATTCTGAGTCCATTTATTATACAAAAGTCGATTAATCTGTTTCCATTATTATTTTTGACCGGTACTCCATATTTCCCCATTATTTCTTCTAAGCCTTTATTTTTATTACCTATTCTAGCATTGAAGTCTCCCAGTAAGTATATAGGTTCATGTAATTTTTCATATTCTAATTGTAGCTGCTCCCAGAATTGGTCTTTTGCTGTTTTACTGTCATCTTCATTTGGTCCATATACAATCATGAAATTTGCAGATAGTCCACCAGTATCATCAAGTTTGATAATTAGCACTCTTTCGCTCACATATTTCCACTCTTTTATCGATTGTTTAATGTCTTTGTGTACCATACATCCTACTCCGGCCTTCGCTATTTCTTCGTTTTCTACGCCGCTGTATATTAAAATGTGATTGTTCCTTAAGTTCATTATTCCTTGTCCCTTCTTTTTTGTTTCCGTTACTGCTAATAGTTTTAATTTAGATTTTTCGAACTCCTCTACTAATTCCATTTCTTTATCTTTTATACTTTTTATGTTCCATGTTCCAATTTGAATTAACCTTTTCGTGCGCTTTTTCGTTTCAAGAATATCTGTCCTTTTTTTGTTGTTTGTTACTAGTTTTTTGGATAGTTTTTATAAATTTGTTTCTTCTGATCTTCTATATTATGTTTCTGAATAACTCCATTTTCTTGTTTATCCCACACGTAATTTTCTTCATTGATAGTTATTTTCTTATAACCAATTTTCACTCTTTTTCCTTTTGCTTTCGCTTCTTTTGCTATACTACGTATTTCCCTCTGAATATTTCTCTCCTCCCAGCTGAGATCATTATCAATGAATATATTTGTATTTTTTAATTGATTTTTAGCTGTCATTATCTTTTGCTTCTGGTCCCAGTTTGGCAATACAACCTTTAGCATTTCTTTCACTGTACCTTTATTTAGAGTTATGATTTTATTTATTTCGATCTTGATCTCAAGTTTTTCATTCATCCATTTTTTAAGTTCCTCCTTATTTTCATCCTTCAGTCTTAGACCTTTTATTACGATGTTATTCTTTCGTTTCTGTAGTTCATCCTTCTCTACCCTTCTTTCAAGATTTCCTATTCTATCAAACAAAATTTTTCTCTCTTTCTGCCAAGACTCTTCTATCTTTATCATTTCATCTTTAATATTCTTTATTTACCGTTTTATTTCATTTTGGTTGGCCTCAATTTTTTCCATCATTTTCTGGAACATTTCTTTTAGTTCGTCCATCTCTTTTGCATCTATTGTTATCTCTTCGGTTGTTGTTTTAATATTTTGTTCGCTTTTGGTATTTTTGGAATTTTCTTCTCTTAGTCTTTGTTCAGGTGATCTCATCACCTTTTTACTTTTTCCAAAAATATCACTGTAATTCTGTTCTTCTTCCTCCCTTATTCTTTTATTCATTCCCACTGAAAAAAAACTTTTAAGTTTATATTTATTTTAATGTTAAATTTAATATCACTACGCCACTGAAATTTAGTTTAAACTTCGCACGAACTCGCACAGTATGTTGGCGACGAATCACCTTGACCAGCTGACAGTTGCACGAAATTGTTCACAATTTTATTCAAGTCTATTGCTTTTAATGATCCTTTAAAATAGTTTTTTATTTTATACTCCACTTCGCACTCTTTAAATATAATACTGTGATATCAGTACACTTTTAGTTAAGCAATAATTCCCGACTAAACGAGATTATTATTGGCCGCACTTAAAATACGAGTTACCTCTCACACTACTCGAGGTTGGTCCGAATCAATCTTACATAGGCGGAAACATTGGCTTTGGCTATCTCTCAGTTGCATTAACTCATAGCCGTTAATTAATCATGATAAATGAATCTGAGCAGTATGAAAATTCAGTTTACATATAGAAAAATAGTTCTATTTTATTTATTTCATTCATTGAATTTATTTAGAGGAGCATTTGATGTGAATAATTGTGTTTATATCTTTACCAATCAATAGGCTTAAATTGTGGTCCCATAAAAGTCTTTGCACCGTTCTCAGCTAGAATAAGCTATGAAATACTCAACATTACTCCGCAATGTACGTTCATCTCAAAAAAGAGCTCAAAACTATTTCTGTTATGCGAATTTCTTCTTTTTGAAATGTCAGAAAATTAAAATTGTTATACGCTAATAAAATGCAATCACCAGAGTATTTATTCCTTCCCCAACTACGCATTGAAACATTAGTAGAATAATAATATCCAGAGATTGATAAATATTGGATCCTAGATAATGAGATGCTAAAAACTCGAGATCCAAATTTTAGAACTTCTCACATGATTCTTGGGAGTGTTGGAAGCACATAGTTATGACAACTCCAAGATGTCCACACAAAATAGAACATTGTTGTGTGAGAGAAATGGAATGTATAGTTTTGTCTCTGTGTAAGTATGCTGGCTTTGTGATTTGGGAGTCGTGGGGTCGAGTCCTACCGACGTAGATGAAGTTGATAGAATTTTTACTGAATAAAAATGTATTCTGTAGCGTACTCTCCAAGAGTGAGAACTGAGAGTACCCGTAGTTTGACGAATGGTAACAGTACTCTCAGAGAATATCAGTCAATTTCACAGATTGCCTGGTGCACTCCCACCAGGTGAAAGGTATAACTGATATTCATTTATCTATTAAATTTGAAAAATACCGTTTTCTGAGAGAAACTATGCTTCAATAATCTTCTTCAAATTCACCAAACGTTGATAAAATCACTCGAATTAATTCCATTCTTGGGAGAAATGATGAAAAATTCACAAGAAAAATTAAACTATGCCAACAATGAAACAGTTTTTCCGAGATATTACGTGGCTTTCTTAAGAACTTCTGAGCATACGGAATAAGTATTATTATATTGTGATTGTAGAAAAATATTTTTTCGGCTCTTTCACCTGATTTACCAAAGTAGTATTCTATATTTCTTCCGAAGTCATACAATGTGGGAAAATATTCTCTACCTAATAATATTGACTTCTCAATTCATTATTTTCCAATCTATGATATCACAAATGAATGTAAGATATGTTTACGGAGTATATCATATTGAATGTAAGCACACTATCTCTTTCAAAACAACGCTGCTAGGGCTTTCACTTTATCAAATACAAAAACTTTCAGTATCTATTCTCAACCAATCTCCTCTTGATTAGAACTAAAAATCATTATAAATTTGAATTGACATCAATTCTCTCATAATCACCCTAAGTAATACACTCATTGTCCGATATGCCAGTTAAAAACAGTTCAAGAGCTCTTATGGGACTACGATTCAATCTACCATGCTGGCAAAAATACAGACACGATTCACTCCCAGTAAATATAGATAATTTGGACCACACTCTCTTAAAATTGTATCAAGTCATAAGAGCAATAGTTATATACATATACCATTCGAACGAATCCAATTTGAATATTCCGTCTGCATACATTTGATGAAAATATTTGATGTACGACTAACAGTTGATGTTAGCCAAGTACGATTCTGTACTGATGTAAAATTGGTTCGCATTTCTGCCTATCAGATATCTCTTATCGCAGTCCTATGAGAGCCTTGAGCAGGTCTCAACCGAAATAGACTGTACTTTGATGAGAACAACATTATTCTAATAGTCATTTTGATTAAGAGCTGTCCAAAGATTGTTATGGGACTACGATTCAAGCGTTCTGATTGACTTATATTTGAGCTAATTTCACAAAAGAACAATAATAACACTTGGTTTGTCAGTTGCTCATTAATAATCATGAACAGATTGGTTCAAAGCTTGGAATTTGTATCTATTCAAGTGATATGTGTTTTTAATTATTCCTGCAAATTCTATTAGTACCAAAAATATGAGACCTCTGAAAGGCACCCGTCCTAATGAATATCTATCGATTAGAGAAAATTAATGAAAATCCATCAATGAATAGAGGCTGTAGAAATGCGCAAAAAAATGACGAATCTATACCCAGAGTGGAACATAGGGCTTTTAGTATATATGACTAGCGCTTGGCCTGCTACGCAGGCCTAAGCGCTAGGCTTCGCAGCTCGATATGTGAACCGTCTCCGGCAAAAATTCTGTCTCTATGAGATAAATTCCAAGTATATCCTTAGCCCACGCAATCCTCCTGCTCCATATTATATTTGTGCATTTTTTCCCATTCGTGATTTCACTGTTTTTAATTGACAATTCTCAATATTATTTATTGTATTCATCAATCCATCCCTTCTTCGAATTACGAAGTCTAAAATCAAAACTTCACAGCGAGATAACATGTCTGTGCCATGTTTCGCATATTCTCAGTCACTGATACACTGTTTTCAGATACAAATTAGAGTATAAGCTATTACAACTCATGTTATCCTTCTGTTTCATCTTGACGACATACTTACATCCTCACAATTCGCTTCGCTCGTCAATTTGTATGTTATCACAATCTTTCTGTCTCCTTTGCAACTCTCAATATTATTTTGAATAGATATGGTTGATAATGCTGACTGAAATGATGCATGTACATCGAATATACAAAAAGATGGTTACTTCAAGTGAAACCAAGAATATCGAGTGGAAAAGTGAAATATAATATCAGTTGAAATTTTCTGTTTTCATCACTTACTCCCATTATCCTAAATATTTCTCTCAGGAGAATCATTCTGTTGATTTCTTTTATGAATTGGAGTATTTGATTCCTGAGCTCAATTGCGAGATTGATAGACCGCCTATTAAGCAGGACTATTCTCTCCGTAGTAACATTTTGCTCATAAATTTGCTTTTAAATCACTGCTCTGAGTCTGAATTACTTAGTTCCAATTGTGCATTCAAAGAAACATGCATGTTTGACGTTCCTCCAGTAATAATTTTGGAGCTCACGCACTTTGATATACTTTTGCCTCCCAACAACATGTTTTTTATCCATTCAGTCACTACTCTGGCACTCATAAGCCCACGCTACATGTTTTTACTCCTTATATATAGCTACAATATTCAATTTCTCCTGAAATTGTGATAATATTTGTATTAAAATCAATGTCAGTTGCATTAACTCATAGCCGTTCATTAATCATGATTGATGAATTTGTGCAGTATGAAAATTTAGTTCACATATAGAAATATAATACTATTTTATTTATTATATTCATTGAATCTATTCAAAAAAGCATTTAATGTAAATAAATTGTGTTTATATCTCCTCCAATCATAGTTTTAAATTGTGGTCTCATGAAAGTCTTTGCGACGTTCTCAGCTAGAATAAGCTATGAAATATTTCACATTATTTCAAAATGTACGTAAACCTCAAAAAAGAGCCTAAAACTATTTCTGTTATGCGAATTTCCTCTTTTTGAAATGTCAGAAAATTAAAACTGTTATACGCAAATAAAATGCAATCACCAGAGTATTTATCTCTTCCTTAACTACGCATTGGAACAATAGTAGAATATTAAGATCCAGAGATTGATAAATATTGGAGCCTAGATAATGGTATGCTAAGAACTCGAGATCCTAATTTCAGAGCTTCAAACATGATTCTTGAGAATATTGGAAGCACATAGTTATGACAACTCAAAAATGTCCACACAAATAGATCATTGTTGTGTGAGAGAAATGGAATATACAGTTTTTTCTCAGTATAAGTATGCTGGCTTTGTGATTTGGGAGTCGTGAGGTCGAGTCCTAGCGACGTAGAAGAAGTTGGTAGAATTTTTACTGAATTATAATGTACTTTGAGGCGTACTCTCCAAGAGTAAGAACTGAGAGTACTCGTATTTTGACGAAAAGTAAGAGTACCCTCAGAGAATATCAGTCAATTTCACAAATTGCCTGGTGCACTCTTACCAGATGAAAGGCGTGACTGATATTCATTCACCTATTATATTTGAAATATACCGTTTTCTGAGAGAAACTATGCTTGAATTGATCCCACTCTTGGAAGAAATAATGAAAAATTCACAAGAAAAATCTAACAATGCCAACAATGAAACAGTTTTTCCGAGATATTACGTGGCCTACTTAAGAACTTCTGAGCATGCGGAATAAGTATTATTCTATTGTGACTGTAGAAAAATATTTTTTTGGTTCTTCCACCTGATTTACCAGAGTAGTATTCCATGTTTTTCCCAAATTTATACAATCTGGGGAAATATTCTCTAATACTATTGACTTCCCAATTCATTATTTTCCAATTTATGATATCACAAGTGAATGTAAGATATGTTTACGGAATGAATCATATTGAGTGTGAGCACACCATTTCTATTATTCTATTGTGACTAGGAAAATATTTTTTCTACGATCACAATAGAAAACAGCATATTTCTCATACAAAAAATAACTAGAAAACTTGCAATTTCACATAACTGTGCGAAAAGTCGTGAGAAATGATTTCTCACACCAGTTTGACCAACTTATATATTGATGATTCATTCTGAATATTCTTAAGGTGATATATATGATATATTTAGCTAGATTATTGATAAATATCACGGACTTGATATGAATCTCTGTTTGCTCTTTTATGAGCCACATTTATATAACAAAATTTTACTAAGTTCTGTTGGGATTATTTTCTTATTCTTGTAATATATATTTCGAAGGTTGGCAACACTACGAATCACAACTGTCAAATTGAAGCAGACAACACACGTTCCATCACATTCTGTTGCAATCGAGAAATTATGTATGTAATTATTGTATCATAACCAAAATTAGATATCCACAAATATCATTACTGCAGTTGGAAAATGGCTAGTGACGAAAATTTAAAAAACACGCTACCAGAGATCATAGAAAACTCTAATTAATGAACCAATCAGAAGGTCGCTTGGTGAGTGTGGGCCAATCATATACAATCTTTCCGTAGTTTGCAGCAATTAGATCACACAACAATGAAATGTCAATCAACTGATAGAAAATATATCAATAATGCTCCAAATCGTAGCTTAAATTAATGTCACAATAAATAAGCAGAGCGAACAATTAAAATGCCTAAATTATTTTACATTTGTGAAAATAGCTTCAAAATCTCAGTTATACTAATGATTTACCTACATATTTCATTAAAAACTGTGTTCGTAGAAAAAGTATAGTGTACAACACGTATAGAATCACCTATTTCACACTTGTGTGATTCTAGCACTCGACTCCGTCTCGTGCTGAAAATTACACACCTCGTGTGAAATAGGTAATTTTCTATACTTGTTGTACAATATACTATTTTTATAAAGTAGATGTCACAAATTATTTGTAACAAAGTTTATGCTGTGGAACAATTAGAATAAAAATAAAAAAATAAAAAAAATAAAAAAAAAAATAAAAAAAAAATAAAAAAAATTTTTCTATTATTCATTTGTTAGTTCATAACATTACAGATAACATATCCCATTTGTCATTCTCTGCCATTTTTCCGAGAATTCATAACTTGTATTGTATTTGATATATAGACTTCAAATTCTGACAGAATGTGGGCAAAGAATGATTCTAGCACATGCGTCAAATTTTCAGGAGATCAACTGTGAACCTTTGAAGATATGTTGAAAAACCTAAAAGAAGGCTCTTCCGAAAAACGGCCATTGAGAAGTTGTTAGATAACGTACTCTAATTTTACAGAAAGCTTTTATTTTTTCAAGAAATACTCAACAATGTACCCGGATGTAGTCCATTTGAGCAAGTGAAAGTATGAAAAAAACTCGATTGCAAAAAGCCGCACTTCTGCGATAACGATTTTTGGAGTATTAACAATTATATAGAAGGCTATATGAGTCGTTATTGTGTTATTGTACATTGACCATCTAAACAACATTCTCAATAGTCAGATTGTGTGTAGTCGGTCCACGCGAATTGGCAATGGCTCCCCGAGCGTAGTGGTATCCTACCACTTGCCACTGGTCAGAGCGCAAAAATGCGGTTTTTTAAGCAAAGCTTTCTTCGCAACGTTATGATCCTTCACACGAGCAGTGGAATGACGGAGACTGACTGATTTTCGAGCGACACCGATTCTCCCCTCACCAAACAGCCTTGATTGCTGCTGCTGCTCGCCAGCTCTTTTCTCTCTCTTGCCTCTAACCAAACGGCCTCTAATATTGCTGCTAGATGTCGTTTTCTTCTCTCCATATCTCACCTAAGAGGCCAATACAACAAGTGAATAACGCGTGGTAATAATACTGCTCCATCGCAATTAATCGTAACGTATTATACCAAACTTTATTCTAGTTCTTAGTTTTACATAATTTTTTGTTGGAGAAAAATATTCTCTTGCTTCATTTACACTCATTTGCCTTCCAATAATATAATAAATATAAGTAGTAGATTACTTTTCACAAGAAACTACGGGAAATATTCCTTGTATTGGTGAAATGCGATTTTTGTAATCGATCTTTTCTATACTCGCACTCGCTCAAAAGGGATACCATCTAATTACTTTGTAGAGTAACTCTTGATAAAAGAAATGCAGTCTGTGAAATTGATCTTTGTTGGCTAACCATTTTTTATGGCCATTTCTCGGCAGGGCGTTTTTTTAGTTTTTTCAACATTTTTTGGAAAGTTCACAGTCGATCTTCTAAAAAATTTGATGCGTATGTTAGAAGTTACTCTACCCACATTCTGTCAAAATTTTAGGTCTCAATAACAGATACAATGCAGGTTATGAATTTCCGAAAAAATGGCAAAATAATTACGATTTTTGCAATCAACCCAAAAGCAAGGTTCAAGAGGACTAATTCAATCCGTCTTTCTATTGCGTACATTTTCCAGTGAAAAACTATTTTCCGTCAGATACGTGGTTTTTCAGTAAAACGCAAAAAACCATTTTTGGCAGTTTTTGATCTTTTTTTGACGGCCTTTCTGACATTGTAGCCGCGTACTAATGGAATATGTTATCTGTCACCTTATGAACTAACAAATACAAAGAAACAGATTTCAAATTATCAATTTTATTGATTTTAGCATGTATTTGCTTTTATTATGACCGACTTAAATCTCATTTTCATTAACCAGAATGACAGACCTATATACAAATTGATGAGCTAAATCTGATTCTGAGATCTAGTTCGTATATGTCTATTACTGCAAGGGTCGTATCTAAAAGTTATGAAAATTTGATTCTAAAATCTGCCACTACGGACAGTGATGCGCGTCCTTACTTCTAATTTCTGATGTTATGGTCTTTGCAATATATTTGTCTATGTCTGTATCAAAAACTAATTCATCCATTCGACATGTAGAGAGAGCACTCTCCAAATGTTCAAATGGAATAAAACGTACAATATTATTATTGAAGATTCCTACAAGAAGAGTATCTTTTGGAAGAAATATTCGTCCGAGTACATATTTCTCTGTTTGTTTTGTACAACAAATAACTCTTGATTCCAACAATCACACTCTAGTACTTGGTGTTCACCTCGAAATTATCTACTACGCCCTACTAAAACATTAGCTCATGAAAAGAATAAAAATTAGAGCCCAGAATATTAGATAACAGAAACTTTAGATACAAATTTTAGAACTATTACCTAAAATGGCAGTAAAAGATGACAGTTAACAATAAACTCCAGATGAATATCTGCAGTTCATGTATATTGATCAAATTTCCAGGATCGAAAGCAGAATTATCGGAAAACTATCTTATATCCAGTTTCATACACCAAGTGAAAAAATACATTATTACTAAATCATCTACTACATAACCTTAAATACGAAGTTTATGAAAAAACCTATACTGGAATAGAAATTAGTCACTTGTCATACATTGGATGTTATATAATTGAATACTTGTGGATTATTATACAGAATAATGTAGGTACAGTTCATTAAGTGATGTATAATTTATAATTTTTAACAAATCAAATATGATGATTGATGACTCAATTATTGTATTCAGATTTTATCACTTCATTTGACTTTGAATCAGTTTTATGATACAGACTGATGATTCTCAGAAATTTTGATTGATGTTTTTCCCTATTTGTTCATTCGTTGGAATTTTCAAAGTGCTAGCTTCATTGATAGCAAAAGGATATTATAGTCAGCTCTTGATTCCTTGTCCTATTGTTGTATTTGGACATAATGTTCGATTGGCTGGGTTTATCAAAATCCAAATTCAAATTAATCCAAGTGAAAGAAGTGTGAGTTTAGTATAAACCAATCCAGCAATGAACAATATTGAAAATTAGAGTAGATACTCGTGTATTGTTGAATTTGTACCACATGTATCTACCAAACTGTACTTGAAATGTTTCGAATTCCATTCAATCTTCAATACTTATTCCATCCACAACAGAGAGACATCGTGAATTGAAATATCGTATCCAGAAAATAGTATAATTAAATGATGGATCTTTGAATAACAGATAATCAGTATCAGTAATTGAAATTTACATCACTTGAGCAAGCGTATGGGGGCTCATTAATTATTCTTAAGTGCCTTCGAACAGTTAGGTTTCTTCCAATAATATCATTACAAATCAATTACTGATTGAACCACTTCTTCAATCTCTTGAATTTATTGTATGCACGTTTCCTAAGATATTTGTGAATGTGATATAGATTGTCCAGTGTATTAATAACAGCATGCCCATATTCCACTATTCTTCAAGATTTTTTCCAAGAATTCATCCAATTCTACGGTACGGAATATAAATTTAGTTGAATAATTATGTGAACATACCCTTGAATAACCTGTTTTTGTTCCATCTTCAATTATCAGCTAGATTTATCAGGTAAGAATGATATTTATCCGAAATGATCCTCAAAATTCATGTATTTGTTTTCAAAGATATTTAAAAATGTCAAAAAGTTGAACTGTCATTTCAACAATTGAATATGAACATGAAGTCGCAATGATCAGAGCAGAACCAGCCACATTGGAACGATAATCAATGCTACGGACATCGCAGCTTGTGATATCCACGCACAAACGCTTGATAGAATGTAGAAAAAAAATGTCTCAATCGGGTTGGGACCATAAAAGTATCTTACCCAATCAAGATAGGGCCTGAAGATAGAATTTGCCACAGAACGCAGGCTACAGAGTGAAACAACTAATAAATGTTGGAGATATAAATTATTTCAAACAACTTTTCAGTAAATAAAATGCATCAGATAACATTTGCTCATGACTATTATGTACTAAACTATCATTAGAATTTATGTAAACTCAGTAGATTTTATGAAATCTACCAAAATATTTTTCAACTTGAAATGTCAAAGTGACGTTTTCGAGATTCAGTAAAAAGCATGAATCACAGTAGAACGACAATGTTCATAAAATTTGTACTTATAAATTATTTAAAATACCTTTTCAACAATTGAATTGTATCACAGGATATTTGCTCATGCATATTAAACAATTAACTAATGTCAAAATTCACGTAAATGTAACAGAATTAATAAAATTTATAAAAATGTTTTCGAAATTGAAATGTCAAAATGACGTGTGATTTTGTATACTCCTGTGAAATACATGAGTAAAAGATAGGGGCACGCTGATCAACGCAAATTTTCGTCGTTTCCAATTTTTCCTGCAAATGCTATAAGTACCAGGAATATGAGACCCCCGGAAGGCACTCGCCTAATGAATATCCATCAAATAAAAAAAAATCAGGAAAATCCATCAATAAATAGAGGCTGTAGAAATGCGCATAAAAGTGAAGAATCTATACCAAGAGTGGAACATGGGGCTTTTAGTATATATGACTAGCGCTTGGCCGGCTACGCAGGCCTAAGCCCTGGGCTTCGCAGCTTGATGAGTGAACCCCCTCCGGCAAAAATTCTGTCTCTATAAGATGAATTCCAAATATATTTTTAGCCCACAAAATCCTCCTGCTCCATATTATATTCGTGCATTTCTCCCTACCCGTGATTTCACTGTTTTTCATTGACAGTTCTCAATATTATTTTATGTATTCATCAATCGGATAAATGTATTCCAACACTTCTACGAATTACAAGGTCTAAATTCAAAACTTCACAGCGAGATAAGATGTCTGTGCCATGTTTCGCATATTCTCAGTCATTGCTTCACTGTCTTCGAATACAAATTACAGTATTAGTTATTACAACTCACGTAATCCTTCTGTTTTATCTTGACGACATACTTACATCCTTACAATTCGCTTCGCTCGTCAATTTGTATGTAATTTCTGTCTCCTTTGCAACTCTCAATATTATTTTGAATAGATATAGTTGATAATGCTGACTGAAATGATGCATGTACATCAATTATACAAAAAGATAGTTACTCCAGGTGAAATCGAGAATATCGAGTGGAAAAGTGAAATATAACTTCAGTTGAAATTTTATGTTTTCATCACTTACTCCCATTATCCTAAATATTTCTCCCAGGAGAATCATTCAGTTGATTCCTTCCATGAATTAGCGTATCTGATCTATGAGCTCAATTGCAAGACTGATAGACCGCCTATTAAGCAGAACTATTTTTTCCGTAGTATCATTTTTTCCTCATAGATTTTCTTCTAAATCACTTTTTTAAATCTGAATTGCTCAGCTCCAATTGTGCATTCAAAGAAACATGCATGTTCCACGTTCCTCCAGTAATAATTTTGGAGCTCATGCACTTTGATATACTTTTGCCAACATCAAAGACCATCATAAAATCCACTTGGATATATTTTAACTATTTTTTTTTCCAATTGAGGGCACTTCAAAGTTATTATGAGACAACGATTCAAGTATTCTAATTGGCCGATATACGAATCAATCTCACATAGGCGGGAACATCGGTTTTGGCTATCCGTCAGTTGCATTGACTCATAGCCGTTCATTAATCATGATAAATGAATTTGTGCAGTACAAAAATCTAGTTCACGTATAGAAATATGATTCTATTTTATTCATTTATTCATTGAATTTAATCAAAAGAGCATTCAATGTAAATGAATTGTGTTTGTATCTCCGCCAATCAGTAGGCTTAAATTGTGGTCCCATAGGAGCTAAAATAAGCTATGAAATATTTCACATTATTTTACAATGTACGTCCACTTCAAACAAGAGCCTAAAACTATTTCTGTTATGCGAATTTCCTCTTTTTGAAATGTCAGAAAATGAAAACTGTTATACGCAAATAAAATGCAATCACCAGAGTATTTATCTCTTCCTCAACTACGCATTGGAACATTGGTAGAATATCAAGATCCAGAGATTGATAAGTATTGGATGCTAGATAATGAGATGCTTAGAGCTCGAGATCCAAATTTAAGAACTTCTCACATGATTCTTGGGAATGTTGGAAGCACATAGTTATGACAACTTCAAAATGTCTACACAAAATTGAACATCGTTGTGTGAGAGAAATAGAATATATAGTTTTGTCTCAGTGTAAGTATGCTGGCTCTGTGATTTGGAAGTCGTGAGGTCGAATCCTACCGACGTAGAAGAAGTTGGTAGAATTTCTACTGAATTATAATGTACCCAGTGGCGTACTCTCCACAACAACTAATAGTACCCGTATTTTGACAAATGGTAACCGTACTCTCAAAGAATATCAGTTAATTACACAGATTGCAAGGTGCACTTTCCCCAGGTGGAAGGCGTGATTGATATTAATGTATCTTTTATATTTGAAACATACCGTTTTTTGAGAAAAACTATGCTCCAATAATCTTTTTTAAATTCACCAAATGTTGATGAAATTACTCAAATTGATTCCATTTTTGAGAGAAATGATGGAAAATTTACAGGAAAAATTAAACTATGCCAACAATGAAACAGTTTTGCCGAGATGCCACGCGACTCTCTTGAGAACTTCCAAGCATGCGGCATAAGTTTTATCCTACTGTGACTGTAGAAAAATATTTCTTTGGTTCTTTCATTTGATTTACCAAAGTAGTATTTCATATTTCTCCCAAAGTTATACAATGTGGAAAAATATTTTCTGATAATATTGACTTCTCAGTTCATTATTTTCCAATCTATGATATCACAAATGAATGTAAGATATGTTTACGGAGTATATCAAATCGAATGTAAGCACACCATTTCTTTCAAAATAACGCTGCTAGGGCTTGTACTTTATCAGATACAAGGACTTTTAGTATCTATTCCCAACAAATCTCTTCTTGATTAGAACTAAAAATCATTATAAATTTGAATGGACATCTATTCTTTCATAATCACCCTGAATAATACACCAATTGTCCGATATGCCAGATAAAAACAGTCTTAGAGCTCTTATGGGACTACGATTCAATCTACCATGCTGGCAAAAATACAGACACGATTCACTCCAAGTAAATAAAGATAATTTGGACCACACTCTCTAAAAATTGGATCAAGTCATAAGAGCAATAGTTATATGCATATACCATTCGAACGAATCCAATTTGAATCTTCCATCTGCATACATTTGATAACAATATTTGATGTACGACTAATAGTTGATTTTAGCCAAGTACGATTCTTATGGTCATTTTGATTAAGAACTGTTCAAAGATGGTTATGGGACTAAGATTTAAGCGTTCTGATTGACTCATATTTGAACTGATTTCACAATAGCACAATAATAGTACTTAGTTTGTCAGTTGCTCATTAATTATCATGGAAAGATTGGTTCAAAGATTGAAATTTGTATCCATTCAGGTAATATGTGCTTTTATTTCTTGGATTCAATCACAGCAAAGTTATTGTGAACTCTGAATTCATTGTAAGTGAATCATGTTCGCGGCTCAGTCATTCAGGAGACTTGAATCTAAATGCCGTGGGAGCTCTTGGACTGTTCTTGAAACACATGAACTATAGGCGAAAGTGCTATTGATAACTTCTAACAATTATTCATTGGACTTGATATATTTTCTGCAACGTACTATTTCATACACTGTAACCTATTATACAGAATGATACAATCTTTTAGAATCTATTATTGTCTCATTCTCAATTTGAAACAGTTTTTCTGTCACAGCATTCTGGTATCTGTGATAATATAAAATTTACCTTTCCTAAAGACGATGTTTCTGCAATTTTGGGCCTATTTATCCAAGCTGAAATGAAATATTTCTTGAAGAATGCCAATTCAATGTTTTTAAATTCAATTCATCAAAAAGTGACAACGAATACTTTTCTTGACAACGTTAATGATCATGGAATCCTGCAGCAGCTGCTTCTCTTACCGCAAGTTCGTAATTCCTGCTTCAGGATCTCTACCGCGGGGGAACAATTCCTCAAGAACCGCGTCAACAAGACATAAGTCATCCTTAACACAATAATTATTGTATAAGCTATGAAATGTTCCACAGAAAAAAATGCAAATGAGAAATAACTTACGCTCAAATACATCAACAAAACTCTCATTCACATGGAAAAGTTCAATGAAATTAGCCTCCGATAATCTCACTTCTAGACTACGTATACCTCTGCAGCAGTCGATTTGCAATGGACGACTGACGCATCCGTACGAACAGTCCAGAAGCATAGGCCTTCAAAATGACTGATTCTTCGAGTCTTATAATCAGTACCCTGATCTTAAATTCTGATTCACAATGATTCCATTCAAATATTTTGATGTTTATCTAGTCTACATCTATTGGAATGGAGATGAACAATTATTCTGGCTTTATTTAGTCAATCAACAATAAATTATTTTTCAGCCGAAAAACGTATTTGAAATCCACTATCTTATCATATTTGTAGTCTGTGGATATGGCAAGTTCTTGGAGGATCCAGTGTAATTATAGGTTGAATTTGAAAGAAGGCCTCAAGCGATCCAATTATTCGAATATTATTTATTTGAAAATGACTCAGGACGTTTTGAGAGTCCTACTGCTCTCATCATCAGCTGAATATGAGTAATACATAATCTTATTTTTAAAGCGTGAATGACATAAAAGTATTCAAATAGAATTGCCGCAAAGTGCAACGCAAATCCATAGTCAGGGCCACATCCGAGGCAGTTATCACATCTTGAACGGTTGGCGAACAACTGACCACCGTTCAAGATGTGATAACTGCCTCAGATGTGGCCCTGACTATGGATTTTTGTTGCAGTTTGCGGCAATTCTATTTGAATACTTTTATGTCATTCACGCTCTAAAAATAAGATTATGTATTACTCATATTTAGCTGATGATGAGAGCAGTAGGACTCTGTAAACGTCCCAAGTTATTTTCGAATAAATAACATTTGAATAATTGGATCACTTGAAGCCTTTTTTCAAATTCAACCTATAGTCTGTTGATACAGAGATATATGTTTATGTTCAATAAGAATGTACAAATTGAGGCAAATAGTATTTGAAAAGCCATGAATAGTCGGATACAATCAGCATATCTTAGGAAAAAGTAGTTTCCATTATTCATTTCTCAGTTCATAACATGACAGATAACATATCCCATTTGTACGCGGCTACGTTGTCAGAAGAAGGTCAAGAACTGCCAAAAACGGTTTTTTTGTCTTTTACTAAGAAATTCTTTCAGTTTTTCTGGAAAAATTTTCTGAACCTTGATCAGTCCAGGAGTTTTTGGGTTGATTGCAAAAAATTGTAATTTTTTGCCATTTTTTCGAAAATTCATAACTTTTGTTGTATCTGATATTTAGACTTCAAATATCGACAGAATGTGGCTAAAGAATGATTCTAACACATGCATCAGATTTTCAGAAGATCGACTGTGAACTGTCGAAGATATGTTGAGAAAACTAAAAGAAGACTCTTCCGAAAAACGGCCATTAAGAAGTTGTTAGATAACGTACACTTATCTTACATAAAGCTTTTATTTTTTCAAGAAATACTTTACAATGTTCTCGAATGGCGTTTTTTTGAGCAAGTGAGAGTATGAAAAAAAAATCGATTGCAAAAAGCCGCACTTCTGCGATAACGATTTTTGGAGTATTAACTATTATAGAAAAGGCTCCATGAATCGTTATTGTGTTGTCGGACATTGACCATATAAACAACATTCTCAATAGTCAGAATGTGTGTAGTCGGTCCACGTGAATTGGAAATAGCCCCCCGAGCGTAGCGGTAATAATACTGCTCTTTCGTGATTTATCGTAACATATTATACCAAACAATTATATAATGAATATGAGTAGTACATTGCTTTTCACAAAAAACTACGAAAAATATTCCTTGTATTGGTGAAATGCGATTTTTGCAATCGATTTTTTCTATTTTCACACTTGCTCAAAACTCTTGACAAAAGAAATGCAATCTGTGAAATTGATCTTTGTTGGCTAACCATTTTTATGGCCGTTTTTCGGCAGAGCCTTTTTTTAGTTCTTTCAACATTTCTTGAAAGGTTCACAGTCGATCTTCTAAAAAATTTGATGCGTATGCTGGAAGCTACTCTACCCACATTCTGTCAAAATTCTGAGTCTCAATAACAGATAGAATGCAAGTTATGAGTTTCCGAAGGGATGGCAAAATAATTACGATTTTTGCAATCAACCCCAAAGCAGCTAGACTGATCAAGATTCAAGAGTACTCATTCGATCCGTCTTTCTATTGCGTACGTTTCTTAGAAGAACACTATTTTCCGTCAGAGAAGCAGTTTCTTAGAGAAACGCGAAAAACGGTTTTTGGCAGTTTTTGACCCTTTTTTGACAGCCTTTCTGACATTGTAGCCGCGTAAAAATGGAATATGTTATTGTCACGTTATGATCTAACAAATGAAAGAGAATTGATTTCAAATTATCAATTTTCTTGATTTTAGCATGTTTTTGTGCTAATTCTGCCCGACTCAAATCTCATCATCATTAACTAGAATGACGGATCTATATATAAATTGATGAGCTAGATCTGATTCTGAGATCTGGTTCGTATATGTCTATTACTGCAAGGGTCGTATCCAAAATTCATAAAAGTTTGATTCTAAAATCTGCCATTACGGGCAGTGATGAGCATCCTAAATTCTAGTTTCTGATCTTATGGTCTTTGCAGTATATTTGTCCTTGTCCGTATCAGAAACCAATTCATTCATTCGACACGTAGAGAGAGAACTCTCCAAATGTCCAAATGGAATAGAACGTACAATAATATCATTAAAGATTCTTACAAGAAGAGTATCTTTTGGAGAAATATTTGTCCGAGTACATATTTCTCTGTTTGTTTTGTACAACAATTAACTCTTGATTCCAACAATCGCATTCTTGTACCTGTTGCTTACCTAGAAATTGTCTCCTACGCCCTACTAAAACATTAGCTCATGAAAAGAATAAAAATTAGAGCCCAGAATATTAGATGACAGAAACTTTAGATCAAGCTGCTCTGTACAATCCACTTATATCCAGTTTCATATACCAGTGGAAAAATACATTCATAGTAGATCATCATGATACAAATTCAGATATATCCAACTGAAAGAAGTGTTAGATTAGTATAAATCAAACTATCAATGAACAATATTGAAAATCAGAATAGATACTCGTGTATTGTTGAATATTTACCACATGTATCTACCAAACTGTTCTCAACATGTTTCAAATTTCATCCAATCTTCAATACTTATTCCATCCACAACAGAGAAACATCGTGAATTGAAATATCGTATTCAGAAAATAGTACAATCAAATGATGGATCTTCGAATGACAGATAATCAGTATCAGTAATTAGAATTTACATCACTTGAGCAAGCGTTTTGGATCACATTGATTACTTTTCAGTGCCTACAAACAGTTAGGTTCCTTCCAACAATATCATTATTAATCAATTACTGACTGTATCACTTCTTCAATCTCTTGAATTTATTGTATGCACGTTCCCTACAATACTTGTGAATATGATATAAATCTAGTTGAATAATTAGGTATACTTACCCATGAATAACCTTTTTTTGTTCCATCTCCAATTATCCACTATATTAATCAAGTAAGAACTATATTTATACAAAATGATCCTTAGAACTCATGTATTTGTTTTCAAAAATATTTTAAAATGTCAAAAAGTTGAAATGTCGTTTCAACAATTGAATATGAACATCAAGTCGTAATGATCAGAGCAGGACCAGCCACATTGGAACGATAATCAATACTACGGACATCGCAGCTTGTGATATCCACGCACAGACGCCTGATAGAATGTCGAATTGAAATGTCTCAATCGGATTGGACCCTAAAAGTATTTTTCCTAATCAAGGTAGGGCCTGTAGATAGAATTTGCTACAGAACGCAGGCTGACTTGATCCGGCGCTGTCGCAGAGGCCACGTTTACATTAGAGTGTAACAACTAATAAATGTTGGAGATATAAATTATTTAAAACTTTTCAGTTAATAAAATGCATCAGATAACATTTGCTTACGACTATTATGTACGTAACTATCATTTAAATTCATGTAGAATCAGTAGATTTAATGAAATCCACCACAATATTTTTCAACTTGACATGTCAAAGTGACGTTTTCGAGATACAGTAAAAAGCATGATTCACAGTAGAGCGACAAAATTTATAAAAGTGAAACTTATAAATTATTTAAAATAGCTTTTTAACAATTGAATTGTATCACAGGATATTTGCTCATGCATATTAAACAATGAACTAATGTTAAAATTGACGTAAATGTAACAGAATTGATAAAATTTATAAACATGTTTTCGAAATTGGAATGTCAAAATGACGTGTGATTTTGTACAGCCTTGTGAATTAGATGAGAAAAAGATAGGGGCACGCTGATCAACACAAATTTTCGTCGTTTTTAATTTTTCCTGCAAATTCTATAAGTACCAAAAATATGAGACCCCCGGAAGGCACTCGTCCTAATGAATATCTATCAAATAAAATAAAAATCCGAAAAATCCATCAATAAATAGAGGCTGTGGAAATGCGCAAAAAAGTGTCGAATCTATACCCAGAGTGGAACATAGGGCTTTTAGTATATATGAATAGCGATTGGCCTGCTACGCAGGCCTAAGCCCTAGGCTTCGCAGCTCGATATGTGATCCGCCTCCGGCAAAAATTCTGTCTCTATAAAATGAATTCCAAATATATTTTCAGCCCACAAAATCCTCCTGCTCCATATTATATCTGTGCATTTCTCCCTACTCGTGATTTCACTGTTTTTCATTGACAATTCTCAATATTATTTTATGTATTCATCAATCGGATGAATTGATTCCAACCCTTCTACGAATAACAAAGTCTAAATTCAAAACTTAACAGCGAGATAACATGTCTGTGCCATTTTTCGCATATTCTCAGTCGCTGATCTACTGATTCAAAATACAAATTGGAGAATTAGTTATTACAACTCATGTAATCCTTCTGTCTTATCTTGACGACATACTTACATCTTCACAATTCGCTTCGCTTGTCAATTTGTATGTTATCACAATCTTTCTGTCTTCTTTGCAACTCTCAATATTATTTTGAATAGATATGGTTGATAATGCTGACTGAAATGATGCATGTACATCGAATATACAAAAAGATGGTTACTCCAGGTGAAACCGAGAATATCGAGTGGAAAAGTAGAATTGAATTTCAGTTGAAATTTTGTGTTTCCATCACTGATACCCATTATCCTAGATATTTCTTTTCTCCAATCATTCAGTTGATTTCTTCCTTGAATTAGCGTATCTGATTTCTGAGCTCAATTGCGAGATTAATAGACCGCCTATTGAGCAGGACTATTTTCTCCGTAGTAACATTGTTTCCTCATAGATTTTCTTCTAGATCACTGCTGGGTCTGAATTACTCAGCTCCAATTAGGCATTCAAAGTAACATGCATGTTTCACGTTTCTCCAGAAATAATTTTTGAGCTCACGCCCTTTCATATACTTTTGCCTTCCAAAGACATGTTTTTATCCATTCAATCACTACTCTGGCATTCAAAAGCCCACGCTACATATTTTGACTCCTTATATATAGCTACAATATTCAATTTCCTCTAAAATTGTGATAATACTTGTAAAAAATCAATTCCACATGTGTCTCAAATTCTTCTTCGATAAAAATTACATTTTTCCTCCAAAATAGCTATTAAAAAAAAATAACATCAAAGACCATCATGAAATCAACTAGGATATATTTTCACTATTTTCTATTCCAATTGAGAGCACTACAAAGTTATCATGGGACAACGATTCAAGTATTTTAATTGGCCGATATACGAATCAATCTTACATAGGCGAAAACATCGGCTTTGGCTATCCGTCAGTTGCATTAACTCATAGCCGTTCATTAATTATGATAAATGAATTTGTGCAGTATAAAAATTTAGTTTACATCTAGGAATATAATTCTATTTTATTTATTTCATTTATTGAATTTATTCAAAAGAGCATTTAATGTAAATAAATTGTGTTGATATCTCCGCCAATCAGTAGACTTGAATTGTGGTCCCATAGAAGTCTTTGCACCGTTCCCAGCTAGAATAAGCTATGAAATATTCCACATTACTTTGCAATGTACGTCCACCTCAAAAAAGAGCCTAAAACTATTTCTGTTATGCGATTATTTTTTTTTTGAATGTCAGAAAACTGAAACTGTTATACGCTAATAAAATGCAATCACCAGAGTATTTATCTCTTTCTTAACCACGCATTGGAACAATAGAAGAATATTAAGATCCAGAGATTGATAAATATTGAGGCCTAGATAATAAGATGCTGAGAACTCGAGATCCAAATTTTAGAACTTCTCACATGATTTTTGGGAATGTTGGAAGCACATAGTTATAACAACTCCAAAATGTCCAAACAAAATTGAACATTGTTGTATGAGAGAAATGGAATATATAGTTTTGTCTCAGTGTAAGTATGCTGGCTTCGTGATTTGGAAGTCGTGGGGTCGAATCCTACCGACGTAGAAGAAGCAGGTAGAATTTCTACTGAATTATAATGTAGTCTGTGGCGAATTCTCAAAGTGCTAGCTTCATTGATAGCGAGAGGATATTATAGTCAGCTCTTGATTGCTTGTTATATTGTTGTATTCGAACAGAATGTTTGATTGGCTGGGTTTATCATGATCCAAATTCAAATATATCCAACTGAAAGAAGTGTTAGATTAGTATAAATCAAACTATCAATGAACAATATTGAAAATCAGAATAGATACTCGTGTATTGTTGAATATTTACCACATGTATCTACCAAACTGTTCTCAACATGTTTCAAATTTCATTCAATCTTCAATACTCATTCCATCCACAACAGAGAAACATCGTGAATTGAAATATCGTATTCAGAAAATAGTATAATCAAATGACGGATCTTCGAATGACTGATAATCAGTATCAGTAATTAGAATTAACATCACTTGAGCAAGCATTTTGGATCACATTGATTACTTTTCAGTGCCCACAAACAGTTAGGTTCCTTCCAACAATATCATTATTGATCAATTATTACTGACTGTATCACTTCTTCAATCTCTTGAATTTATTGTATGCACGTTCCCTACAATACTTGTGAATATGATATAAATCTAGTTGAATAATTAGGTATACTTACCCATGAATAACATTTTTTTGTTCCATCTTCAATTATCCACTATATTAATCAAGTAAGAATTATATTTATACAAAATGATCCTTAGAACTCATGTATTTGTTCTCAAAAATATTTTAAAATGTCATTTCAACAATTGAATATGAACATCAAGTTGTAATGATCAGAGCAGGACCAGCCACATTGGAACGATAATCAATGCTACGGGCATCGCAGCTTGTGATATTCACGCACAGACGCCTGATAGAATGTCGAATTAGAATGTCTCAATCGGGTTGGACCATAAAAGTATTTTTCCTAATCAAGGTAGGGCCTGTAGATAGAATTTGCTACAGAACGCAGGCTGACTTGATCCGGCTTTGTCGCAGAGGCCACGTTCACATTAGAGTGAAACAACTAATAAATGTTGGAGATATAAATTATTTAAAACAACTTTTCAGTTAATAAAATGCATCAGATAACATTTGCTTACGACTATTATGTACGTAACTATCATTTAAATTCATGTAGAATCAGTAGATTTAATGAAATCTACCACAATATTTTTCAACTTGACATGTCAAAGTGACGTTTTCGAGATACAGTAAAAAGCATGATTCACAGTAGAGCGACAAAATTTATAAAAGTGAAACTTATGAATTATTTAAAATAGCTTTTTAACAATTGAATTGTATCACAGGATATTTGCTCATGCATATTAAACAATGAACTAATGTTAAAATTGACGTGAATGTAACAGAATTGATAAAATTTATAAACATGTTTTCGAAATTGGAATGTCAAAATGACGTGTGATTTTGTACAGCCTTGTGAATTAGATAAGAAAAAGATAGGGGCACGCTGATCAACACAAATTTTCGTCGTTTTTAATTTTTCCTGCAAATTCTATAAGTACCAAAAATATGAGACCCCCGGAAGGCACTCGTCCTAATGAATATCTATCAAATAAAATAAAAATCCGAAAAATCCATCAATAAATAGAGGCTGTGGAAATGCGCAAAAAAGTGTCGAATCTATACCCAGAGTGGAACATAGGGCTTTTAGTATATATGAATAGCGATTGGCCTGCTACGCAGGCCTAAGCCCTAGGCTTCGCAGCTCGATATGTGATCCGCCTCCGGCAAAAATTCTGTCTCTATAAAATGAATTCCAAATATATTTTTAGCCCACAAAATCCTCCTGCTCTATATTATATCTGTGCATTTCTCCCTACTCGTGATTTCACTGTTTTTTATTGACAATTCTCAATATTATTTCATGTATTCATCAATCGGATAAATTGATTCCAACTCTTCTACGAATAACAAAGTCTAAATTCAAAACTTAACAGCGACGTAACATGTCTGTGCCATTTTTCGCATATTCTCAGTCGCTGATCTACTGATTCAAAATACAAATTGGAGAATTAGTTATTACAACTCATGTAATCCTTCTGTCTTATCTTGACGACATACTTACATCTTCACAATTCGCTTCGCTTGTCAATTTGTATGTTATCACAATCTTTCTGTCTTCTTTGCAACTCTCAATATTATTTTGAATAGATATGGTTGATTATGCTGACTTAAATGATGCATGAACATCGAATATACAAAAAGATGGTTACTCCAGGTGAAACCGAGAATATCGAGTGGAAAAGTAAAATTGTATTTCAGTTGAAATTTTGTGTTTCCATCACTGACACCCATTATCCTAGATATTTCTTTCCTCCTATCATTCAGTTGATTTCTTCCTTGAATTAGCGTATCTGATTTCTGAGCTCAATTGCGAGATTAATAGACCGCCTATTAAGCAGGACTATTTTCTCCGTAGTAACATTGTTTCCTCATAGATTTTCTTCTAGATCACTGCTGGGTCTGAATTACTCAGCTCCAATTAGGCATTCAAAGTAACATGCATGTTTCACGTTCCTCCAGTAATAATTTTTGAGCTCACGCCCTTTCATATACTTTTGCCTTCCAAAGACATGTTTTTATCCATTTAATCACTACTCTGGCATTCAAAAGCCCACGCTACATATTTTGACTCCTTATATATAGCTACAATATTCAATTTCCTCTAAAATTGTGATATTACTTGTAAAAAATCAATTCCACATGTGTCTCAAATTCTTCTTCGATAAAAATAACATTTTCCCTCCAAAATGGCTGATAAAAAAAAAATAACATCAAAGACCATCATAAAATCCACTAGGATATATTTTCACTATTTTCTATTCCAATTGAGAGCACTACAAAGTTATTATGGGACAACGATTCAAGTATTTTAATTGGTCGATATACGAATCAATCTTACATAGGCGAAAACATCGGCTTTGGCTATCCGTCAGTTGCATCAACTAATGGCCGTTCATCAATCATGATAAATGAATTTGTGCAGTATGAAAATTCAGTTTATTTCTAGAAATATAATTCTATTTTATTTATTTCATCCATTGAATTTATTCAAAAGAGCATTTTATGTAAATAAATTGTGTTGATATCTCCGCCAATCAGTAGGCTTGAATTGTAGTCCCATAGAAGTCTTTGCACCGTTCCCAGCTAGAATAAGCTATGAAATATTCCAGATTACTTTGCAATGTACGTCCACCTCAAAAAAGAACCGAAAACTATTTCTGTTATGCGATTATTTTTTTTTTTAAATGTCAGAAAACTGAAACTGTTATACGCTAATAAAATGCAATCACCAGAGTATTTATCTCTTCCTTAACTACGCATTGGAACAATAGTAGTATATTAAGATCCAGAGATCAAAAAATATATTGGGGCCTAGATAATAAGATGCTGAGAACTCGGAATCCAAATTTTAGAACTTCTCACATGATTTACGGGAATGTTGGAAGCACATAGTTATAACAACTCCAGAATGTCCAAACAAAATTGAGCATTGTTGTGTGAGAGAAATGGAATATATAGTTTTGTCTCAGTGTAAGTATGCTGGCTTTGTGATTTGGAAGTCGTGGGGTCGAATTCTACCGACGTAGAAGAAGCTGGTAGAATTTCTACTGAATTATAATGTAGCCTGTGGCGTACTCTCCAAGAGTAAGAACTGAGAGTACCTGTATTTTGACGAATGGTAACAGTACTCTCAGAGAATATCAGTCAATTTCACAGATTGCCTGGTGCACTCTTACCAGGTGAAGGTGTGACTGATATTCATTCACCTATTATATTTAAAATATACCGTTTCTTGAGAAAAATTACACCTCAATAGTCTTTTCCAAATTCAACAAACGTTGTTAAAATTACTCGAATTGATTCCATTTTTAGAAGAAATGATGAAAAATTTACAAGAAAAATCAAACTATGCCAACAATGAAACAGTTTCTCCAAGATATTACGTTGCTTTCTTGAGAACTTCGAAGCATGCGGAATAAGTATTATTCTATTGTGACTGTAGAAAAATATTTTTTTGGTTCTTCCACCTGATTTACCAAATTAGTATTCTATATTTCACCCAAAGTTGTACAATCTGGAAAAATATTCTCTAATAATATTGACTTCTCAATTCATTATTTTCCAATTTATGATATATCAGATTGATATTTCATATTGTATGTGAGCACACCAATTCTTTCAAGACAACGCTGCTAGGGCTTTTACTTCATCAAATACAAAAACTTTTAGTATTTATTCTCAACCAATGTCTTCTTGATTAGAACTAAAAATTCTTATAGATTTGAATTGACATCAATTCTTTCATAATCACCCTGTATAATACACTTATGGTCCGATATGTCCGTTAAAAACAGTCCAAGAGCTCTTATAGGACTACGATTCAATCTACCATGCTAGCAAAAATACAGACACGATTCACTCCCACTAAATATACATAATTTGGACCACACTCTCTAAAAATAGGATCAAGTCATAAGAACAATAATTATATACATATACCATTTGAACAAATCCAATTTGAGTCTTCCGTCTGCATACATTTGATAAAAATATTTGATGCACGACTAACAGTTGATGTTGGCCAAGTACGATTCTGTGCTGATGTAAAATTTGTTCGCATTTCTGCCTACCAGAGATCTCTAATCGGAGTCCTATAAGAGCAGGTCTCAACTAGAATAGATTGTATTTTGATGAGAACAACATTATTCCAATGGTCATTTTGATTAAGAACTATCCAAAGATTGTTATAGGACTACGATTCAAGCGTTCTGATTGACTTATATTTGAACTAATTCCACAATAGCACAATAATAGCACTTAGTTTGTCAGTTGCTCAATAATTATCATGAACAGATTGGTTCAAAGATTGAAATTTGTATCCATTCAAGTAATATGTGAGTATACTCCTTGCTTTTATTTCTTGGATTCAATCACAGCAAAGTTGCTGCGAACTCTGAATTCATTGTGAGTGAATCATGTTCGCGGCTCAGTCATTCAGAAGACTTGAATCTTAATGCCATGGGAGCTCTTGGACTGTTCTTGAAACACTTGAACTATAGGTGAAAGTGCTATTGATAACTTCTAACAATTATTCATTGGACTTGATACATCTTCTGCAACGTACTATTTCATACATTGTAACCTATTATACAGAATGATACAATCTATACAAGTAAATAATAATAAAATAAGTAATATAGAATATCATTATGTCATATGGTAACATTATTACGTTGCATATCACCTGTTTGAATACTATTTATTCAAGGAACATTTAGATAATTAGTGAATAATAAAACATCTATTATTGTCTCATTTTCAATTTGAAACAGTCTTTCTGCCATGGCATTCTGGTATCTGTGAATATATGAAATTTTCTTCTCCTAAAGACGATGTTTCTGTAATTTTCGGCCTCTTTATCCAAGCTGAAATGAAATATTTCTTGAAGAATGTCAATCCAATGTTTGTAAATTCAATTTATCAAAAAGTGACAACGAATACATTTCTCGACAACGTTAATGATCATGGAATCCTGCAGCAGCTGCTTCTCTTACCGCAAGTTCATAATTTCTGCTTCAGGATCTCTACCGCGGGGAAACAATTCCTCAAGAATCACGTAAACAAAACATAAGTCATCCTTAACACAATAATCATTGTATAAGCTATAAAATATTTCACAGAAAAAAATGCAAATGGGAAATAACTTACGCTCAAATACATCAACAAAACTTTCATTCACATGGAAAAGTTCAAAAGTTCACTTCTAGACTACGTATACCTCTGCAGCAGTCGATTTGCAATGGACGACTGACGCATCCGCACAAACAGTCCAGAAGCATAGGCCTTCAAAATGACTGAATCTTTGAGTCTTATAATCAGTACCCTGATCTTAAATTCTGATTCACAATGATTCTATTTCAATATTTTGATGTATATCTAGTCTACATCTATTGGAATGGAGATGAACTATCCCAAGTAACAATTATGACCAAACATGACGTCAATGCGTGGAGCTATATGACGTCATATCATGACGTAAGTTTGACGTCATATTATGACGTAAGTTTGACGTCATATTATGACCTAAGCTTGACGTCAAATTATGACCTTAGTTTAACGTCACATTATGACTTAATTTTGACTCAAGAAGTAAATAATAATAAAATAAGTAATATAGAACATCATAATGTCATATGGTAATATTATTACGTTTAAACTCCCCTATTAACTCCCTATGTATCAACTTTAATACATATTCGGATGAACTTTAATACATATTCGGATGAACTTGATCTTTCAAGCAGTATTACTTCTTTAAAGAAAAAATTGGGTGAAATTTGTTGTTAATTTTACATACTGTTCAATTTATTATCACTTAGGTACCTTAAATATCTGCAAATGTACAACAATTATGATTAATTTTTAAGTTGCATGCATACAAAATTTATTTTGATTTTTACTTCAAATTTTTTATCTGTATCATTTTTTCAGTATTTTTTTCTTGTACTTATTCTGTAATTGGGATTTCTATCCTGTCAAATTCGTAAATAAATGAATAAATAAATAAATATCACCTGTTTGAATACTATTTATTCAAAGAACATTTAGATAATTAGTGAATAATAAAACATCATTGTATTTTCAATTGATTTATTCAAAATACAAATATATTACAGGTAATAAAGAACTATCAAGTAAAAGAAAATTATATGTATCAGAACCTAAAAAAAATGAATCACTATGGAAAGAAAAAAACTGATCGTCAAGCATCTGTGAATTCTGGACCAATTTTCGTATACCTTCGGGTTATTTATTCAAATGTTGTGACCATGACGATAGTGTCAAAAGCCGGCACTGCAGCAATTGAGTCGAAATTCTAAAAAATGCACTTTATATACAGTCATCCTGGAAAACAATTTCATATGATTTTCAGTAATTCAAGATTCGACACTATTATTCAGATCCTATCAATCATCAGCTTTGTAGCTAGAAAAATTTCCAATAACAGTTACGAAATTCGGAAATATCTCTTATGATACATTTGTTTCTAGATTTTAAAATTCTTTTAAATTGATAGCAAATTATTCAATGTGTTGGATATACGATGAGTCCCCTTTTTCTAATTTCAATATAGATACTTACCTTCCAATAACTTCAACAAAATTCTTGAGTGGAGCAATATCATGTAAACAAACAAATGAACCTCCCTGAACTGAACTACAAAAGAAAGACGATTGGTTTGGTGATAGCTTGATATTATAATAGTCCGAATCTTACCAAAGATTTCCGAACTGTTGTAGAAGATGCGGGAGGCCTCCGAGCAAAAAGTCAAATATGTTACTTTTTGAATGCTTGTAATTCAAATAAATAGAGGATCAGGCTCTTCACTTTTATTGATAGACTGCTAAGAGAAATTCATAGGAATAAATGGGATTTCATCTTCACTGGAATATAAAAGTCGAACACACCTAATTTATATTTCATAACTTAACTCGTTCATAGTTCCCATAATTGGAAACTGATCTCTATATAATAACTTATAACTTCATATCTAGATAACCGATACTCATAATGTCAAATTTAAGTCATAAAATTAATGCTGGGATGAAAATGTTACATACGTCACAACATGACGTCGAACTTACGTCATAAAGTGACGTTGAGTTGGAAAATGAGACTCAATTGGTTGAAAACG
This sequence comes from Dromius quadrimaculatus, assembly GCA_963989225.1. NCBI lineage: Eukaryota > Metazoa > Arthropoda > Insecta > Coleoptera > Carabidae > Dromius > Dromius quadrimaculatus. Next base: position 31,387,081 of record OZ022325.1, read on the forward strand.
TAAGCGCAAAGTACACTGATTGAAAAAATATATTTAAAGAATCATTATATAAAGCATAAGTATGATTTCTCAAAACGCTGAAACAAAACGTCAAATTATGACGTCTGTTCAACATTTCATGACGTCAAGAAATGACGTCAATTTATGACCACAATTTGACTTAAAATGTGACGTCGAAATATGACCGTCAGCTTATGACTTCATTATGACCAAAATCTGACGTCACATTCTGGTCGAGGATCAGTCATTGTTACTTGGAATTATTCTGGCTTCATTCAATCAATCAACAATAGATTATTGTTCAGTCAAAAAATGTATTTAAAATCCACTATCTTATCATATTTGTAGTGTGTGGATACAAAGTTATATGTTTATGTACAAATTGAGGCGAATAATATTTATAAAGCCATGAATAGTCGAATAGAATTAGCATATCTTGTAAGAAAGTAATTCTTATTATTTTATAATTTGTCATTTTTTGCCATTTTTTCGAAAATTCATAACTTGTATTGTATCCAATATTTAGACTTCAAATTTTGACAAAATGTGAGTTAAGAATGATTCTAACACATGCATCAAATTTTCAGAAGATCGACCGTGAACTTTTGAAGATATGTTGTAAAAACTAAAAGAAGGCCCTTCCGAAAAACGGCCATTGAGAAGTTGTTAGATAACGTACACTTATTTCACAGAAAGCTTTCATTTTTTGAAGAAATACTCTACAATGTACCCGAATGGCGTTCTTTTTGAGCAAGTGAAAGTATGAAAAAAAATCGATTGCAAAAAGCCGCACTTCTGCGATAACGATTTTTAGAGTATCAACAATTATATAGAAGGCTATATGAGTCGTTATTGTGTTATTGTACATTGACCATCTAAACAACATTCTCAATAGTCAGAATGTGTGTAGTGGGTCCACGCGAATTGGAAATTGCCCCCCGAGCGTAGCGGCATCCTACCACTTGCCAACGGTCAGAGCGCAAAAATACGGTTTCTTTAGCGATGCTTCTATCGCAACGTTACGATTCTTCACATGAGCAGTAGAATGACGGAGACTGAATGATTTTCGAACGACACTGATTCTTCCCTCACCAAACAGCCTTGATTGCTGCTGCTGCTCTCCAACTCTCTTCTCTCTCTTGCCTCTATCCAAACGGCCTCTAATATTGCTGCTTGATGTCGTTCCCCTCTCTTTACCTCTTACCTAAGCGGCCAATACAACAAGTGAATGACGCGTGGCAATAATACTGCTCTTTCGTAATTCATCGTAACATATTATACCAAACTTAAATCTACTTCTAATTTTCACATGATTTTCTGTTGGAGAAGGCTTCATATACACTTATTTCTCAAAAATATCACGTTCGATCCTCTGAAAAATTTAATGCGTATTTTGAAAGCTACTCTACCCACATTCTGTCAAAATTTTAAGTCTCAATAACAAATACAATGCAAGTTATGAATTTCTGAAAAAATAGCAAAAAAACTGCAATCAACCCAAAAGCAGCTGGACTGATCCGTCTTCCTATTGCGTACTTTTTCTAGCGGAACACTATTTTTCGTCAGATGCGTAGTTTTTTAGTACAACGCCAAAAACTATTTTTGCAGTTTTTCACCTTTTTTTTGACAGCCTACCCGACATTGTAGCCGCGTACAAATGGAATATGTTATTTGTCACGTAATGAAATAACAAATACAAAAAAAAAGATTTTAAATTATCAATTTTCTTGATTTTAGCTTGTATTTACGCTAATTCTGCCCGACTTAAATCTCATTATCATTAACCAGAATGACAGACCTATATATAAATTGATGAGCTAAATCTGATTCTGAGATCTAGCTCGTATATGTCTATTACTGCAAGGGTCGTATCTAAAAGCTATGAAAATTTGATCCTAAAATCTGCCACTACGGGCAGTGATGCGCGTCCTAACTTCTAGTTTCTGATTTTATGGTATTTGCAGTATATTTGTCTACGTCCTTATCAAGAAATAATTCATTCATTTGACACGTAGAGAGAGCACTCTTTAAATGTTCACATGGAATAAAACGTACAATATTATTATGAAAGTTTCCTACAAGAAAAGTATCTTTTGGAAAAAATATTTGTCCGAGTACATATTCCCCTGTTTGTTTCGTACAACAATTAAATCACCTCGAAATTATCTACTACGCCCTACTAAAACATTAGCTCATGAAAAGAATAAAAATTAGAGCCCAGAATATTAGATTACAGAAACTTTAGATACAAATTTTAGAACTATTACCTAAAATGGCAGTAAAAGATGACAGTTAACAATAAACTCCAGATGAATATCTGCAGTTCATGTATATTGATCAAATTTCCAGGATCGAAAGCAGAATTATCGGAAAACTATCTTATATCCAGTTTCATACACCAAGTGAAAAAATACATTATTACTAAATCATCTACTACATAACCTTAAATACGAAGTTGATGAAGAAACCTATACTGGAATAGAAATTAGTCACTTGTCATACATTGGATGTTATATAATTGAATACTTGTGGATTATTATACAAAATAATGTAGGTACAGTTCATTAAGTGATGTATGATTTATAATTTTTAACAAATCAAATATGATGATTGATGACTCAATTATTGTATTCAGATTTTATCACTTCATTTGACTTTGAATCAGTTTTATGATACAGACTGATGATTCTCACAAATTTTGATTGATGTTTTTCCCTATTTGTTCATTCGTTGGAATTTTCAAAGTGCTAGCTTCATTGATAGCGAAAGGATATTATAGTCAGCTCTTGATTCCTTGTCCTATTGTTGTATTTGGACATAATGTTCGATTGGCTGGGTTCATCAAAATCCAAATTCAAATTAATCCAAGTGAAAGAAGTGTGAGTTTAGTATGAACCAATCCAGCAATGAACAATATTGGAAATTAGAGTAGATACTCGTGTATTGTTGAATTTGTACCACATGTATCTACCAAACTGTACTTGAAATGTTTCGAATTCCATTCAATCTTCAATACTTATTCCATCCACAACAGAGAGACATTGTGAATTGAAATATCGTATCCAGAAAATAGTATAATTAAATGATGGATCTTTGAATAACAGATAATCAGTATCAGTAATTGAAATTTACATCACTTGAGCAAGCGTATGGGGGCTCATTAATTATTCTTAAGTGCCTTCGAACAGTTAGGTTTCTTCCAACAATATCATTACAAATCAATTACTGATTGAACCACTTCTTCAATCTCTTGAATTTATTGTATGCACGTTTCCTAAGATATTTGTGAATGTGATATAGATTGTCCAGTGTATTAATAACAACATGCCCATATTCCACTATTCTTCAAGATTTTTTCCAAGAATTCATCCAATTCTACGGTACGGAATATAAATTTAGTTGAATAATTATGTGAACATACCCTTGAATAACCTGTTTTTGTTCCATCTTCAATTATCAGCTAGATTTATCAGGTAAGAATGATATTCATCCGAAATGATCCTCAAAATTCATGTATTTGTTTTCAAAGATATTTAAAAATGTCAAAAAGTTGAAATGTCATTTCAACAATTGAATATGAACATGAAGTCGCAATGATCAGAGCAGAACCAGCCACATTGGAACGATAATCAATGCTACGGACATCGCAGCTTGTGATATCCACGCACAAACGCTTGATGGAATGTAGAAAAAAAATGTCTCAATCGGGTTGGGACCATAAAAGTATCTTACCCAATCAAGATAGGGCCTGAAGATAGAATTTGCTACAGAACGCAGGCTACAGAGTGAAACAACTAATTAATGTTGGAGATATAAATTATTTCAAACAACTTTTCAGTAAATAAAATGCATCAGATAACATTTGCTCATGACTATTATGTACTAAACTATCATTAGAATTTATGTAAACTCAGTAGATTTTATGAAATCTACCAAAATATTTTTCAACTTGAAATGTCAAAGTGACGTTTTCGAGATTCAGTAAAAAGCATGAATCACAGTAGAACGACAATGTTCATAAAATTTGTACTTATAAATTATTTAAAATACCTTTTCAACAATTGAATTGTATCACAGAATATTTGCTCATGCATATTAAACAATTAACTAATGTCAAAATTCACGTAAATGTAACAGAATTAATAAAATTTATAAAAATGTTTTCGAAATTGAAATGTCAAAATGACGTGTGATTTTGTATACTCCTGTGAAATACATGAGTAAAAGATAGGGGCACGCTGATCAACGCAAATTTTCGTCGTTTCCAATTTTTCCTGCAAATGCTATAAGTACCAGGAATATGAGACCCCCGGAAGGCACTCGTCCTAATGAATATCCATCAAATAAAAAAAAATCAGGAAAATCCATCAATAAATAGAGGCTGTAGAAATGCGCATAAAAGTGAAGAATCTATACCCAGAGTGGAACATGGGGCTTTTAGTATATATGACTAGCGCTTGGCCGGCTACGCAGGCCTAAGCCCTGGGCTTCGCAGCTTGATGAGTGAGCCCCCTCCGGCAAAAATTCTGTCTCTATAAGATGAATTCCAAATATATTTTTAGCCCACAAAATCCTCCTGCTCCATATTATATTCGTGCATTTCTCCCTACCCGTGATTTCACTGTTTTTCATTGACAGTTCTCAATATTATTTTATGTATTCATCAATCGGATAAATTGATTCCAACACTTCTACGAATTACAAGGTCTAAATTCAAAACTTCACAGCGAGATAAGATGTCTGTGCCATGTTTCGCATATTCTCAGTCATTGCTTCACTGTCTTCGAATACAAATTACAGTATTAGTTATTACAACTCACGTAATCCTTCTGTTTTATCTTGACGACATACTTACATCCTTACAATTCGCTTCGCTCGTCAATTTGTATGTAATTTCTGTCTCCTTTGCAACTCTCAATATTATTTTGAATAGATATAGTTGATAATGCTGACTGAAATGATGCATGTACATCAATTATACAAAAAGATAGTTACTCCAGGTGAAATCGAGAATATCGAGTGGAAAAGTGAAATATAACTTCAGTTGAAATTTTATGTTTTCATCACTTACTCCCATTATCCTAAATATTTCTCCCAGGAGAATCATTCAGTTGATTCCTTCCATGAATTAGCGTATCTGATCTATGAGCTCAATTGCAAGACTGATAGACCGCCTATTAAGCAGAACTATTTTTTCCGTAGTATCATTTTTTCCTCATAGATTTTCTTCTAAATCACTTTTTTAAATCTGAATTGCTCAGCTCCAATTGTGCATTCAAAGAAACATGCATGTTCCACGTTCCTCCAGTAATAATTTTGGAGCTCATGCACTTTGATATACTTTTGCCTTCCAAAGACATATTTTTTATCCATTCAGTCACTACTCTGGCACTCAAAAGCTGACGCTACATGTTTTGACTTCTTATATATAGCCACAATACTCAATTTTCTCTGGAATTGTGATATTACTTCTATTAAAATCAATTTAACATGTGTCTCAAATTCTTCTTGGATAAAAATAACATTTTCCCTACTAAATAGCTAATAAAAAAAAAAATAACATCAAAGACCATCATAAAATCCACTTGGATATATTTTAACTATTTTTTTTTCCAATTGAGGGCACTTCAAAGTTATTATGAGACAACGATTCAAGTATTCTAATTGGCCGATATACGAATCAATCTCACATAGGCGGGAACATCGGTTTTGGCTATCCGTCAGTTGCATTGACTCATAGCCGTTCATTAATCATGATAAATGAATTTGTGCAGTACAAAAATCTAGTTCACGTATAGAAATATGATTCTATTTTATTCATTTATTCATTGAATTTAATCAAAAGAGCATTCAATGTAAATGAATTGTGTTTGTATCTCCGCCAATCAGTAGGCTTAAATTGTGGTCCCATAGGAGCTAAAATAAGCTATGAAATATTTCACATTATTTTACAATGTACGTCCACTTCAAACAAGAGCCTAAAACTATTTCTGTTATGCGAATTTCCTCTTTTTGAAATGTCAGAAAATAAAAACTGTTATACGCAAATAAAATGCAATCACCAGAGTATTTATCTCTTCCTCAACTACGCATTGGAACATTGGTAGAATATCAAGATTCAGAGATTGATAAGTATTGGAGGCTAGATAATGAGATGCTAAGAGCTCGAGATCCAAATTTGAGAACTTCTCACATGATTCTTGGGAATGTTGGAAGCACATAGTTATGACAACTTCAAAATGTCTACACAAAATTGAACATCGTTGTGTGAGAGAAATAGAATATATAGTTTTGTCTCAGTGTAAGTATGCTGGCTCTGTGATTTGGAAGTCGTGAGGTCGAATCCTACCGACGTAGAATAAGTTGGTAGAATTTCTACTGAATTATAATGTACCCAGTGGCGTACTCTCCACAACAACTAATAGTACCCGTATTTTGACAAATGGTAACCGTACTCTCAAAGAATATCAGTTAATTACACAGATTGCAAGGTGCACTTTCCCCAGGTGGAAGGCGTGATTGATATTAATGTATCTTTTATATTTGAAACATACCGTTTTTTGAGAAAAACTATGCTCCAATAATCTTTTTTAAATTCACCAAATGTTGATGAAATTACTCAAATTGATTCCATTTTTGAGAGAAATGATGGAAAATTTACAGGAAAAATTAAACTATGCCAACAATGAAACAGTTTTGCCGAGATGCCACGCGACTCTCTTGAGAACTTCCAAGCATGCGGCATAAGTTTTATCCTACTGTGACTGTAGAAAAATATTTCTTTGGTTCTTTCATTTGATTTACCAAAGTAGTATTTCATATTTCTCCCAAAGTTATACAATGTGGAAAAATATTTTCTGATAATATTGACTTCTCAGTTCATTATTTTCCAATCTATGATATCACAAATGAATGTAAGATATGTTTACGGAGTATATCAAATCGAATGTAAGCACACCATTTCTTTCAAAATAACGCTGCTAGGGCTTGTACTTTATCAGATACAAGGACTTTTAGTATCTATTCCCAACAAATCTCTTCTTGATTAGAACTAAAAATCATTATAAATTTGAATGGACATCTATTCTTTCATAATCACCCTGAATAATACACCAATTGTCCGATATGCCAGATAAAAACAGTCTTAGAGCTCTTATGGGACTACGATTCAATCTACCATGCTGGCAAAAATACAGACACGATTCACTCCAAGTAAATAAAGATAATTTGGACCACACTCTCTAAAAATTGGATCAAGTCATAAGAGCAATAGTTATATGCATATACCATTCGAACGAATCCAATTTGAATCTTCCATCTGCATACATTTGATAACAATATTTGATGTACGACTAATAGTTGATTTTAGCCAAGTACGATTCTTATGGTCATTTTGATTAAGAACTGTTCAAAGATGGTTATGGGACTAAGATTTAAGCATTCTGATTGACTCATATTTGAACTGATTTCACAATAGCACAATAATAGTACTTAGTTTGTCAGTTGCTCATTAATTATCATGGAAAGATTGGTTCAAAGATTGAAATTTGTATCCATTCAGGTAATATGTGCTTTTATTTCTTGGATTCAATCACAGCAAAGTTATTGTGAACTCTGAATTCATTGTAAGTGAATCATGTTCGCGGCTCAGTCATTCAGGAGACTTGAATCTAAATGCCGTGGGAGCTCTTGGACTGTTCTTGAAACACATGAACTATAGGCGAAAGTGCTATTGATAACTTCTAACAATTATTCATTGGACTTGATATATTTTCTGCAACGTACTATTTCATACACTGTAACCTATTATACAGAATGATACAATCTTTTAGAATCTATTATTGTCTCATTCTCAATTTGAAACAGTTTTTCTGTCACAGCATTCTGGTATCTGTGATAATATAAAATTTACCTTTCCTAAAGACGATGTTTCTGCAATTTTGGGCCTATTTATCCAAGCTGAAATGAAATATTTCTTGAAGAATGCCAATTCAATGTTTTTAAATTCAATTCATCAAAAAGTGACAACGAATACTTTTCTTGACAACGTTAATGATCATGGAATCCTGCAGCAGCTGCTTCTCTTACCGCAAGTTCGTAATTCCTGCTTCAGGATCTCTACCGCGGGGGAACAATTCCTCAAGAACCGCGTCAACAAGACATAAGTCATCCTTAACACAATAATTATTGTATAAGCTATGAAATGTTCCACAGAAAAAAATGCAAATGAGAAATAACTTACGCTCAAATACATCAACAAAACTCTCATTCACATGGAAAAGTTCAATGAAATTAGCCTCCGATAATCTCACTTCTAGACTACGTATACCTCTGCAGCAGTCGATTTGCAATGGACGACTGACGCATCCGTACGAACAGTCCAGAAGCATAGGCCTTCAAAATGACTGATTCTTCGAGTCTTATAATCAGTACCCTGATCTTAAATTCTGATTCACAATGATTCCATTCAAATATTTTGATGTTTATCTAGTCTACATCTATTGGAATGGAGATGAACAATTATTCTGGCTTTATTTAGTCAATCAACAATAAATTATTTTTCAGCCGAAAAACGTATTTGAAATCCACTATCTTATCATATTTGTAGTCTGTGGATATGGCAAGTTGTTGGAGGATCCAGTGTAATTATAGGTTGAATTTGAAAGAAGGCCTCAAGCGATCCAATTATTCGAATATTATTTATTTGAAAATGACTCAGGACGTTTTGAGAGTCCTACTGCTCTCATCATCAGCTGAATATGAGTAATACATAATCTTATTTTTAAAGCGTGAATGACATAAAAGTATTCAAATAGAATTGCCGCAAAGTGCAACGCAAATCCATAGTCAGGGCCACATCCGAGGCAGTTATCACATCTTGAACGGTTGGCGAACAACTGACCACCGTTCAAGATGTGATAACTGCCTCAGATGTGGCCTTGACTATGGATTTTCGTTGCAGTTTGCGGCAATTCTATTTGAATACTTTTATGTCATTCACGCTTTAAAAATAAGATTATGTATTACTCATATTTAGCTGATGATGAGAGCAGTGGGACTCTGTAAACGTCCCAAGTTATTTTCAAATAAATAACATTTGAATAATTGGATCACTTGAAGCCTTTTTTCAAATTCAACCTATAGTCTGTGGATACAGAGATATATGTTTATGTTCAATAAGAATGTACAAATTGAGGCAAATAGTATTTGAAAAGCCATGAATAGTCGGATACAATCAGCATATCTTAGGAAAAAGTAGTTTTCATTATTTATTTCTTAGTTCATAACATGACAGATAACATATCCCATTTGTACGCGGCTACGTTGTCAGAAGAAGGTCAAGAACTGCCAAAAACGGTTTTTTTGTGTTTTACTAAGAAATTCTTTCAGTTTTACTGGAAAAATTTTCTGAACCTTGATCAGTCCAGGAGTTTTTGGGTTGATTGCAAAAAATTGTAATTTTTTGCCATTTTTTCGAAAATTCATAACTTTTGTTGTATCTGATATTTAGACTTCAAATATCGACAGAATGTGGCTGAAGAATGATTCTAACACATGCATCAGATTTTCAGAAGATCGACTGTGAACTGTCGAAGATATGTTGAGAAAACTAAAAGAAGACTCTTCCGAAAAACGGCCATTAAGAAGTTGTTAGATAACGTACACTTATCTTACATAAAGCTTTTATTTTTTCAAGAAATACTTTACAATGTTCTCGAATGGCGTTTTTTTGAGCAAGTGAGAGTATGAAAAAAAATGGATTGCAAAAAGCCGCACTTCTGCGATAACGATTTTTGGAGTATTAACTATTATAGAAAAGGCTCCATGAATCGTTATTGTGTTGTCGGACATTGACCATATAAACAACATTCTCAATAGTCAGAATGTGTGTAGTCGGTCCACGTGAATTGGAAATAGCCCCCCGAGCGTAGCGGTAATAATACTGCTCTTTCGTGATTTATCGTAACATATTATACCAAACAATTATATAATGAATATGAGTAGTACATTGCTTTTCACAAAAAACTACGAAAAATATTCCTTGTATTGGTGAAATGCGATTTTTGCAATCGATCTTTTCTATTTTCACACTTGCTCAGAACTCTTGACAAAAGAAATGCAATCTGTGAAATTGATCTTTGTTGGCTAACCATTTTTATAGTCGTTTTTCGGCAGAGCCTTTTTTTAGTTCTTTCAACATTTCTTGAAAGATTCACAGTCGATCTTCTAAAAAATTTGATGCGTATGCTGGAAGCTACTCTACCCACATTCTGTCAAAATTCTGAGTCTCAATAACAGATAGAATGCAAGTTATGAGTTTCCGAAGAGATGGCAAAATAATTACGATTTTTGCAATCAACCCCAAAGCAGCTAGACTGATCAAGATTCAAGAGTACTCATTCGATCCGTCTTTCTATTGCGTACGTTTCTTAGAAGAACACTATTTTCCGTCAGAGAAGCAGTTTCTTAGAGAAACGCGAAAAACGGTTTTTGGCAGTTTTTGACCCTTTTTTGACAGCCTTTCTGACATTGTAGCCGCGTAAAAATGGAATATGTTATTGTCACGTTATGATCTAACAAATGAAAGAGAATTGATTTCAAATTATCAATTTTCTTGATTTTAGCATGTTTTTGTGCTAATTCTGCCCGACTCAAATCTCATCATCATTAACTAGAATGACGGATCTATATATAAATTGATGAGCTAGATCTGATTCTGAGATCTGGTTCGTATATGTCTATTACTGCAAGGGTCGTATCCAAAATTCATAAAAGTTTGATTCTAAAATCTGCCATTACGGGCAGTGATGAGCATCCTAAATTCTAGTTTCTGATCTTATGGTCTTTGCAGTATATTTGTCCTTGTCCGTATCAGAAACCAATTCATTCATTCGACACGTAGAGAGAGAACTCTTCAAATGTCCAAATGGAATAGAACGTACAATAATATCATTAAAGATTCTTACAAGAAGAGTATCTTTTGGAGAAATATTTGTCCGAGTACATATTTCTCTGTTTGTTTTGTACAACAATTAACTCTTGATTCCAACAATCGCATTCTTGTACCTGTTGCTTACCTAGAAATTGTCTCCTACGCCCTACTAAAACATTAGCTCATGAAAAGAATAAAAATTAGAGCCCAGAATATTAGATGACAGAAACTTTAGATCAAGCTGCTCTGTACAATCCACTTATATCCAGTTTCATATACCAGTGGAAAAATACATTCATAGTAGATCATCATGATACAAATTCAGATATATCCAACTGAAAGAAGTGTTAGATTAGTATAAATCAAACTATCAATGAACAATATTGAAAATCAGAATAGATACTCGTGTATTGTTGAATATTTACCACATGTATCTACCAAACTGTTCTCAACATGTTTCAAATTTCATCCAATCTTCAATACTTATTCCATCCACAACAGAGAAACATCGTGAATTGAAATATCGTATTCAGAAAATAGTACAATCAAATGATGGATCTTCGAATGACAGATAATCAGTATCAGTAATTAGAATTTACATCACTTGAGCAAGCGTTTTGGATCACATTGATTACTTTTCAGTGCCTACAAACAGTTAGGTTCCTTCCAACAATATCATTATTAATCAATTACTGACTGTATCACTTCTTCAATCTCTTGAATTTATTGTATGCACGTTCCCTACAATACTTGTGAATATGATATAAATCTAGTTGAATAATTGGGTATACTTACCCATGAATAACCTTTCTTTGTTCCATCTCCAATTATCCACTATATTAATCAAGTAAGAACTATATTTATACAAAATGATCCTTAGAACTCATGTATTTGTTTTCAAAAATATTTTAAAATGTCAAAAAGTTGAAATGTCGTTTTAACAATTGAATATGAACATCAAGTCGTAATGATCAGAGCAGGACCAGCCACATTGGAACGATAATCAATACTACGGACATCGCAGCTTGTGATATCCACGCACAGACGCCTGATAGAATGTCGAATTAAAATGTCTCAATCGGATTGGACCATAAAAGTATTTTTCCTAATCAAGGTAGGGCCTGTAGATAGAATTTGCTACAGAACGCAGGCTGACTTGATCCGGCGCTGTCGCAGAGGCCACGTTTACATTGGAGTGAAACAACTAATAAATGTTGGAGATATAAATTATTTAAAACAACTTTTCAGTTAATAAAATGCATCAGATAACATTTGCTTACGACTATTATGTACGTAACTATCATTTAAATTCATGTAAAATCAGTAGATTTAATGAAATCTACCACAATATTTTTCAACTTGACTTGTCAAAGTGACGTTTTCGAGATACAGTAAAAAGCATGATTCACAGTAGAGCGACAAAATTTATAAAAGTGAAACTTATAAATTATTTAAAATAGCTTTTTAACAATTGAATTGTATCACAGGATATTTGCTCATGCATATTAAACAATGAACTAATGTTAAAATTGACGTAAATGTAACAGAATTGATAAAATTTATAAACATGTTTTCGAAATTGGAATGTCAAAATGACGTGTGATTTTGTACAGCCTTGTGAATTAGATGAGAAAAAGATAGGGGCACGCTGATCAACACAAATTTTCGTCGTTTTTAATTTTTCCTGCAAATTCTATAAGTACCAAAAATATGAGACCCCCGGAAGGCACTCGTCCTAATGAATATCTATCAAATTAAAAAAAAATCCGAAAAATCCATCAATAAATAGAGGCTGTGGAAATGCGCAAAAAAGTGTCGAATCTATACCCAGAGTGGAACATAGGGCTTTTAGTATATATGAACTAGCGCTTGGCCTGCTACGCAGGCCTAAGCCCTAGGCTTCGCAGCTCGATATGTGAACCGCCTCCGGCAAAAATTCTGTCTCTATAAGATGAATTCCAAATATATTTTTAGCCCACAAAATTCTCCTGCTCCATATTATATTTGTGCATTTTTTCCTACTCGTGATTTCACTGTTTTTTATTGACAACTCTCAATATTATTTCATGTATTCATCAATCGGATAAATTGATTCTAACTCTTTTACGAATTTCAAAGTCTAATTTCAAAACTTCACAGCGAGATAACATATCTTGGCCATGTTTCGCATATTCTCAGTCACTGATCTACTGTTTTCAAATACAAATTAGAGTATTAGTTATTGAAACTCATGTAATCCTACTTACATCCTCACAATTCGCTTCGCTCGTCAATTTGTATGTAATCACTATCTTTCTATCTCGTTTGCAACTCTCAATATTATCTTGAATATATATGGTTGATAATGCTGACTGAAATGATGCATGTACATCGAATATACAAAAAAATTCTCACTCCAGGTGGAACCGAGAATATCGAGTGGAAGAGTGGAATATAATTTCAGTTGAAATTTTGTGTTTTCATCACCTTCTCCCATTATCCTAAATATTCCTCTCAGGAGAATCATTCTGTTGATTTCTTTCATGAATTAGCGTATCTGATTTCTGAGCTCAATTGCGAGATTGATAGACCGCCTATTAAGCAGGACTATTTTCTCCGAAGTAACATTTTTTCCTCATAGATTGTATTCTAAATCACTGCTCTGAGTCTGAATTACTCAGCTCCAATTGTGCATTCAAAGAAACATGCATGTTTCACGTTCCTCCAGTAATAATTTTGGAGCTCACGCACTTTGATATACTTTTGCCTCCCAAAGACATGTTTTTTATCCATTCAGTCACTACTCTGGCACTCAAAAGCCCACCCTACATGTTTTGACTCCTCATATATAGCTACAATAGTCAATTTCCTCTGGAATTGTGATAATTCTTGTATTAAAATCAATTCGACATGTGTCTCAAATCCTTCTTCGATAAGAATAAAATTTTACCACCAAAATAGCTAATAAAAAAAAATCCACTTGGATGTATTTCAACTATTTTCTATTCCAATTGAGGGCACTTCAAAGTTATTATGGGGCAACGATTCAAGTATTTTAATTGGCCGATATACGAATCAATCTTACATAGGCGAAAACATCGGCCTTGCCTATCCGTCAGTTGCATCAACTCATAGCCGTTCATTATTCATGATAAATGAATTTGTGCAGTATTAAAATTCAGTTTACATATAGAAATATGATTCTATTTTATTCATTTCATCCATTAAATTCATTCAAAAGAGCATTTATTGTAGATAAATTGTGTTTATATCTCCGCCAATCAGTAGGCTTTAATCATGGTCCCATAGAAGTCTTTGCACCGTTCCCAGCTAGAATAAGCTATGAAATATTCCACATTACTTTGCAATGTACGTCCACCCCAAAAAAAAGCCTAAAACTATTTCTGTTATGTAATTTTTTTTTCTTTTGGAATGTCAGAAAATTAAAACTGTTAAACGCTAATGAAATGCAATCACCAGAGAATCTACCTCTTCCTTAACTACGCATTGGAACATTAGTAGAATATTAAGATACAGAGATTGATAAATATTGGGGCCTACATAATGAGATGCTGAGAACTCGAGATCCAAATTTTAGAACTTCTCACATGATTTTTGGGGTATGTTGGAAGCACAAAGTTATGACAACTCCAAAATGTCCAAATAAAATTGAGCATTGTTGTGTGAGAGAAATGGAATATATAGTTTTGTCTCAGTGTAAGTATGCTGGATTTGTGATTTGGAAGTTGTGGGGTCGAGTCCTACCGACGTAGAAGAAGTTGGTAGAATTTCTACTGAATTATAATGTACTCTGTGGCGTACTCTCCAAGAGTAAGAACTGAGAGTTCCCGTGTTTTGACGAATTGTAACAGTACTCTCAGAGAATATCAGTTAATTTCACAGATTGCCTGGTGCACTCTTACCAGATGAAAGGCGTGACTTATATTCATTTACCTATCATATTTAAAATATACCGTTTTCTGAGAGAAACTATGCTTTAATAATATTTTTCAAATTCATCAAACGTTGATAAAATTACTCGAATTGATTCCATTTTTGGAAGAAATGATGGAAAATTTACAAGAAAAATTGAACTATGCCAACAATGAAACAGTTTTTTCGACATATTTCGTGGCTTACTCAAGAACTTCTAAGCATGCGGAATAAGAATTATTCTATTGTGACTGTAGAAAAATATTTTTTTGGTTTTTTCACCTGATTTATCAAAAAGTACTCTATATTTCTCCTAAAGTTATACAAACTGGAAAAATATTCTCTAATAATATTTACTTCTCAATTCATTATCTTCCAATTTCTGATATCACAAATAAATGTAACACATTTTTACGGAATAAATCATATTGAGTGTGAGCACACTATTTCTTTCAAAACAACGCTGCTAGGGCTTTTACTCCATCAAATACAAAAACTTTCAGTATTTATTCTCAGCCAATGTCTTCTTGATTAGAACTAAAAATTATTACAAATTTGAATTGACATCAATTCTTTCATAATCACCCTGAATAATGCACTAATTGTCCAATATTCCAGTTAAAAACAGTCCAAGAGCTCTTATGGGACATCGATTCAATCTACCATGCTGGTAAAAATACAGACACGATTCACTTCCAGTATATATACATAATTTGGACCACACTCTCTAAAAATTGGATTAAGTCATAAGAGCAAGAGTTATATACATATACCATTCAAAAAAAATCCAATTTGAATCTTCCGTCTGCATACATTTGATAAAAATATTTCATGCACGACTAACAGTTGATGTTAGCAAAGTACGATTCTGTGCTGATGAAATATTGGTTCGCATTTCTGCCTATCAGAGATCTCTAATCGGAGTCTTATAAGAGCCTTGAGCAGGACTCAACTGAAATAGACTGTATTTTGATGAGAGCAACATTATTCTAATAGTCATTTTGATTAAGAACTGTCCAACGATTGTTATGGGACTACGATTCAAGCGTTCTGATTGACTTATATTTGAACTAATTCCACAATAGCACAATAATAGCACTTAGTTTGTCAGTTGCTCATTAATTATCATGAACAGATTGGTTCAAAGATTGAAATTTGTATCCATTCAAGTAATATGTGGGTATACTCCTTGCTTTTATTTCTTGGATTCAATCACAGCAAAGTTGTTGTGAACTTTGAATTCATTGTGAGTGAATCATGTTCGCGGCTCAGTAATTCAGAAGACTTGAATCTTAATGCCGTGGGAACTCTTGGACTGTTGTTGAAACACATGAACTATAGGCGAAAGTGCTATTGATAACTTCTAACAATTATTCATTGGACTTGATACATTTTCTGCAACGTACTATTTCATACATTGTAACCTATTATACAGAATGATACAATCTTTTAGAATCTATTATTGTCTCATTTTCAATTTGAAACAGTTTTTCTGCCATGGCATTCTGGTATGTGTGAATATATAAAATTTTTTTCTTCTAAAAACGATGTTTTTGCAATTTTTGGCCCTTTTATCCAAGCTGAAATGAAATATTTCTTGAAGAATGTCAATCCAATATTTGTGAATTTGATTCATCAAAAAGTGACATTAAATACTTTTCTTGACAACGTTGATGATCATGGAATCCTGCAGCAGCTGCTTCTCTCACCGCAAGTTCATAATTTCTGCTTCAGGATCTCTACCGTGGGTGAACAATTCTCCAAGAACCACGTTAACAAAACATAAGTCATCCTTAACACAATAATCATTGTATAAGCTATAAAATCTTCCATAGAAAGAAATGCAAATGGTGAAATAACTTACGCTCTAATACATCAACAAAACTTTTATTCACATGGAAAAGTTCAATAAAATTAGCTTCCGATAATCTCACTTCTAGACTACGTATACCTCTGCAGCAGTCGATTTGCGATGGACGACTGACGCATCCGCACAAACAGTCCAGAAGCATAGGCCTTCACAATGACTGGATCTCTGAGTCTTATAATCAGTACCCTGATCTTAAATTTCGATTCACAATGATTGTATTTCAATATTTTGATGTTTATCTAGTCTACATCTATATTGGAATGGAGATGAACTATCTCAAGTAACAATTATGACCAAATATGACGTCGATACGACGTCACATTTTTAGTCATAATCGCGTCAGCAAGACGTCAATGCGTGGAGCTATATGACGTCATATTATGACGTGAGTTTGACGTCATATTATGACGCAAGTTTGACGTCGTATTATGATCTAAGTTTGACGTCAAATTATGACCTTAGTCTGGAGTCACATTATGACCTAATTTTGACGTCATATTATTACTTGAATTCAACATCACTTTATGATCTTAGTCATCACCTAAAAGTTCCTCAAGAAGTGAATTATAATAAAATAAGTAGTAGAGAACATCATAATGTCATATGGTAACATTATTACGTTGCATATCACCTGTTTGAATACTATTTATTCAAGGAACTTTTAGATACTTAGTGAATAATAAAACATCATTGTATTTTCAATTGATTTATTCAAAATACAAATATATTACAGATAATAAAGAACTATCAAGTAAAAAAAAATAATATGTATCAAAGCCTAAGAAAAAACTAATCACCATGACAAGAAAAAAACTGATCGTCAAGCATCTGTAAATTCTGGACCAATTTGTGTATACCTTCGGGTTATTTATTCAAATGTTGTGACCATGACGATAGTGTCAATAGCCGGCACTGCAGCAATTGAGTCGAAATTTGAAAAATGCACCATTATATACAGTCATCCTGGAAAACAATTTCATATGATTTTCAGTAATTCAAGATTCAACACTATTATTCAGATCCTATCAATCATCAGCTTTGTAGCTAGAAAAATTTTTAATAACAGTTATGAAATTTGGCAATATCTTTTATGATACATTTGTCTCAAGATTTTAAAATTCTTTTAAATCGATAGCAAATTATTCAATGTGTTGGATATACGATGAGTCACCTTTTTCTAATTTTAATATCGATACCTACCTTCCAATAACTTTAACAAAATTCTTGAGTGGAGCAATATCATGTAAACAAACAAATGAACCTCCCTGAACTGAATTACAAAAGAAAGACGATTGGTTTGATATTTCAATAGTCCGAATCTTACCTAAGATTTCCGAACTGTTGCAGAAGATGCGGGAGGCCTCCGAGCAAAAAGTCAAATATGTTACCCTTTGAATGCTTGTAACCCAAATAAATAGAGGATCAGGCTCTTCATTTTTATTGATAGACTGCTTAGAGAGATTTATAGGAATAAATAAGATTTTATCTACACTGGAATATAAAAGCCGAACACACCTAATTTATATTTCATAACTTAACTCGTTCATAATTCCCATAATTGAACACTGATCTCTATATAATAATTTATAACTTCATATCTAGATAAACGATACTCATAAAGTCGAATTTAAGTCGTAAAATGAATGCTGGGATAAAAATGTTACATACGTCACAACATGACGTCGAACTTACGTCATAAAGTGACGTTGAGCTGAAAAATGAGACTCAATTGGTTGGAAACGTAAGCGCAGAGTACACTGATTGAAAAAATATGTTTAAAGAATCATTATATAGAGCATAAGTATGATTTCTCAAAACGCTGAAACATAACGTCAAATTATGACGTCTGTTCAACATTTTATGACGTCAAGAAATGACCACAATTAGACTTAAAATGTGACGTCGATTCAACGTCTCATGACGTCGAAATATGACCGTCAGCTAATGACTTCATTATGACCAAAATCTGACGTCACATTCTGGTCGAGGGTCAGTCATTGTTACTTGGGATTATTCTGGCTTCATTCAGTCAATCAACAATAGATTATTCTCAGTCAAAAAACGTATTCCAAATCCACTATCTTATCATATTTGTAGTGTAGTGGATACAAAGATATATGTTTATGTACGAATTGAGGCGAATAATATTTGAAAAGCCATAAATAGTCGGATAGAATTAGCATATCTTGGAAAAAAGATAACATATCCCATTTGACATTTTTTGCCATTTTTTCGAGAATTCATAGCTTGTATTGTATTTAATATTTAGACTTCAAATTTTGACAAAATGTGAGTAAAGAATGATTCTAACACATGCATCAAATTTTCAGAAGATCGACTGTGAACTTTTGAAGATAAGTTGGAAAAACTAAAAGAAGGCTCTTCCGAAAACCGGCCATTGAGAAGTTGTTAGATAACGTACACTAATTTTACAAAAAGCTTTCATTTTTTAAAGAAATACTCTACAATGTACCCGAATGGCGTTCTCTTTGAGCAAGTGAAAGTATGAAAAAAAATCGATTGCAAAAAACCGCACTTCTGCGATAACGATTTTGGAGTATCAACAATTATAGAGAGGGCTTCATAAGTCGTTATTGTGTTATTGTTTATTGACCATTCAAACAACATTTTCAATAGTCAGAATGTGTGTAGTCGGTCCACGCGAATTGGAAATGGTCCCCCGAGCATAGCGGCATTCTACCACTTGTCACCGGTCAGAGTGCAAAAATACGGTTTCTTAAGCAATGCTTCTATCGCAACGTTATGATTATTCACATGAGCAGTAGAATGACGGAGACTGACTGATTTTCGAACGACACTGATTCTCCCCTCACCAAACAGCCTTGATTGCTGCTGCTGCTCTCCAACTCTCTTCTCTCTCTTGCCTCTATTCAAACGGCCTCTAATATTGCTGCTTGATGTCGTTCCCCTCTCTCCACCTCTCACCTGAGTGGCCAATACAGCAAGTGAATGACGCATGGCAATAATACTGCCCTTTCGTAATTCATCGTAACATATTATACCAATCTTTAATCTAGTTCTCATTTTCACATGATTTTTTGTTGGAGAAGGCTTTATATACACTTATTTGACTTCCAATTATATAATAAATATAAGTAGTACATTGTTCTTCACAAAAAACTACGGAGACTATTCCTTGTATTGGTGGGATGCGATTTTTGCAATCGATCTTTTCTATACTCACACTTGCTCAAAAGAAACGCCATCTAGTCACTTTGTGGAATAACTCTTGACAAAGGAAATGCAATCTGTGAAATTTATCTTTACTGGCCAACCATTTTTCATAGCCTGTTTTCGGCAGGGCCTTTTTTGGGTTTTTTCAACATTTCTCAAAAAGTTCACAATCGATCTTCTGAAAAATTTGATGCGTATTTTAAAAGCTACTCTACTCACATTCTGTCAGAATTTTGAGTTCCAAAAACACATATAATGCAAGTTATGAATTTCCGAAAAAATTACAAAAAAATAAGGATTTTTTGCAGTCAACCCAAAAACAACTGGACTGATCCAAATTCAAAGGAACTTACTTGATTCGTCTTTCTATTGCGTACTTTTTCTAGCAAACTACTATTTTTTGTCGGATGCGTAGTTTTTTAGCAGAACGCAAAAAACCGTTTTTGCAGTTTTTATATATTGGATGTTATATATTTGAGAACTTGTGGATTATTATACAGAATAATGTAGGTACAGTTCATTGAGTGATGTATGATTTATAATTTATAACAAATTAAATATCATGATTGATGACTCCATTGTCGTAATTAGATGTCATTACTTAATATGACTCAGTTTTCTGATACAGACTGATGATTCTCACAAAATTTGATTATTGCAAACTCTTATTTGTTCATTCGTTGGAATTTTCAAAGTGTTAGCTTCATTGATAGCAAAAGGATATTATAGTCAGCTCTTAATTGCTTGTTCTGTTGTTGTATTTGGACAGAATGTTCGATTGGCTGAGTTCATCAAGATCCAAATTCAAATTTATTCAACTAAAAGAAATGTGAGATCAGTATAAACCAAACTATCAATGAACAATATTGAAAATCAGAATAGATACTCGTGTATTGTTGAATTTGTACCACATGTATCTACCAAACTGTAATTGACATGTTTCAAATTCCATTCAATCTTTAATACTTATTCCATCCACAACAGAGAAACATCGTGAATTGGAATATCGTATCCAGAAAATAGTATAATTAAATGATGGATCTTTGAATGACAGATAATCGGTATCAGTAATTAAAATTCACATCACTTGAGCCAGCGTTTCAAGTCTCATTGGTTATTCTTTAGTGCCTACGAACAGTTAGGTTTCTTCCAACAATATCATAAAAAATCAATTACTGAGAGTATCACTTCTTCAATCTCTTGAATTTATTGTATGCACGTTTCCTACAATATTTGTGAATATGAAATAAATTGTCCAGTGTATTAATAACTACATGCCCATATTTCACTATTCTTCAAGATTTGATCCAAGAATTTATCCAATTCTACGGTACAAAATACAAATTTAGTTTGATAATTATAAAAACATACCCATGAATAACCTCAATTTGTTCCATCTTTAATTATTCACTAAATTCATCAAGTGAAAATTTTATTTATCTGAAATGATTCTCAAAATTTATGTATACGCTTCCAACAATATCTTAAAATGTCAAAAAGTTGAAATGTCATTTCAACAATTGAATATTAACATCAAGTCGCAATGATCAGAGCAGGACCAGCCACATTGGAACGATAATCAATGCTACAGACATCGCAGCTTGTGATATCCACGCACAAACGCTTGATAGAATGTAGAAAAAAAATGTCTCAATCGGGTTGGTACCATAAAAGTATTTTTCCTAATCAAGGTAGGGCCTGTAGATAGAATTTGCTACAGAACGCAGGCTGACTTAATCCGGCGCTGTCGCAAAAGCCACGTTTACATTAGAGCGAAACAGCTAATAAAAGTTGGAGATATAAATTATTTAAAACAACTTTTCAGTAAATAAAATGCATCAGATAACATTTGCTCATGACTATTATGTATTAAACTATCATTAGAATTCATGTAAACTCAGTAGATTTTATGAAATCTTTCAAAATATTTTTCAATTTGACATGTCAAAGTGACGTTTTCGAGATTCAGTAAAAAGCATGAATCACAGTAGAGCGACAAAATTTATAAAAGTTGTACTTATAAATTATTTGAAATACCTTTTTAACAATTGAATTGTATCACAGGACATTTGCTCATGCATATTAAACATTAAACTAATGTTGAAATTCACGTAAATGTAACAGAATTGATAAAATTTATAAAAATGTTTTCGAAATTGAAATGTCAAAATGATTTGTGATTTTGTATACCCCTGTGAAATAGATGAGTAAAAGATAGGGGCACGCTGATCAACGCAAATTTTCGTCGTTTTTAATTTTTCCTGCAAATACTATAGGTACTAAAAATATGAGACCCCCGGAAGGCACTCGTCCTAAAGAATATCTATCAAATAAAAAAAAATTCAAAAAAATCCATCAATAAATAGAGGCTGTAGAAATGCGCAAGAAAATGACGAATCTATACCCAGAGTGGAACATAGGGCTTTTAGTATATATGACTAGCGCTTGGCCTGCTACGCAGGCCTAAGCCCTAGGCTTCGCAGCTCGATATGTGAACCGCCTCCGGCAAAAATTCTGTCTCTATAAGATAAATTCCGAATATATTTTTAGCCCACAAAATCCTCCTGCTCCCTATTATATTTGTGCATTTCTCCCTACTCGTGATTCCACTGTTTTTTATTGACAATTCTTAATATTATTTCATGTATTCATCAATCGGATAAATTGATTTCAACTCTTCTACGAATTACAGAGTCTAGATTCAGAACGTCGCAGCAAGATAACAGGATTCCCAATCAAGCCTTTCCTAGGTCATTGTCAAAGTTTTGCAGTGAAATAACAGAATTTTTTATCAAGCAAGGCTACCTCTTTTTGTGGAATGTTCTCTTTACTCCCAGTGATAATTTCACAGCTCACGTACTTCACTTGACCTATGTGTTCGCGCAACATAATTCTCATCTATTTAATCATCACTCTGAAACTCACAAACATCACATTTCTCTACTCTTTAGCTAAAACTACAATATTTATAAGAATCATAATGTTTCTTGACTGTAGGAAAAAGTGACAAATGCAGAAAAAAGCTCTGGTTTCAGCCATAAAAATTTTTGATTGATCAATTTACATCTATCAGATTCGGTTCCACTCAAGCCACATTCGGGAGTTGGATGGAAACAATTCAGACAGAAAAATACATCGCTTACGGATTATTGAATTATTCATGAGAAAAAATTATTAATAAAATAGTGAGAAATGACGTACAGCAATTAAAATATGTCCAAAAAGCATATAATTACGGTAATTGAGTTGAATCTTGGAATAAGTTACATGAAACTTCGTGTCAATCAATAGTTACAAGAATAATAGTTCTTCTACTTTTTATCATCAATGAGAAAACACGTCCACATTTGTAACTTAATTCTTACTCATGAGTTTCGACTTAGCTGCAATAATTATATGCTATTTTCGCATATTTCAATTGCTGTATGTCATTTCTTTGTATTCCATTCACCTATTCTTTTTTTCTCATATATTATTCAACAATATATCGGTGATGTATTTTTCTGCCTAAATTGTATTCATATAACTTCTGAAGAGAGCTCAAGTGCAGCCAAAGAAATTTGTCTTCATTTATTTTAATATTGATGTTCCTGTGAAATTGAGATATTACTTGTATCAAAGCAATGCAGCATGTTCCTGGAGTTTTTCTGTGATTGCTATGAATTCGGCATGTTGAATTTCTAATCATTTTCATACAGAATTTATTTTCAATAAAACATATGTAAAGATTTTTTTTAATTTTCTAATTCTAGTCAAGCATAGATACTGTCAACTGATTGGGATGTTTGTATTCGATAGATACAAGATAATGCTCCATTCAGTCATAGGTGTATCTGATTACACATATGTTCAGCAAGAACCACGTGAAGGTAGAAGCATATTTCTTGCCGGGAGAGGATGGGAGTCAAGGGATTTTTAGGTGGAGGAGACATACAGGCAAATTCAGTAATCTTACTATGTGATTAATCTTTCTCATATATATTTTAACTGTTCTTCTATATTCATCGTTCTTTTATACAATAAATTCTAGAGACATAAGGTTCAGTTTTCGAGGGCGATACCTCGCACCGTTCCAAAATGTCATAGGATATGACGATATTCCTCGTAGTATTTTCAAAACAGTGACTCTAATTAGACTTGATCTTCCCAAAATATTTTGATGTTCCAAACTTTGAGACCGTAAATATATTTGCTGCATACTATGAAAGATCCATTCAATCATGCTAACGTGATAACTAATAAGAGCATAAAAAGAGATCAGAAGCACATTTTTTACTTAGTCTGAATTCAGAAGTTGTTATTTTCCTTGTTATAATAAAAAAAAAAGTTGAAATTCATAGCACGTTTTAACATTTTTGATTCGTATGATTCACGTTATAATTTAGTATGTAAGCTATGATATACTCAAAATTATTTGAATGAGAATCGCTTATTGAAACAATTCTGAGAAATGTCAAATTTATCCTCTATATGAGCTATGTGGATTATCATTATCTTCTTATTAACATGTATAAGCTATATTATATTGATCTATGCATTACTGTGAAGTAGGCAAGAGCAGTTTCAAAAGTAAAGACATACATATTCAACTTTGCTTTAGTCATGATGGACATTTGCATTTGGTTTTGTTTTGCACGATAAACTCTATCCCCTGTTCTATTTTATTTCACAATTTATAAGGAAACAACAATTATTAATTTGAATCGTGATCCACATTCCCCAATTGAGTTTTTTGAGCTGATTTGACTTCTTTTATTAAGGATGAAGGAATGGAATGAAAATATTTGTGCATTATAATTTTTATTTTAATTGTGATGGAAAGATATGATCTAAATGGAATTTTCGAAAGAAAATATACGTCATCAAACTATTTGTCTCAATACTTATATGAAGAGTTGATAGAATAATATTTGTGTGTGATGAGAATTAAAACGATTCTTCATTCATTTTCATTACTTTTATAATATAATATGATTGAAATGAACTCATTTAGTGGATATATCGATTCAGTATGAATAATAGAAAAAAAAAATAGTAACGTAAATGAAAACTGATGAATGGTATAAGTGAACATATTCTACTTGGTCTGAAAATGTGAGATTTTTCCTTGTGTTATACCTGTATGATGAATTCTGTTCTATTTTATTCATATTATAGGAAGAATTTTTTTTTTTGCAAATTAATAGCACGTCTTAACATATCCCGGTAAAGTATTTCAATTATAGTTTGTTCAATGTAGGTTATGACTAAGCATGAAGGCTAGAGAATATTTAGAATTATTAGAATAGAAATGGTTGATCGGAAAAATTTTGAAAAATATTGGAGTTATTCTCAATATGAGGTACGTGGATTATCTTTTTTTTTTTGTCTATCAGAATGCATTAGCTATATCATGTTGATTATTTAGATTATGTACAGTAGGCAAGAACAGATTCGAAAGTGAAGACGTACATATGGAACTTTGCTTTGGTCATGGTGGACATTTGCATTTTGTTTGTTCTGTACGATAAACTCTATCCTCTGTTCTGTTTTACTCCACAGTTTATAAGAGAACATAGGTGATAATTTAAATCGTAATCCATGTACCTCAATTGAATTTTTAAACTATATCCTATATATATATATATATATATATATATATATATATATATATATATATATATATATATATATATATATGTATATATATATATATATATATATATATATATATATATATATATATATATATATATATATATATATATATATATATATATATATATATATTATATATATATAAATAAGAATTGTAGTAGTCAGTACTTGGAGAAAAATATATTTAAATAAATTATATTATAATGAAAAAATTATATCATGAAAAGTGTTCGATGGTAATAATTATTTTGAGAAATGTTAAACTAATGTTTCGCAGGAAACTCTTTTTTTCCTGTTGAAATTAATATTTCATGAGGAGAAGAAAATAATATACTCATACTATTCGAGTTCCAACCGTAATCATTTGCCACATCCTATGATTTGTTTATTAATTTGTATAAATAGGCAGTACATTGCAAAATTTCATATTATGGTTGAACAGTACATCTATTTAACAAAGATTCAAAATTGAATCAATTATCAACAAATGAATTGTTCTACTTTTTGAATTGCAAGTAGGAAAGTTTTGGATAGTTCTTTTGCTGTATATTGACTTACAACTGAAGTAATATAATAAAATCTTCATTTGATTTTAAAAGCTTCCCACGCAAATTCTTGATACATTTTTTAAATTTGTAAACGTGATTTTCTGACAGTTCCTGATTTTGATGAATCTTCACGTTTTAGACCCTACTGAGCCCGGAAAACATTATTCTAAAAAAAGTCGGTCTATCGGTCTGTCAGTCCGTCGGTCTGTGTGGAAGCACGATAACTTGAGAATGCATGCGAGTTTTTAACTAAATCTCATATCTACGTTTTTTATCAAAAAGCTAGGTTCAAGTTCGTAGATGAGTTTTTTTCAACAAGTGGTACCGAATTTTTATTGGTGAAACTTTTTAGTTTTTTGCGATTATTTCATAAACGGTGGTATTTATCATGAAATATGAAATAACTGAAACTAATCTTTGAATGATTTGGCACAACATTCACAGTGAACATTTCTCAAAATTAGCAACGGTTTAGTTGTAATTATATAATTTGTTACATTTTTCTGAAGCAAAGAAATAATTAGGATCATAATCGTCATTCAAACTTGGACATCACATGCGAACGTACGTAAATTGTTTATTTTTTTTAAGTAATTTGGCTCTATCATGTTTGGTATCAAATTGAAGCTCTTGTGGAGATAATTCTGTCAAAGAGCGTATTTGAACGATTGTCAATTGTTTCTCTCACAAAACATTCAAACAATGTTTAGTTTATTATCAACTTTGAGCCCTCGGGGAGATAAGATTAGTAGGTATCAGAAATAAAAATTGGTAGAATCCACGTTACTATCTTCAAATTACACTTCCGCCGATCGAATCTTGGAACTGTGTGTTTCAATGGATTAAAAACCCCAAAAGTCTAGGAAAGGACTCTCCATTTTCTTATATATAAAATACCCATTTGTATAAGGACAAAAAAATAACCGCCATCTGTCACTTTAATAATTACAGCTGTCACTTTGACAACGACAGTTTTCACTTTGACAATACGCAATTGATTGTTTCGACATTCCAAATTCCTGAAACTGCGATGGAACTGGCCATAAAATTTATGGTCGGGAAAGTATTGTGTGGCTACAGCTGATTTTCAATCAATTTACAATTTTGCATATTTTCAATGTATCAAAGAGTCATACATAAACATTCAAATTTCAGTACAGCAAAGATCGCTTGAGCGTTGTCTAAATATATATATATATATATATATATATATATATATATATATATATATATATATATATAAATCCTCATATCATCTTGGCGTCCTAATATTGCGCGTTTGCATTTAATCTGGCGTCCATTGTAAATTGGAGTCCGTATATCGGACGCCACTTTAGAATTGCTTCAAAGTTTTTTCCTGGCTTGTTCCCGACCTCTAGAGGCTAAATTCAAAATTTCATTTTGACGCCAAAATGATAGGGAAATGAAAATTTCCGTATATTTTTAGTTCCGAAAAATTCCGCTCCAATTCTTAGTGGCGTCAAAAATATACGTGCATATTCCCACTTCATATATTTCGCCATCATACTGGCGTCCAGAAACTTGACAACACTGTCCCAGAACATCGATCGATAATGAAACAGATGCTTGCGCTTCTGACATGGAATTTGTTGGGAGTATGGCTTGAATTTGGAATTGCATTTCTTATGTATGTCATAACATAATATTTCTACCAATATTTTATTGCAGACTGAAGTATTATAGTACAGTTACTTGATGTCAGAATTTATTCTTGCTTAGAAGTAATTCTTTATCAACTAAAAATTTGAGCAGTCAATTTTAAATATTAGGAAAAAACAGTTGAGTACTGACTCAAGTATGAGGAGTAAGTGAGCAAATTCATGTACCCCTTTCTAATAGTTCAAGAGCCGAACGCACCTCAACGTTCCTAGTCAGATTTAGGGCCGAATTGTATATGAATTGATCGAAGATATAGTAGTCATTAGGATGTCACTTTTATAAATCCAGGATCTAGTCCTAAGGATCGAAAAAAGGCCATATCCGGTTAATAAGTTCGTGGTTAATCTGAAACTAGTATCAATCGATTGCAGAGGTCAAGCACTTTAGGAAAAAGCAGGATACTACCTCTGTTCTGTTCAAAACAGAGGAAAAAGCACAACAATCATAAGGGAAGTTCTAAACGACAGGGCAGAGGGTGATACCTTGGTTTTTTTTCGGAGTATCCGACCTTCGCTACTAACAAGTACCAGTTTTAATTATAAGTTCTATCAGAGAAGTTGACTCTGACGAAAATTGACCGGAAGTAGCCTTTTTCTGACGCTTAGGACAAGATTCCAGATTTAAAAAGTCTGTCTGGGTGACAATTGACCACTATATTTTTGATTGATTCATATGAAATTTGACCGTAAGTTCGATAAGGGAACATAAGGTGCGGTCTGCTCCTCAACTATAGGATCACTATAGAATGTGAGAACTCGCTATTTCATCCGTGATGTGGTCTTATAATTGTTGTAGAAGAACAAATTATATCGTTTGTACAAAGCAAGTGGAATATTTTTGTTGCACGTTCATCATTGCTTTTACTAGGACCAAATTGATGAATCTCAAATTATTAATGTTTTTGAAGTCCCTGATGGTCACAAAGTTGCACTTTCAGTGTGATCGAAATAAAGTTAGAATGGATGGATGAATTATCATCATTACATATCTCCTGTAATACATTATAAGATTAATATAAGCTTGTGATATACAAGGGAATGAAAACTAATTTTTGCTCCTAATAATATAATCTATTACAGGATATCACATCCATCATGGCTGAAAAATATAAAGAGTTGGTATACAACATACATATAAGTTGGGACTTGGCGAAAACATCATTCGAGTTTTTCTTTTTGTTCAATTTAGAATTCATTGGCAACATAGAACTGGAACAATTTTGTGTAAGAAACGAAAATGTTGCTTTATTTTTCTTGAATCTGTCGGTAACAGAGTACACCAGAAGATAATTTGAGTTACTGTGAAAAGCCCCAATTTGGTTCAAGGTACAAGTTGAATTTTTTTCAAATGAGAGCTTTAACTATTCGAGTGCCCGGTTTTTGCAAAGGGCTATATATTGAATGTATTCAACAATAACTGTAGTTTGGAAATGATATGCCCAAACTGATTCCATATAACATACATCCATTCTATCTCATATTTCAATTTGTGCGCGTTATCATATCATCGCTTCTCTTATTCAGTTTGTGGATAGATGAACATTGACTCTGTTGTCGCAACTGTGTGAAAACATTCCTTGAAGTCGGGGAGCCGGCCGCACCTCAAGTTCCCTGATCGAACTTATGGTCAAATTGTATAATATGAATCAATCGAGAATATTGTGGTCAATGAGGTGACAGAATTTATAAATCTAGAATCCTGCTTCAAGTGTCGGAAAAAGGTTACTATTGTTCATTTTTGTTAGGGTCAACTTCCCTGTTAGATATTATGATTGAAACTAGTACCAATTGATAGTGAAGGTCAAATGCCTAAGGAAAAAACCAAGGTGCTACTCCCTGCTCCATTCGGAAGGGAAAGGAGAAGAATAGACAAGAATAATATTATGTGGTGGCAAAATTAGGCTGGTAGCATTTTTAACAATTTTGCATTCCATATTTAATCTTTGATGAAAGATATAACACCGTTTTGCTCAAAAACATGAAAAAAATCTAATGTGAACTCCACATGTCTTACCCGTACATCTTTTGACTCAATAATTAACAGTTGATACTAGTATTGACTCTAGGCAAAATCGACTCCAACCAAAATTTGAGATGATAATTTAATCATTCAGATGCTACAGTTCATTAATGGTCAGTTGTACCGCTCCAACTCAGATTTTAAACTTCACTTATACAAAAAATGTCGAATCAAAATAAGGACAGCAATGTTCATGTCACATTCAATTTTCAAATTTTGATACGATATTTTTGAGTTAGGTGGCACCTAAAATTCAAGTGACAGCGGTGCAACTGGCCATGGAACGCTTTAGCAGTCTCAAATACCAAATTTCATCATTCTACGGCCTAAGTCTCGAATTTATGCGAAAACTTGAGAAAGATTGTCAGATGAAGCTAACTTCCAGCTAATAGATTGTTATGAAAATATTGAGTTATCATTCGAATGCTACAATTTCTTTAGATACAAAATTTCAAGATTCTACGGCTGATTGTTCTGGATTTATATGAAAATTCGAAAACGTGCTTAGTAAACTGCACTCCTGTTTAATCCGACTGCAGTCATAATGCAAGGTGTACAATTAGGTTTTATAGAAATGTTTGATACGAAATTTCAATACTCTGAATTAATACAAGAAACTCGAATAGACTGTGCAATTTCAGCACAGCCAATTAGTATTAAAATAGAAAATAACCATTAAGATGCCTCAGGAAAATTCAAAAGAAGTTCCAAGTACAGTGCATTTGCGGTACAGACGATTGCAACCATAATAGGGGCTGCAAAACTAGACTTTGGACCAGTCTCAAATACAAAATTTAACTATATAGATACATACATTCATACGTACGTACCGAAGTCAAGTCGAAAATAGTCAAAATGCATTTAAGGATGCTCAAAACGAGAATTTCCATCAAAATCTCGAAATGTGATTCTGGCGGTTCAACAATACTACTTATTTATACTTTGTACAAGTGAGTCAAAAGAGATTCACTTGGATTACTTCGATACTTATTGAATGTTCATTATTCCATATTATAAGTAGTATATGACTTTGTGCACCATATTGCAACACGAACAGCGAAGGAAATTCCTAGGGATATACGATATGGAAGACTCTCGACTTTCAAAATTATACGTTTACCAATTTGCATTGTGGAAAAACTAATCAGAGAATGTAGTTGTACATAGTTCAACAAAATCCATTCTCAACGCTTGAACTTTTTGCCTTTAGATTGATATATAAGCTATGAAGAATGAATACTGATATACGACATGCTCCCAGCAACTTTGAAGAATAGGAGTCAAATATTTGGACAATTTTGGTCGTAGATTAATTTTATGTCCACATAATTGTTGTATTTATCATCAGTTACAGTTTTGCTTCAGAAGCTTATGTGCGATGTGCTATAAATTAATTTTGTACGCGATTATAACGGAGAAGGTATTTCTATAGCCCTTTTCGTTACCATGGAGTTTTACTTACTTGTACACATCTATCTAAATTCACTATTTGCACGATTGGACGTATTCATAGGTTTACCGGCTCTCCATTCAAGGTGGTATGTTGATTTTACCGGCAAACTGTGATTACTATGGTTATGCTGACTTACCGCCCACGAGCAAAATTTAGTGATTTTAAATTCTTTCGTGATGATCGCCTAAAAAAACGAAATATTCTGATACTCTCTTCTGGTCTCAGTTGGCATTTCGGCCGTGATCCACAAATTCGACCAAAAATGATCACCTCCATGGTCTTGATACACTAATTCCTTTTTTGTATCTTCCATATAATTCCTATTTTGTATCTTCCACCTAACAGGATCGATTCATAATGGTGATGTGAGTTTTCTCTCAGGTATTCATAAGGATATGTATGAAGACTACTCGATAGACTGGTATTTATTATTGAAGTACTAAGATGAGGCATCTTATGAAAGCAACAAATAATAACTCAGTATACAGATAAAGTTTCATTTAGTTGCCTGAAACTCCATTACTGTTGCTATCCAAATCTCATTCCCAACCAAAAGTTTCTGTAGGAAAGATTCCCAGCATTTCAATAATTTAAATTGACGATTATTGATTGAACTGATAACGCATACTTGAATTAGGGTAGCAACACTAAAGTAAATTTGAATGTTGAGAGGATAGCCGGTAATATGATAATAATTGTAGACAAATATTTTATCCGCTAGAGCTGAGTCCAAGGGAAGAACTCTAATGCCCGATTTAATGATCTCGAGTTAAATTAACCTGGGTTAAAGTGACGGGGAGTTGAGCAATAAACAGGCTTTCAATTCATTTGATTGACTTGATTGGGCAGTGATGACACAAAAAATACAGAAATTGATATTGTTACCAAGGAAATGAGCTCTTTGAACCGGATTAATTTAACTCGAGATCGTGAAACCGGCCAGGAGACATGTACCAAGTAGTATAGGGTATTTGATAAGGTGAGTAGGGAGTATTCCTTACCAGAGCCAGATTATGCATGAAGCCCGATAGGCACGATTTCACGGACCTTGGCTTAAGGAGGCCTTAACTTTGAGGATTTCACAATCATTTGAGCCACCAGCTCATGGATTTCATTGAATTACGACCTATGAGCTTCAATGTGTCTTGATCCGGCATTTGTGTTGATTAGGAGAGGATGTAGACATGATAATTTCACAGTAAAAAGTATCTAAACTAAGATTGTGAAGAATTCAATACTCTTCCAAGAAGTTATGAGATTTTTTTGTGTGTCTTACGGCTCTTAGGATATTGCAAAAATACTCTGTACTTTTTTTTACAATATGATGACCTAATGAGGGGAGGTTTCCAGCTCCCAGAATTAAGATTTATATTCACACTGACCTTCATCACACATTTATAGAAAAATCTTGAGCAAAATGCAAGTTTAGACCAAAATTTTGTCACATTTCTATAGAGCAATTATTATCACAATTTATATGACATCTGTAAGTCCTTCCTGATAAATTATCTTTCACATGCTTCCATTCATGGAATCTACCAACAGTTCACGGACATGGCAAGTACATTTTACTTCAGAACTCGAAAATAGCAATTATCAATCAAAAATCCATATTTTTTCGCAAAATCTTTCAATTTACTATGAGTTCTCTATCAACCAATGACATATTACTACTCTATGAAGATGTCTCAAGTATCAACCCATTCCAGAACTTGAATGATGTAATTCTACGCAAACCTTTGAATATATCGCTTCACATGTGTCATCGATAGAACATTCTATGCAAGAGAGGTGCTTATCGGACTGTAAAAACTAAATCTGGCAACAAGGGGGACGCCACTTCAAACATGAAGTGAAAGCATATATATAGATAGGACGCCACTATGAACGCAATATGTAACGTATATTATTGACGCCACATTGATGTTATGATGGAAGGAGGTCATATTGTATAGGAAATGGGAACTCTGTGAATATTGCGTGAAATGGAATTTCTGTGTGAAATCTGAAGAGCCCATGAGAAATTATGTAATATACTTCGATCAGATCTCAACTATACGCGTTCCTTTCAGTAGACGCCAAAATGAACATCTTTGTAAGGACGTCAGATTGATAGGGTGATTTATATATATATATATATATATATATATATATATATATATATATATATATATATATATATATTTAGACAACGCTCAAGCGATCTTTGCTGTACTGAAGTTTGAATGTTTATGTATGACTCTTTGATACATTGAAAATATGCAAAATTGTAAATTGATTGAAAATCAGCTGTAGCCACACAATACTTTCCCGACCATAAATTTTATGGCCAGTTCCATCGCAGTTTCAGGAATTTGGAATGTCGAAACAATCAATTGCGTATTGTCAAAGTGAAAACTGTCGTTGTCAAAGTGACAGCTGTAATTATTAAAGTGACAGATGGCGGTTATTTTTTTGTCCTTATACAAATGGGTATTTTATATATAAGAAAATGGAGAGTCCTTTCCTAGACTTTTGGGGTTTTTAATCCATTGAAACACACAGTTCCAAGATTCGATCGGCGGAAGTGTAATTTGAAGATAGTAACGTGGATTCTACCAATTTTTATTTCTGATACCTACTAATCTTATCTCCCCGAGGGCTCAAAGTTGATAATAAACTAAACATTGTTTGAATGTTTTGTGAGAGAAACAATTGACAATCGTTCAAATACGCTCTCTGACAGAATTATCTCCACAAGAGCTTCAATTTGATACCAAACATGATAGAGCCAAATTACTTAAAAAAAATAAACAATTTACGTACGTTCGCATGTGATGTCCAAGTTTGAATGACGATTATGATCCTAATTATTTCTTTGCTTCAGAAAAATGTAACAAATTATATAATTACAACTAAACCGTTGCTAATTTTGAGAAATGTTCACTGTGAATGTTGTGCCAAATCATTCAAAGATTAGTTTCAGTTATTTCATATTTCATGATAAATACCACCGTTTATGAAATAATCGCAAAAAACTAAAAAGTTTCACCAATAAAAATTCGGTACCACTTGTTGAAAAAAACTCATCTACGAACTTGAACCTAGCTTTTTGATAAAAAACGTAGATATGAGATTTAGTTAAAAACTCGCATGCATTCTCAAGTTATCGTGCTTCCACACAGACCGACGGACTGACAGACCGATAGACCGACTTTTTTTAGAATAATGTTTTCCGGGCTCAGTAGGGTCTAAAACGTGAAGATTCATCAAAATCAGGAACTGTCAGAAAATCACGTTTACAAATTTAAAAAATGTATCAAGAATTTGCGTGGGAAGCTTTTAAAATCAAATGAAGATTTTATTATATTACTTCAGTTGTAAGTCAATATACAGCAAAAGAACTATCCAAAACTTTCCTACTTGCAATTCAAAAAGTAGAACAATTCATTTGTTGATAATTGATTCAATTTTGAATCTTTGTTAAATAGATGTACTGTTCAACCATAATATGAAATTTTGCAATGTACTGCCTATTTATACAAATTAATAAACAAATCATAGGATGTGGCAAATGATTACGGTTGGAACTCGAATAGTATGAGTATATTATTTTCTTCTCCTCATGAAATATTAATTTCAACAGGAAAAAAAGAGTATATACATAAACATTCAAACTTCAGTACAGCAAAGATCGCTTGAGCGTTGTCTAAATATATATATATATATATATATATATATATATATATATATATATATATATATATATATATATATATATATATTTAGACAACGCTCAAGCGATCTTTGCTGTACTGAAGTTTGAATGTTTATGTATGACTCTTTGATACATTGAAAATATGCAAAATTGTAAATTGATTGAAAATCAGCTGTAGCCACACAATACTTTCCCGACCATAAATTTTATGGCCAGTTCCATCGCAGTTTCAGGAATTTGGAATGTCGAAACAATCAATTGCGTATTGTCAAAGTGAAAACTGTCGTTGTCAAAGTGACAGCTGTAATTATTAAAGTGACAGATGGCGGTTATTTTTTTGTCCTTATACAAATGGGTATTTTATATATAAGAAAATGGAGAGTCCTTTCCTAGACTTTTGGGGTTTTTAATCCATTGAAACACACAGTTCCAAGATTCGATCGGCGGAAGTGTAATTTGAAGATAGTAACGTGGATTCTACCAATTTTTATTTCTGATACCTACTAATCTTATCTCCCCGAGGGCTCAAAGTTGATAATAAACTAAACATTGTTTGAATGTTTTGTGAGAGAAACAATTGACAATCGTTCAAATATCCAATGATGTACAAGTAAGTCACGTCAGATTTTTTTGACCATTTTCTCGAAAATTCACAATTTGCATTATATTTAATATAAATATTTGAAATTTTGATGGGATATGGGTCTTGCAGCTTTTAACATATGCACCACATTTCAGGAAGATTGACTGTAGAATTTTCAAAAAATTTCAAAGAAAAAATCTGATGTGGATTTCACGTGACTTACTTGTACATCATTGGATATATAGTCGAACACAAAATCTCATTCCAGGGCTGATCGTTTTGGATTAATCTTAAGGACTCTAAGAATCTCTCAAGTAAAATGCGCTTTTAGCCTAGCCGGTTGCTATGGGAACAGTAGATCATCATTATTATGCTACAACATTCCTAAATACTGATTTGAAAGATTCTACGGCTATCAGTTCTGAATTCATGTGCATAATTGGAAAATGTATTCCAACTGAAGTGCACTTTCGGTTCAGTCTATTGTTATGAAAATAGCAGGCAATTATTCATATGCTACAGCAGACTATAATACCAAATTTCAGTACTTTATAGCCGACCGTTCCGAATATATGCAAATAATTTCCAAAGATTGTCAAGTGAAGTACATTTTCGGCTCAGTCGATCTCAATGAAAATAGAATATGAATATTAAGATAGTATTCATCGTCTTGAATACTGAATTCTGAAAAGCTACGATCAGTCATTTTGTATTTATGCTGAAAACTCGAAAAATGTTTCGGGTAAAGTGCACTTCCGGTTTAGCACATCGCAATCATACAGCTAGATGTAATAGAAATGCTCAATACGCAATTTCAATATTCTACAACTCATTGTTTTGAATTTATGCAAAAAATTTGAGAAGACTGTTCTATAAAGTGCACTTCCAGCTTGAACGATTGGTACAAAAGTAGAAGAAAACCATAAATATGCTACAGCTATTACAATTATCAAATTTCAGTATCCTACGGCTGATCAATCTGGATTTATGCGGAAAATTCAAAAAAGTTTCAAGTAAATCGGTACAGACGACTGCAATCATGATGCAAGGTGCTAGTTGAACACCCTATATTAGTGTTAAATACGAAATTTCAGCACAATACTTTCAAAGGGTTTTGAGATTTTCGAGTTACGCACATACGTACCGACATCAAGCCGAAAATAGTCAAAATGGACTCAGGAATGCTTCAAACGGATATTCCCATCCAAATATCGATAGGCGAATTTTTTCGGCTTATAATACTTTCTTGTACTATGAGTACAAATGAATAAAAAATACCCTCAACGATAAAAGCTTTAATACGAGTTCCACCGAGCAACTAACTTTGATCTCTATGATATTATGTGCCATTTTCGAATGTATCGACCGATTTTTGTTAGCATTCTAACGAATCTCCAATTTTGATCGAGAAATTTGGTAAATCGAGCTTCATTTTAGAGATTTTGGAGCGAATTCTCTAAGAAAATGCTTTGAGTGTGCGTTTTAACTTTTATTTTCAATCAAATAGAAGTGAATCACTTTCTCACCTTCAAATCAGATAGACAACTTCCACAATTAGATATGATTAGGTTATGGTAATAATTATTTGCTGCTTCTTTCACTCAGCTCACTTAATTACTCCGTTTATAAAATTATTACAGCATCAAACTCCGAAATTCCTATTCCTGTAGTAGAACCTACGAGAAAAATTGTTTTAGTGATGATTTCATAGATAAGTATGTCTAAAAAATTCACATTCTTAGGTTAAGTTGGTAAAATGATTATTTCGTTATATTCCTACCTTATTTTGATTGAAATCTGAATCTCTAATACAATCAACTTCCGCAAAATATAAAATTCAATGCGAAACTATTGTAATTTTTTCCGTCAATTGAGAAATCGAAGGGAGATATATTGTCGTATATTCTACACACAATGCAGGACAAAACTGACTGTTATTAAACGCGGCAATATCACATCTGTTGTTTATGAGTGCGCAAGCGCAAGAACTCAATCTGGAGTGCGTTCGGATGCTAAATGTATCGCTCAAAGAAAAGCGATGTCAAATATGATATGATTGATGCTTGGCTAATTTAGTCGAACGACTTGAACCAACTTTTTTCCATTTTAACTAATCTTAAATTCAAAATAATGGCAGAGTTGCCTGTTTGCATGTTGAGGACCTCTGAATTTTTACTTTATAATGTTTCCCATTGCAAATCAATAAATTGTAGTAATATAGAATTTATCAACAATAATAACTATTTCTTGCTTCATTCGACCTGTCAAAAAATAAGTACACCAGTTATATCATATGTAAATACATTGAAGAATATTCTTCATAATATTTGCTTCACTCAGTATAGCGATGAATCTAACAAACACAGGCAATGTTAGGAGTGTAGGTTATAAATTAAATTAACTGATACTATTTGTTTATGATGAAATAAATCAAGTCACATGAATTAGATTTGCACGCATCAAACATTTAATAAATTTTGATGCACAAAAGATCAGGATGGGGAAAATTTAGCTGCATTACATGTAAAAAGAATTAGTAGGTACAGTTCATCGAGTGAGGTATGAATCATATTTCATAACATGTCAAATTATAATGATTGATTACTTCATTGTCGTAATTAGATGTCATTACTTAATATGACTCAGTTTTCTGATACAGACTGATGATTCTCACAAAATTTGATTAATGTAAACTCTTATTTGTTCATTCGTTGGAATTTTCAAAGTGTTAGTTTCATTGATAGCGAAAGGATATTATAGTCAGCTCTTGATTGCTTGTTCTATTGTTGTATTTGGACAGAATGTTCGATTGGCTGGGTTCATCAAGATCCAAATCCAAATTCATTCAACTAAAAGAAGTGTGAGATTAGTATAAACCAAACTATCAATGAACAATATTGAAAATCAGAATAGATACTCGTGTATTGTTGAATTTGTACCACATGTATCTACCAAACTGTAATTGACATGTTTCAAATTCCATTCAATCTTCAATACTTATTCCATCCACAACCGAGAAATATCGTGAATTGGAATATCGTATCCAGAAAATAGTATAATTAAATGATGGATCTTCGAATGACAGATAATCAGTATCAGTAATTGAAATTCACATCACTTGAGCAAGCGTTTTAAGTCTCATTGGTTATTCTCTAGTGCCTACGAACAGTTAGGTTTCTTCCAACAATATCATAAAAAATCAATTACTGAGAGTACCACTTCTTTAATTTCTTGAATTTATTGTATGCACGTTTCCTACAATATTTGTGAATGTGAAATAAATTGTCCAGTGTATTAATAACTACATGCCCATATTTCACTATTCTTCAAGATTTGATCCAAGAATTTATCCAATTCTACGGTACGAAATACAAATTTAGTTTGATAATTATGTATACATACCCATGAATAAACTTTTTTTTGTGCCATCTTCAATTATCCACTATATTCATCAAGTAAAAATGATATTTATCGAAAATGATCCTTAAAACTCTCGTATTTGTTTCCAAAAATATCTATGAATGTCAAAAAGTTGAAATGTCATTTCAACAATTGAATATGAACATCAAGTCGCAATGATCAGAGCAGGACCAGCCACATTGGAACGATAATCAATGCTACAGACATCGCAGCTTGTGATATTCACGCACAAACGCTTGATAGAATGTAGAAAAAAAATGTCTCAATCGGGTTGGTACCATAAAAGTATTTTTCCTAATCAAGGTAGGGCCTGTAGATAGAATTTGCTACAGAACGCAGGCTGACTTAATCCGGCGCTGTCGCAAAAGCCTCGTTTACATTAGAGTGAAACAACTAAAAAATGTTGGAGATATAAATTATTTAAAACAACTTTTCAGTAAATAAAATGCATCAGATGACATTTGCTCATGACTATTATTTACTAATCTATCATTTGAATTCATGTAGACTCAGTAGATTTTATGAAATCTACCAAAATATTTTGCAGCCTGACATGTCAAAGTGACGTTTTCGAAATACAGCAAAAAGCATGAATCACAGTAGAGCGACAAAATTTATAAAAGTTGTACTTATAAATTATTTAAAATACTTTTTTAACAATTGAATTGTATCACAGGACATTTGCTCATGCATATTAAACATTAAACTAATGTTAAAATTCACGTAAATGTAACACAATTAATAAAATTTATAAAAATGTTTTCGAAATTGAAATGTCAAAATGACGTGTGATTTTGTATATCCCTGTGAAATAGATGAGTAAAAGATAGGGGCACGCTGATCAACGCAAATTTTCGTCGTTTTTAATTTTTCCTGCAAATACTATAAGTACCAAAAATATGAGACCCCCGGAAGGCACTCGTCCTTATGAATATCTATCGATTAAAAAAAATTCATAAAAATCCATCAATAAATAGAGGCTGTAGAAATGCGCAAAAAAATGACGAATCTATACCCAGAGTGGAACATAGGGCTTTTAGTATATATGACTAGCGCTTGGCCTGCTACGCAGGCCTAAGCCCTAGGCTTCGCAGCTCGATATGTGAACCGCCTCCGGCAAAAATTCTGTCTCTTTAAGATAAATACCAAGTATATTTTTAGCCCACAAAATCCCTCTGCTCCATATTATATTTGTGCATTTTTCCCTACTCGTGATTTCACTGTTTTCTATTGACAATTCTCAATATTATTTTATGTATTCATCAAGAGGATAAATTGATTCCAACTCTCCTACGAATTTCAAAGTCTAAATTCAAAACTTCACAGCGAGATAACATGTCTGTGTCATGTTTCGCATATTATCAGTCATTGCTTCACTGTTTTCGAATACAAATTAGAGTATTAGTTATCACAACTCGTGTAATCCTTCTGTTTTATTTTGACGACATACTTACATCCTCACTATTCGCTTCGCTCGTCAATTTGTATGTAATCACAATTCTTCTGTCTCTTTTACAACTCTCAATATTATTTTGAATAGATATGGTTAATAATGCTGACTGATCTGATGCATGTACATCAAATATACAAAAAGATGGTTACTCAAGGGGAAACCGAGAATATCGAGTGGAAAAGTAAAATAGAATTTCAGTTGAAATTTTGTGTTCTCATCACTTACACCCATTATCTCAAATATTCCTCTCAGGAGAATCATTCAGTTGATTCTTTTCATGAATTAGCGTATCTGATTTCTGATCTCAATTGCGAGATTGATAGACCGCCTATTAAACAGGACTATTTTCTCATCATAGATTTTCTTCTAAATCACTGCTCTGAGTCTGAATCACTCAGCTCCAATTGTGCATTCTAGGAAGCATGCAAGTTCCACGTTCCTCCAGTAATTATTCTGAAGTTTACGCACTTTGATATACTTTTGCGTTCCAAAGACATGTTTTTTATCCATTTAATCACTACTCTGGCATTCAAAAGCCCATGCTACATGTTTTGACTCCTTATATATAGCTACAATATTCAATTTTCTCTGGAATTGTGATATTACTTGTATCAAAATCAATTCAACATGTGTCTCAAATTCTTCTCAATAAAAATAACATTTTCCCCCCAAAATAGCTAATAAAAAAAGTAATAACATGAAAGATCATCATAAAATTCACTTGGTTATATTTTAACTATTTTCCATTCCAATTGAGGGCACTTCAAAGTTATTATGGGACCACGATTCAAGTGTTCTAATTGGCCGATATACGAATCAATCTTACATAGGCGAAAACATCAACTTTGGCTATCCGTCAGTTGCATTAACTTATAGCCGTTCATTAATCATGATAAATGGATTTGTGCAGTATGAAAATTCAGTTTACATATAGAAATATAGTTCTATTCATTTATTCCATTCATTGAATTTATTCAAAAGAGCATTTAATGTAAATAAATTGTGTTTATATCTCCGCCAATCAGAAGGCTTAAATTGTGGTCCCATAGAAGTCTTTGCACCGTTGTCAGCTAGAAAAAGCTATGAAATATACCACATTACTTTGCAATGTACGACCACCTCAAAAAAGAGCCTAAAACTATTTCTGTTATGCGAATTTCCTTTTTTGTTATGTCAGAAAATTAAAACTGTTATACGCTGATGAAATGCAATCACCAGAGTATTTATCTCTTCCTCAACTACGCATTGGAACATTAGTAGAATATTGAGATCCAGAGATTGATAAATGTTGGGGCCTAGATAATGAGATGCTAAAAGCTTGAGATCCAAATTTTAGAACTTCTCATATGATTCTTAGGAATGTTGGAAGCACATAGTGATGACAACTTTAAAATGTCCACACAAAATTGAACATTGTTGTGTGAGAGAAATATAATATATAGCTTTGACTCAGTGTTAGTATGCTGTCTTAGTGATTTGGAAGCCGTGTGGTCGAATCCTACCTACGTAGAATAAGTTGGTAGAATTTCTACTAAATTATAATGTACTCTGTGGCGTACTCTCCAAGAGTGAGAACTGAGAGTACCCGTATTTTGACGAATGGTAACAGTACTCTCAGAGAATTTAAAATATACCGTTTTCTGAGGAAAACTATGCTTGAATAATCTTTTTCAAATTCATCAAACGTTGATAAAATCATTCGAATTGATTCCATTTTTGGAAGAAATGATGAGAAATTCACAAGTAAGATTAAACTATGTCAACAATGAAACAGTTTTTCCACATTATTACGTGGCTTTCTTAAGAACTTTTAAGCATGCGGAATAAGTATTATTCTATTGTGACTGTAGAAAAATATTTTTTGGGTTCTTTCACCTGATTTACCTAAGTAGTATTCTATATTTCTCCCAAAGTTATACAATCTGGAAGAATATTCTCTAATAATATTGACTTCTAAATTCATTATTTTCTAATCCATGATACCACAAATGAATGTAAGATATGCTCACGGAGTATATCATATCGAATGTGAGCACACCATTTCTTTTAAAACAACGCTGCTAGGGCTTTTACTTTATCAAATACAAAAACTTTCAGTATTTTATCTCAACCAATGTCTTCTTGATTAGAACTAAAAATTATCATGAATTTGAATTGACATCAATTCTCTCATAATCAATCTGAATAATACACTAATTGTCCGATATGATAGTAAAAAACAGTCTAAGAGCTCTTATGGGACAACGATTCAATCTACCATGCTGGCAAAAATACAGACACGATTCACTCCCAGTAAATATGAATAATTTGGACCACACTTTCTAAAAATTGGATCAAGTCATGAGAGCAATAGTTATATACATATACCATTCGAACAAATCCAATTCAAATCTTCCGTCTGCATACATTTGATAAAAATATTTGATGCATGACTAACAGTTGATGTTAGCCAAGTACGATTCTGTGCTGATGTAAAATTGGTTCGCATTTCTGCCTATCAGAGATCTCTAATCGGAGTCCTATAAGAGCCTTGAGCAGGTTTCAACTGAAATAGACTGTATTCTGATGAGAACAACATCATTCCAATGGTCATTTTGATTAAGAACTGTCCAGAGATTGTTATGGGACTACGATTCAAGCGTTCTGATTGACTTATATTTGAACTAATTTCACAATAGCACAATAATAGCACTTTGTTTGTCAGTTCCTAATTATTTATCATGAACAGATTGGTTCAAAGATTGAAATTTGTATCCATTCAAGTAGTATGATAGTATACTCCTTGTTTTTATTTTTTGGATTCAATCCCAGCAAAGTTGTTATGAACTCTGGATTCATTGTGAGTGAATCATGTTCGCGGCTCAGTCATTCAGTAGACTTGAATCTTAATGCCGTGGGAGCTCTTGGACTGTTCTTGAAACACATGAACTATAGGCGAAAGTGCTATTGATATCTTCTAACAATTATTCATTGGACTTGATTCATTTTCTGCAACGTACTATTTCATACATTGTAACCTATTATACAGAATGATACAATCTTTTAGAATCTATTATTGTCTCATTTTCAATTTGAAACAGTTTTTCTGCCATGGCATTCTGGTATCTGTGAATATATATAATTTTCTTCTCCTAAAGACGATGTTTTTGCAATTTTTGGCCTTTTTATCCAAGCTGAAATAAAATATTTCTTGAAGAATGTCAATCCAATGTTTGTTAATTCAATGCATCAGAAAGTGACAACAAATACTTTTCTCGACAACGTTGATGATTATGGAATCCTGCAGCATCTGCTTCTCTTACTGCAAGTTCATAATCTCTGCTTCAGGATCTCTACCGCGGGTGGACAATTCCTCAAGAACCAAGTTAACAAAACATAAGTCATCCTTAACACAATAATCATTGTATAAGCTATAAAATCTCCTATAGAAAAAAATGCAAATGGGTAATAACTTACGCTCTAATACATCAACAAAACTTTTATTCACATGGAAAAGTTCAATAAAATTAGCTTCCGATAATCTCACTTCTAGACTACGTATACCTCTGCAGCAGTCGATTTGCAATGGACGACTGACGCATCCGCACAAACAGTCCAGAAGCA
Organism: Dromius quadrimaculatus; assembly: GCA_963989225.1. Lineage (NCBI taxonomy): Eukaryota > Metazoa > Arthropoda > Insecta > Coleoptera > Carabidae > Dromius > Dromius quadrimaculatus. The sequence goes on from OZ022325.1 coordinate 31,431,084, forward strand.
TAGGCCTTCAAAATGACTGAATCTTTGAGTCTTATAATCAGTACCCTGATCTTAAATTCTGATTCACAATGATTCTATTTCAATATTTTGATGTATATCTAGTCTACATCTATTGGAATGGAGATGAACTATCCCAAGTAACAATTATGACCAAATATGACGTCGATACGACGTCACATTTTTAGTCATAATCGCGTCAGCAAGACGTCAATGCGTGGAGCTATATGACGTCATATCATGACGTAAGTTTGACGTAATATTATGACATTAGTTTGACGTCATATTATGACCTAAGTTTGACGTCAAATTATGACCTAAGTTTGACGTCACATTATGACCTAATTTTGACGTCATATTATGACCTGAATTCAACATCACTTTATGATCTCAGTCATCAAATGTTCCTCAAGAAGTAAATAATAATAAAATAAGTAATATAGAACATCATAATGTCATATGGTAATATTATTACGTTGCATATCACCTGTTTGAATACTATTTATTCAAGGAAATTCTAGATAATTAGTGAATAATAAAACATCATTGTATTTTCAATTGATCTATTCAAAATACAAATATATTACAGGTAATAAAGAACTATCAAGTAAAAGAAAATTATATGTATCAAAACCCAAAAAAAAATTAGTCACCATGAAAAGAAAAAACTGATCGTCAAGCATCTGTGAATTCTGGACCAATTTTTGTATACCTTCAGGTTATTTATTCGAATGTTGTGACCATGACGATCGTGTCAACAGCTGGCACTGCAGCAATTGAGTCGAAATTTGAAAAAATGCACCATTATATACAGTCATCCTGGAAAACAATTTCATATGATTTTCAGTAATTCAAGATTCAACACTATTATTCAGATCCTATTAATCATCAGCTTTGTAGCTAGAAAAATTTTCAATAACAGTTATGAAATTCGGAAATATCTTTTATGATACATTTGTTACTAGATTTTAAAATTCTTTTAAATTGATAGCAAATTATTCAATGTGTTGGACATACGATGAGTCATCTTTTTTTAATTTTAATATAGATACCTACCTTCCAATAACTTCAACAAAATTCTTGAGTGGAGCAATATCATGTAAACAAACAAATGAACCTCCCTGAACTGAACTACAAAAGAAAGACGATTGGTTTTGTGATAGCTTGATATAATAATAAAGATTTCCGAACTGTTGTAGAAGATGCGGGAAGCCTCCGAGCAAAAAGTCAAATATGTTACCTTTTGAATGCTTGTAACCCAAATAAATAGAGGATCAGGCTCTTCACTTTTATTGATAGACTGCTAACAGAAATTCATAGGAATAAATAAGATTTTATCTTCACTGGAATATAAAAGTCGAACACACCTAATTTATATTTCATAACTTAACTCGTTCATAATTCCCATAATTGAACACTGATCTCTATATAATAATTTATAACTTCATATCTAGATAACCGATAATCATAATGTCGAATTTAAGTCATAAAATTAATGCTGGGATAAGAATGTTACATACGTCACAACATGACGTCGAAATTACGTCATAAAGTGACGTTGAGTTGAAAAATGAGACTCAATTGGTTGAAAACGTAAGCGCAAAGTTCACTGATTAAAAAAAATATATTTAAAGAATCATTATATAAAGCATAAGTATGATTTCTCAAAACGCTGAAACATAACGTCAAATTATGACGTCTGTTCAACATTTTATGACGTCAAGAAATGACGTCAATTTATGACCACAATTTGACTTAAAATGTGACGTCGAAATATGACCGTCAGCTTATGACTTCATTATGACCAAAATCTGAAGTCACATCTGGTCGAGGGTCAGTCATTGTTACTTAGGATTATTCTGGCTTTATTCAGTCAATCAACAATAGATAATTGTTCGGTCAAAAAATGTATTTCAGATCCATTATCTTATCATATTTGTAATTGTGGATACAAAGATATATGTTTATGTACAAATTGAGGCGAATAATATTTGAAAAGCCATAAATAGTCGGATAGAATTAGCATATCTTGGAAGAAAGTAATTTTTATTATTCATTTGTCAGTTCATAACATGGCAGATAACATATCCCATTTGTCATTTTTTGCCATTTTTTCGAAAATTCATAACTTGTTTTGTATTCAATATTCAGACTTCAAATTTTGACAAAATGTGAGTAAAGAATGATTCTAACACATGCATCAAATTTTCAGAAGATCGACTGTGAACTTTTGAAGATATGTTGAGAAAACTAAAAGAAGGCTCTTCCGAAAAACGGCCATTGAGAAGTTGTTAGATAACGTACACTAATTTTACAAAAAGCTTTCATTTTTTGAAGAAATACTCTACAATGTACCCGAATGGCGTTCTTTTTGAGCAAGTGAAAGTATGAAAAAAAATCGATTGCAAAAAACCGCACTTCTGCGATAACGATTTTTGGAGTATCAACAATTATAGAGAAGGCTTCATGAGTCGTTATTGTGTTATTGTACATTGACCATTCAAACAACATTCTCAATAGTCAGAATGTGTGTAGTCAGACCGAATCCACGCGAATTGGAAATGGCCCCCCGAGCGTAGCAGCATCCTACCACTTGCCACCGGTCAGAGCGCAGAAATACGGTTTCTTTAGCAATGCTTCTATCGCAACGTTATGATTCTTCACATGAGCAGTAGAATGAAGGAGACTGACTGATTTTCGAACGACACTGATTCTTCCCTCACCAAACAGCCTTGATTGCTGCTGCTGCTCTCCAACTTTCTTCTCTCTCTTGCCTCTATCCAAACGGTCTCTAATATTGCTGCTTGATGTCGTTCCCCTCTCTCTACCTCTCACCTGAGTGGCCAATTCAACAAGTGAATGACGCGTGGCAATAATACTGCTCTTTCGTAATTCATCGTAACATATTATACCAAACTTAAATCTAGTTCTAATTTTCACATGATTTTTTGTTGGAGAAGGCTTCATATACACTTATTTGACTTCCAATTATATAATAAATATAAGTAGTACATTGCTTTTCACAAAAAACTACGGAAACTATTTCTTGTATTGATGAAATACGATTTTTGCAATCGATCTTTTCTATACTCACATTTGCTCAAAAGAGACGCCATCTAGTTACTTTGTAGAGTAACTCTTGACAAAGAAAATGCAATCTGTGGAATTGATCTTTGCTGACTAACCATTTTTATGTCCGTTTTTCGGCAGAGTCTTTTTTTTTGGTTTTTCCTACATTTCTCAAAAATTTCACGTTCTATCCTCTGAAAAATTTGATGCGTATTTTGAAAGCTACTCTACCCACATTCTGGCAGAATTTCAAGTCCAAATAACAGATACAATGCAAGTTATGAATTTCCGAAAAAATAGCAAAAAAACTGCAATCAACCCAAAAGCAGCTGGACTGATCCATCTTTCTATTGCGTCCTTTTTTCAGTGGAACACTATTTTTCGTCAGATGCGTAGTTTTTTAGTAAAACGCAAAAAACTATTTTTGCAGTTTTTCACCGTTTTTCTGACAGCCTACCCGACATTGTAGCCGCGTACAAATGGAATATGTTATTTGTCTCGTTATGAACTAACAAATACAAAAAAAATATTTCAAATTATCAATTTTCTTGATTTTAGCATGTTTTTGCGCTAATTCTGCCCGACTTTAATCTCATTATCATTAACCAGAATGACAGACCTATATATAAATTGATGAGCTAAATCTGATTCTGAGATCTAGTTCGTATATGTGTATTACTGCAAGGGTCGTATCTAAGAGTTATGAAAATTTGCTCCTAAAATCTGCCACTACGGGCAGTGATGCGCGTCCTAACTTCTAGTTTCTGATTTTATGGTCTTTGCAGTATATTTGTCTATGTCCTTATCAAGAATTAATTCATTTATTTGACACGTAGAGAGAGCACTCTTCAAATGTTCAAATGGAATAAAACGTACAATATTATCATTAAAGATTCCTACAAGAAGAGTATCTTTTGGAGAAAATATTTGTCCGAGTACATACTTCTCCGTTTGTTTTGTACAACAATTAAATCTTGATTCCAACAATCACACTCTAGTACCTGGTATTTACCTCGAAATTGTATACTACGCCCTCCAAAAACATTAGCTCATGAAAAAAATAAAAATTAGAGCCCAGAATATTAGATGACAGAAACTTTAGATCCAGATTTTAGAACTACTGGGAATGCTGCTTTGCCCAATGTTCTCAATATGACAGTAAAAGATGACAGTTAACAATAAACTCTGAATGAATATCTGCAGTCTATGTATATGGATCAAATTTCCAGGATCGAAAGCAGAATATTATTTCATATACCAAGTGAAAAAATACATTCATACTAAATCATCTACATAACCTAAAACACAAAGTTGATGAAAAAACCTATACTCGAATAGAAATTAGTCACTTGTCATACATTGGATGTTATATATTTGAATACTTGTGGATTATTATACAGAATAATGTAGGTACAGTTCATTGAGTGATGTATGATTTATAATTTTTAACAAATCAAATATGATGATTGATGACTCAATTGTTGTTATCAGATTTTATTACTCAATTTGACTCAGTTTTATGATACAGACTGATGATTTTCACAAATTTTGATTGATGTAATCTCCTATTTGTTCATTCGTTGGAATTTTCAAAGTGCTAGCTTCATTGATAGCGAAAGGATATTATAGTCAGCTCTTGATTGCTTGTTCTATTGTTGTATTTGGACAGAATGTTCGATTGGCTGGGTTCATCAAGATCCAAAGTCAAATTTATCCAACTGAAAGAAGTGTGAGTTCAGTATAAGCCAAACCAGCAATGAACAATGTTGAAAATCGGAGTAGATACTCGTGTATTGTTGAATTTGTACCACATGTATCTACCAAACTGTACTTGAAATGTTTCAAATTCAATTCAATCTTCAATACTCATTCTATCCACAACAGAGAAACATCGTGAATTGAAATATCGTATCCAGAAAATAGTATAATTGAATGATGGATTTTTGAATAACAGATAATCAGTATCAGTAATCAGAATTTACATCACTTGAGCAAGGGTTTTGAATCTCTTAAGATTATTTTCCAGTGTCTACGAACAGTTAGGTTTCTACCAACAATATCATTACAAATCAATTACTGCATGTATCACTTCTTCAATCTCTTGAATTTATTGTATGCACGTTTCCTAAGATATTTGTGAATGTGATATGAATTGTCCAGTGTATTAATAACAACATGTCCATATTCCACTATGCTTCAAGATTTTTTCCAAGAATTCATCGAATTCTACGGTACGGAATACAAATTTAGTTGAATGATTATGTATACATACACTTGAATAACCTTTTCCTTGTTCCATCTTCAATTATCCACTATATTCATCAAGTAAGAATGATATTTATCCGAAATTATCCTCAAAACTAATGTATTTGTTTCCAAAAATATTTTAAAATGTTAAAAAGTTGAAATGTCATTTCGTCATTTCAACAATTGAATATGAACCTCAAGTCGCAATGATCAGAACAGGACCAGCCACATTGGAAGAGTTTTTTAATGCTACGGATCTCGCAGCTTGTGATATCCACGCACAAACGCTTGATAGAATGTAGAAAAAAAATGTCTCAATCGGGTTGGGACCATAAAAGTATTTTTCCTAATCAAGGTAGGGCCTGTAGATAGAATTTGCTACAGAACGCAGGCTGACTTAATCCGGCGCTGTCGCAGAAGCCACGTTTACATTAGAGCGAAACAACTAATAAATGCTGGAGATATAAATTATTTAAAACAACTTTTCAGTAAATAAAATGCATCAGATGACATTTGCTCATGACTATTATGTACTAAACTATCATTTAAATTCATGTAAACTCAGTAGATTTTATGAAATCTACAGAAATATTTTTCAGTTTGACATGTCAAAGTGACGTTTTCGAGATACAGTAAAAAGCATGGATCACAGTAGGGCGACAAAATTTATAAAAGTTGTACTGATAAATATTTAAAATACCTTTTTAACAAATGAATTGTATCACAGGACATTTGCTCATGCATATTAAACATTAAACTAATGTTAAAATTCACGTTAAAATAACAGAAATAATAAAATTTATAAAAATATTTTCGAAATTGAAATGTCAAAATGACGTGTGATTTTGTATACCCCTGTTGAATAGATGAATAAAAGATAGGGGCACGCTGATCAACGCAAATTTTCGTCGTTTTTAATTTTTCCTGCAAATACTATGAGTACCAAAAATATAAGACCCCCGGAAGGCACTCGTCCTAATGAATATCTATCGATTAAAAAAATTCAGAAAAATCCATCAATAAATAGAAGCTGTAGAAATGCGCAAAAAAATGACGAATCTATACCCAGAGTGGAACATAGGGCTTTTAGTATATATGACTAGCGCTTGGCCTGCTACGCAGGCCTAAGCCGTAGGCTTCGCAGCTCGATATGTGAACCGCCTCCGGCAAAAATTCTGTCTCTATAAGATAAATACCAAGTATATTTTTAGCCCACAAAATCCCTCTGCTCCATATTACATTTGTGCATTTTTCCCTACTCGTGATTTCACTGTTTTTTATTGACAATTCTCAATATTATTTTATGTATTCATCAAGGGGATAAATTGATTCCAACTCTCCTACGAATTTCAAAGTCTAAATTCAAAACTTCACAGCGAGATAACATGTCTGTGTCATGTTTCGCATATTATCAGTCATTGCTTCACTGTTTTCGAATACAAATTAGAGTATTAGTTATCACAACTCGTGTAATCCTTCTGTTTTATTTTGACGACATACTTACATCCTCACTATTCGCTTCGCTCGTCAATTTGTATGTAATCACAATTCTTCTGTCTCTTTTACAACTCTCAATATTATTCTGAATAGATATGGTTAATAATGCTGACTGATCTGATGCATGTACATCAAATATACAAAAAGATGGTTACTCAAGGGGAAACCGAGAATATCGAGTGGAAAAGTAAAATAGAATTTCAGTTGAAATTTTGTGTTCTCATCACTTACACCCATTATCTCAAATATTCCTTTCAGGAGAATCATTCAGTTGATTCTTTTCATGAATTAGCGTATCTGATTTCTGATCTCAATTGCGAGATTGATAGACCGCCTATTAAACAGGACTATTTTCTCATCATAGATTTTCTTCTAAATCACTGCTCTGAGTCTGAATCACTCAGCTCCAATTGTGCATTCTAGGAAACATGCAAGTTCCACGTTCCTCCAGTAATTATTCTGAAGTTTACGCACTTTGATATACTTTTGCGTTCCAAAGACATGTTTTTTATCCATTTAATCACTACTCTGGCATTCAAAAGCCCATGCTACATGTTTTGACTCCTTATATATAGCTACAATATTCAATTTTCTCTGGAATTGTGATATTACTTGTATCAAAATCAATTCAACATGTGTCTCAAATTCTTCTCAATAAAAAAACATTTTCCCTCCAAAATAGCTAATAAAAAAAGTAATAACATGAAAGATCATCATAAAATTCACTTGGTTATATTTTAACTATTTTCCATTCCAATTGAGGGCACTTCAAAGTTATTATGGGACCACGATTCAAGTGTTCTAATTGGCCGATATACGAATCAATCTTACATAGGCGAAAACATCAACTTTGGCTATCCGTCAGTTGCATTAACTTATAGCCGTTCATTAATCATGATAAATGGATTTGTGCAGTATGAAAATTCAGTTTACATATAGAAATATAGTTCTATTTCATTTATTCCATTAATTGAATTTATTCAAAAGAGCATTTAATGTAAATAAATTGTGTTTATATCTCCGCCAATCAGAAGGCTTAAATTGTGGTCCCATAGAAGTCTTTGCACCGTTGTCAGCTAGAATAAGCTATGAAATATACCACATTACTTTGCAATGTACGACCACCTCAAAAAAGAGCCTAAAACTATTTCTGTTATGCGAATTTCCTTTTTTGTTATGTCAGAAAATTAAAACTGTTATACGCTGATGAAATGCAATCACCAGAGTATTTATCTCTTCCTCAACTACGCATTGGAACATTAGTAGAATATTGAGATCCAGAGATTGATAAATGTTGGGGCCTAGATAATGAGATGCTAAAAGCTTGAGATCCAAATTTTAGAACTTCTCATATGATTCTTAGGAATGTTGGAAGCACATAGTGATGACAACTTTAAAATGTCCACACAAAATTGAACATTGTTGTGTGAGAGAAATATAATATATAGCTTTGACTCAGTGTTTGTATGCTGTCTTAGTGATTTGGAAGCCGTGTGGTCGAATCCTACCTACGTAGAATAAGTTGGTAGAATTTCTACTAAATTATAATGTACTCTGTGGCGTACTCTCCAAGAGTGAGAACTGAGAGTACCCGTATTTTGACGAATGGTAACAGTACTCTCAGAGAATTTAAAATATACCGTTTTCTGAGGAAAACTATGCTTGAATAATCTTTTTCAAATTCATCAAACGTTGATAAAATCATTCGAATTGATTCCATTTTTGGAAGAAATGATGAGAAATTCACAAGTAAGATTAAACTATGCCAACAATGAAACAGTTTTTCCACATTATTACGTGGCTTTCTTAAGAACTTTTAAGCATGCGGAATAAGTATTATTCTATTGTGACTGTAGAAAAATATTTTTTGGGTTCTTTCACCTGATTTACCTAAGTAGTATTCTATATTTCTCCCAAAGTTATACAATCTGGAAAAATATTCTCTAATAATATTGACTTCTAAATTCATTATTTTCTAATCCATGATACCACAAATGAATGTAAGATATGTTCACGGAGTATATCATATCGAATGTGAGCACACCATTTCTTTTAAAACAACGCTGCTAGGGCTTTTACTTCATCAAATACAAAAACTTTCAGTATTTTATCTCAACCAATGTCTTCTTGATTAGAACTAAAAATTATCATGAATTTGAATTGACATCAATTCTCTCATAATCAATCTGAATAATACACTAATTGTCCGATATGATAGTAAAAAACAGTCTAAGAGCTCTTATGGGACAACGATTCAATCTACCATGCTGGCAAAAATACAGACACGATTCACTCCCAGTAAATATGAATAATTTGGACCACACTTTCTAAAAATTGGATCAAGTCATGAGAGCAATAGTTATATACATATACCATTCGAACAAATCCAATTCAAATCTTCCGTCTGCATACATTTGATAAAAATATTTGATGCATGACTAACAGTTGATGTTAGCCAAGTACGATTCTGTGCTGATGTAAAATTGGTTCGCATTTCTGCCTATCAGAGATCTCTAATCGGAGTCCTATAAGAGCCTTGAGCAGGTTTCAACTGAAATAGACTGTATTCTGATGAGAACAACATCATTCCAATGGTCATTTTGATTAAGAACTGTCCAGAGATTGTTATGGGACTACGATTCAAGCGTTCTGATTGACTTATATTTGAACTAATTTCACAATAGCACAATAATAGCACTTTGTTTGTCAGTTCCTAATTATTTATCATGAACAGATTGGTTCAAAGATTGAAATTTGTATCCATTCAAGTAATATGATAGTATACTCCTTGTTTTTATTTCTTGGATTCAATCCCAGCAAAGTTGTTATGAACTCTGGATTCATTGTGAGTGAATCATGTTCGCGGCTTAGTCATTCAGTAGACTTGAATCTTAATGCCGTGGGAGCTCTTGGACTGTTCTTGAAACACATGAACTATAGGCGAAAGTGCTATTGATATCTTCTAACAATTATTCATTGGACTTGATTCATTTTCTGCAACGTACTATTTCATACATTGTAACCTATTATACAGAATGATACAATCTTTTAGAATCTATTATTGTCTCATTTTCAATTTGAAACAGTTTTTCTGCCATGGCATTCTGGTATCTGTGAATATATATAATTTTCTTCTCCTAAAGACGATGTTTTTGCAATTTTTGGCCTTTTTATCCAAGCTGAAATAAAATATTTCTTGAAGAATGTCAATCCAATGTTTGTTAATTCAATGCATCAGAAAGTGACAACAAATACTTTTCTCGACAACGTTGATGATTATGGAATCCTGCAGCATCTGCTTCTCTTACCGCAAGTTCATAATCTCTGCTTCAGGATCTCTACCGCGGGTGGACAATTCCTCAAGAACCAAGTTAACAAAACATAAGTCATCCTTAACACAATAATCATTGTATAAGCTATAAAATCTCCTATAGAAAAAAATGCAAATGGGTAATAACTTACGCTCTAATACATCAACAAAACTTTTATTCACATGGAAAAGTTCAATAAAATTAGCTTCCGATAATCTCACTTCTAGACTACGTATACCTCTGCAGCAGTCGATTTGCAATGGACGACTGACGCATCCGCACAAACAGTCCAGAAGCATAGGCCTTCAAAATGACTGAATCTTTGAGTCTTATAATCAGTACCCTGATCTTAAATTCTGATTCACAATGATTCTATTTCAATATTTTGATGTATATCTAGTCTACATCTATTGGAATGGAGATGAACTATCCCAAGTAACAATTATGACCAAATATGACGTCGATACGACGTCATATTTTTAGTCATAATCGCGTCAGCAAGACGTCAATGCGTGGAGCTATATGACGTCATATCATGACGTAAGTTTGACGTAATATTATGACATTAGTTTGACGTCATATTATGACCTAAGTTTGACGTCAAATTATGACCTAAGTTTGACGTCACATTATGACCTAATTTTGACGTCATATTATGACCTGAATTCAACATCACTTTATGATCTCAGTCATCAAATGTTCCTCAAGAAGTAAATAATAATAAAATAAGTAATATAGAACATCATAATGTCATATGGTAATATTATTACGTTGCATATCACCTGTTTGAATACTATTTATTCAAGGAAATTCTAGATAATTAGTGAATAATAAAACATCATTGTATTTTCAATTGATCTATTCAAAATACAAATATATTACAGGTAATAAAGAACTATCAAGTAAAAGAAAATTATATGTATCAAAACCCAAAAAAAAATTAGTCACCATGAAAAGAAAAAACTGATCGTCAAGCATCTGTGAATTCTGGACCAATTTTTGTATACCTTCAGGTTATTTATTCGAATGTTGTGACCATGACGATCGTGTCAACAGCTGGCACTGCAGCAATTGAGTCGAAATTTGAAAAAATGCACCATTATATACAGTCATCCTGGAAAACAATTTCATATGATTTTCAGTAATTCAAGATTCAACACTATTATTCAGATCCTATTAATCATCAGCTTTGTAGCTAGAAAAATTTTCAATAACAGTTATGAAATTCGGAAATATCTTTTATGATACATTTGTTTCTAGATTTCAAAATTCTTTAAAATTGATAGCAAATTATTCTATGTGTTGGATATACAATGAGTCATCTTTTTCTAATTTTAATATAGATACCTACCTTCCAATAACTTCAACAAAATTCTTGAGTGGAGCAATATCATGTAAACAAACAAATGAACCTCCCTGAACTGAACTACAAAAGAAAGACGATTGGTTTTGTGATAGCTTGATATAATAATAAAGATTTCCGAACTGTTGTAGAAGATGCGGGAAGCCTCCGAGCAAAAAGTCAAATATGTTACCTTTTGAATGCTTGTAACCCAAATAAATAGAGGATCAGGCTCTTCACTTTTATTGATAGACTGCTAAGAGAAATTCATAGGAATAAATAAGATTTTATCTTCACTGGAATATAAAAGTCGAACACACCTAATTTATATTTCATAACTTAACTCGTTCATAATTCCCATAATTGAACACTGATCTCTATATAATAATTTATAACTTCATATCTAGATAACCGATACTCATAATGTCGAATTTAAGCCATAAAATTAATGCTGGGATAAGAATGTTACATACGTCACAACATGACGTCGAAATTACGTCATAAAGTGACGTTGAGTTGAAAAATGAGACTCAATTGGTTGAAAACGTAAGCGCAAAGTTCACTGATTAAAAAAAATATATTTAAAGAATCATTATATAAAGCATAAGTATGATTTCTCAAAACGCTGAAACATAACGTCAAATTATGACGTCTGTTCAACATTTTATGACGTCAAGAAATGACGTCAATTTATGACCACAATTTGACTTAAAATGTGACGTCGAAATATGACCGTCAGCTTATGACTTCATTATGACCAAAATCTGAAGTCACATCTGGTCGAGGGTCAGTCATTGTTACTTAGGATTATTCTGGCTTCATTCAGTCAATCAACAATAGATAATTGTTCGGTCAAAAAATGTATTTCAGATCCATTATCTTATCATATTTGTAATTGTGGATACAAAGATATATGTTTATGTACAAATTGAGGCGAATAATATTTGAAAAGCCATAAATAGTCGGATAGAATTAGCATATCTTGGAAGAAAGTAATTTTTATTATTCATTTGTCAGTTCATAACATGGCAGATAACATATCCCATTTGTCATTTTTTGCCATTTTTTCGAAAATTCATAACTTGTTTTGTATTCAATATTCAGACTTCAAATTTTGACAAAATGTGAGTAAAGAATGATTCTAACACATGCATCAAATTTTCAGAAGATCGACTGTGAACTTTTGAAGAAATGTTGAGAAAACTAAAAGAAGGCTCTTCCGAAAAACGGCCATTGAGAAGTTGTTAGATAACGTACACTAATTTTACAAAAAGCTTTCATTTTTTGAAGAAATACTCTACAATGTACCCGAATGGCGTTCTTTTTGAGCAAGTGAAAGTATGAAAAAAAATCGATTGCAAAAAACCGCACTTCTGCGATAACGATTTTTGAAGTATCAACAATTATAGAGAAGGCTTCATGAGTCGTTATTGTGTTATTGTACATTGACCATTCAAACAACATTCTCAATAGTCAGAATGTGTGTAGTCGGATCGAATCCACGCGAATTGGAAATGGCTCCCCGAGCGGAGCGGCATCCTACCACTTGCCACCGGTCAGAGCGCAGAAATACGGTTTCTTTAGCAATGCTTCTATCGCAACGTTATGATTCTTCACATGAGCAGTAGAATGAAGGAGACTGACTGATTTTCGAACGACACTGATTCTTCCCTCACCAAACAGCCTTGATTGCTGCTGCTGCTCTCCAACTTTCTTCTCTCTCTTGCCTCTATCCAAACGGTCTCTAATATTGCTGCTTGATGTCGTTCCCCTCTCTCTACCTCTCACCTGAGCGGCCAATTCAACAAGTGAATGACGCGTGGCAATAATACTGCTCTTTCGTAATTCATCGTAACATATTATACCAAACTTAAATCTAGTTCTAATTTTCACATGATTTTTTGTTGGAGAAGGCTTCATATACACTTATTTGACTTCCAATTATATAATAAATATAAGTAGTACATTGCTTTTCACAAAAAACTACGGAAACTATTTCTTGTATTGATGAAATACGATTTTTGCAATCGATCTTTTCTATACTCACATTTGCTCAGAAGAGACGCCATCTAGTTACTTTGTAGAGTAACTCTTGACAAAGAAAATGCAATCTGTGGAATTGATCTTTGCTGACTAACCATTTTTATGTCCGTTTTTCGGCAGAGTCTTTTTTTTTGGTTTTTCCTACATTTCTCAAAAATTTCACGTTCTATCCTCTGAAAAATTTGATGCGTATTTTGAAAGCTACTCTACCCACATTCTGGCAGAATTTCAAGTCCAAATAACAGATACAATGCAAGTTATGAATTTCCGAAAAAATAGCAAAAAAACTGCAATCAACCCAAAAGCAGCTGGACTGATCCATCTTTCTATTGCGTACTTTTTTTAGCGGAACACTATTTTTCGTCAGATGCGTAGTTTTTTAGTAAAACGCAAAAAACTATTTTTGCAGTTTTTCTCCGTTTTTCTGACAGTCTACCCGACATTGTAGCCGCGTACAAATGGAATATGTTATTTGTCACGTTATGAACTAACAAATACAAAAAAAATATTTCAAATTATCAATTTTCTTGATTTTAGCATGTTTTTGCGCTAATTCTGCCCGACTTTAATCTCATTATCATTAACCAGAATGACAGACCTATATATAAATTGATGAGCTAAATCTGATTCTGAGATCTAGTTCGTATATGTGTATTACTGCAAGGGTCGTATCTAAGAGTTATGAAAATTTGCTCCTAAAATCTGCCACTACGGGCAGTGATGCGCGTCCTAACTTCTAGTTTCTGATTTTATGGTCTTTGCAGTATATTTGTCTATGTCCTTATCAAGAATTAATTCATTTATTTGACACGTAGAGAGAGCACTCTTCAAATGTTCAAATGGAATAAAACGTACAATATTATCATTAAAGATTCCTACAAGAAGAGTATCTTTTGGAGAAAATATTTGTCCGAGTACATACTTCTCCGTTTGTTTTGTACAACAATTAAATCTTGATTCCAACAATCACACTCTAGTACCTGGTATTTACCTCGAAATTGTATACTACGCCCTCCAAAAACATTAGCTCATGAAAAAAATAAAAATTAGAGCCCAGAATATTAGATGACAGAAACTTTAGATCCAGATTTTAGAACTACTGGGAATGCTGCTTTGCCCAATGTTCTCAATATGACAGTAAAAGATGACAGTTAACAATAAACTCTGAATGAATATCTGCAGTCTATGTATATGGATCAAATTTCCAGGATCGAAAGCAGAATATTATTTCATATACCAAGTGAAAAAATACATTCATACTAAATCATCTACATAACCTAAAACACAAAGTTGATGAAAAAACCTATACTCGAATAGAAATTAGTCACTTGTCATACATTGGATGTTATATATTTGAATACTTGTGGATTATTATACAGAATAATGTAGGTACAGTTCATTGAGTGATGTATGATTTATAATTTTTAACAAATCAAATATGATGATTGATGACTCAATTGTTGTTATCAGATTTTATTACTCAATTTGACTCAGTTTTATGATACAGACTGATGATTTTCACAAATTTTGATTGATGTAATCTCCTATTTGTTCATTCGTTGGAATTTTCAAAGTGCTAGCTTCATTGATAGCGAAAGGATATTATAGTCAGCTCTTGATTGCTTGTTCTATTGTTGTATTTGGACAGAATGTTCGATTGGCTGGGTTCATCAAGATCCAAAGTCAAATTTATCCAACTGAAAGAAGTGTGAGTTCAGTATAAGCCAAACCAGCAATGAACAATGTTGAAAATCGGAGTAGATACTCGTGTATTGTTGAATTTGTACCACATGTATCTACCAAACTGTACTTGAAATGTTTCAAATTCAATTCAATCTTCAATACTTATTCTATCCACAACAGAGAAACATCGTGAATTGAAATATCGTATCCAGAAAATAGTATAATTAAATGATGGATTTTTGAATAACAGATAATCAGTATCAGTAATCAGAGTTTACATCACTTGAGCAAGGGTTTTGAATCTCTTATGATTATTTTCCAGTGTCTACGAACAGTTAGGTTTCTACCAACAATATCATTACAAATCAATTACTGCATGTATCACTTCTTCAATCTCTTGAATTTATTGTATGCACGTTTCCTAAGATATTTGTGAATGTGATATGAATTGTCCAGTGTATTAATAACAACATGTCCATATTTCACTATGCTTCAAGATTTTTTCCAAGAATTCATCCAATTCTACGGTACGGAATACAAATTTAGTAGAATGATTATGTATACATACCCTTGAATAACCTTTTCCTTGTTCTAATGTCTAAATCGAGTAGGGACCATAAAAGTATTTTTCCGAATCAAGGTAGGGCCTCTAGATAGAATTTGCTACAGAACGCAGGCTGACTAAATCCAGCACTGTCGCAGAAGCTACGTTTACATTAGAGCGAAACAACTAATAAATGTTGAATATATAAATTATTTAAAAAAACTTTTCAGTGAATAAAATGCATCAGATGACATTTGCTCATGACTATTATGTACTAAACTATCATTTAAATTCATGTAGATTCAGTAGATTTTATGAAATCTATAGAAATATTTTTCAGTTTGACATGTCAAAGTGACGTTTTCGAGATACAGTAAAAAGCATGAATCACAGTAGAGCGACAAAATTTATAAAAGTTGTACTTATAAATTATTCAAAATATCTTTTTAACAATTTAATTGTATCACAGGACATTTGCTCATGTATATTAAACAATAAACTAATGTTAAAATTGACATAAAAATAACAGAAATAATAAAATTTATAGAAATGTTTTCGGAATTGAAATGTCAAAATGACGTGTGATTTTGTATACCCCTGTTGAATAGATGAATAAAAGATAGGGGCACGCTGATCAACGCAAATTTCTGCCGTTTTTAATTTTTCCTGCAAACACTATAAGCACCAAAAATATGAGACTGCCGGAAGGCACTAGTCCTAATGGAGATGTATCAAATAAAAAAAAAATTAGAAAAATCCATCAATAAATACAGGCTGTAGAGGTGGACAAAAAAGTGACGAATCTATACCCAGAGTGGAACATAAGGCTTTTAGTATATAGTAAACTAGCGCTTGGCCTGCTACGCAGGCCTAAGCCCTAGGCTTCGCAGCTCGATATGTGAACCGCCTCCGGCAAAAATTCTGTCTCTATAAGATAAATTCCAAGTACATTTTTAGCCCACAAAACCTTCGTGCTCCGTATTATATTTGTGCATTTTTCCCTACTTGTGATTTCACTGTTTTTTATTGACAACTCTCAATACTATTCCATGTATTCATCAATCGAATAAATTGATTCCAACTCTTCTACGAATTACAAAGTCTAAATTCAAAACTTCACATTGAGATAACATGTCTGTGCCATGTTTCGCATATTCTCAGTCATTGCTTTACTGTTTTCGAATACAAATTAGAGAATTAGTTATTACAACTCATGTGATCCTTCTGTTTTATTTTGACGACATACTTACATCCTTACAATTTGCTTCGCTCGTCAATTTGTATGTAATCACAATCTTTCTGTCTCCTTTGCAACTCTCACTATTATTTTGAATATATATGGTTGATAATGCTGACTGAAATGATACATGTACATCGAATATACAAAAAGATGGTTACTCCAGGTGGAACCAAGAATATCGAGTGGAAAAGTGAAATAGAATTTCAGTTGAAATTTTGTGTTTTCATCACTTACACCCATTATCCTAGATATTTCTCTCAGGAGAATCATTCAGTTGATTCCTTCCATGAATTAGCGTATCTGATTTCTGAGCTCAATTGCGAGATTGAAAGACCGACTATTTTCTCCGTAGTAACAATGAGCCTCATAGATTTCCTTCTAAATCACTGCTTTGAGTCTTGATCACTTAGCTCCAATGGTACATTCGGAGAAACATGCATGTTCCACGTTCCTATAGTAATAATTTTGGAGCTCATGCACTCTGCTATACTTTTGCTTTCCAAAAACATGTTTCTTATTCATTCAGGCACTACTCACAAGCCCACGCTACATGTTTTGACTCCTTGTATAGAGCTACAATATTCAATTTTCTCTGGAATTGTGATTGACCTTTTATTGAAATCAATTCAACATTATTCATTAAATCAATATTAGTTGTTCAAAGTGCCTATTCAATAGAATACAATATCAAGGATTTGATCAAAATAATGAAATTGATGAATGTAGCAATGAAAATGTTGACAGCTGTGGTATCATACGACTACTCGTCATCCGATTCCTTAATATCAAAAAAAAAACTCATGTTCTTCACAATTACAATATATTTCAATAACAGATATAATGAAAAACACTAAAAGAAAAATAATATCTGACTCTTACAAAATATCTCTTACGCACGCGCCTGCGCACGCGCACGCGAGCGTCAACGTCACACCTAACAATGTTACCAACTGTTGGAATGGATGTCTGTGTTGATTGTTCCAATGACATTCATTAAAATCAGCTGATTACAACAGTAAATTTTTACTTGCAGCAACCCGTATCATCTATCAACATTTTCCGCGAAGACCCTTTCTTGAATAACTACGTCTAATTTGAGAATAAAGTATTGAATCTATCCATATCATGTGTCTCCTACACTTCTTGAGAAATTGATTTTTTTCAATCCCATATATGATTTTTCTCAACTATTACAATATATTTCAATATCTGATATCATGAACAAACACTAAAAGAAAAATAATATCTGATTCTCACAAAATATCTCTATCCACTCTTTCTCACGCACGCGCCTGCGCACGCGCACCCGAGAATCTACGTCACACCTAACAATGTTACCAACTGTTGGAATAGATGTCTGTGTTGATTGTTTCAATGACATTCATTAAAATCAGCTGATTACAACAGTAAGATTTCACTTGCAACAACCCGTATCATCTATCAACATTTTTCGTGAAAACCCTTTCTTGAATACGTATAATCTGAGAATAAAGCACTGAATCTATCCATATCATGTGTCTCCTACATTTCTTGAGAAATTAATTTTTTCCAATCCCATATATGATTTTTCTCATCGATATTACCGATTATTATTAAATTGGAAGTTCTAACCAATAATTCTCATTTCGTTTTATCTTCGTTCACGTCATCTACCATTTTATCGTATTTGTAGTATTCAAATACAAAGATATATTTTGTTGACGTTTAATAAAATTGTACAGTTTGAGGCAAAGAATATCCAAAAAGCCATGAATCTCGTTAATATTTAACAATTTGACAGGCCTGTATGTAAGTAGATGAATTGATTTGGTTCTGAAATCTTGTTCGTATATGTCTATTCTTACAAGGGTCTTATCTATGGGTTATTGAAATTTAGTTCTAAAATATACCACTAATAGCAGTGATGCACGTTTCAACTTTCAGTTTAAGATCCCATGGTACTTGCAATATATATGTCTATGTCTGATTTACTCATTTGAAACGTAAAGAGAGCAAAAATGTTTGAATTGAATAATTCGTACAACGCTATTATTAAAGACTTCTTCAAGAAGAGAATCATTTGAAAAAAGAATTATTCAGGTACTTATCTTCTGTAGTCCATATGGGCTATGTTTGTTGTGCACAACCTGTGTACAATAATGAACTCATGAGTCCAACAATCACACTCTAGTCTCTAGTGCATACATCAGAATTGCCTATACTACGTATTAAAACATTAACTCACGAAATGAATCAACATTAGAGCCTAGACTATTAGATGTCAAAAACTACAGACCAAAGTTTTAGAGCCACTGAGATTTGTTACTCTCCCTAATGCACTTACCATCAAGAAAATATTTCATATCCAATTTTGTATACCAATTGAATAGGAACATCCACACTAAATAAGAAATTAGTGACTTTTGATATTGTAATAATATTTCATATCCAATTTTGTATACCAATTGAATAGGAACATCCACACTAAATAAGAAATTAGTGACTTTTGATATTGTAATAAAATGATATGTATTATACAGAATATTTACGTACAATTTATTTCAGTAATATGTTATAATTTACATTTTTCAAAATAAATGATGACAATCGATATTTTCATCATCGTTCTCACCCATGCTTAGTGTGTTTCATCAGCTCAATGCCGCTTCCAGTAGAATTACTCTCTACATAACCTCAAATACGAAGTTATTTAAGTTAATTGAGTGATGTATGATTTATATCTTTCAACAAGTACAAAATATTGATTGATGGCTTCATTATCGTAATATTATAATCAGTTGATTATTGCTTGTTTCATTGTTGACTCAAGCAAAATGTTCGATTGGCTGGGTTTATCAAGTCTTCAACTCAAATTTATTCAACTGAAAGAGATGTGAGAATAGCATGAACTAAACTATTACTAAACAATATTGGATATCTAAATAAATACTCGAGCATTGTTGAATATTTACCACATGTACCAGCTAAACTATACTTGACATGTTTCAAACTTCATTCAATCTTCAGTACTTATTTCATCCACAACAGAGAGACATCATGAATCAAAATATCCCTTGATTATAAGAATCGATTTCTTCATAACAATTATATGTTGAAATCATTCTATAACTTAGCCAACAACTAATCCATTTTGCGATCAGGCATATTCTGCGTTAAAAATGCATGAATATCTTGACATATAACTTCATTTCAAAAAATGTTTGAGCATAGCCTAAAAAATATTACATAAAATTGTCATTTTGTTAATATTATTCAATGAAACTACTTACTTTCTATTCATTAGATGTGTACATTGTTGAAACTTGAATTGGAATTTTGCGTAAAAGCGAGTACGCATGTACATTCTGGGAAATAAGTTGGCAATACTGAATTTATTGAAATGTCAAAAAAATAGTAATTTTAATATTCAAGCATAATATTAGCTTAAAATGTATCACAAGTGATTTGCTCATGTTTGTTATAAATGTATTAATACATAAATTTGTGAAAATTTTCCTCATCCTGCAATATTCAATTAAATAATATTGAAACCTAAACGTCAAAGCTGACAGATATCATCGATGTTCAACAATTATTTGTACATGGCTACTATATTTACGTGGAAGCGAGTGCGCATGTACATTCTTCGTTTGGGAAATAAGTTGGCAATACTGAATTTATCGAAATGTCAAAAAAATAACAATTTTAATATTAAAGCATAATATTAGCTCAAAATGAATCACAAAAGATTTGCTCATGTTTGTAATAGATGTATTAATACATAAATTTGTAAAAATCCTTCTCATTATGCAATATTCAATGGAATAATATTGGAACCTAAACGTCAAAGCTGACAGACGTCATCGATGTTCAACAATTATTTGTACATGCCTACTATGTCCAGGATGAATTTTTGACGGTTTTTGATTTTTCACACGAAACCTATGAGACTGAAAAAATTGAGACCCCCAAAAGGCACTGCTCGTCAAGAATATCAAATTTATAAAAAAAAAATCATGTTAATCAGAGTTCTCGTTTAGGCTGTAGCCGTGGCTAACTGAAAGTGTATCTTATGCCTTTTAGTATATAAGACTAGCGTTTCGACCTGCTTCGCAGGTCTAAGCGCTAGGCTTCGCAGCTCCATATGTGAACCGCCTCCGGCAAAAATAATTTCTTGATAAGATTAGTTCCGATTATAATTTTAGCGTACAGAATCCTTCTGCTCCATATCATATTTCTGCATCCTCTCTTATTCGTGATGTCACTGTTTTTTATAGACAAATCCCAATTTTTTTTTTATGTATTTATCTGGAGAGATATCATTGATTTCAACTCCTTCACAAACTACAGAATCACTAGTCGTCGCAGCTCCATATATGTACCGCCTCTCTGACAAGAATTCTTATTTTACAAAATCAATCTCGAATGTGAATTGAGCTCACATAATTCCTCTGATTCATATTATATTTCTACACTTTTCTCTGCCCGTGATTGAATTGATTGACGGTTTCCAATGATATCTAGATAAAATTCCTTGAGAAAATCATTGATTTCATTCCCTTTAAGGATTAGCGACGAGATGGCGAAATTGTTCCTCAAGTAGAACCATCTTTCCAACCGGGCCTGAGACTATTATTATAAGTAGATATATAATCATCAAATACAATATATTACATCTTGAGGAACTAATAATAGCTAAATCCTCCAATAAGAGTCAATCTCTTATCAATAGTAGTGAGATGCTAGTGCCAAGACCTGTATATAAGACCGTGATGCGTGAATTTACATGCTCTATTTCTGCATGGAAAACTGCAAAAGTCTTACAAATTGCCAATACCACTGTGAAAATAATTTACTCCATGTATTAAGTTTGCAATAATTTAAGAGTTAGCGGACATAATTTTTTACTTATATATTCATGTTGTTCTTTCATATTTGCAACGTTTTTCGTCTAACGCATCGTCAACGCTACCATCGACAAACCTTGGTATGCCACGTCCAAATATAAGTATAAAAAATTCCATCTTGCATTGATAATAATTATTTCCCTACTTTAAAAAAATTCATCGAACTTCATGATAAATAAAATTAAACCGCTAATAATTTAGGAAAATGTTCCAGGTGAATGTTGTGCCAATTCATTTGGGGATCAATCTAAGTTATTTCATTTTTTTTGATAAATACCACCGTTGATAAAATAGAGGCAAAAAACTCAAACATTCCATCAGAGAAATTTTGGTATTACAGATTGAAAGTACCTTATTTATAAATATGAACTAATTTTTCGGATAAAAAACTTGAATATGAAATTTCAGTCAAAGATTTCTAGGCGTTCTCAAGTACTCGTGTTTTGAGACATAGACAAACAACGACTGACTCCCTTTTGAATCATGTTTTTGGGCTCAGTAGGGTCTAAAAAGTGAAGATTCATTGAAAGCGACAACTGTCCTTATACTTTCTTGTAAATGCGTCTCAGTGGTTGATTTTAATTTTAATTTTGAATGGAGTTGCATACCAATATATACATCAACTACCTGAACAGATCTAATTTGAATCTTCTGACTGCATGAATTCAGTTATGATGTTATTGATGTCTGATGCACGACTAACAGTAGATGGAACTGTCTGATAGTAAAGTACAATTTTGTGCTATTGTAAAACTGGTCCAGAAGACTTAAATCAAAGTAGCACATTTTTAACTGAAATAGATCATAATTTTAATAAAACAACAATAATTCCATGATACATTTCGGTTAAGAACGGTCCAAAGATTCTTATGGGACTATGATTCTAGCCTTCCGATTGACCATGATGCGAACCAGTTTCACAGAAGCACAATAACACTTGGCTATGTGTCAGTTGCATCATTTATCAGTTGCTTATCGATCATCATAAACAGATTATTTTGAAGATTCAAATTTGCTTCCATTCGGTTAATATGTGACTATATTTGTTGCACCTATTTCTTGACTTTATTTTTAGCAAACTTGTTGTGAAACCTACATTCATTGTGAGTGTATCATATTCGCATTTCAGTCTATTGAAAGACTTAAATCGTAATGCCGTAAGAGCCTTTGGACCATTCATGACATAAATGAACCATAGAAAAAAATACTTTTGATCACTTCTAACAATTATTCATTGAACTTGATACTTTCCCTGCAATATACTATTTCATACATTGTTATCCATTATATAGATTGATACAATATTTTAGAATCTGCTGTCTCATTATAAATTTAAAATATTTTCATGTCACGACATTCTAATTTTTCGTGAACATATAAAATTTCATTTTCTCACATCGCTAAAACAATAAGTATTGTAAAAGCTGTAGAATATTTGATAGAAAAAAATACGAATACAAATTACGGCTCACTTTTATGCTAGGAACCTAGTGACGTGCGCATGCGCGTACCTTGTACATGTATTGATATAGTCAGTTGCTTTCAAACAAAGAGCATTCCACCTGAATACGTACAAGTGTGTGGCTCGCTGACAATAATGAATTTTTTTCAATACTAGTTGGCTTATAAAGCTTGGTTTAGGTTTTATTCTGGCTGTTTTTTTTTTTGATCTGAAAAAACACTAATTTACTGTTTTCCAATACTACTTGACCTCAAAAAGCTTGGTTTAGGTTGTATTTTTTGAACTAAAAAACACTGATTTACTGTTTTCCAATACTAATTGATCTGGAAAGCTCGTTTTAGGTTATGTTGAAGTTGCTTTTTCCTGAATGTAAAATTCTAGTCCCCACCGTTCTAGTGCCACTGGAAAATTCATTTGAGTATCTGTGGCGCTATCTCTTTTTACTTTTATAACTACCACTAGGTTCCTATTGTAAAAATCTACCCAAATTACTTATGGTCTAATGGAAGACTCTATTCGCATACGAAAGTTTAATGGAATAACATCACTTCTAGATTTCAAATTAGTTTGCAGCAACAGATTAATAATTGACAATTGACGCATGCGCACAAACGGTTTAGAAGTGTATGCGTACGTTCCGTTTGTATCTCAAAATTTGAGAAAGAATGAATTATGACAAATGATACTTTCATCATCGTTTTCACCCAAGCTTATCATGTTTTATCAGCTCAATGCAGCTTTTAGGAGAAATATAGAAATACTACAAACACGAAATTGATAGCACTATGTATACTATAATATGAATTTGTGTCATCATATTGTAACATGATCCATTTGATGATTCATAGATTATTGCACAAAATGTTTAGGTACAGTTAGTTCCTTAAGAAATATTTGATTTATATTCTTAAACAAATGAAAAATTCAGATTGATGGCCCCATTGTCGTAATCTAATGTCATTACTCTATTTGATCCATTGTTAGGTGACGGACTGATGGTTCTCACCAATTTTGATCAATGTAAGCTCCTATTCGTTGATTCAATTGAATTTTCAATGTATTGGCTTCATTGATTGAAAGGGATTTTATAATCTGCTGATGATTGCATGTCTCATTGATGTACCTCAACAAAATGTACGATTGGATTGGTTGGTCAATGCAATATATGTGTTAATGTCTGATTTATACATTGAAAACGTAGAAAGAGCACCTCACTAATATTTTAATGGAATATTATGTACAAAATTATCATTGAGAACTCCTCCAAGTTGAATATCTTTTGGTACATATCTTCTGTAATCCATATAGGCTACATTTGTTGTGTATAACCTGTGTACAACAATGAACTCTTGAATTCAACAATGCCATTCAAGTCTCTAGTGCATACATCAGATTTATCTACTACGCATTGAATCATTAGCTCATGAATAAACATTAGAGCCTAGGCTATTAGATGTCAGAAACTTCAGATCGAAATTTCAGAACTACTGGGATTTGCTACTCTTTTCAATGAACTTGATATAGCCAAGGATCTTCCAACGGTATATAGCAGTATGATATAATTGTCTTTATATCAAACTTTGAATGAATATTTGCAGTATATGTACATCGATCGAATTTTTGGGATCGAAAGCAGAATCATCAAGTGATTATCTCTTATCATTTTCCATTTCATTTACCCAGTGAATAGGAACATCCATAATAAATATCAAATTGGTCACTTTTTTATACTATACAGAATATATACGTTTAATCTATTCGAGTATTATTTTATTATTTGAATCGTCCACACCCAAGCTTATCGTGTTTCATCAGTTCAATGCAGTTTTCAGGAGAATTATTTTCCACATAACTTCAAATAAAAAGTTGATGAGAATATTTATTTTTTTATTGCAGAATATTTATCACATGTACCAAACTATAGTTACTTGAGATATGCCAAATGGCATTCAATCTTCAGTACTTATTCTACAAGAAATAAATATTGTAAATCAGGATATAAGTCGTATCTAGAAAATAGTATATTCAAATGATGGATCGTCAGAAAATGGATGAATTAGTATTAGTGAATTGAATTCATATCACTCAAGCAGACGTTTCAAATCTCATTAATTCTTCTCCAGTACCTACAAATAATTAAATTTGCTTCAATAATATCACCACAAAATTATAATTTTGTGATTAGATAGGTACCAAGTAGACTGACTGAACTTCTCTCCAACCTGCAGCGCTAATTATGAATTTATTGTATGCATATTTCTTAAATATTCTTAAATATAAGATAAATTGTCTAGTGTATTCATGAATACATGCTTATGGTCCATTCATCTCGAATACTTTTCTTGATGATTTATCCGACTCTACGATATAAAATACGGAGTTAGTTGGATAATTATGTATACATACCAATGAATAACCTCATTCCGTTGATGATCCTGAATGGATATATTTGATTTGAGAAATATCTAAAAAAATCTGTCGCAAAAGCCAGAATACTTTTTATAAATAAGGCTGGGCAACAACGATCACTACCACTATTACCAGTTCAATAATATGAGAGAGTAATTGATGGTGTGTTCATACAATAACGACGATAATTGAGATGTTATGCTCGTCCTCATGGTGGTAATAAAGCAGAACTTATTGATACGCTAGGATGACAATTATTTTCATATTAGGTTCAAATTATTCAATACAATATTAATTCTGAATACAGAAGGTAATAATCAAGATCACATTTAACACATTCTGGACATAATTTCAGATACTTTTGCTTCGTTGATTTGATAAATTTTCGACTAAATTCAAGACAAGGCTTTGGGAAGCAAATCAAATAATATTAATTGTCCAAAAATCACTTACTACGCATATCGCTGTGACATAGTCCATAACAACAGCGCTATTTTGCCTCTTTGTGAACTGATAACAATATATATTTTTATTAAAAAGCTTGTTTTATCATTTTACTGTGAATATATATCAAAATTGTAATAAATATTAGTTTCTTAAAATCTCACATTGAAAACATAGTATTAACGTATCAAGTGCCCAAGAAACATGGCGGATGTCCAGGCATGCGCACAAAAAAATTCCAATCATGAGAAGAGCTATTGTTGGCATCTTGTATAAAAGTAAGTTTCTTGATTGAAAGAATTGATTTCCTGATAACAATTGGAATCATAATCATCGGGCATTCTGCTATAGCAGCTTCTAATAAATCCTTGAGCATAACCTAGAAAATATCACATAAAGTTACACTTGAATTACAAAAATGAGTTTCTTAATTACTAGAATCGGTTTCCTTATAACAATTACATGTTGAAATCATCTTGGAACTTATGCGATCGCTTGCTCGGAAGGATTTATATTGTACGAGATATGCCTGTTTTCTATTTTGTGTTGAAAATTCATAGTATTGTGACATTAAACTTTATTCCAAAAGAAGTTTGAGTATGGCCTAAAAAATATTACATAAGATTGTCATTTTGTTAATATTATTCAATTAAACTACTTACTTTCTATTTATGAGAAGTGTACATTGATGTGAACTGTCATTGACTGCAAATGCGAGTCCGCATGTGCAGTTTCTGCTCATGAAATAAGTTGGCAATACTGACGTTTTATTGAATGTCAAAAAATTTATTTCTATTAAAATAAGCTTGATGGAAGCTTCAAATACATCACAAATTATCCATTTGAATATTTTATTTATATAACAATACATTATATCTATATTAAATAGTGATGTTGTAATATTTTGAGAAATATTTAAAATACCTGTATGTCAAACTTGACAAAAGCGACCTGATGTTCAAAAATTTTTTGTCAGAGATAACTTGAGAATATTTCGACGGCCGGTGAACTGTCATTTTTGACAATTGTAATCGATGGTTTTGGCCTTCTCCTGTGATTACTATACATGTCATGGTATTCAAATATATAAAAGGCACTAGTCCTCATTAAGATGCATTAAATAGAGGAGAAATGAACAAAATTGTATATACCGTTTAAGCTGTAGCGATGGATAAAAATTTTTTTGGGAACATACAACTGACAGTTCTAATTCAAAAAATTTAAGCAAATTAGTATATAGGATAGCGATTGGCCTGCTACGCAGGCCTAAGCCCTAGGCTTTGCAGCTCGATATGTGATCCGCCTCCGGCAAAAATTCTGTCTCTATAAAATGAATTCCAAATATATTTTTAGCCCACAAAATCCTCCTGCTCCATATTATATCTGTGCATTTCTCCCTACTCGTGATTTCACTGTTTTTTATTGACAATTCTCAATATTATTTTATGTATTCATCAATCGGATGAATTGATTCCAACTCTTCTACGAATAACAAATTCTAAATTCAAAACTTAACAGCGAGATAACATGTCTGTGCCATTTTTCGCATATTCTCAGTCGCTGATCTACTGATTCAAAATACAAATTGGAGAATTAGTTATTACAACTCATGTAATCCTTCTGTCTTATCTTGACGACATACTTACATCTTCACAATTCGCTTCGCTTGTCAATTTGTATGTTATCACAATCTTTCTGTCTTCTTTGCAACTCTCAATATTATTTTGAATAGATATGGTTGATAATGCTGACTGAAATGATGCATGTACATCGAATATACAAAAAGATGGTTACTCCAGGTGAGACCGAGAATATCGAGTGGAAAAGTAGAATTGAATTTCAGTTGAAATTTTGTGTTTCCATCACTGATACCCATTATCCTAGATATTTCTTTTCTCCAATCATTCAGTTGATTTCTTCCTTGAATTAGCGTATCTGATTTCTGAGCTCAATTGCGAGATTAATAGACCGCCTATTGAGCAGGACTATTTTCTCCGTAGTAACATTGTTTCCTCATAGATTTTCTTCTAGATCACTGCTGGGTCTGAATTACTCAGCTCCAATTAGACATTCAAAGTAACATGCATGTTTCACGTTTCTCCAGTAATAATTTTTGAGCTCACGCCCTTTCATATACTTTTGCCTTCCAAAGACATGTTTTTATCCATTCAATCACTACTCTGGCATTCAAAAGCCCACGCTACATATTTTGACTCCTTATATATAGCTACAATATTCAATTTCCTCTGAAATTGTAATAATACTTGTAATAAAATCAATTCCACATGTGTCTCAAATTCTTCTTCGATAAAAATTACATTTTTCCTCCAAAATGGCTGATAAAAAAAAAATAACATCAAAGACCATCATAAAATCCACTAGGATATATTTTCACTATTTTCTATTCCAATTGAGAGCACTACAAAGTTATTATGGGACAACGATTCAAGTATTTTAATTGGCCGATATACGAATCAATCTTACATAGGCGAAAACATCGGCTTTAGCTATCCGTCAGTTGCATCAACTAATGGCCGTTCATCAATCATGATAAATGAATTTGTGCAGTATGAAAATTTAGTTTATTTCTAGAAATATAATTCTATTTTATCTATTTCATCCATTGAATTTATTCAAAAGAGCATTTTATGTAAATAAATTGTGTTGATATCTCCGCCAATCAGTAGGCTTGAGTTGTAGTCCCATAGAAGTCTTTGCACCGTTCTCAGCTAGAATAAGCTATGAAATATTCAAGATTACTTTGCAATGTACGTCCACCTCAAAAAAGAGCCTTAAACTATTTCTGTTATGCGATTATTTTTTTTTTTAAATGTCAGAAAACTGAAACTGTTATACGCTAATAAAATGCAATCACCAGAGTATTTATCTCTTCCTTAACTACGCATTGGAACAATAGTAGTATATTAAGATCCAGAGATCAAAAAATATATTGGGGCCTAGATAATAAGATGCTGAGAACTCGGAATCCAAATTTTAGAACTTCTCACATGATTTACGGGAATGTTGGAAGCACATAGTTATAACAACTCCAGAATGTCCAAACAAAATTGAGCATTGTTGTGTGAGAGAAATGGAATATATAGTTTTGTCTCAGTGTAAGTATGCTGGCTTTGTGATTTGGAAGTCGTGAGGTCGAATTCTACCGACGTAGAAGAGGCTGGTAGAATTTCTACTGAATTATAATGTAGTCTGTGGCGTACTCTCCAAGAGTAAGAACTGAGAGTACCTGTATTTTGACGAATGGTAACAGTACTCTCAGAGAATATCAGTCAATTTCACAGATTGCCTGGTGCACTCTTACCAGGTGAAGGTGTGACTGATATTCATTCACCTATTATATTTAAAATATACCGTTCCTTGAGAAAAATTATGCTTCAATAGTCTTTTCCAAATTCAACAAACGTTGTTAAAATTACTCGAATTGATTCCATTTTCAGAAGAAATGATGAAAAATTTACAAGAAAAATCAAACTATGCCAACAATGAAACAGTTTCTCCAAGATATTACGTTGCTTTCTTGAGAACTTCGAAGCATGCGGAATAAGTATTATTCTATTGTGACTGTAGAAAAATATTTTTTTGGTTCTTCCACCTGATTTACCAAATTAGTATTCTATATTTCACCCAAAGTTGTACAATCTGGAAAAATATTCTCTAATAATATTGACTTCTCAATTCATTATTTTCCAATTTATGATATATCAGATTAATATTTCATATTGTATGTGAGCACACCAATTCTTTCAAGACAACGCTGCTAGGGCTTTTACTTCATCCAATACAAAAACTTTTAGTATTTATTCTCAACCAATGTCTTCTTGATTAGAACTAAAAATTCTTATAGATTTGAATTGACATCAATTCTTTCATAATCACCCTGTATAATACACTTATGGTCCGATATGTCCGTTAAAAACAGTCCAAGAGCTCTTATAGGACTACGATTCAATCTACCATGCTAGCAAAAATACAGACACGATTCACTCCCACTAAATATACATAATTTGGACCACACTCTCTAAAACTAGGATCAAGTCATAAGAACAATAGTTATATACATATACCATTTGAACAAATCCAATTTGAGTCTTCCGTCTGCATACATTTGATAAAAATATTTGATGCACGACTAACAGTTGATGTTGGCCAAGTACGATTCTGTGCTGATGTAAAATTTGTTCGCATTTCTGCCTACCAGAGATCTCTAATCGGAGTCCTATAAGAGCCTTGAGCAGGTCTCAACTAGAATAGATTGTATTTTGATGAGAACAACATTATTCCAATGGTCATTTTGATTAAGAACTATCCAAAGATTGTTATAGGACTACGATTCAAGCGTTCTGATTGACTTATATTTGAACTAATTTCACAATAGCACAATAATAGCACTTAGTTTGTCAGTTGCTCAATAATTATTATGAACAGATTGGTTCAAAGATTGAAATTTGTATCCATTCAAGTAATATGTGAGTATACTCCTTGCTTTTATTTCTTGGATTCAATCACAGCAAAGTTGCTGCGAACTCTGAATTCATTGTGAGTGAATCATGTTCGCGGCTCAGTCATTCAGAAGACTTGAATCTTAATGCCATGGGAGCTCTTGGACTGTTCTTGAAACACATGAACTATAGGTGAAAGTGCTATTGATAACTTCTAACAATTATTCATTGGACTTGATACATCTTCTGCAACGTACTATTTCATACATTGTAACCTATTATACAGAATGATACAATCTATACAAGTGAATAATAATAAAATAAGTAATATAGAATATCATTATGTCATATGGTAACATTATTACGTTGCATATCACCTGTTTGAATACTATTTATTCAAGGAACATTTAGATAATTAGTGAATAATGAAACATCTATTATTGTCTCATTTTCAATTTGAAACAGTCTTTCTGCCATGGCATTCTGGTATCTGTGAATATATGAAATTTTCTTCTCCTAAAGACGATGTTTCTGTAATTTTCGGCCTCTTTATCCAAGCTGAAATGAAATATTTCTTGAAGAATGTCAATCCAATGTTTGTAAATTCAATTTATCAAAAAGTGACAACGAATACATTTCTCGACAACGTTAATGATCATGGAATCCTGCAGCAGCTGCTTCTCTTACCGCAAGTTCATAATTTCTGCTTCAGGATCTCTACCGCGGGGAAACAATTCCTCAAGAATCACGTAAACAAAACATAAGTCATCCTTGACACAATAATCATTGTATAAGCTATAAAATATTTCACAGAAAAAAATGCAAATGGGAAATAACTTACGCTCAAATACATCAACAAAACTTTCATTCACATGGAAAAGTTCAATAAAATTATCTCCCGATAATCTCACTTCTAGACTACGTATACCTCTGCAGCAGTCGATTTGCAATGGACGACTGACGCATCCGCACAAACAGTCCAGAAGCATAGGCCTTCAAAATGACTGAATCTTTGAGTCTTATAATCAGTACCCTGATCTTAAATTCTGATTCACAATGATTCTATTTCAATATTTTGATGTATATCTAGTCTACATCTATTGGAATGGAGATGAATTATCCCAAGTAACAATTATGACCAAACATGACGTCAATGCGTGGAGCTATATGACGTCATATCATGACGTAAGTTTGACGTCATATTATGACGTAAGTTTGACGTCATATTATGACCTAAGCTTGACGTCAAATTATGACCTTAGTTTAACGTCACATTATGACTTAATTTTGACTCAAGAAGTAAATAATATTAAAATAAGTAATATAGAACATCATAATGTCATATGGTAACATTATTACGTTGCATATCACCTGTTTGAATACTATTTATTCAAAGAACATTTAGATAATTAGTGAATAATAAAACATCATTGTATTTTCAATTGATTTATTCAAAATACAAATATATTACAGGTAATAAAGAACTATCAAGTAAAAGAAAATTATATGTATCAGAACCTAAAAAAAATTAATCACTATGGAAAGAAAAAAACTGATCGTCAAGCATCTGTGAATTCTGGACCAATTTTCGTATACCTTCGGGTTATTTATTCAAATGTTGTGACCATGACGATAGTGTCAAAAGCCGGCACTGCAGCAATTGAGTCGAAATTCTAAAAAATGCACCTTATATACAGTCATCCTGGAAAACAATTTCATATGATTTTCAGTAATTCAAGATTCGACACTATTATTCAGATCCTATCAATCATCAGCTTTGTAGCTAGAAAAATTTCCAATAACAGTTATGAAATTCGGAAATATCTCTTATGATACATTTGTTTCTAGATTTTAAAATTCTTTTAAATTGATAGCAAATTATTCAATGTGTTGGATATACGATGAGTCCCCTTTTTCTAATTTTAATATAGATACTTACCTTCCAATAACTTCAACAAAATTCTTGAGTGGAGCAATATCATGTAAACAAACAAATGAACCTCCCTGAACTGAACTACAAAAGAAAGACGATTGGTTTGGTGATAGCTTGATATTATAATAGTCCGAATCTTACCAAAGATTTCCGAACTGTTGTAGAAGATGCGGGAGGCCTCCGAGCAAAAAGTCAAATATGTTACCTTTTGAATGCTTGTAAACCAAATAAATAGAGGATCAGGCTCTTCACTTTCATTGATAGACTGCTAAGAGAAATTCATAGGAATAAATGAGATTTCATCTTCACTGGAATATAAAAGTCGAACACACCTAATTTATATTTCATAACTTAACTCGTTCATAGTTCCCATAATTGAAAACTGATCTCTATATAATAACTTATAACTTCATATCCAGATAACCGATACTCATAATGTCAAATTTAAGTCATAAAATTAATGCTGGGATGAAAATGTTACATACGTCACAACATGACGTCGAACTTACGTCATAAAGTGACGTTGAGTTGGAAAATGAGACTCAATTGGTTGAAAACGTAAGCGCAAAGTACACTGATTGAAAAAATATATTCAAAGAATCATTATATAAAGCATAAGTATGATTTCTCAAAACGCTGAAACAAAACGTCAAATTATGACGTCTGTTCAACATTTCATGACGTCAAGAAATGACGTCAATTTATGACCACAATTTGACTTAAAATGTGACGTCGAAATATGACCGTCAGCTTATGACTTCATTATGACCAAAATCTGACGTCACATTCTGGTCGAGGATCAGTCATTGTTACTTGGAATTATTCTGGCTTCATTCAATCAATCAACAATAGATTATTGTTCAGTCAAAAAATGTATTTAAAATCCACTATCTTATCATATTTGTAGTGTGTGGATACAAAGTTATATGTTTATGTACAAATTGAGGCGAATAATATTTGAAAAGCCATGAATAGTCGAATAGAATTAGCATATCTTGGAAAAAAGATAACATATCCCATTTGACATTTTTTGCCATTTTTTCGAGAATTCATAGCTTGTATTGTATTTAATATTTAGACTCCAAATTTTGACAAAATGTGAGTAAAGAATGATTCTAACACATGCATCAAATTTTCAGAAGATCGACTGTGAACTTTTGAAGATAAGTTGGAAAAACTAAAAGAAGGCTCTTCCGAAAACCGGCCATTGAGAAGTTGTTAGATAACGTACACTAATTTTACAAAAAGCTTTCATTTTTTGAAGAAATACTCTACAATGTACCCGAATGGCGTTCTCTTTGAGCAAGTGAAAGTATGAAAAAAAATCGATTGCAAAAAACCGCACTTCTGCGATAACGATTTTGGAGTATCAACAATTATAGAGAGGGCTTCATAAGTCGTTATTGTGTTATTGTTCATTGACCATTCAAACAACATTTTCAATAGTCAGAATGTGTGTAGTCGGTCCACGCGAATTGGAAATGGTCCCCCGAGCATAGCGGCATTCTACCACTTGTCACCGGTCAGAGTGCAAAAATACGGTTTCTTAAGCAATGCTTCTATCGCAACGTTACGATTCTTCACATGAGCAGTAGAATGACGGAGACTGAATGATTTTCGAACGTCACTGATTCTTCCCTCACCAAACAGCCTTGATTGCTGCTGCTGCTCTCCAACTCTCTTCTCTCTCTTGCCTCTATCCAAACGGCCTCTAATATTGCTGCTTGATGTCGTTCCCCTCTCTTTACCTCTTACCTAAGCGGCCAATACAACAAGTGAATGACGCGTGGCAATAATACTGCTCTTTCGTAATTCATCGTAACATATTATACCAAACTTAAATCTACTTCTAATTTTCACATGATTTTCTGTTGGAGAAGGCTTCATATACACTTATTTCTCAAAAATATCACGTTCGATCCTCTGAAAAATTTAATGCGTATTTTGAAAGCTACTCTACCCACATTCTGTCAAAATTCTAAGTCTCAATAACAAATACAATGCAAGTTATGAATTTCTGGAAAAATAGCAAAAAAACTGCAATCAACCCAAAAGCAGCTGGACTGATCCGTCTTCCTATTGCGTACTTTTTCTAGCGGAACACTATTTTTCGTCAGATGCGTAGTTTTTTAGTACAACGCCAAAAACTATTTTTGCAGTTTTTCACCTTTTTTTTGACAGCCTACCCGACATTGTAGCCGCGTACAAATGGAATATGTTATTTGTCACGTAATGAAATAACAAATACAAAAAAAAAGATTTTAAATTATCAATTTTCTTGATTTTAGCTTGTATTTGCGCTAATTCTGCCCGACTTAAATCTCATTATCATTAACCAGAATGACAGACCTATATATAAATTGATGAGCTAAATCTGATTCTGAGATCTAGCTCGTATATGTCTATTACTGCAAGGGTCGTATCTAAAAGCTATGAAAATTTGATCCTAAAATCTGCCACTACGGGCAGTGATGCGCATCCTAACTTCTAGTTTCTGATTTCATGATATTTGCAGTATATTTGTCTACGTCCTTATCAAGAAATAATTCATTCATTTGACACGTAGAGAGAGCACTCTTTAAATGTTCACATGGAATAAAACGTACAATATTATTATTAAAGTTTCCTACAAGAAGAGTATCTTTTGGAAAAAATATTTGTCCGAGTACATATTTCCCTGTTTGTTTCGTACAACAATTAAATCTTGATTCCAACAATCACACTCTAGTACCTGGAGTTTACTTCGAAATTGTATACTACGCCCTCCAAAAACATTAGCTCATGAAAGGAATAAAAATTAGAGCCCAGAATATTAGATGACAGAAACTTTAGATCCAGATTTTAGAACTACTGGGAATGCTGCTCGGTCCAATGTTCCCAATATGACAGTAATAGATGACAGTTAACAATAAACTCCAAATGAATATCTGCAGTCTCTGTATATTGATCAAATTTCCAGGATCGAAAGCAGAATATTATTTCATATACCAAGTGAAAAAATACATTCATACTGAATCATCTACTACATAACCTAAAATACGAAGTTGATAAAAAAACCTATACTCGAATAGAAATTAGTCACTTGTCATACATTGGATGTTATATATTTGAATACTTGTGGATTATTATACAGAATAATGTAGGTACAGTTCATTAAGTGATGTATGATTTATAATTTTTAACAAATCAAATATGATGATTGATGACTCAATTGTTGTAATCAGATTTTATTACTTGATTTGACTCAGTTTTATGATACAGACTGATGATTCCCACAAATTTTGATTGATGTAATCTCCTATTTGTTCATTCGTTGGAATTTTCAAAGTGCTAGCTTCATTGATAGCGAAAGGATATTATAGTCAGCTCTTGAATGCTTGTTATATTGTTGTATTTGGACAGAATGTTCGATTGGCTGGGTTTATCAAGATCCAAATTCAAATTTATCCAACTGAAAGAAGTGTGAGTTGTGTATAAGCCAAACCAGCAATGAACAATATTGAAAATCAGAGTAGATACTCGTGTATTGTTGAATTTGTACCACATGTATCTACCAAACTGTACTTGAAATGTTTCAAATCCAATTCTATTCTCAATACTCATTCTATCCACAACAGAGAAACATCGTGGATTGAAATATCGTATCCAGAAAATAGTATAATTAAATGATGGATTTTTGAATAACAGATAATCAGTATCAGTAATCAGAGTTTACATCACTTGAGCAAGCGTTTTGAATCCCATTGATTATTTTCCAGTGTCCACGAACAGTTAGGTTTCTACCAACAATATCATTACAAATCAATTACTGAATATATCACTTCTTCAATCTCTTGAATTTATTGTATGCACGTTTCCTAAGATATTTGTGAATGTGATATAGATTGTCCAGTGTATTAATAACAACATGCCCATATTCCACTATTCTACAAGATTTTTTTCAAGAACTTATCCAATTCTACGGTACGGAATACAAATTTACTTGAATAATTATGTATACATACCCTTGAATAACCTCTTTTTCTGTTCCATCTTCAATTATCTACTATATTCATCTAGTAAGAATGATATTTATCCGAAATGATCCAAAAATATTTTAAAATGTTAAAAAGTTGAAATGTCATTTCGTCATTTCAACAATTGGATATGAACATCAAGTCGCAATGATCAGAACAGGACCAGCCACATTGGAAGAATTTTTTAATGCTACGGATCTCGCAGTTTTTGATATCCACGCACAAACGCCTGATAGAATGTAGAAAAAAATGTCTCAATCGGGTTGGAACCATAAAAGCATTTTTCCAAATCAAGGTAGGGCCTCTAAATAGAATTCGCTACAGAACGCAGGCTGACTTAATCTGGCGCTGTCGCAAAAGCCATTAGAGCTGGACAACTTTGTAATGTTGGAGATTTAAATTATTTAAAACAACTTTTCAGTAGATAAAATGCATCATATGACATTTGCTTATGACTATATCATGTAGACTCAGTAGATTTTATGAAATCTACAGAAATATTTTTCAGTTTGACATGTCAAAGTGACGTTTTCGAGATACAGTAAAAAGCATGAATCACAGTAGAGAGACAAAATTCATAAAAGTTTAACTCATAAATTATTGAAAATATCTTTTTAACAATTGAATTGTAACACAGGACATTTGCTCATGCATATTAAACATTAAACTGATGTTGAAATTCACGTAAATGTGACAGAATTAATAGAATGTATGAGAATGTTTTCGAAATTGGAATGTCAAAATGACATGTGATTTTGTATACCCCTGTGAAATAATTGACTGAAAGATAGGGGCACGCTGATCCACGCAAATTTCCGTCGTTTTTAATTTTTCCTGCAAATACTATAGGTACCAAAAATATGAGACCCCCGGAAGGCACTCGTCCTAATGAAGATGTATCAAATAAAAAAAATACATAAAAATCCATCAATAAATAGAGGCTGTAGAAGAGCGCGAAAAAGTGACTAATCTATACCGAGAATGGTACATTTAGACGATTAGTATATAGTAACTAGCGCTTGGCCTGCTACGCAGGCCTAAGCC
Organism: Dromius quadrimaculatus; assembly: GCA_963989225.1. Lineage (NCBI taxonomy): Eukaryota > Metazoa > Arthropoda > Insecta > Coleoptera > Carabidae > Dromius > Dromius quadrimaculatus. Next base: position 31,468,711 of record OZ022325.1, read on the forward strand.
CTAGGCTTCGCAGTCCGATATGTGAACCGCCTCCGGCAAAAATTCTGTCTCTATAAGATAAATTCAAAATATATTTTCAGCCCACAAAATCCTCCTGCTCCATATTATATTTGTGCATTTTTCCCACTCGTGATTTCACTATTTTTTATTGACAATTCTCAATATTATTTCATGTATTCATCAATCGGATAAATTGATTCCAACTCTTCTACGAATTACAAAGTCTAAATTCAAAACTTTGCGGCGATATAACATGTCTGTGCCATGTTTCGCATATTCTCAGTCATTGCTTCACTGTTTCCGAATACAAATTAAAGTATAAGTTATTACAACCCATGTAATCCTTCTGTTTTACCTCGACGACATACTTACATCCTTACGATTCGCTTCGCTCGTCAATTTGTATGTAATCACAATCTTTCTGTCTCCTTTGCAAATCTCAATATTATTTTGAATAGATATGGTTGATAATGCTGACTGAAATGATGCATGTACGTCGAATATACAAAAAGATGGTTACTCCAGATGAGACCGAGAATATCGAATGGAAAAGTGAGATATAATTTCAGTTGAAATTTTGTGTTTTCATCACTTACTCCCATCATCCTAAGTATTTGTCTCAGGAGAATCATTCAGTTGATTTCCTCCATGAATTAGCGCATCTGATTTCTGAGATCAATTGCGAGATTGATAGACCGCCTATTAAGCAGGACTATTTTCTCCGTAGTAACTTTTTTCCTCATAGATTTCTTTCTAAATCACTGCTCTTAGTCTGAATTATTCAGCTCCAATTGTGCATTCCAAGAAACATGCATGTTCCACGTTCCTCCAGTTATAATTTTGGAGCTCACTCACTATGATATACTTTCGCCTTCCAAAGACATGTTTTAATCCATTCAGTCACTACTCTGGCACTAAAAAGCTCACGTTACATGTTTTGACTTCTCATATATAACTACAATATTCAATTTCCTCTTGAATTGTGATATTACTTGTCTTAAAATCAATTCAACATGTGTCTAAAATTCTTCTTCGATAAAAATGACATTTTCCCTCCGAAATAGCTAATAAAATAAGAAATAACCTCAAAAACCATCAAAAAATCCACTTGGATATATTTCAACTATTTTCTATTTTAATTGAGAGCACTTCAATGTTATCATGGGTCCACGATACAAGTATTCTAATTGGCTGGTATACGAGTCAATCTAACATAGGCGAAAACATCGGCTTTGGCTATCCGTCAATTGCATTAATTCATTGCCGTTTATTAATCATGATAATATAAATAAATTGTGTTTATATCTCCGCCAATCAGTAGGCTTAAATTGTGGTCTCATAAAAGTCTTTGCGACGTCCTCAGCTAGAATAAGCTATGAAATATTCCACATTACTTTGCAATGTACGTCCACCTCAAAAAAGAGCCTAAAACTATTTCTGTTATGCGATTTAATTTTTTTTTTGAAATGTCAGAAAATTAAAACGGTTATACGCTAATAAAATGCAATCACCAGATTATTTATCTCTTCCTTAACTACGCATTGGAACATTAGCAGAATATTAAGATCCAGAGATTGATAAATATTGGAGCCTAGATAATGATATGCTAAGAACTCGAGATCCAAATTTTAGAACTTCTCACATGATTCTTGGGAATGTTGGAAGCTTATAGTTATGACAACAAAATTGAACATTGTTGTATGAGAGAAATGGAGTATATAGTTTTGTCTCAGTGTAAGTATGCTGGCTTTGTGATTTGGAAGTCGTGGGGTCGAATCCTACCGACGTAGAAGAAGTTGGTAGAATTTCTTTTGAATTATAATGTAACCTGTGGCGTACTTTCTAGGAGTAAGAACTAAGAGTACTTGTTTTTTGACGGATGGTAACAGTTTTCCCAGAGAATATCAGTCAATTTCACAGATTGCTTGTTGCACTCTTACCAGATGAAAGGCGTGACTGATATTCATTTACCTACTATATTTGAAATATACCGTTTTCTGAGAGAAACTATGCTTGAATTGATTCCACTTTTGGAAGAAATAATGAAAAATTCACAAGAAAAATCTAACTATGCCAACAATGAAACAGTTTTACCGAGATATTACGTGGCTTACTTAAGAACTTCTAAGCATGCGGAATAAGTATTATTCTATTGTGACTGTAGAAAAATATTTTTTTGGTTCTTCCACCTGATTTACCAAAGTAGTATTCCATGTTTTTCCCAAATTTATACAATCTGGGAAAATATTCTCTAATAATATTGACTTCCCAATTCATTATTTTCCAATTTATGATATCACAAATGAATGTAAGATATGTTTACGGAATGAATCATATTGAGTGTGAGCACACCATTTCTTCCAAAACAACGCTGCTAGGGCTTTTATTTCATGAAATACAAAAACTTTTAGTATTTATTCTCAACCAATGTCTTCTTGATTAGAACTAAAAATTATTATAAATTTGAATTGACATCAATTCTTTCATGATCACCCTGAATAATACACTAATTATCCGATATGCCAGTTAAAAACAGTCCAATAGCTCTTATGAGACTACGATTCAATCTACCATGCTGGTAAAAATACAGACACGATTCACTCCCAGTAAATATACATAATTTGAACCACACTCTCTAAAAATTGGATCAAGTCGTAACAGCAATAGTTATATACATATACCATTCGAAAAAATCAAATTTGAATCTTCCGTCTGCATACATATGATAAAAATATTTGATGCACGACTAACAATTGATGTTAGCCTGGTACGATTCTGTGCTGATGTAAAATTAGTTAGCATTTCTGCCTATCAGAGATCTCCAATCGGAGTCCTATAGGAGCCTTGAGCAGGTCTTAACTGAAATAGACTGTATTTTGATAAGAACAACATTATTCTAATGGTCATTTTGATTAAGAACTGTCCACAGATTGTTATGATACTACGATTCTAGCGTTCTGATTGACTTATATTTGAACTAATTTCACAATAGCACAATAATAGCACTTATTTTGTCAGTTGCTCATCAATTATCATGAAGAGATTGGTTCAAAGATTGGAATTTGTATCCATTCAGGTAATATGTGAGTATACTCCTTGCTTTTATTTCTTGGATTCAATCACAGCAATGTTGTTGTAAACTCTGAATCAATTGTGAGTGAATCATGTTCGCGGCTCAGTCATTCAGAAGACTTGAATCTTAAAGCCGTGAGAGCTCTTGGACTGTTCTTGAAACACATGAACTATAGGTGAAAGTGCTATTGATAACTTCTAACAATTATTCATTGAACTTGATACATTTTCTGCAACGTACTACTTCATACATTGTAACCTATTATACAAAATGATACAATCTTTTAGAATCTATTATTGTCTCATTTTCAATTTCTGCCATGGCATTCTGGTATCTGTGAATATATAAAATTTTCTTCTCCTAAAGACGATGTTTTTGCAATTTTCGGCCTTTTTATCCAAGCTGAAATGAAATATTATAAGAATGTCAATCCAATGTTTGTTAATTCAATTCATCAAAAAGTGACAACAAATACTTTTCTTGACAACGTTGATTATCATGGGATCCTGCAGCATCTGCTTCTCTTACCGCGAGTTCATAATTTCTGCTTCAGGATCTCTACCGCGGGTAAACAATTCCTCGAGAACCACGTTAACAAAACATAAGTCATCCTTAACACAATAATTATTGTATAAGCTATAAAATCTTCCATAGAAAAAAATGCAAATGGGAAATAACTTACGCTCTAATACATCAACAAACTTTTATTCACATGGAAAAGTTCAATAAAACTAGCTTCCGATAATCTCACTTCTAGACTACGTATACCTCTGCAGCAGTCGATTTGCAATGGACGACTGATGCATCCGCACAAACAGTCCAGAAGCATAGGCCTTCAAAATGACTGAATCTCTGAGTCTTATAATCAGTACCCTGATCTTAAATTCCGATTCACAATGATTGTATTTCAATATTTTGATGTATATCTAGTCTACATCTATTGGAATGGAGATGAACTATTATTCTGGCTCCATTCAGTCAATCAACAATGAATTATTGTTCAGTCAAAAAACGTATTTTAAATCTAATATCTTATCATATTTGTAGTGTGTGGATATAAAGATATGTTTATGTACAAATTGAGGCGAATAATATTTGAAAAGCCATAATAGTCCAGTCAAAATAGACATTCACCCTTGCATAAATTCCCAAAAAGTTGAAAATTGGCATGAACGTTAGGAATACCATCATGATAACGTTGTGGTGAGTCTCCATTGATCCTATTTGTGCAAAAAAATTCATGCGAGGTCAAAGTTCGTAGTAATGGGTTTTTCGGATTTTGCAACGAAACTGTCAGTTTCATGATAGGAATAGCTTGGACAAAAATTATAGATCTTCCAATTCTCTACCAAGAGGGTGCTCGCACTTTTTTCTCAAAGTTCACCATTTCTGAGAAAATGCCATTCTAAAGCTATATTCTCCACGACATGCACACGTTTCCACGCCACCTATGAGGTAGTGTACTTGGCGCGTATTCTTCGTCGTGGCTTTTCCGGTAGTCCTATTCCACGGTCTTCATATTGAAGTTCAATATAATATAAAGTTCTGTTATTCATCTGCTTCTTGTTATTCTTCATTTTCCTGAGTTGACATAAATTGTTCCAACAGCGATACATCAGTTGTTTCGTCGTTGATGTAAGGATCATCTTCTGTTAGAGACTCAGTAATTGAACACGACTGGTCTCCACAACTGGTGCATGCTGGTGAACAAAGTAAGCCTATTTTTCTGAAGTTGCATTTCGAATCCATCCCATTTTGCAGTTGAAAAAAAAAGTATGAGAGAGCTTTTCTGATGCAGGTAGGAGTAGAGTGTGGATTGGTTGCAATACATCATCAATAAGCTTCCATCCCCATTCTTCTGGGTCTAGCTGATTACCAAGCCATCCATGAGCTCGATAAAAATGTTGATGAGCAGAAGTTAGAGGAAGACAACCGGATTGAACACCGTTTTTATTGCGTGTATGTCTTGCAAAAGATATGTAGCGTAATTTATCATTGCTAATAATTTAAAGTAAGTAATAGATGGGCTTATGTACAAAGGCAGCGTAATCATGCATATTATTGAAAATATAACTTTAGAATGGCTTTTTCTCAGAGATGGCGAATCTTGGTGAAGAAGTGTAAGTATTATTCTTGTAGAGAATTGGAAGTTCTATTATTTTTGTCGAAGCTATTTCTATCATAAAACTGACAATTTCGCTAAAAATTTGAAAAACCCATTTCTATGAGCTTTGACCTCGAATAAAATCTTTTGCACACATGGATAGATAGGAACTTTTCACAACTTCGTCATAATGGTATCCCTAACGTTCATGCCAATTTTCAGCTTTTTGGGAATTTATGCAAGCGTATCCGTATTTGACTCTGTAAATCTGCTCAGAAGCAAGATTTTGCTTCAAAAGTGCGTCATATGGCAGAATCCAGAACCAAATACATCATATTTCGTGTTTTTAGAGTGCTATTTGCAGTATTACAAACTTTAGAATGAGTCGAAATCACGCATTTCCGCGCATAGTTTCACAATCAGAATGTTCATATTCCTATTCAGGACCTCATAATATGTATGAATCTATCGACAAAAACAACATATTCCGTGTTTTCAGAGCGCTATCTGCAGTTTTATGAAGTTTGACATAAGTCAAAATTACCACATTCTGAGCAGTTTCAAAGTATCGCAAGTCACATGAATCTATCCAATACTACATAATACGCATGCATCCGTTCTCGAATGCACAATTTCGCGTTTCCAGCGAGTTATCAGCGTTTTTTCTGAGTCTTGTTGAGGAATTTTTGACTCTGTAAATCTACTCAGAAGCAAGATTTTGCTTCAAAAGTGCGTTATATGACAGAATCCATCACCAAATACATGATATCTTGTGTTTCTAGAGTGCTATTTGCAGTTTCACAAACTTTGAAATAATTCGGAAACACGCTTTTCCGCGCAGATTTTCACAATCAAGAAGTTCATATTCTTATTCAGGACCTCATAGTATGTATAAATCTATCGACAAAAACATCATATTTCGTGTTTTCAGAGCGCTATCTGCAGTAATATGATGTTTGAAATAAGTAAAAATTACCACATTCTGAGCATTTCCAAAGTATCGCAAATCACATAAATCTATCCAATACAACATAATACGCATGAATCCGTCCTCAAATGCACAATATTTTGCGTTTCCAGCGAGTTATCAGCGTTCTTTCTGAGTCTCGTTGAGAAATTTTTGACTCTGTAAATCTGCTCAGAAGCAAGATTTTACTCCAAAAGTGCGATAAATGGCAGAATCTAGCACCAAATACATCATAATTCGTGTTTTTGGAGTGCTATCTGCAGTTTTACAAACTTTGGAATAATTCAAGATATCGCTCTCCCGCGCAGATTTTTACAATCAAAGAGTTCATATTACTATACAGGACCTCATAATATGTATGAATCTATCAACAAAAACATCATATTCCGCGTTTTCAGAGCGCTATCTGCAGTTATATGAAGTTTGAAATAAGTCAAAATGACCACATTCTGAGCAGTTCCATAGTATCGCAAATCACATAAATCTATCCAATACAACTAAATACGCATGGATCCGTCCTCAAATGCACACAATTCTGCGTTTCCAGCGAGTTATCAGGGTTCTTTCTGAGTCTCGTTGAGAAATTTTTGACTCTGTAAATCTGCTCAGAAGCAAGATTTTGCTTCAAAAGTGCGTCATAAAGCAGAATCTAGCACAAAATACATAATATTTCGTTTTTTCTTTTTGCAGTTTCACAAACTTTGGAATAAGTCAAAATCTCGCTCTTCCGCGCAGATTTTCACAATCGAAAAGTTCATATTCCTATTCAGGACCTCATAATATGTATGAATCTATCAACAAAAACATCATATTCCGTGTTTCTAGAGAGCTATCTGCAGTTATATGAAATTTAGAATAAGTCAAAATTACCACATTCTGAGCAGTTTCAAAGTATCGAGAATCACATAAATCTATTCGATACAACATAATACGCATGAATCCGTCCTCAAATGCACAAAATTTTGCGTTTCCAGCGGAATATCAGCGTTTTTTCTGAGTCTCGTTGAGAAATTTTTGACTTTGTAAATCTGTTTAGAAGCAAGATTCTGCTTAAAAAGTGCGTTCTATGGCAGAATCTAGCACCAAATACATGATATTTCGTTTTTTCTTTTTGCAGTTTCACAAACTTTGGAATAAGTCAAAATCTCGCTCTTCCGCGCAGATTTTCACAATCGAAAAGTTCATATTCCTATTCAGGACCTCATAATATGTATGAATCTATCAACAAAAACATCATATTCCGTGTTTCCAGAGCGCTATCTGCAGTTATATGAAATTTGAAATAAGTCAGAATTACCACATTCTGAGCAGTTTCAAAGTATCGAGAATCACATAAATCTATCCAATACAACATAGTACGCATGAATCCGTCCTCAAATGCACAAAATTTTGCGTTTCCAGCGGAATATCAGCGTTTTTTTTGAGTCTCGTTGAGAAGTTTTTGACTCTGTAAATCTGCTTAGAAGCAAGATATTGCTTCAAAAATGCGTTATATGACAGAATCTAGCACTAAATAAATGATATTCCGTGTTTTTAGAGTGCTATTTGCAGTTTTACATACTTTGGAATAAGTCGAAATCACGCTTTTCCACGCAGATTTTCACAATCGAAAAGTTCATATTCCTATTCAGGACCTCATAATATGTATGAATCTTTCAATGAAAACATCATATTTTGTGTTTCCAGAGCGCTATCTGCAGTTATATGAAATTTGAAATAAGTCAAAATTACCACATTCTGGGCAGTTTCAAAGTATCGCAAATCACATAAATCTATCCAATACAACATAATACGCATAAATCTGTTCCAAATGCACAAAATTCAGCGTTTTTTCTGAGTCTTGTTGAGAAATTTTTGACTGTCAATCTGCCCAGAAGCAAGATTTTGCTCCAGAATTCCGTTATATGGCAGAAACTAGCAACAAATACATCATAAATCGTGTTTTTGAAGTGCTATTTGCAGTTTTACAAACTTTGGAATAAGTCGAAATCACGCTTTTCCGCGCAGATTCTCACAATCAAAAAGTTCATATTCCTATTCAGGACCTTATAATAGGTATGAATCTAACGACAAAAACATCATATTTCGTGTTTTCAGAGCGCTATCTGCAGTAATATGTAGTTTGAAATAAGTCGAAATTTCCACATTCTAAGCAGTTTCAAAGTATCGCAAATCAAATAAATCTATCCAATACAACATAATACACATAAATCCGTCCTCAAATGCACAAAATTCTGCATTTCTAGCGAGTTAGCAGCGTTTTTTCTGAGCCTAGTTGAGAAATTTTTGACTCTGTAAATCTGCCCAGAAGCCAGATTCTGCTTTAGAAGTGCGTTATACGGCAGAATATAGCACCAAGTACATCATATTTTTTGTTTTTAGAGTGCTATTTGCAGTTCTACAAACTTTGGAATAAGTCGAAATCACGCTCTTCCGCGCAGATATTCACAATCACAAAGTTCATATTCCTATTCCGGACCTCATAATATGTATGCATCCATCGACAAAAACATCATATTTCGTGTTTTCAGAGCGCTATCTGCAGTTATATGGAGTTTGAAATAAGTCAAGATTACCACATTCTGAGCAGTTTCAAAGTATCGCAAATCACACAAATCTATCCGATACAACATAATACGCATGAATCCGTCCTCAAATGCACAAAATTTTGCGTTCCTGGCATATTATCTGCGTTTTCTCTGAGTCTCGTTAAGAAATTTTAAACTTTGTAAATCTGCTCAGAAGTAAGATTTTGCTTGAAAAGTGCGTTATATGGCAGAATCAAGCACCAAAAACATGATATTTCGTTTTTTCTTTTTGCAGTTACACAAACTTTGGGATAAGTCGAAATCTCGCTCTTACGCGCAGATATTCACATTCAAAAAGTTCATATTCCTATTCAGGACCTTATAATATGTATGAATCTAACAACAAAAACATCATATTTCGTGTTTCCAGAGCGCTATCGGCAGTTATATGAAATTTTAAATAAGTCAAAATTACCACATTCTAAGCAGTTTCAAAGTTTCGAGAATTACATAAATCTATTCAATTCAACATAGTACGCATGAATCTGTCTTCAAATGCACGAAATTTTGCGTTTACAGCGAGGTATCAGCGTTTTTTCTGAGTCTTGTTGAGAAATGTTTGACTCTGTAAATCTGCTCAGGAGCAAGATTTTGCTTCAAAAGTGCGTCATATGGCAGAATCAAGCACCAAATACATCATATTCCGTGTTTTGAAAGTGCTATTTGCAGTTTCACAAACTTTGGAATAAGTCGAAATCACGCTTTTCCGCGCCGATATTCACAATCAAAAAATTCATATTCCTATTCGGGACCTCATAAATTGTATGGATCTATCGACAAAAACATCATATTCTGTGTTTTCAGAGCGCTATCTGCAGATATATAAAGTTTGAAATAGGTAAGAAATACCACATTCTGAGCAGTTTTGAAGTATCGCAAATCACATAAATCTATCCAAAACAACATAATACGCACAAATCCGTCCTCAAATGTACAAAATTTTGCGTTTCCAGCAAGATATCAGCGTTTATTCTGAGTCTAGTTGAGAAATTTTTGACTCTGTAAATCTACTCAGAAGCATGACTTTGCTTCAAAAGTGCGTTATGTGGCAGAATCTAGCACCAAATACATCATATTTCGTGTTTTTAGAGTGCTATTTGCAGTTTTACAAACTTTGGAATGAGTCGAAAGCACGCTTTTCCGCGCAGATTTTCACAATCAGAAAGTTAATATATCCATTCAGGACCCCATAATATGTATGAATCTATCGACAAAAACATCATATTCCGTGTTTTCAGAGCTCTATCTGCAGTTATATCATGTTTGAAATGGGTCAAAATTACCACATTCTGAGCAGTTTCAAAGTATCACAATTCACATAAATCTATCCAATACAACATAATACGCATGAATCCGTCCTCGAATGCACAAAATTTCGCGTTTCCAGCGAGTTATCAGCGTTTTTTCTCAGTCCCGTTGAGAAATCTTGACTCTGTAAATCTACTCTGGAGCAAGATTTTGCTTCAAAAGTGCGTTATATGGCAGAATCTAGCACCAAATACATCATATTTCGTGTTTTTAGAATGCCATTTGCAGTTTTACAAACTTTGGAATGAGTCAAAATCACGCTTTTCCGCGCAGATTTTCACAATCAAAAAGTTTATATTCCTATTTAGGACCTCATAATATGTATGTTATCGACAAAAACATCATATTCCGTGTTATCACAGCGCTATCTGCAGTTATATGAAGTTTGAAATAAGTAAGAATTACCACATCCTGAGCAGTTTCAAAGTATCGCAAATCACATAAATCTATCCAATACAACATAATATGCATGAATCTGTCCCCAAATGCACAAAATTATGCGTTTTCAGCAAGTTATCAGCGTTTTTCCTGAGTCTCGTTGAGAGATTTTTGACTCTGTAAATCTGCTCAGAAGCATGATTTTGCTTCAAAAGTGCGTTATATGGCAAAATCAAGCACCAGATACATCATATTTCATGTTTTTAGAGTGCTATTTGCAGTTATACAAACTTCGGAATAAGTCGAAATCACACTTTCCCGCGCAGAATTTCACAATCAAAAAGTTCATATTCCTAATCAGGACCTCATAATATGTATGAATCTATCGACAAGAACATCATATTTTGTGTTTTCAGAGCGCTATCTGCAGTTATATGACGTTTGAAATAGTACAAATTACAACATTCTAAGCAGTTTCAAAGTATCAAAAATCACATAAATCTATCCGATACAACATAATATGCATGAAACCGTCCTCATATGCACTAAATTTCGCGTTTTCAGCGAGTTATCATCGTTTTTTCTGAAACTCGTTGAGAAATTTTTGACTCTGTAAATCTGCTCAGAAGCAAGATTTAGCTTCAAAAGTGCGTTATATGACATAATCTAGCACCAAATACATGATGTTTCGTGTTTTAGGAGGGCTATTCGCAGTTTCACAAACTTTGGAATAAGTCGAAATCACGCTTCTCCGCGCAGATTTTCACAATATAGAAGTTCATATTTCTATTGGGGTACCAATAATATGTATAAATCTATCGACAGAAACATCATATTTCGTGTTTCCAGAGCGCTATCTGCATTTATATGGAGTTCGAAATAAGTCAAAATTACCACATTCTGAGCAGTTTCAAAGTATAGCAAATCACATAAATCTATCCAATACAACATAATACGCATGAATCCGTCCTCAAATGCACGAATATTCGCGTTTCCAGCGAGTTATCAGCGTTTTTTCTGAGTCTCGTTGAAAAATTGTTGACCCTGTAAATCTGCCCAAACGTAAGATTTTGCTTCAAAAGTGCGTTATATGGCAGAATCTAGCACCAAATACATCATATTTTGTGTTACTGGAGTGCTATTTGCGGTTCTACAAACTTTGGAATAAGTCGAAATCACGCTTTTCCGCGCAGATTTTCACAATCAACAAGTTCATATTCCTATTCAGGACCTAATGATATGTATGAATCTATCGACAAAAACATCATATTTCGTGTTTTCAGAGCGCTATCTGCAGTTATATGAAGTTTGAAATAAGTCAAAATTACCACATTCTGAGCAGTCTCAAAGTATCGCAAATCACATAAATCTATCCAATACAACATAATAAGCTTGAATCCGTTCCCAAATGCACAAAATTTCGCGTTTCCAGCAAGTTATCAGCTTTTTTTTTTGAGTCTCGTTAAGAAATTTTTGACTCTGTAAATCTGCTCAGAAGTAGGATTTTGCTTAAAAAGTGCGTTCTATGGCAGAATCAAGTACCAAATACATCATATTTCGTGTTTTTAGAGTGCTATTTGCCGTTTTACAATTTTTGGAATAATTCTAAATCACGATTTTCCGCGCAGATTTTCACAATCAAAAAGTCCATATTCCTATTCAGGACCTCATAATATGTATAAATCTATCGACAAAAACATCATATTTCGTGTTTTCAGAGCGCTATCTATAGTTATATGAGGTTTGAGATAAGTGAAAATTACCTCAATTTAAGCAGTTTCAAAGTATCGCAATTCAAATTAATCTATCCAATTCAACATAATACGCATGAATCCGTCCTCAAATGCACAAAATTCTGCGTTTCCAGCGAGTTATCAGCGATTTTTCTACTCAGGAGCAAGATTTTGCTTCAAAAGTGCGTTATATGGCAGAATCTAGCACCAAATACATCATATTTCGTGTTTTCAGAGCGCTATCTGCAGTTATATGAAGCTTGAAATAAGTAAAAATTACCACATTCTGAGCAGTTCCAAAGTATCGCAAATCACATGAATCTATCCAATACAACATAATACGCATGAATCCGTCCTCAAATGCACAAAATTACGCGCTTCCTGCAAGTTATCAGCGTTTTTTCTGAGTCTCGTTGAGAAATTTTTGACTCTGTAAATCTGCTCAGAAACATGATTTTGCTTCAAAAGTGCGTTATATGGCAGAGTCAAGCACCAGATACATCATATTCCGTGTTTTTAGAGTGCTATTTGCAGTTTTACAAACTTCGGAATAAGTCGAAATCACGCTTTCCCGCGCAGACTTTCACAATCAAAAAGTTCATATTCCTATTCAGGACCTCATAATATGTATGAATCTATCGACAAGAACATCATATTTTGTGTTTTCAGAGCGCTTTCTGCAGTTATATGAAGTTTGAAATAAGTACAAATTACCACATTCTAAGCAGTTCCAAAGTATCACAAATCACATAAATCTATCCAATACAACATAATATGCATGAATCCGTCCTCATATGCACAAAATTTCGCGTTTCTTGCAAGTTATCATCGTTTTTTCTGAGTCTCGATGAGAAATTTTTGACTCTGTAAATCTGCTCAGAAGCAAGATTTTGCTTCAAAAGTGCGTTATAGGACAGAATCTAGCACCAAATACATGATATTTCGTGTTTTTGGAGTGCTATTCGCAGTTTTACAAACTTTGGAATAAGTCGAAATCACGCTTTTCCGCGCAGATTTTCACGATGAAAAAGTTCATATTCCTATTCAAGACCTGATAATATGAATGAATCTATCGACAAAAACATCATATTTCGTGTTTTCAGAGCGCTATCCGCATTTATATGGAGTTTGAAATAAGTCAAATTCTACATTATGCGTTTCCAGCAAGTTATCAGCGTTTTTTCTGAGTCTTGTTGGATTTTTGAATCTGTAAATCTGCTCAGAAGCATGATTTTGCTTCAAAAGAGCGTTATATGGCCGAATCTAGCACCAAATACATCATATTTCTTGTTTTTAGAGTGCTATTTGCAGTTTTACAAACTTTGGAGTAAGTCGAAATCACGCTTTTCCGCGCAGATATTTACAATCAAAAAGTTAAAATTCCTATTCAGGACCTAATAATATGTATGAATCTATCGACAAAAACATCATATTTCGTGTCTTCAGAGCGCTATCTGCAGTTATATGAAGTTTGAAATAAGTCAAAATTACCACATTCTAAGCAGTTTCAAAGTATCGCAAATCACATAAATCTATCCAATACAACATAATACGCATGAATCCGTCCTCAAATGCACGAAATTATGCGTTTCCAGCAAGTTATCAGCGTTTTTTCTGAGTCTCGTTGAGAAATTTTTGAATCTGTAAATCTGCTCAGAAGCATTATTTTGCTTCAAAAGTGCGTTATATGGCAGAATCTAGCACCAAATACATCATATTTCTTGTTTTTAGAGTGCTATTTGCAGTTTTACAAACTTTGAAATAAGTCGAAATCACGCTTTTCCGCGCAGATTTTCACAATCAAAAAGTTAATATTCCTATTCAGGACCTTATAATATGTATGAATCTATCAACAGAAACATTATATCTCGTGTTTTCAGAGCGCTATCTTCAGTTATATGAAGTTTGAAATAAGTCAAAATTACCACATTCTGAGCAGTCTCAAAGTATCGCAAATCACATAAAACTATCCAATACAACATAATAAGCTTGAATCCGTTCCCAAATGCACAAAATTTCGCGTTTACAGCAAGTTATCGGCTTTTTTTTTTGAGTCTCGTTGAGAAATTTCTGACTCTGTAAATCTGCTCAGAAGCAGGATTTTGCTTGAAAAGTGCGTTCTATGGCAGAATTTAGTACCAAATACATCATATTTCGTGTTTTTAAAGTGTTATTTGCAGTTTCACAAACTTTGGAATAAGTCTAAATCACGCTTTTCCGCGCAGATTTTCACAATCAAAAAGTCCATGTTCCTATTCAGGACCTCATAATATGTATAAATCTAACGACAAAAACATCATATTTCGTGTTTTCAGAGCGCTATCTGCAGATATATAAAGTTTGAGATAAGTGAAAATTACCTCAATTTAAGCAGTTTCAAAGTATCGCAAATCAAAATAATCTATCCAATACAACATAATACGCATAAATCCGTCCTCAAATGCACAAAGTTTTGCGTTTCCAGCGAGTTATCAGCGTATTTTCTGAGTCTCGTTGAGAAATTTTTGACTCTGTAAATCTGCTCAGAAGCAAGATTTTGCTTCAAAAGAGCGTTATATGGCAGAATCTAGCACCAAATATATCATATTTCTTGTTTTTAGAGTGCTATTTGCAGTTTTACAAACTTTGAAATAGGTCGAAATCACGCTTTTCCGCGCAGATTTTCACAATCAAAAAGTTAATATTCCTATTCAGGACCTAATTATATTTATGAATCTATCGACAAAAACATCATATTTCGTGTTTTCAGAGCGCTTGAAAAGTGCGTTCTATGGCAGAATTTAGTACCAAAAACATCATATTTTGTGTTTTTAAAGTGCTATTTGCAGTTTCACAAACTTTGGAATAAGTCTAAATCACGCTTTTCCGCGCAGATTTTCACAATCAAAAAGTCCATGTTCCTATTCAGGACCTCATAATATGTATAAATCTATCGACAAAAACATCATATTCTGTGTTTTCAGAGCGCTATATGCAGTTATATGAAGTTTGAAATAAGTAAAAATTACCACATTCTGAGCATTCTCAAAGTCTCCCAAATCACATGAATCTATCCAATACAACATAATACGCATGAATCCGTCCTCAAATGCACAAAATTACGCGCTCCCTGCAAGTTATCAGCGTTTTTTCTGAGTCTCGTTGAGAAATTTTTGACTCTGTAAATCTGCTCAGAAACATGATTTTGCTTCAAAAGTGCGTTATATGGCAGAATCAAGCACCAGATACATCATATTCCGTGTTTTTAGAGTGCTATTTGCAGTTTTACAAACTTCGGAATAAGTCGAAATCACGCTTTCCCGCGCAGACTTTCACAATCAAAAAGTTCATATTCCTATTCAGGACCTCATAATATGTATGAATCTATCGACAAGAACATCATATTTTGTGTTTTCAGAGCGCTTTCTGCAGTTATATGAAGTTTGAAATAAGTACAAATTACCACATTCTGAGCAGTTCCAAAGTATCACAAATCACATAAATCTATCCAATACAACATAATATGCATGAATCCGTCCTCATATGCACAAAATTTCGCGTTTCTTGCAAGTTATCATCGTTTTTTCTGAGTCTCGATGAGAAATTTTTGACTCTGTAAATCTGCTCAGAAGCAAGATTTTGCTTCAAAAGTGCGTTATAGGACAGAATCTAGCACCAAATACATGATATTTCGTGTTTTTGGAGTGCTATTTGCAGTTTTACAAACTTTGGAATAAGTCGAAATCACGCTTTTCCGCGCAGATTTTCACGATGAAAAAGTTCATATTCCTATTCAAGACCTGATAATATGAATGAATCTATCGACAAAAACATCATATTTCGTGTTTTCAGAGCGCTATCCGCATTTATATGGAGTTTGAAATAAGTCAAATTCTACATTTTGCGTTTCCAGCAAGTTATCAGCGTTTTTTCTGAGTCTTGTTGAATTTTTGAATCTGTAAATCTGCTCAGAAGCATGATTTTGCTTCAAAAGAGCGTTATATGGCAGAATCTAGCACCAAATACATCATATTTCTTGTTTTTAGAGTGCTATTTGCAGTTTTACAAACTTTGGAATAAGTCGAAATCACGCTTTTCCGCGCAGATATTTACAATCAAAAAGTTAATATTCCTATACAGGACCTTATAATATGTATGAATCTATCGACAAAAACATCATATTCCGTGTTTTCAGAGCGCTATCTGCAGTTATATGAAGTTTGAAATAAGTGAAAATTACCACATTCTGAGCAGTTTCAAAGTATTGCAAATCACATAAATCTATCCAATACAACATAATACGCATGAATCCGTCCTCAAATGCACAAAATTTTGCGTTTCCAGCGATTTATCAGCGTTTTTTCTGAGTCTCGTTGAGAGTTTTTTGACTCTGTAAATCTGCTCAGAAGCAAGATTTTGCAAGTCACATCTTGTAACCAGCTTACTTTACTAGAAATAGGAAGCCATATCCTGTAGATAACAAAATGTTATAAATAAGACTTTTGCATGTGAAAACACATAGTTGTAGTTATGATTGTAAAGAACACTGGTCAATAAACTCCAACCTGTAATTTTGTTCTTTTTTAAAAACTCATTCTTCTGATCAACAGACAAAACTGGCGCAGTCGGTAGGATTCTTGAAATTGAACGTATCGAATGAGCAATTTTTGTGTTAACGATTAATCGAGAAGAAAAACGGTCAGTTCGGTAGTGAATGGTAGAAGCAGATCAAGAGCATATCGATTTCCACACCTAAGTCACACTTGCCGCCCACAAGAACAACAGTTCGTCAGAAAGTGAGGAAGAAAGAAGAAATTACAACACTGGTCGAGGACAACCATCGCCGAAGCCAGCTAGCAGTAGGAAGATCTGGGGGAAGAACCAAATCGTCAGAACCTATAGGCACTAGGTTTAGAATGAAAACAACACTTTTAATATGAGTTGCTTATTTCCTTACATCCAAATCACAAGATTAAATAAAGAAAACAATTATAATAAAAGAAATATTACGATTCCACAATTGAAATAATAAATATGAATTGATGAACAATTTAGAGAATTTATCAGATTTATTGTATAATATAAATATAGCAGACGTAAATATGGCTACAGCAGCATCATCTGTTATTGATTACCAATTGTTACGACTCTATTTAGACTCTATTCCTAGATATGAAGGAAATCCTCATACTTTGAATATATTTATAGATAATTGCCAAAATATAATTCAGTCATTCACGAGTTCAGATCCAACATTTCACAATTTCTTAATTAGAGCGATTTTAGGTAAATTAACTGGTCGCGCACAACTTTTGATTGGATCCAGAACAGAATTAAAAACCTGGAAAGAAGTTAAAACAGCATTAAGTCTTAGTTTTGGAGATCAGAGAAATATTGATTGTCTAGTTCAAGATTTAATTTCTTTAAAACCACAAAAAAATGAATCACCGTATAACTTTGGCATGAGATGTCAAGATGCCCGTAGTTCAATATTTGCAAAATTAAATACTTCACAAATTCCACCCGCTGGAAAACCATTACAAATTGAAAATTACGACGATCTAGCACTCAAACATATATTAGAGGTTTACCACCAAACATTTAAACAAATGTTAGATCAAGAAGTCCTGATTCTTTAGAAAAAGCCATGAGCCTTGTCATAGAAGAAGAAAACTTTCTTTATTCAATTCAAAAGCTGAATACTTTAAATTCACAAAGCTCATTCAAACCAACTCAAAGAATGGTACCAACAAGACAAACTGTACCTACGAATGCAACATACATTTCTAACTTGCAACAATTTCCTGCAAATCCAAATCCTAATAGATTTATACAACAACAAAGACCAAACTTGATGCCAAGTCGAATTAATCCGTTTTATAAAACAAATAATCAACCAAATTGGCGTCCTACTCATTATGTACAACGTCAGCCTCAAAATAATTTTTTACGTCCCACAAATTTTATGCCATTACAGAGACAGCAGAATTTTCCTCAAAATTTTACTCGTCCTAATCAAAATCAAAATCAGAGAGAATATACACCAGAACCCATGGATACTACATCTGCCCAATCTGGAATCAAATCACAACAAAAGCCATTTACATCTTCGGCACTTTATAACCAAAATATCAATCAAGAAAATCCTAATATTCATTTTGAAAATCAAAACTATGCAGAAAATGAAACCCATGAGAATTATACATGTGAACAGCCTGTGTATGACAATTCTGAGACAGACTATAGTTATTCCCACGCTGACTATGACGGATCAAGTTGTACATTTGATAACAGTACATACGACTCTGAGAATTACGAAGGTGAACAAAATTTTCCTTTGGTCCCATGCAACACGAATCAAACCAAATTCAGTTTAATGTATTAAAAGCAAACCTACCCTACATTTATATTCCCGAAATTGACGCAAACTTTTTAATCGATACCGGAAGTACTAAAAGTTTAATGAATCCTGATCTAGCTTACAGATTTTATCAAAATTATATTTTCAATGAGAATTTTAACATCCGAACAGCTCACGATATTTCATTCTACAATGAAGTAGTCGAAATTCCACTTTCTGAAAATCTCAATGTTCCTGAAAGTCATAAATTTTATCTTTTTAAATTTAGTAATAAATACGATGGACTTATTGGCGTAGATTCATTGAGACAGTTGAACGCAAATTTTGATGTAAATACAAAACAATTACGTACTCCTTTCGCAAATATTCCTATAATATTTGAACCTGACAATGACAAGACATCGCGAGATAATTTTAGCAATCATTCCATTATTATTCCTTCACGAGTTAACATGATAGTAAAAATTCCAGTTGAACAGAAGAATGGAATTGGATTGTTAGAATATATGAACTTTGGAAACGGTATTGAAATGCCTAAAGCAGTAGTGAATGTTTCAAACAATTATGCAATAACTTCAGTAATAAATATCGAAGAACAACCTGTGAAACTTGATATTCACGAACCTTAAGATATTGAAATTTCAGATTCCGTAGATTTAAATCTTGTTGAAAAAATGGAAATTGATAACGACGAATTAGAAATTGAATACGAAAATTTATTAAAGCAAAATTTGAAAAATATAAGAATAGACTATTGTAACAAAGAAGAAAAAGATGCGATAAGAAAATTATGTTACGAGTATAGAGATATATTTTATTCTGAAAATATTCCTCTCAGTTTTTCGAATGAAGTCACACATAAAGTTAGATTAAAAGATGACACCCCTATTCATGTAAAATCATATAGATTTCCCAAAGTACATAAGCAAGAAGTACGCGATCAAATTTCAAAAATATTAAATCAAGGAATAATTCAAAATAGTATTTCATCTTGGTCTAGTCCAATCTGGATAGTCCCAAAAAAATTAGACGCATCTGGTCGTAAGAAATGGAGATTAGTTATCGATTACAGAAGATTAAACGAACGTACTATAGACGACAAATACCCTTTACCAAACTTCGCGGATATTCTAGACAAATTAGGCAAAGCAAATTATTTTTCAACCCTCGACTTAGCGAGCGATTTTCATCAAGTAGAAGTTGATCGCGAAGACGTTCAAAAGACAGCTTTCACAACTGAAGGTGGACATTACGAGTTCAAACGCATGCCCTTCGGATTAAGAAATGCCCCTTCCACATTCCAACGTGTCATGGATAATGTCCTTCGAGGATTACAAAATGAAACATGCCTTGTATATTTAGACGACATAATAATCTTCAGTACTTCACTGCAAGAACACATAGAAAGACTTAAATCAGTATTTGACAGACTACGACAAAGTAATTTTAAAATACAATTAGACAAATCTGAATTCTTACAGAGATCTGTACAATATTTAGGACACATAATTACCCCAAGTGGAGTTAAACCAGATCCCGACAAGATTTCTGTTATAAAAAACTTTCCTATTCCTAAAACTCAAAAAGAAATCTAAAGTTCTCTTGGATTACTTGGATACTACAGACGTTCCATTAAAGACTTTGCAAAAATTACCAAACCAATGACAAAATGTTTAAAGAAAGATTCCAAAGTAATACATGACAAAGAATTCATCGACAGTTTTAATACTTGCAAACACTTATTAATGAATGACCCAATTCTCCAATACCCCGATTTTGACAAACCATTTATATTAACAACAGACGCAAGCAATTACGCAATAGGCGCTGTCCTTTCTCAAGGCGATATTCCAAGAGATAAACCACTAGCATACGCGTCGCGAACTTTGAATGGAACAGGAACACGATATTCAACCATCGAAAAAGAGTTAATAGCCATCGTTTGGGCCTGTAAACACCTTAGACCTTATCTATACGGTCGTAAGTTCACAATAGTCACTGACCATCGACCACTCACATGGTTATTTAATTTAAAAGAGCCTAACTCAAAACTAGTAAGATGGAAACTGAAACTGGAAGAATACGATTATAATATAATATATAAAAAAAGTAAATGTCACACCAACGCAGATTGTCTCTGGCGCATAATTATCAACGCAATAGAAAGCGAATCAGTAATTAATAATCCTGGCGAAATAAATACAGACATTGTAGATTACTTACGAAATTTTGTAGAAAATTTAGTTCCTGATGAACCACAGCTATCCACTAGTACACAATATTTAATTGAGAATGAAAAAATCAAGAAGAGACCAAAATTCCATATAATTTCCGACATACAAGTTAAACCTCCAAACACAACAAACAATCAACAGAACATTGACACTGCAGAAGTAGATAACAACATCTCAGATTCTGAAAGCGTAACTCAACACTCTACAGCAGGTGATACCAATAATGACGGTATTACAAGTTTAGACGAGATTATAAATGATAAAACAAATCAGATTCTTGTATTTCCAAATTTCTATTCTAAATGTGATGTTTCTCATGAAAATTATGAAAATCAGAGAATTATAGAAGTAAAAATACCTGAAAACAATAATGATAGAATTATATTTGAGTTTTTGAAGAATTATACAAGTTCAAAAGTTATTTATTACATGTATTCCCACACAGATAAACTTTATAGAGATTTTTCAAGAGTATTTTTAAACCATCTCTCAAAAAAGGTCCCAAATTGATTAAATGTATAAAACTTTTAAATACAGTAACTGATAAAGAAGAACAAATAATTTTACATCACCATATCACCATCAATCAAACGGTATTGTCGAGCGATTCCACTCAACAATAATAGAACATTTAACAATATTAAGAGAAACTTTTCCGGACGACAAAAGCGATCTAATGAATTATGCAATTATTGGTTACAATAATTCGATACATAGTTCAACCAATTTTACTCCTTTTGAATCAGCTTTTGGTCATACAAAATTGAGAGATACAAATGAACTTTTTATGCCAAATTCATTTTATAATGACTATGTTGAAAATCATAACGAGAAATTAAAACATGTTTACGAAGCAGTTTCGAATAAATTGCAAGTTGATAAAGAAAAAGTAGTTTTGAAATCTAATACGCAAGGAGATAAAAATAATCAATTTGAATTAAATCAAATTGTTTTTAAACAGAATCCTTTGCACAGGAATAAGAAAAACTCGAAATTTTTAGGTCCTTATAAAATTACCAAATTGTTAGATAAAAATCGTGTAGAGATTACAAATCAAAATAAGAAACAGAAAATTGAAATTATTCATATAAAAGAATTGAGGAAACCACCTATTGTTACAGATGTTCGTTCCTCATCGCCACCGCAACATTAGAATTACCCAAATACCATAATTTCAACCAAAATCCTGACCTACTCCCTTTAAAACTAGGTCATGCCCAACTACAGACTGACTATTGGACATCTGTACAAATATTTGACATTACTGACATAATAAATGAATTTCATATATTAGAGGGTAAAATAGCAATTATTAAGAAAGAGATTGGAAATTCAACATTTAGTCACCATTCTTATCGTATAATTAACATTCTTGAGAATAAAGTTTCAACTCAGATAGAACAATTGAATCCTAACATAATGAATAGACAGAAACGAGGTTTAATAGACGGCCTAGACTCAATTATTAAATCTAACACTGGAAATCTTGATCAAAGAGATGCTGAAAGATATGACGATATTAAATTGAAATTATTCATATAAAAGAATTGAGGAAACCACCTATTGTTACAGATGTTCGTTCCTCATCGCCACCGCAACATTAGAATTACCCAAATACCATAATTTCAACCAAAATCCTGGCCTACTCCCTTTAAAACTAGGTCATGCCCAACTACAGACTGACTATTGGACATCTGTACAAATATTTGACATTAGTGACATAATAAATGAATTTCATATATTAGAGAGTAAAATAGCAATTATTAAGAAAGAGATTGGGAATTCAACATTTAGTCACCATTCTGATCGTATAATTAACATTCTTGAGAATAAAGTTTCAACTCAGATAGAACAATTGAATCCTAACATAATGAATAGACAGAAACGAGGTTTAATAGACGGCCTAGACTCAATTATTAAATCTAACACTGGAAATCTTGATCAAAGAGATGCTGAAAGATATGACGATATTATCTCAAAATTATCAAATAACCAACATAGACTTAAAAAACTTTTTATAATCAAATGACAATTTTACAAACTTCAATTCAAAAATTTAATGATAATATCAAAAAGCTTTCAAATAATCAAATTCATTCAAATTCCAAAATAATGGAGTTGGAGACAATTATCAATGATACATGGATAAAGCATGTAGAAATGAATCATAATTTATCTTTACAAACTGTTATATCTCAATATATTTCAAGTTTACAAATAATATATGATCTTCTTGAAAAAATTGAAGGTGCTATCACTTTTTCAAAGTCAAACGTACTCCATAATTCTATTATAGAACCATATGATTTATTTTTCGAAATTATAACAATAAATAAACAATTTAACGTCAGTAGATTCCCATTTGAACCCATATTAGATAATTTATTATTGTTTGAAAGAATCATTAATATAAAAATTTATAGTGAAAGTAATCAGATTATATTCTTATTACAAATTCCAATTGTAGAGATCGAGTATTTTGATTATCATCATTTATATTCTTTGCCTACTCTAAATCATAATTCATTCAGAACCATAATACCACGTTCTAAATTCCTCATTTCCAATGAGCAGACTTATTCCTTCTTTGATTCAAAATGCAAGGAAATCATACCAGAAAAATACTTGTGTCAAGAAATGCATTTTGCCAAGATCTACCAAGACGCCCCTTGTGAGATTCAACTTCTAAGATTCAACGTGAACACAACCAACTGCATTACCATCCCAGCTGTTATTCCGAATATAAAAATCCAGAAGATAGAGAAGAATCAATGGATCATCATCGCTTCATATAGTGTTGTTGCAACTCAAAAATGTGGTAGAGATACGAACAATATTCTCTTAAATGGAACTTGAATAATTGAAATAAATAATGAATGTGAAATGAAAATTAAAGACATGATTTTAAAAGCTTTTCAAAGCACAAAATTTAGTCATATTATTAATTCACCAAATTTGCCTGCAACTATTATTTAAAATAATAAAGCATATTTGAATAATAATAAAATCAAACTAGATTCTCTAAATTTAGACGAAACCAAGAATTTAATTTCAATAATAAATGACGAAAAAGAAAAATTGAATGAAATCAAAGATACACCCATTTACTATGATGAAACGAGCATATATACGGTTGTTTTATATACAATTATCATAATAATCATTTTATGTTGTATTTTGTATTATTTTGTTCAGCAAAGGAAACATAACAGATCACAAGGACAACCCAATGTGGAAATCGAAATATCACCGAACTCTGTGGCCAAAACCCTCATAGTTCTCGACTAGGGCTGGAGGAGTTACATCTTGTAACCAGCTTACTTTACTAGAAATAGGAAACCATATCCTGTAGATAACAAAATGTTATAGATAAGACTTTTGCATGTGAAAACACATAGTTGTAGTTATGGTTGTAAAGAACACTCGTCAATAAACTCCAACCTGTAATTTTGTTCTTTTTTAAAAACTCATTCTTCTGATCAACGAACAAAACTTGCATCAAAAGTGCGTTATATGGCAGAATCTAGCACCAAAAACATCATATTTCGTGTTTTTAGAGTGCTATTTGCAGTTTTACAAACTTTGGAATGAGTCGAAATCACGCTTTTCCGCGCAGATTTCTACAATCAAAAAGTTCATATGACTATTCAGGACCTCATAATATGTATGAATCTATCAAAAAAACATGATATTTCGTGTTTTCAGAGCGCTATCTGCAGTTATATGAAGTTTGAAATAAGTCAAAATTACCACATTCTGAGCAGTTTCAAAGTATCGCAAATCACATGAATCTATCCAATACAACATAATACGCATAAATCCGTCCTTAAATGCACAAAATTTTGCGTTTCCAGCGAGTTATCAGCGTTTTTTCTGGGTCTCGTTGAGAAATTTTTGACTCTGTAAATCTGCTCAAAAGAAAAATTTTGCCTAAAAAGTGCGTTATATGGCAAAATCTAGCACCAAATACATCATATTTTATGTTTTCAGAGTGCTTTTTGCAGTTCTATAAACTTTGGAATAAGTCGAAACCACGCTTTTCTGCGCAGATTTTCACAATCAGTAAGTTCATATTCCCATTCAGGACCTCATAATATGTATGAATCTATCGACAAAAACATCAAATCTTGTGTTTTTGGAGCGCTACCTGCAATTAAATGAAGTTTGAAATAAGTCAAAATTACCACACTCTGAGCAGTTTCAAGGTATCGCAAATCACATAAATCTATCCGATCTAACATAATACGCATGGATCCGTCCTCAAATGCACAAAATTTTGCGTTTTCAGCGAGTTATCAGCGTTTTTTTTGAGTCTCGTTGAGAGATTTTTGACTCTGTAAATCTGCTCAGAAGCAAGATTTTGCTTCAAAAGTGCGTTATATGGCAAAAACTAGCACCAAATACATCATATTTTGTGTTTTTAGAGTGCTATTTGCAGTTTTACAGACTTTGGAATAATTCGAAATCACGCTTTTCCGCACAAATATTCACAATCAAAAAATTCATATTCCTATTCAGGATCTCATAATATGTATAAATCTATCGACAAATACATCATATTCCGTGTTTTCAAAGCGCTATCTGCAGTTATATGAAGTTTGAAATAAGTCAAAATTACCACATTCTAAGCAGTTTCAAAGTATCGCAAATCACATGAATCTATCCAATACAACATAATACGCATGAATCCGTCCTCAAATACACAAAATTTTGCGTTCCCAGCGAGTTATCAGCTTTTTCTTTGGGACTCGTTGAGAAATTTTTGACTCTGTAAATCTGCTCACAAGCAAGATTTTGCTTTGAAAATGCGTTATATGGCAGTATCTAGCACCAAATACATCATATTTCGTGTTTTCAGAGTGCTATTTGCAGTTTTACAAACTTTGGAATAAGTCTAAATCACGCTTTTGTGCGCAGATTTTCACAATAAAAAAGTTCATTTTCCTATTCAGGACCTAATAGTTTGTATGAATCTATCGACGAAAACATCATATTCCGTGTTTTCAGAGCGCTATCTGTAGTCATATCAAGTTTGAATTAAGTGAAAATTACCACATTCTGAGCAGTTTCAAAGTATTGCAAATCACATAAATCTATCCAATACAACATAATACGCATGGATCCGTCCTCAAATGCACAAAATTTTGCGTTTCCAGCGAGTTATCAGCGTTTTTTCTGAGTCTCGTTGAGAAAATTTTGACTCTGTAAATCTGCCCAAAAGTAAGATTTTGCTTCAAAAGTGCGTTATATGGCAGAATCTAGCACCAAATACATCATATTTTGTGTTTCTGGAGTGCTATTTGCAGTTTTACAAACTTTGGAATAAGTCGAAATCACGCTTTTCCCCGCAGATTTTCATAATCAAAAAGTTCATATTCCTATTTAGGACCTCATAATATGTATGAATTTATCGACAAAAACATCATATTTCGTGTTTTAAGAGCGCTTTCTGCAGTTATATGAAGTTTGAGATAAGTAAAAATTACCTCATTTTAAGCTGTTACAAAGTATCGCAAATCGAATGTATCTATCCAATACAACATCATACGCATGAATCCGTCCTCAAATGCACAAAATTCTGCGTTCCCAGCGTGTTATCAGCGTTTTTTCTGTGTCCCGTTGAGAAATCTTGACTCTGTAAATCTACTCAGGAGCAAGATTTTGCTTCAAAAGAGCGTTATATGGCAGAATCTAGCACCAAATACATCATATTTCGTGTTTTTAGAGTGCTATTTGCAGTTTTACAAACTTTGGAATAAGTCGAAATCACGCTTTTCCGCGCAGATTTTCAGAATCAAAAAGTTTATATTCCTATTAAGGACCTCATAATATGTATGAATCTATCGACAAAAACATCATATTCCGT
Source organism: Dromius quadrimaculatus (assembly GCA_963989225.1). Lineage (NCBI taxonomy): Eukaryota > Metazoa > Arthropoda > Insecta > Coleoptera > Carabidae > Dromius > Dromius quadrimaculatus. The sequence continues at coordinate 31,495,302 of OZ022325.1, forward strand.
GTTTTCAGAGCGCTATCTGCAGTTATATGAAGTTTGAAATAAATCAAAATTACCACATTCTGAGCAGTTTCAAAGTATCGCAAATCACATAAATCTATCCAATACAACATAATACGCATGAATCCGTCCTCATATGCACAAAATTATGCGTTTCCAGCAAGTTATCAGCGTTTTTTCTGAGTCTCGTTGAGAAATTTTTGACTCTGTAAATCTGCTCAGAAGCATGATTTTGCTTCAAAAGTGCGTTATATGGCAGAATCTAGCACCAGATACATCATATTTCGTGTTTTTAGAGTGCTATTTGCAGTTTTACAAACTTCGGAATAAGTCGAAATCACGCTCTCCCGCGCAGACTTTCACGATCAAAAAGTTCATATTTCTATTCAGAACCTTATAATATGTATGAATCTATCGACAAGAATATCATATTTTGTGTTTTCAGAGCGCTATCTGCAGTTATACGAAGTTTGAAATAAGTACAGATTATCACATTCTAAGCAGTTTCAAAGTATCACAAATCACATAAATCTATCCAATACAACATAATATGCATGAATCCGTCCTCATATGCACTAAATTTCGCGTTTCTAGCGAGTTATCATCGTTTTTTCTGAGTCTCGTTGAGAAATTTTTGACTCTGTTAATCTGCTCAGAAGCAAGATTTTGCTTCAAAAGTGCGTTATATGACAGAATCTAGCACCAAATACATGATATTTCGTGTTTTTGGAGTGCTATTCGCAGTTTTACAAACTTTGGAATAAGTCGAAATCACGCTTTTCCGCGCAGATTTTCACGATGAAAAAGTTAATATTCCTATTCAAGACCTGATAATATGTATGAATCTATCATTATTATTATTATTATTATTATTTTTATTATTATTAACATACACTGCCCTACAGGTAATACCCGATGAATGGACAGGAGAAACACATAAAAAAAAAAACAATAAAGTGGTACATGTCAGAGAATAAAAAACATACGAAATAAATAAATAATAAGTTATTGAACAGATTAAAAAATTAACAAAATAAATAAATAATAAATTACTTAACACATAAAATAATTTTTTTGGCAAAGTCCTTTGGTTCCAAAACAAAAACATCAACATCGGAAAATCTTTTTTCAAATGTGTCACACATTCGGTGAATGGGAGAAGAAGAAAAAATATTTGTTCGTGGAATAGGTAAATAGAAAGTACGGGTACTGCGAGTGTTAATGGAAGGAGAGTGAAAATGAATTAGACTTAGACAATGAGTATCATCAATTTCCCCGTGAATTAATTCATTCAAATAGCAAACCGCGATGATTTCTCGATTCGCATTGAGACTCCGTAAATCAAATATCTCAAGTAATTGATTATACGACACCGAGTTGTCTGGATAGTGGCCGTTATCTCTAAAGTAAATAAATTTAAGAAATTTTTTCTGTATATTGTCGATACGGACCTGATGAGTTTCATAGAAAGGATTCCAAATAATACAACAATAATCCAGCTTGGATCGGACGAAGGAGAAGTAAAGGGTAAAGATAGGTGCATCATCTTGAAAGGCCCTAGTACTTCGGATGATAAAACCAAGCATTTTCATGGCAGCATTACATATATAGACAATATGATGGATGAAAGTTAGTTTGGAGTCAAAGATGACACCAAGGTCTTTAATTGTCTCACAACGCGTCAAAAGTGTGTGGTTAAGTGTATAATTGCAAGTGACAGGAGAGGTGCAGCGTGAATAAGACATAACATGGCATTTGTTTGTGTTTAAGGATAAATTGTTGATGGAGCACCAATTCCAAAGGCTGATCAGATCGTTTTGAAGTATGATACAATCATTTTGAGATGAAATGGTATTGAAAATTTTCAAGTCATCAGCAAATAATAAATAATTACATTTTAAGATTTCAGTTACGTCATTTATGAATAAAATGAATGAGAGAGGGCCCAAATTTGATCCTTGCGGGACTCCAGATGTTGCGGTAAATGGATCGGATTTATAACCGAGGAATTGTACATAAAGTTTACGATTACTAAGGTAGGAGGAGAGCAAGGATATTAGAGATGATGAAAAAGAGAAAGAATGGAGCTTACTGATCAGGATGCTGTGGTCAATTCTGTCGAATGCCTTCGAAAAATCAGTGTAAATACAATCAACTTGTCCTTTATTATCAAGAGCATTCAAAACAAAGTGAGTAAAATGCATGAGATTATTTGTAGTGGATCTTTTTTCCATGAAACCTGACTGAGCAATACTAATCTTATTCTTAATTCTAGGATATATTGTGGAATAAAGTATTTTCTCAAATATTTTACTGAAATTAGATAGGTTAGCGATGGGACGATAATTCAAAATAGAACTAGTATCGCCGCTTTTAAAAATAGGAGTTACTCTGGTGGTTTTCCATAGATCAGGGAAACAGTTAGTTCTGATGGACAGGTTGATGATATAATGAAGCGCATTCGACAGAGGATAAGCACAGTCCCCAATCAGGAAACTAAGTATGTTGTCCGGACCGCAGGAGTATCTGGATTTGAGTTTACTAATTGAAGTTTCTATATCCTCTTCAGTGATATAATTCAGGGAAATTGAGTCACCCCAATAGGAGGAACTATTATAGGTATTATTGTTGAAAGGATTCGTGTAAACAGATTTGAAAAAAGCAGCGAAACCGTCCGCAATATCCTTGGGAGTTGAGCACTCACGATCATCATATTTAAGTGTTTCCGGGAATGCTGATGCTTTTCTTTTGGTATTAACAAAATTCCAAAATTTTCTAGGAACATTTTTAATATTATTTTCACAATCTGATACATAGTTGGTGTAAGCTTCTTTGATATCTTTTTTCAACTGACTACGAAAGAATTTGTAATTTTCGTCGTAGTACATATTATTTTTATGTCTGTTACTTAACTTGCGAAAACGTTCCTTTCGTTTAATATTAGATCTAATATCTCGTGTAAACCATGGTGGATATTTGATTCTGTAGGCTTTTTTTAAAGGGACGCATTCGTCAAGAAATGAATACATAATATTGTAGAAGAAATCGCAAGCTAAGTTGACATCGACAAATTCATTAAGGACTCCCCAATCAAAATTGCCAATTAGATCATACAAACGTATGTAGTCTCCTTTTTTAAAATTGTATGAGGAATCATTAATTTTGTTAATATTTTTGGCGGAGCGTTGTGTGCATACATTCAACTCAAAACAAAGAGCAGGGTGTGGGTCATATTCAATCTCCAGAATTAAGTCATTGGATCGACAAACAGGGATAACTAAGTTAGAGATAATAGGATCCAAAATAGAATTATTTTTGTTCACAATTGAATTGTATTGTTTAGCGCCAAAGAAATCCAGAAAATTGTTGAAAAGGTCAGACTTGGGACTGTCAGGGCTGGACTTTAATTCTGAAAGATTGAAATCGTCCAAGATAACAAAGTTGTTGTGCAGCAAGAAAGGAAGACTATCAAAGAAGTCAAATATAACACCAAAATTTGATGTGGAAGCTGCTGGTGGAATGTACAGAACAAAAACGTACAGATGTTTATTTTTAAGATTGACTCTAGCACAGGCAATATCCACATTAACAGGAAGTATGCTTGTATAGTTACTTAGATCTACTGAACAGGATGAAATATTTTTGTCTACAAAAAGAACAACACCACCGCCACGAGAAACTTTGCATGCGTTGAAATCGCGATCTGATCTGTAAATGTTGAAAAAATTGTTGCAAAGCTCAGAATCAGATATACTCCCATTCAACCATGTTTCCGAAAAAGCAATTACGTCATAATCGAGAGACGGAGAGACAGAATAGAGTTTATCAATCTTGTTTACAATACTCTGAATATTCTGGTAGTAAAATTTCAAGTTATAAGAAATGGAAGGCAGACTATTATTCTGTAATTGCTATTTACCTAGAATGTTGCATTTGAGTTTCTTTAGTGACTCGATATAAGTCGGGCATTTCGGATCCCAGGCATTATGATGAACATCAAGCTCAGTTTTAAATATTACTTTAGATCTAGTGCAATTAGCACATTTTAAGTCAAGGGTTTTACAATCTTTGGCTTGATGATCTTCACTACAATTTAAGCACACTGTTTGTTTGGTGCATTGATTGGCATAATGATGGAATCCGCAACACTTATAACATTTACGTAACTCAATACCGTCATATACAGGACAGTAATCGTATCCAATAAATAATTTGCTGGATTCAATGATTTTATGGTAAGTAGATCGGTCAACTTGAACAAGGGCTTGATAAATATTGTTCTTTTTCTTTATAGGTATAAATTTAAAAATATCACATTAATAGTCGCCATCAAACCAGGATTTATTTTGGTGAATCAAATAATTTTTGAACTGATCAATTGATAGATTTTCGGTCATGCCTACAATTCTGATTCGGGAATTTAGTACAGGTAATTCTCTTACTTCATAATGTTTACCTAAATTAGAATCAATCAGATTTTTCAAATTATTAGGAGCATCGGAGCTATCACAAGTTATGATGACTGATCCGTTGCTGCCATCTTTGACATTGGAAAGGGCGATGTTAGAGGAGACAGGATCAATAGATTGAAGAATTTCTTGTTTAGTTTTTGAAGTCGATTGTGACGTGTTCTTGGGCTTAATTAGAACAGAAGACGTTGACTTTTTAACAGCACCAGAGTATGAGGGTGTAGATTCAGGTAGCGAGAACACCGTTTTCGTAAGATTATTAAATTTCTCATCAATTGAGGAAGTTAGTTCAGATTTTAATGTCGTAAAGCTCTCTGATAATAATTTTGGGAATTCGCTTTTTAGGTTTTCGAATTGTAAAGAATCACATAAATAAGAAACATTTGAATCGCAATTGCTAATCATCTTCTCGATATTTATGGATTTTGATTTATCAATAATAGTGCAGTTTATTTTACATGTTGGGCACCAGAAAAACAAGTACCTACTTTTTTCAAGTAATTTATATTCTTCCTCGGTGATCCCTATGCATGAAGTATGGTACCACTTATTGCAGGTGCCTTCACATCCAACAAAATTGTCAGATTTCCGACGCTTGCACTTTCCGCACTCAGACATAGCGAAAGAACCTTAGATAAAAATCATCACCAAAAATAACATGGAACTGTTTGAGAGTCACTGAGAAATTGGAGTTGGTCGTTCACTGTACTCAATTAATCGTGTTCAATTTGAAACCTGACTTGAGCCAAGGCCAATAAAAGTGACTTAGATGAAAAGTTTTTGAGAAGACAGTAACTCAGGTATGCAAAAGTACATATTAAAACTGAGAAAATCACCATATAACACTCATTGAGACGAATCCATGGGTATATTTCATGATTGAAACACAGTTAAAAAACTCACAAAATTTTGAAAAAATCACCGACTAACAAAAACACATCCGACTGTACGAATACAATATAGTTCCCTAAAATCAACAAAAACATCATATTTCGTGTTTTCAGAGCGCTATCCGCATTTATATGGAGTTTGAAATAAGTCAAATTACTACATTCTGAGCAGTTTCAAAGTATAGCAGATCACATAAATCCATCCAATACAACATAATACGCATGAATCCGTCCTCAAATGCACAAAATTTTGCGTTTCCAGCGAGTTATCAGCGTTTTTTCTGAGTCTCGTTGAGAAATTTTTGACTCTGTAACTCTGCCCAAAAGTAAGATTTTGCTTCAAAAGTGCGTTATATGGCAGAATCTAGCACCAAATACATCATAATTCGTGTTTCTGGAGTGCTATTTGCAGTTTTACAAACTTTGAAATAAGTCGAAATCACGCTTTTCCGCGCAGATATTCACGATCAAAAAGTTCATATTCCTATTCAGGACCTCATAATATGTATGAATATATCGTCAAGAACATCATATTTTGTGTTTTCAGAGCGCTATCTGCAGTTATATGAAGTTTGGAATAAGTACAAATTACCACATTCTAAGCAGTTTCAAAGTATCATAAATCACATAAATCTATCCAATATAACATAATATGCATGAGTCCGTCCTAATATGCACTAAACTTCGCGTTTCTAGCGAGAAATCATCGTTTTTCCTGAGTCTCGTTGAGAAATTTTTGACTCTGTAAATCTGCTCAGAAGCAAGATTTTGCTTCAAAAGTGCGTTATATGACAGAATCTAGCACCAAATACATGATATTTTGTGTTTTTGGAGTGCTATTCGCAGTTTTACAAACTTTGGAATAAGTCGAAATCACGCTTTTCCGCGCAGATTTTCACGATAAAAAAGTACATATTCCTATTCAAGACCTGATAATATGTATGAACCTATCGACAAGAACATCATATTTTGTGTTTTCAGAGCGCTATCTGCATTTATATGGAGTTTGAAATAAGTCAAAATTACTACATTCTGAGCAGTTTTAAAGTATAGCAAATCACATAAATCTATCCAATACAACATAATAAGCATGAATCCGTCCTCAAATGCACAAAATTTTGCGTTGCCAGCGAGTTATCAGCGTTTTTTCTGAGTCTCGTTGAGAAATTTCTGACTCTGTAAATCTGCCCAAAAGTAAGATTTTGCTTCAAAAGTGCGTCATATGGCAGAATCTAGCACCAAATACATCATATTTCGTGTTTCTGGAGTGCTATTTGCAGTTTTACAAACTTTGGAATAAGTCTAAATCACGCTTTTTCGCGCAGATTTTCACAATCAAAAAGTCCATATTCCTATTCAGGACCTCATAATATGTATGAATCTATCGACAAAAACATCATATTCTGTGTTTCCAGAGCGCTATCAGCAGTTATATGAAGTTTGAAATAATTAAAAATCACCACATTCTGAGCATTTTCAAAGTATCGCAAGTCACATAAATCTATCCAATACAACATAATACGCATGAATCCGTCCTCAAATGCACAAAATTATGCGTTTCCAGCAAGTTATCAGCGTTTTTTCTGAGTATCGTTGAGAAATTTTTGACTCTGTAAATCTGCTCAGAAACATGATTTTGCTTCAAAAGTGCGTTATATGGCAGAATCTAGCACCAGATACATCATATTTCTTGTTTTTAAAGTGCTATTTGCAGTTTTACAAACTTTGAAATAAGTCAAAATCACGCTTTTCCGCGCGGATTTTCATGATCAAAAAGTTCATATTCCTATTCAGGACCACATAATATGTATGAATCTATCGACAAAAACAACATATTCCGTGTTTTTAGAGCGCTATCTGCAGTTATATGAAGTTTGAAATAAGTAAAAATTACCACATTCTGAGCAGTTTCAAAGTAACGCAAATCACATAAATCTATCCAATACAACATAATACGCATTAATCCGTCCTCAAATGCACAAAATTATGCGTTTCCAGCAAGTTATCAGCGTTTTTTCTGAGTCTCGTTGAGAAATTTTTGACTCTGTAAATCTGCTCAGAAGCATGATTTTGCTTCAGAAGTGCGTTATATGGCAGAATCTAGCACAAAATAAAACATATTTTGTGTTCATAGATCACTATTTGCAGTTTCACAAACTTTGGAATAAGTCGAAATCACGCTTTTACGCGCAGATTTTCACGATAAAAAAGTTCATATTCCTATTCAGGACCTCATAATATGTATAAATCTATCGACAAAAACATCATATTTCGTGTTTTCAGAGCGCTATCTGCAGTTATATGAAGTTTGAGATAAGTAAAAATTACCTCGATTGAAGCAGTTTCAAAGTATCGCAAATTAAATTAATCTATCCAATACAACATAATACGCATGAATCCGTCTTCAAATGCACAGAATTTTGCGTTTCCAGGGAGTTATCAGGGCATTTCCTGAGTCTCGGTGAGAATTTCTTGACTCCGTAAATCTGCTCAGAAGCAAGATTTTGCATCAAAAGTGCGTTATATGGCAGAATCTAGCACCAAATACATCATATTTCGTGTTTTTAGAATGCCATTTGCAGTTTTACAAACTTTGTAATAAGTCGAAATCACGCTTTTTCGCGCAGATTTCCACAATCAAAAAGTTTATATTCCTATTAAGGATCTCATAATATTTATGAATCTGTCAACAAAAACATCATATTTCGTGTTCTCAGAGCGCTATCTGCGGATATATGAAATTTGAAATAAGTCAAAATTACCACATTCTGAGCAGTTTCAAAGTACCGCAAATCACATAAATCTATCCAATACAACATAATACGCATAAATCCGTCCTCAAATGCACAAAATTTTGCGTTTCCAGCGAGTTATCAGCGTTTTTTCTGAGTCTCGTTGAAAAATTTTGGACTGTGTAAATCTGCTCAGAAGTAAGATTCTGCTCCAAAAGTGCGTTGTATGGCAGAATCTTGCAGTTTTACAGACTTTGGAATAAGAAATTTTGCGTTTCCAGCGAGTTATTAACCTTTTTTTATGAGTCTCGTTGAGAAATTTTTGACTCTGAGAATCTACTCAGAAACAAGATTTTGCTTCAAAAGTGCGTTATATTGCAGAATCTAGCACCAGATACATCATATTTCGTGTTTTTAGAGTGCTATTTGCAGTTTCACAAACTTTGGAATAAGTTGAAATCACGCTTTTCCGCGCAGATTCTCACAATCAAAAAGTTCATATTCCCATTCAGGATCTTGTGATATGTATGAATCTATAGACAAAAACATCATATTGCGTGTTCTCAGAGCGCTATCTGCAGTTATATGAAGATTGAAATAAGTCAAAATTACCACATTCTGAGCAGTTTCAAAGTATCGCAAATCACATAAATCTATCCAATACAACATAATACGCATGAATTCGTCCTCAAATGCACAGAATTTTGCGTTTCCAGCGAGTTATCGGCGTTTTTTCTGAGTCTCGTTGAGAAATTTTTGACTTTGTAAATCTGCTTAGATGCAAAAATATGCTCAAAAAGTGCATTATATGACAGAATCTAGCACCAAATACATCATATCTTGTGTTTTTAGAGTGCTATTTGCAGTTCTACAAACTTTGGAATAAGTCGAAATCACGTTTTTCCGTGCAGATTTTTACAATCAAAAAGTTCATATTCCTATTCAGGACCGCATAATATGTACGAATCTATCGACAAAAACATCATATTGCGTGTTTTCAGAGCGCTATCTGCAGTTATATGAAGTTTGAAATAAGTCAAAATTACCACATTCTGAGCAGTTTCAAAGTATTGCGAATCACATAAATTCATCCAATACAACATAATACGCATGAATCCGTCCTCAAATGCATAAAATTTTGCGTTTCCAGCGATTCATCAGCGTTTTTTCTGAGTCTCGTTGAGAGTTTTTTGACTCTGTAAATCTGCTCAGAAGCAAGATTTTGCAAGTTACATCTTGTAACCAGCTTACTTTACTAGAAATAGGAAACCATATCCTGTAGATAACAAAATGTTATAAATAAGACTTTTGCATGTGAAAACACATAGTTGTAGTTATGATTGTAAAGAACACTCGTCAATAAACTCCAACCTGTAATTTTGTTCTTTTCTAAAAACTCATTCTTCTGATCAACAAACAAAACTGGCGCAGTCGATAGGATTCTCGAAATTGAACGTATCGAACGAGCAATTTTTGTGTTAACGATTAATCGAGAAGAAAAACGGTCGGTTCGGTAGTGAACAGTAGAAGCAGATCGAGAGCATATCGATTTCCACACCTAAGTCACACCTGCCGCCCACAAGAACAACAGTTCGTCAGAAGGTGAGGAAGAAAGAAAAAATTACAACACTTGTCGAGGACAAGCATCGCCGAAGCCAGCTTGCAGTAGGAAGACCTGGGGGAAGAACCAAATCGTCAGAACCTATAGGCACTAGGTTAAGAATGAAAACAACACTTTTAATATAAGTTGCTCATTTCCTTACATCCAAATCACAAGATTTAATAAAGAAAATAATTATAATAAAAGAAATATTACGATTTCACAATTGAAATAATGAATATAAATTGATGAACAATTTAGAGAATTTATCAGATCTATTGAATAATATAAATATAGCAGACGTAAATATGGCTACAGCAGCATCATCTGTTATTGATTACCAATTGTTACGACTCTATCTAGACTCTATTTCTAGATATGAAGGAAATCCTCATACTTTGAATATATTTATAGATAATTGCCAAAATATAATTCAGTCATTCACGAGTTCAGATCCAACATTTCACAATTTCTTAATTAGAGCGATTTTAGGTAAATTAACTGGTCGCACACAACTTTTGATTGGATCCAGAACAGAATTAAAAACCTTGAAAGAAGTTAAAACAGCATTAAGTCTTAGTTTTGGAGATCAGAGAAATATTGATTGTCTAGTTCAAGATTTAATTTCTTTAAAACCACAAAAAAATGAATCACCGTGTAACTTTGGCATGAGATGTCAAGATGCCCGTAGTTCAATATTTGCAAAATTAAATACTTCACAAATTCCACACGCTGAAAAACCATTACAAATTGAAAATTACGACGATCTAGCACTCAAAACATATATTAGAGGTTTACCATCAAACATTCAAACAAATGTTAGATCAAGAAATCCTGATTCTTTAGAAAAAGCCATGAGCCTTGTCATAGAAGAAGAAACCTTTCTTTATTCAATTCAAAAGCTGAATACTTTAAATTTACAAAGCTCATTCAAACCAACTCAAAGAATGGTACCAACAAGACAAACTGTACCTACGAATGCAACATACATTCCTAACTTGCAACAATTTCCTGCAAATCCAAATCCTCATAGATTTATACAACAACAAAGACCAAACTTGATGCCTAGTCGAACTAATCCGTTTTATAAAACAAATAATCAACCAAATTGGCGTCCTACTCATTATGTACAACGTCAGCCTCAAAATAATTTTGTACGTCCCACAAATTTTATGCCATTACAAAGACAGCAGAATTTTCCTCAAAATTTTACTCGTCCTAATCAAAATCAAAATCAAAGAGAATATACACCAGAACCCATGGATACTACATCTGCCCAATCTGGAATCAAATCACAACAAAAGCCATTTACATCTTCGGCACTTTACACCCAAAATATCAATCAAGAAAATCCCAATATTCATTTTGAAAATCAAAACTATGCAGAAAATGAAACCCATGAGAATTATACATGTGAACAGCCTGTGTATGACAATTCTGAGACAGACTATAGTTATTCCCACGCTGACTATGACGGATCAAGTTGTACATTTGATAACAGTACATACGACTCTGAGAATTACGAAGGTGAACAAAATTTTCCTTTGGTCCCATGCAACACGAATCAAACCAAATTCAGTTTAATGTATTAAAAGCAAACCTACCCTACATTTATATTCCCGAAATTGACGCAAACTTTTTAATCGATACCGGAAGTACTAAAAGTTTAATGAATCCTGATCTAGCTTACAGATTTTATCAAAATTATATTTTCAATGAGAATTTTAACATTCGAACAGCTTACGATATTTCATTCTACAATGAAGTAGTCGAAATTCCACTTTTTGAAAATTTTGATGTTCCTGAAAGTCATAAATTTTATCTTTTTAAATTTAGTAATAAATATGATGGACTTATTGGCGTAGATTTATTGAGACAGTTGAACGCAAATGTTAATGTAAATACAAAACAATTACGTACTCCTTTCGCAAATATTCCTATAATATTTGAACCTGACAATGACAAGACATCGCGGAATAATTTTAGCAATCATTCCATTATTATTCCTTCACGAGTTAACATGATAGTAAAAATTCCAGTTAAACAGAAAAATGGCATTGGATTGTTAGAATATATGAACTTTGGAAACGGTATTGAAATGAGTATGTTATTGAAAGGCCCGGATCAATTGTCGTCCTTGTTTGGTATACTTTTACGTTTTCGAGAACGAAAAATTGGCGTAAGTGGCGATATAAAAGAAATGTTCCACCAGGTACGCATAAGAAAAGAAGATCAACATGCACAGCGTTTTCTTTGGAGATCTTGTGAAACAACTCAAGTACCACACAACTATGTGATACAAGTAATGTCTTTCGGCGCAACATGCTCCCCTAGCAGCGCTCAGTTTGTGAAGAACATGAATGCATTAAGATTCGATAATGAGAATCCAAAAGCAGTAAAACTGATTACAAATGGACATTACGTGGATGATCTACTAACAAGTTTTGACACTGAACAAGAAGCGATTATGTTGACGAAGACGGTCAGAGAAATACATAAAAAAGGAGGCTTTGAAATTCGCAATTGGAGATCGAATTCAGTTGAGGTGTTAGAAGCCTTGGATAGCAGCAGCTCGAGTCGTCCACTCAACATTAATATTTAAGCCAAAGATAATTCTGAAAAAGTATTAGGAATGTGGTGGGAGATGAACGAAGATGCTTTTACGTATTCGCTGCGATTTAATAAAGGCAATCAAGAAGTTCTCAAAGGAGAAAGACAACCGACTAAACGAGAAGTTCTGCGTATCTTGATGTCAATTTATGACCCTTTAGATTTACTGCCTTATTATCTTAATTATCTCAAAGTACTCCTGCAGGAAATATGGCGATCAGGAGTTGATTGGGACGAACAAATAAATACTGAACATAATGAAAAATGGATTTTTTGGCTACGATTACTGCCTTCGGTGGAAAAGCTTCGCATTCAACGCTGCTTTTTAAAAAAAATTGAAGATTGGCAAGAAGTGGATACTCAACTGCACGTTTTTGTCGATGCTAGTAAAGATATTAGTGCAGCTGTAGCTCATCTAAGAATTAAAGGAGACAAAAAGGTAGAATGTGTGCTACTGGGAGCGAAAAGTAAGGTTTCCCCGGTTAAATTGCTGTCGATCCCAAAATTAGAACTAATAGCGGCGTTGATTGGTTCAAGATTCTCAAAAAGTCTTTTAGAAGCATTTTCTATAAAAATAAATACAATTACATATTGGTCAGATTCGAAAACAGTACTAAGCTGGCTGAAAATGGATCCGAAAGCAAACAAGAGGCAGCAGTTTGTGGCGTTTAGAGTGGCGGAAATTCAAGAGATCACCAGTGCTCAGAATTGGCTCTTCGTTCTAACGAAGTTGAATATAGCGGATACTGCAACTAAATGGCAAGTATTACCTAAATTTGATTTGAATGAGCAGTGGTTTCACGGCCCAGATTTTTTATACAAACCAGAAGTGGATTGGCCTCAAGATAATTGGAGTCAAATTCCGGAGCAGATTACAGAAACTCTGGCTGTTCATCATAACGAAATTGAATCTGTAATAAAATACGAAAGATTCTCGAAATGGGTAAGATTGTGGAGAACAGTAGCATACGTTTATAAGTTTTACAATCTTATCAATTCCAAACCAACGTCGGACGGAATGAACAAAGAATTTTTGACTTCTGAAGAGTTAAAACAAGCGGAAAATGCGCTCATTAAAATAGCGCAAACAGAATGTTTTTCCAAAGAAAAAAGAAGGCTCAGTTTGAAGGACGAATTTGGAAAGCCGAAATATAGCAGTGTTGAACCTTCTAGTAGCATTTTCAAACTTTCGCCTTATGTAGATGAAGATGGTATTATGAGAATCAGGGGAAGAATTGACAATATCGAAGAGGTGAGTGATGACGCAGAACGTCCAGTAATTCTACCGCGAGATCACCATATCACGTATTTAATTGTTGAAAATTATCACTGCAAATATAAACATCAAAACCACGAAACAGTTGTAAACGAAATACGGCAGCGATATTGGATTCCACAGTTGAGACAATTATTGAAACGAATAAGAAATACATGCAATACCTGCAAGATTAGAAAAGCGAAGCCAGAAGTACCAGAAATGGGACTATTGCCTCCTGCACGGCTGGCAGTTTATACTCATCCGTTCACGTATACTGGAATAGATTATTTTGGACCAATTAAAGTAATGAACGGCAGAAGGGTAGAAAAACGATGGGGCTGCCTATTCACATGTTTAACTGTGCGAGCAGTGCACATAGAAATCGCACATTCTTTAGATACGAATAGTTTCATCCTTTGTCTCAGAAATTTTATGCAACGACGAGGAGATCCACGTGAAATTTATTGCGACAATGGAACCAATTTCGTAGGTGCTGAAAAGGATCTGCGACAAGAAATAGGTAAAATTAAACTAGAAGAGATCGCCCATGAAATGTCAAGTCCAGAAATAAAGTTTAAATTCAATCCTGCAGCAGCCCCTCACATGGGAGGTAGTTGGGAGCGTTTAGTAAGATCCGTGAAGACTACGCTTTATGCAATTCAGCTCAATCGCACTCCTACGGATCCCTTATTGCGAAGTTATTTGATGGAAGTGGAAAATATTATAAATTCGCGCCCCCTAACATATCTACCACTCGATAGTGAGGATTCAGAAGCGCTAACCCCTAATCATTTTTTACGTGGGACATCAGGAGGTGGAAAACCAATTGGACATTTCAGCGATTAAGCACCTTATTTGAAAAGGAACTGGCTTGTGTCTCAATTGTACGCAAAGCGTTTTTGGAAAAGGTGGCTGACTGAATATTTGCCTACGTTGACTCGTAGACGTAAGTGGTGCACTCCTGTAGAACCTCTGAAAGAAGGGGACATAGTAATAGTGGTTGATGATACTCAATCAAGAAATACGTGGCTGAAAGGCCGAATAATTAAAGTTCATACGGGTAAAGACAAGCAAGTACGTAGTGCAATAGTACAAACGACAACAGAAGTATTTAGACGACCGACAGTAAAATTAGCGAAACTGGATATAGAAGAGAACAAGATTGGTGATTCAATGTCGACGATGTCTCCATCGAAACACTGGGGGAGAGGATGTGAAAATTAGAGCTAGTTATCCAAACATCAAATTATTAGAAATTGAATTTAGTGATCGGGGAAATAAAAAATATTCATTTCATTTTCTAGTTGTCAGAGTAGAATAAAAAAATCTCAAACGATCAATATTTGAATGTAATGAGCGCGTATTGATATATACATATTTCTATTCAATTCGAGTCCAATTAAATACAGTAAGTAACTTCATTAAAGCCGATATTCGTCAAACTTACAAAATTATTTCCTTTTAGGTAATTTTAAGCGTTCACATTAAGCGTAGTGGTACATTCACGATGTATTATTTAAAGAGAAATAAACGCTGCTAAAATCTGTGTTTTGAATTGATTCTTTGTTGAGTGCGTATTTCAACAAATCCTTAAAATTACTACGAAGAATTAAATTATGCCTGCGAATCAGCCATTACAATCGCTTCATTATACAAGAACCTATGCAGGTAGCACACTTTGTGCAATATGCAATGAAGATCACGATGAAAATATGCTACACTGTAATAAGTGCAACGTACGATATTATTTTCGGTGTGTCAATGTTGATCAGAACAACGTAGAAGAATTAGGAAGCTGGAATTGTAACAAATGTCAAATTAAAGCCTTACGCTTGGAGAAAGAGTCAGTAGATCTAAAGTCAGCTAATAAATCTTCAAAAGAAAGTGATTTGTCAACTTATGATGTCGAACGTAGATTAAGATTATTAGATGAAGAACAAGAACTAGTTCAGCGCGAGAGTGAAATTGTACGGCAGAAATTAGCGTTATTGAAGCCGCACAAGTCTGAATTAGAAATAGAGGAAAGAGATATACGTCAACAGACGATCAGAACTAAAGAAACTAAGATGAATTTATCTTTGAAGGAAGAAAGCGTTCGGTTTCGATCAACTGTCATCAGTTCTACACCAAGAATGAATAAAGAACGGTATCCATTTAACGGTCCCGTCAACGAGACAGAAGAAATCTTGAATACTCCGAGACATACATCCTTGTTTCCAACGCAAGATGACCCTACGCAAAGTCAATGGATGGCAAGGAAAAGTATGTCAAAAGATTTGCCAACGTTTACAGGAAAACCAGAAGAATGGCCGATATTTTGGACGGCCTTCAATACGTCAACGACTGTGTGTGGTTTTAACAATTTAGAAAATCTAATTCGACTACAGAAATGTCTACAAGACAAAGCAAGAAAACTTGTAGAAAGTCAACTAGCATTTCCGGAATGTGTGCCGCAAATTATGACAACACTGAAACGAATATTCGGCAAACCGGAAGACATTATACGGATACAAATTGAATCAATACGCAAGACTCCTCCGGTAAAGATAGAGAAATTAGGAACGGTGATAGAATTCTCAGCAATGGTTAATAATCTCTGTGCAACGATAAAGGCATCTGGTTTAAGTCAATATGACAATAATCCAACGTTAATTTATGAGTTAGTTGAGAAGTTAACAAACCAAATGCGCATTGAATGGGGTGCA